>JAMJFZ010000435.1:3420000-4020000 GCA_026225945.1 Cricetomys ansorgei | reverse complement strand
GTTGTTGTTAGGCTTTTTCTGGAGAGATGTAAAGAAATATCCATTCAACATCTGGTAGGGAAGGCACAGACAGACCTCAGAAAGGATTTCATCCAGGTCTGGCTTGGTGAACCAATGAGCTTATCTACTTATTGGCGTGTGTGTGTGTGTGTGTGTGTGTGTGTGTGTGTGTGTGTGTGTGTTATATGTTTGTGTGTGTGCAGGTGTGTATACATGTGCATGTAGAGGCCAGGGATCAATACCAGGTATCATCCCCATCCACCTACCTTGTTTAATGAGACAGGATTTCACACTGTCCTGGAACTCACTGAGTAGGCTAGGTTGGCTGGCCATGAGCCCAAGAGCTGTCTGTCTCTGCCCCTCCCCCAGTACCAGAATTTTAAGTATGACCCACTGTATCCTGTTTGTTTGTTTTTATGACATGTATGCTTACATGTCTTAACACTTGCAAATAGTTTACCAACTGAGCAATTTCTTCACTCCTTGAACCGTAAGCTTATTGAGAATACTTACTTGAGCATGTGTAACTCATAGCTGACCAGTGAGGAGTACCCTCCCCCTGGTCAACTGTTTACAACATAGTAAATCTTCAGAACCAGGCTGGGGATATAACTCAATAAGTGAGAGTGTTGGCTGCACGAGTATAAGGACATGAGTTCTAATCCCCAGCACCCGTGTTACAAGGCAGGCCCAGACACACATATCTGTAACACCTGTGCTGTGACAGGACAGAAACAGGAGGATCACTGGGGCTTGATGGCTGCCAGCCTCGCTCCAGGCTCTTGAGAGAGACTCTGCCTCAAAGGAATATGATGGTGAGTGATACAGCAGGACACTAAATGCTCTCCTCTCACCTTTCCACACATATGGGGTGTGCATCCACACATACCCACATGGATGCTAAACAAACAAATGTAAATAATATTTTAAAAAATAAATGACAACAAAATCTTTGGAATGGAGATCCTTCTGAGGGTCTCCTGATATTGCTGAGTCTCATAAACCTCCCCCTGCCCCTGCCCCTCTCCCTGCCCAAGAACCATCCCCAACTCTATGAGGGAATGTCATTAGCCCAATTGCTCGTGAGGGTCTCCTATGGGTTGGCACAGCTGTTCTGCGTCACAACCGTCAGAGTCAAGTCCAAACCAGAGGCAACAGCCGCTCCACTGTCACTGGTTACTGTCACTGTCGCTGGTGCTTGGATGATGGCCTCCATCGTGTGAGCGAGGACTCTGCCTGGAGCTACATCCACAGCCTGACAGATTTAAAGTGAAGTCCAATTGTCAAGTATCTGTCCCACTTTCCGCTCCCACCTCCTGGTTTTCAGCTTGGCAAATGTGGTAGGCAAAGCTGAAATGCTACTCTCCACCACAGACAAATATAACCAAGTGCTGGGTGTGTCCTCAATTGCTTTTCCATTAACTTTCTAAATAGTTTCCATATGTTCTGTCTCATTTTTAGCATTATCTAGCCTGTAGAATTTTTCTGAAGATCTACTTTTGTGAATATCCTTTTCTGCTTCTCACATGTGAAGAATGTGTCTGCTTCCTAGCAACACCATAATCCACATCTTCTTCCCCCACATCATTTTTTCCCCCTGTATTACTGAATGACCACTCAGTTCACTTCTGTAATTCTACATCATGGCTGCCTAAAAGAAATGTTAGTGTTCCTTTCAGAGTCCAGATTGGTGCGGTTGTCCTTGGAGACCCCAAGAGCTGGGACATCGGGGAGCATCCTACTCCATCTCCTCCTTGTGGGGCTGAGGGATGAGGTATAGGTGCAGTGGGGCTACCTTGTTGCAGAGACCTGGCAGACTCTTGTGATCGCAGAGTGAGGGCTGGACGCTCGAGGTGTCCTATCAGCAATTGTCACACTCAACCCTGCATGTGGAGGGATGGGATTTACCAGGCACCCGACGAATCACTGGCTGCCACTGTAACAGTAACCCCTGAGTTCAGGAGCTCTGACATTTCGTAGAGGGCCCTGGAACTCTTTCCTCAGCCTCCCCAGTCCTAGGTTAAATGTGTGCACCACCACACCCAGTTTGAACTGTCCTTACTCTGTCAAATCTATTTTTGAGTGAATGGCAGAATTCTTTAAAGCAGGAGAGTCTAACCAAAAAGGTAGCTACAGCATAGCCCAGCACAAAGGAAGGGTAGCTATAACATGGCCAGACACAAAATCATAAATAACTTAAAACATTGCAAGGTTTTAACTTGATTGCACAGTTGCTGGACTCTGGATAAAATACGCCCATTGTTTCGCCTGGACTCTGCTCCTCCTGTTGGTAAGCTGAGCTGGTATTAATTAGCAGCTATGGACCACTCCCAAAGTTACTAGCTAGCTCCTAAATTATGGGAGTTAAAGATCCTATCCATATTCAATAAAATGTTATCTCATTTCACAGGTCATAATTTATAGACCTAGGCCAACAAAGGAATTGGATGAGCACACAGCTGTTTAAGTCTCAGTGGAGCAGAACTTGTCTGTAGGGTCAGATTTACACACACGGTGGCACCAGGAGCCCAGCCACAGCAGTGTCAGGGCTGCTTAGCTGTTTCCTGTGTTGTCAGGATCCTAAGGGTGTCTAGACAGATCAGACTGTCTTAATAGTGATCATTTATTTTGAGTTTTTTCTGTCTTGTATGAATACATGTGCCGTGCCTGCATCTTTTTGTCTCTGGAAAAGGTCACCAGTTATGGAAGGTCTTTGCTGTGGCCACACGCTGCCTTCTGTCTTCATTTAGATACGAGCGCAGCCGTGCATGCGCTGGCGCTGCAGCACAGAAGCCGCTCAGCGCTTCTGG
Organism: Cricetomys ansorgei; assembly: GCA_026225945.1. NCBI lineage: Eukaryota > Metazoa > Chordata > Mammalia > Rodentia > Nesomyidae > Cricetomys > Cricetomys ansorgei. The sequence continues at coordinate 4,017,190 of JAMJFZ010000435.1, read as the reverse complement.
CCACCCACCAGACACAGATGGAGGCAATGCAGTGAGCAGAAGTCCCTGCTGTCTTTTGGAAGGCGAGGGGGTGCTGGACAGCACTGGGTACCACAGAGGAAGAGGAGCACTGATCTATGCTGCGGCTAAACGGCGCAGGCTGGATACCTTGTAAAGGACAGGGTCTTTATTTGCCGGAACATTTTTGAGGTGAGAGATAGAGAGGGAGAGAAAAAGAGGGAAAAGAAAGGGAGGAGAGAGGGGGAAGAGGAAGAGGAGGAGAAGGAGGAGGAGGAGGAGGAGGAGGAGGAGGAGGAGGAAGAGAAAAAGGAGGAGGGGGAGGAGGGGGAGGAGGAGGAAGGTGCTCCAGTCCACATACAGGAGCCAGTGAAACTCAAAGGATGGCTGTGCGCAAGTGTCTGGGGAGCAGGGTGGCAGGAAGTTGCCTTATCAAGCATTCCCGGTCAAGGCGTCATCCCCTTGCTGTCTCAGTGTGGTTCTGCAAGATGGTCCAAAACCTTTACTGCTAAAGGTGCCTCCTGGTTCTCATCTTCTCAAAGGGAAGAATTCAGTGGAGAAACACCGTTTAAACAGAAGTTGATTTATCAAGACAAAGCAAGCACTCCAAAGAGAGATCGGAACAACCGATCTCTCAAAAGCAGGGAGCAGCCCAGTGGCGTCTGCGTTGTGAACTTTAGAAAACTGTACAAACATTAGTGAAGCAGGTGGTGTATTCATGGGTTAAGGATAACATTTCTTTCCTCCTGATCATGGTAGGCCAGCAATTACTTTTAAGGTATTTCTTCCCAAGAGCCTCTAAAAACCCCACATGGGATGGGAAACAAAACAAGTGACATTCCCAAGACATCAAGGCTTTTGAGGGCAACAGGCCCTCTGTTAGTACACATGTGGGAGATTCACTGGTGCCTTAGTTTCTGATCAAAGGGGAATCACCATAGATCATTGCAGCACTGAGGATGCCTAGGCCAGGAGAGAGACATGGCCACCTGAATACCTCTGCAGGGTCCCTCTCTTTCATCAGGTCCACCCCCGGCCTGGTATCATTATTACTTGAGGGCAGAATACTTCATACGTAATTATCCTTACTGTAGGACAGAGAAGAACGAAGAACGGCAGCTAGTTGTGGCTTGGAGGTAATTTCAGTCCCTTATAAATGTGCCTATAGACACACCATTTTGCAAATTTCCTCCATTTTGGATGAACTGTGACAATCATCAAAACCACAGTAATTTGACTTCCTGAACGAAAGTAACTTGTTTCTCCAGATTCCTGCCACCTTGTCCATTTGACCCCAGTCTCAGCCAAGCCACTGGGGGTGTTTTTCTGTCACCTGACATTCTGTACTCACCTCTCCAGGGTCACTCCTAGAATTAGCCAATCTCAGCCAAAGGAGAACTGTTTGGCCCCTCCCCTTCCCTCTTTGCTCCCAAACTGGCCTAGCCTGTAAGCAGCCCCAGCTCTGAGGAGATCTTCACCCTGCAGATTCTCCCCTGAATCAAACCCGTGCCATTGCCAATCTGCTCAAGTCCTCAGCTGTCTTCTCTTTTCACCAACCTTGCAGCAAAAAACATTTCCCAGCAGGCCTCTTGTTTTGGGGACCCATGGCCTGTGAAGGCTTACGACAATGGCAGGATGCCAGGCTGGCACCCTGCTTTTAGTCACCTTGTGGGCCCAAGTGAGGAGCTGCAGCTTTCTCAGCTGCCTCTACGCACCTGCTTGGTCCTGTTGTTCCAACAAAGCCATTCTCACAAGTTGCACAGAGACAGCTCCCTTGGTAAGATGGACAGTCAGTGGTCATCATCAACTTTATCCACAGTATCATTCATCCTATCTGAGACTTCCAGTCATTTATTGTGAATGGCCGAATAAGCTTTGGACTTCTTCCTAGAAGTTCCTGTTCACATTAGAGCTTGTTCTAGCCCCGTGTTCCTGCCATTGGAGTAGCTACCCTTCTGAGCTGCCTGTAGCTTGAGTGGGAACAGCACTGCGAGATGAGGAGAGGTGAAGCAACTTCCAGGTACAACAACTTTGAAAATAAGCCACTGTTCCTCTATTGAGGCTTTTTCTCTAACTGTGGGTTATAGGTGGCGATGAGGAACAGATTATAAAAAGTGGGGAGAAGAAGTGTGTGGGAGGTAGGGAGAGCAGGCGGTTCACAAATAGCTTTTGTCTTGGAGATGTTTTGTGTACCTATGTGGGAGGGCTGACTAGTGCATCCCATTTAACTGTGTGCGTGTTACAAAATAAATAAGAGGCATAAAATACCACAGCGATCAACAGATTCCCCAACAGATTCCCCACTGTACAAATCAACATGTTTATCAGGTTTGGATCCAACCAACCTTTTCAGTCTAAGATGTAAGTTCTATCCAGGGTACCTAATGCCCAGGCTTCAGCATGCCCCTCCTTGAGAGATTTACTTTTATTTCAAGGACATAACAGTCTTAAACCTTAATCCCCTGTTGAGGGCTCCCCACCCACTTGGGAAAGTCTGTGGTGTATGCTGTGAATAGATGTCATACTGGCGGTGACATGACATCTTGGTCCTGTGGGGAGGACATCTGTGACGGTTGCTCCTGCTTGGTAACAGGATTACAGGATCCAGGATCACCGTGGAAACAAATCTATGGCTGAGTCTGTGATAGGTTAATCGATGTGGGACTCTCTACTCTGAACATGGGTGGTACTATTTCATACACTAGGATCCTGGACTGAATAATAAGAAAAAGGAAGCAAGCTGAGCACATTCGTTACTCTCTGCTTCCTGACTGTGGATAAAAAGTGACCGGCTGCCTCCTGCTCCACATCCTGTCTTGCCTACCATGATGAACTGTATCCCTGGCAACTGCGAGCCAAACCGACCCTTCCTTCCTTTAAATGCTTTCGTCAGGCATTTTGTCACATCAATGAGACAAGTAGCTAACCCAGTGTCCATATGTGCTGTGGGTCTCACTGTGAGTCCATTTTGATTCTGGCTGTTTCTTTGTGGGGGTTAGGGTGTTGTGTAATTCTAAGCAAGGACAGGTGCAAATTCTGCTCCTCGGCCGAGTACTTACTTGGGTATGGTTAGTGTTTGACAGAAGTACTAAAGTGACCAAATGGGAACCATAGACTCATCAATCCCAAATAATCATTCATCAGAAATTCTGTGTGTTTTTTGCCAAAAACAATATAGACCTTAGAGATGTTTGGTTCGTTTTTAATCTTCCCTCCCATCACACCATCCTCATGAAGGTGCACACTTTATCCAGAGTGGACTGTGCATCTATGATTCAGGACTTGGTGCCCCTCCCCTGCGGTCCCTGCCTCCTCAATGCCAGGTGCTGACCTAACATTGCTGTTATAGTTTGGATATCAAGTGTCCCTTGCAGGAGGCTCATACGCTGAAGACCTTGTCTCCAGCTGATGATGCCATTGAGAGGCGAGTACATCGTGAGGGCTGTGTCTTCATCAATAGATGAGTCTGTTGGTAAGCTGAATGAGCCATGAGAGATGGGAACTGGTGGGAGGCAGTTAGTCACTGGGGATGTAACTCCAAAGGGTGGGCATTATCCTCAAGCCCTTCCTTTTTCTTCTCTTCTCTCCCCCTCTCTCCTTTTCCCCCTCTTTCTTTTTTCCCTCCCTCCTTTCCCCCATCCCTTCTTTTGCCCTTTTCTTTCTCCCCACTCCTACTTTCCTGGCTGCCACATCAGTCATGCTCACCAAAGGCTCCCCCTCATGATGTCCGGCCTCATCGGAGCCTAAAAGTGGTCCAACCAAGTGACCATGGACTGAACCCACTGAAACTAGGAGCTCAAAGCCCTTTCCTGCCCTTAAGTGGTTTTCTTAGACATTTCATCACAATGGCAAGAAATCACTAACACAATCGCATGAGCTGTATTCTAAAAAATGACAAGCTTTCCCTTTTGTTTGAGCACATAGTGTTTCCTGACAACTGGAGACAAACCAGTCTGAATATGAGTCAGGGCATCAAGGGCTTAGAGTCTTGTTCCTGGGAATGAGTCGGGGTCTCACTCCACAGTCAGCTGAGCATACGCAGTGGATTTTAAAGCAGGTTCTCAGCTTAGTTCAACATGTTTGTATTCTTCTAGGGGGGAAAAAACTGCACTTATTCTTCCCTTCATAGAAAGAATGCTAATATTGAAAGAGGTGTGTTTATCGCAAGGAAAAAGGGTAATTACAAGCATTCAGTCCTACAGAATCATCCAGGTACCACAGTAGAAGCTTGATTGCTGGTGATTAGTAATTACAGATTGCCAGATTGCTGATATGTCTTGGCTGGGATGTGTTTACGGATAATAAGAGATTCATGTGGCTGCAGATGCCTGTCCCAGATAGATTGTAGTTAGCTGTTACTGCTCCAAAACCTTCATGCATGCCACATGCCATGACAGCCAGAATAGGTGACTGCAGGTGGGGAGAGTCACTCAGACTCACAAGAGAAGAAACAGCTACGCGGAGGGCATGTAGGGGCTACGCCAAGGACAGGTACTGCCTGCTCAGCAGCCTTCACCTGGCAGTGAGAATCTGATTTATTACCACTGCGTTGTCAGAATAGAAGACAGACTCCTGGCTAGTGCTGTCAATTATCTCTCCCCAGGTGTAATGACCTGCATGTCACTCCACTCCTTCCATGCTGTGGGCAGAGTCCATCAAGCTCTTGGAGCCTGGCCTGTGAACCTGGCACGATACATTTGAACTTTCAGCATAAACAAAGAGAACATTTGCTTCTCTCCATGCCTTTCTGATCACCAATCACCCCAACCACCCTCCTCAGTAATGCTTCCCAGTCTGGGGTGAGCTGTGCTCATCTGAGAAGGAACGAGGGGTTCCCCCTTCCGACGGTCAGTCATGTAAGATAGGAATTTCTCCGCCTCCTCCCGCCTCATGTCTCTAAGCTTGCAGAGATAGTCCTGAGGTCCCTGACCTTAGTTCCTGGGCCTTCCACTATACTGTGCTGTCATCCGCTCAATTCCACAGACAACAGTTTGGGAAGCCTTTCAAGGTGTCAAAGAAATCATATCACTTTTCTTGTTGAACCCTTTAATGATTCCTCAATTCACTGACAAGCAAAGCCATGTCCTGTCTGTGAGGCTCCCTCCACACGTCACTCTCTTCCTTTGCTCTCTCTCACCCACTGTCACAGCTCAGGACTGTTGGGAGCCGATATTATTCGCCATTAGAAGATGGCGCCGGCTCCCTGCTTCCTGGTTCTTCACGGGAGCGTTGTTTGCTCTTGCGCATGCACTGACTGTGTAATCTGCTCAAGATAACCACATGCTAATTGGGATAGTAAAAGCCGCCGATTGAAGACAGTATACTAATTAGGTTCTGCAAGAGCACCAATTGGCAGGGAAAAACATTCCCCAAAACTCTATATTAGTTGGGGGTTTTCTAGACTCGTGGTCCTTCTACATCTGCTATCTAAAAGAGCTGTTAATAAATTGTTGTCAGAAGAATTCTGTTTTGCCGCGTCTCCTTTATCGGCGAAGGTAGCGCGCAACACAGGACGTCCTTGGCAATGGAACACATGGAGTCATCCCTGTCTTTGGGCCTTTGCACGTGTGTCTTTTGGCCTGGACATGATAGACGCATGGATTTGCCTCATCTGGAAGTCTGTAGAGAGTGTGAGAGGATTGAGTCTCTGTGGCAGGAGATAGTTAAAGGGGAACTTCCTGGAAATGGGAAAAGAGACGCCCTGCTAGAGAACAGTAGCATACACCACACTGGTCAGGCCAGCAGCCGGATGGTGGACGCTAACTTCTGACGGTAGAGAGAACACACAGAGGCATGCTGGCTGTACAGCCCTCCCATGGTTTCAGGCAGCAGTGGCCAAGGTGGCATGTCAAGGTTGCTCTGGCATGGCCAGGAAAGGAGTAGGGAGGGAGATCAGGTATGGTCTGGTGTAGTCAAATCTTGTCACAAGGCTATAGGAAGGAGCAAGGGCATCTGGGAAGCACACTAAGTAACAGGACAGAGGCCATTTGTCTCTGGACAGGGTGGCCTGAGCCTCTGAGCCCCCAGGAATCAATTTATGTGTACCCCGTCACCCACATAGCAGCCAGTGGACAGAAGGTGGTGACATGGTGTATAAAAATGGAATGAAAGGGGGCGTGCTGTTTCACGAGATGCGATCTGGGAGTGTGCTGAAGACATCCAGACTCTCAGCACTGGGAGCAACTCTTTCTAAAGACAGCTCTCTTTGAAGCTTGTATGTATTTTTAAGTATATGGAAAGACAGAGTGCTATGAAGTCTGGTTTGAAGAGCCTGGGCACAAAGCAACTGATGTATTATAGAGCAGATGCAGGCTGCCGGGGTGGCCATGTGCTGCTAATCACAGAAGGCCTGCTGAGGCTGTGGCCTCTGAAGACCCAGCCCCCTGTGAGGCCAGAGCAGGTCAGCATACCTTCATAGCAGTCACCCACACCATGTCAGCATCACTCCCAAGCACTGCACCCCACGCTGGAGGCACAAAGGCAGGTCAGCATATGCCTGCCACCACTCACCATGGCTCAGTGGAGCCCCGCATAGTGTATGCAGGCCCCCTGGAAGAGATGGCTTCACTAGGGGTGCTGTGGTAGTGGGTGGGCACACAGTGCTGTCACATCACCCAGAAGAGACTTGGTTACAAATGCTTCTGACCACACTGAGTCCCAAGGTCAGGTGCAGCAACAACCTCACCTTTGCTTTGTTTATTGCTTTTATTCTGCAGTACCAAGGGCATCACTCAAGGCCTCAGGTATGCTAAATGAGTGTTCTACTGCTGAGCTACACCGTACCCCTGTCTCACTTTGTTTCATAATTGTGTAAGTACTATACAGACATGTTTGCAGGAGAAACACATCAGATGCAAACACATGCCATATTCATATATGCAAATATCCCCTTCATTTTCATCTGCTACCCAAACCACCAATCTTTCTCAAAAATGGATCCTACTAACTAGTGTTGGCAATATACACCTTTCATCTCGGCTACTCCGAGACAGAGGCAGGAGGATTATGTGGCTAGTTTTATGTCAACTTTACACAAGCTAGAGTCATCTTAAAAGAGGGAACCTCAATTGGGAAAATACTCCCATTAGATCTGTCTGTAGGGCATTTTCTTAGTTATTGATTGATGAGGAGGGTCCAGCCCATTGTGGATGGTGCCATCTCTGGGCTGGTTGTCCTCAGTTATATAAGAGAGCAAGCTGGGCAAGGTGTGATGAGTAAGCCAGAAAGCAGCACTCTTCTGTGGCCTCTGCATCAGCTCCTGCCTCCAGGATCTTGCCTTGCTTGAGTTCCTGTCCTGGTTTTCCTGCTTGACATTCTAGGTTCAACCCCTCATGCTGCACAATGATAAGGCAAGATGAACAGAACCACCACACTGTGGATGGTTTGACTCATAATTTCCCAATGCATTTACTTCACTCTAGTTTATGTAAAACTATGTGGGTTGCTCAGTGTTCCCATCTCAGTGAGATTCTGATTTATCTGATAATATGCTTATTTGATCCCTGTCTGGGTTCCTCCATCTGATTCTGGTGTCAACATGGCATGGGCTGACATGTCATATATCCTCTCTGGCTGTTGGCTAATTGCTTTCTCCATCTTGACTTACACAGGCACAGCGTTCTGCACTGAGCTCGTCCCAAGGCAGAGCATCATTTTATTTCTGATAGAAAGAAATGAGGCTCCTGCCCCAGGAATGCCAAGCCCAGTGCCTTCACTGCCAGACTTAAGAGAGTTGTCTGAACACAGATCAGCTCAAAACTGAATCAGACAAAACTTGGTGCTCTCTGATCCTTGTTCTAGTGGAGATGGTGATGAGATCCAGCTTTGGAGAATTACAATCTCATGTCACCAATGTCCCTGTGTCTTAATTATGCAAGTACTACGTTGTAGTTAGCTGCTGCTGGGGTGGCTCACCAAAGAAGAGATGGGGGTATTCTCATATGTGAATGACCCAGCAAAGGGAACCACCGTCCTGGCCAGCACCATACTCGATCAACAGTGGAACCCCGAGCATCCATGCTAAGGTGTTTTGTTGATTCAGCACTCCTTAGGCGCTCTGATACCATGTGCAGATCATAAGCAATTAAACATCCCCCCACAGAAACCCAACACCTGCAGACAATACAAAAGACCCTAGACAGTCCCTCATCCAACAGTGTATAAGAACATCTTAAACATAACTAAAAATATACTTGCCCAACATTATGTGAATGTGTTTGCATTATAACAGATTCACTGTGTTTATATCCCTCCTCCAGGAGCAGGGAGGTGATACAGTCTGTTGAGAAGCTTAACGCCTGTCCCAGCACCAAGGAGAGGTACTCAGTGGGATGCTCCTGGAGACCTATGTTCTAGAATAGTCTCTTAGGGCACAGGACTACCTTCCTGTGTACCATTTATACCTTGCCTTATTGCCAGTTCTTCAGCAGAGGAGTCATCACAATGGAGGGGAAAGTGGAAGGTTATTTTGTGTGCACACATACACATATGTGCACACATAATCATGCACACATGAATGTGGACATGCACACACACACATACATATGGCAAGAAGCAATACAGCGGGTGCTGTCCCTGTGAAGATGGTGACAGATTGATCAAAATAGGCTGGGACATACAAGAAAAACTACAACCATGCTTGAGGGGCATCTGCAGCTGTAGGATGTTTTTGGCAGATGTAGATGTGCTGACCAAGAACAGATCACCCAGGAAGCCATCTGGCCATCAGAGATTCTGGAAGCCACCATCTATAATCACTGTGCACACAGGTGTTGGTGTTAGGCTTGACTCCCTGAAGCCCTGAGCAAACTGTTGTCCCTGGTATCTAACTTCATGGGAGAGAGAATTCACCTTACTTCCCGGCAATGGGCTAGTGCTCAGAGTTCCACTCTGCCTGTTTCTATCATGACTTCAATTTGGAAAGACATTTAGGAACCTGTTATCCTGGGGAGCTGCCTGGCTCTTCTCTGCCCCAGGACTGGAGAAAGAGCAGCCAATGACAGTCAGCTTCCCAGTTCAGCTGCAACTGGAGGGAACAGATTTGCTTTTCAAATCCTCTAGCTTCCTGCTCTGGCAAGGGACTGTTTGAGGTGAAGCTCCTGCCATGGAGCTGGGTCTGTGCTGGCGCAGTTTCTCAGGCAGATCTGTGTCAGGGGAGCCAATCGCTATCAGAGAGGCCACCTTGGGGTCTCCAGGCAATTCCCACTTGTTTCTATAAACCTTTTAGTTAGTGGTTTCCATGGAAATGGTGTGTGATTGATGGTTCATTTCCTGACTGGAGGCTTATCTGTTAGTGGAAAATTGAACTGACCCTGAGCCCCAGGTCTGGAGGCCTTGCTTTCCAAAACCCTGTGTTTCATCAGAACTGTGAGCACTGTAAAGTGCAGCCAGGAGAGGTGGTCTTCAAGGAGGAATGGCCAGCATACTTCCATCTTTCATTGCTGTGAGCAGATACTTGCCAAGGGGCAACTTAAGAGAGAAAAGGCTTATTTGGGCTGAGTTGTGGGCTACAGTCCACCATGACAAGAGACAGCATGGCAGCAGGAACCCAGAGCAGCTATTCACATTCTACACACAGAAAGCAGAGAGAGAGAAAGATGGACTCCGGTGCGTGGCCCATTTTTGCCTTTGTTACACCCCCCTCAGCATCTTCTACTGACCCTAGTGCGATCCATGGTTATATTCCACCCCCCAGCACACTTCTGTAATCCCTTGTGTGCTCTCTACCTGCCTTTCTCCCCAGTTAGGATCTTTCTACAACCCCTAGCATGGTATATAGCTACCATCCCCTCCTCTGAGCACTCTTCCATAGCCTCTAGTCAGTGGATGCTGGCAAGATGTCTGCTTCCCTTGTCCCACAATCCCCACTGTCAATCCCCCCACCAGCCTTCCTGGAAAGCTGCCTGCAGAGGAGGGGCCAGTTGTGAGGCTCTGCTCCAGGAGGAAAGGATAGAAAGCTGCAGTTAGTCATCTGGCTGCCTCCTCATAGATGGCACCTCAACACTTACTTTCACTGTCTGTCTCCACCCAGCCAGACCTTGTCATGTGTATGTAGCCAGAGATCTATTCTGATAGGTTGGACTCTCTCAAACAGAGCCAGAGTGCCCGGCATAGCTAGAACAAAGAGCCCTAGAGTCAGTGGTCAGGAATAAGAGTTTGGAGGTTGGTGAGAGCCAGGTCTGTGCCCTGAAAACATGGGCATTAAAAAAGTGTTTTCTCACAGTGGTGTGGGTGATGATGAAAGCTCAGGTCAGAATGGCAGCAGACAGACCAACCACAATGCTATCGTAGCAACTCAATAGTGCCATGGTAGATAAGGGGTCTCCTGTTTGTTGAGCATCTCTTTTGCACAAAGCACTTTGTGCACAACATTATCTCAGTGCATCTTAGTAACAACAGAGAACCCTGGATACCACTTTGTCCCATCTGTTGAAGAAGCATCTGGGTTCAGGAAAGTTAAGGAATCAGAGGACAATATCAGAGCTGGGGTTCACACCAAAGCTTTCACCTTTGTCCCTTCACAGAGCACTGCTGACTACAGTGAGTCTCCCCAAGCCACATCAAGACCACCACTGTAGAAATCGAGAGGAGGGAGTAGAACTGATGGAGTCTGCTGACAGTAACGAGGAATAGTGGTGCGTTTAATAAATATACTCTACCACAGAAACAGGTCTGGCTGAGATGGTAATTTTTTGTCATTTAAAGAGATGGTGGGGTTAGTTGGTGTCTTGTACATTCAGAGCTCTTTGCACGTGAAGGGATGGTGGTATGGATCTGGGGTCTTGTTGGATAGCGGAGGTGGCGGTGGCAGTGAACTTGGTGGGGCTGGCAGGAGTAACAGTGAGGTTGAAGGGTGGTGACAGAGGGTGTGGTAGTCGGAGAGGGGATAGAGGTGGTGATGGTGAAGGTGGGGTGCTGACACTGGTAGCAGCAGTAAGGTTGTGACGCTGGTGGTGGTAATAATGAAGTCATAGCCTGGTTGTCAGGGTAGCAATAGAGGTGATACTGGTAGTGGTGGAAGTTGTAATGGAGGTAGTTTGGAGTGATGGAGGTGATGACGGTGGTGGAGGTATTGGTAGTAATGATGAAGGGAACCACCGTGGGGATGGGGATCAGCTGCACAGAAGCAACGTCGCTGGTCATGGAAGTAAATCACTGCTACCAGAAGTCGCCTATGCCACATTTTCTGAAAGAGAAGAAAGTGATTTTGCCGTGTGAGGCAGAAGTCATATCCCACCCACGATAGTTGAAACTGAACCTATGGTTAGCATGCACGCATGGAGTCCAGTGGTTTCTGGGCAGCAACAAGAAACTGGCAAAGTCACACTCAGGATGGGTCTTCTTGGGACAAACTTTAAGATACTTCTGAAAGAGGATATTCGGAGGAAAATCTCACTAAGATACGTGGTGTCTTCAGCATAGCACAGAGTTGCGCTGTCCTTCACAATGTCATCCTCAGCCCCAGGTGTGGACAAGACTGCTGTCCATGAGCTACTGGACAACTGAAAGAACAAGTAGAGGACTGAAGTCTATATGGCTACAGACTGTAAAGCGGAAACACTCTACCCCAGTGGTTCTCAGCCTTCCTAATGTCATGACCCATTAACACAGTTCCTCGTGTTGCAGTGACTCCCAATCATAAGTTTATTTTCATTGCTGTTTCTGTTATGAATCATGATGTAAATATCTGATATGCAGATGGTCTTAGGTGACCCCTGTGATAGAGTCATTTGACCCTCAATGAAGTTGTGACCCACAGGTTGAGAACTCCTTCTCTACCCCTTTGTACTGATGTGAGTCGGTTCCAACAAGCTGCTTCAGACACACTTGCTTTGTTCACAGCACAGAACCTGAGGGATCAGCTAGCTTAAGTATCCCTAACCTCAAGTAATATGATGACCAAATCTATTCCTAATAAGTGCTAGAAACCTTAGTTCCTTTCTGTAACTTACATCTTGTTATGTGGGGTTGGGACAAGTCACTGCACACACGTGGATGTCTGAAGACAACATTTGGGAGTTGGTTCTCTGCTTCTATTCAGAGGCAGTCTCTCCTTGCTGCTGCTCTCCATGCTCCTGGGTAGCTCACATGCTTCCAGGTAATTCTGTTTCTACTTTGAATCTCACTGTAGGAGAGCTGGGATTACAGGTATGACCCACTACACATCTGTTTTTTTTTTTTTTTTTGGTGGAGGGGGTTATAAGGATTGAATTCAGATTGTCAGACTTGTGCAGAAAGCACTTATACCAGCTGAGCCATCTCACTGGCCTCTGACACTTAATTCTTAATTAAAAATGTATAAAGTCGATTTCATGGTGTCTTTAACATTGCAGCTAAATCAACTCTCTAGAGATGAGGAAGAAACAAAATGAAGCAAGCAAATCCCACTGTCAGGTACTTTCCTTAAGCAACTGCCCCTGGCTAGGGTCTGAATAAACCGTCATGTGAGGATTCAGATCTTACCAGATCCTTGATTTCTTTCTCCAGCATCTCCAAAAAAGTCAATCAGCTTCTGTTGTCTTCTTGTTAATCATAGTTCTAGAGAGAACAAGGGTGTGTCTGCACCTGTGAAGCCTCTCAGTGTCTGTCTATACATTGTTCTTCAAGTGGCATCTTTGTGCAAAACCCACTGTAAAAAGGCAGAGGAGTAGCAGCCAGATGGCTTGTCTTGTGGAGATGTAATCAAATGAGCTGGGGATGTAGCACAGTTGTAGTGTGTCTGCCTGGCATGCACAAAGCCCTGGGTTCGACTCCCAGCACCCCATAAACTGGGCATGATGCTACACACCTGTAATCCTAGCTCTTGGGACGTGAGGACAGGAGGATCAAGAAATTCAAGGCCATCCTTATCTACAATAGTGAGTTTGAGGCCATTCTGGGCTACATGAGACACTGTCTCAAAAAGTAAAATAAAATCAGAAGAATTTAATAAGTATTGTCCTTTAGAATCCCACTGAGATTTAGGTCAGTTAATCTGTTTTCCAAGGAAATGTGCAGAATCAACCCTAAATCTGTCTGTTGTTATAATGGCTCTAAACAATCCCAGAAATAGCCATCTAAGTTTGGAATAGATAGATTCAAAGAATGGGCACAGATGCCCATGGCTGCTCTGTGGGAGGAAGGCGGAGAGGAAGAGGGAGCCAGGAGGGTACTGTTGAATCCACACCTAAGCCAGTGAATTCACATCTGACCTCTTCAGGGAGCCAACTACTAGTCACTTAGGCAGGGCTTGGTGTGTATCTTCCTTCCTACAGAACATAAAATCTTCTTCCAGAAATGGCCAGCTTTACAGGATGGGAGAGCGGCTCAGCAAAGTCACTCTGTGACCTGTGCTCCTTGTGGCACATACTTGGTGTTCTGCAGAGCTGTGCCCATGTGGCTCTCCAGCTCATCAGTCCCTTGCTCATCATGCTTCATCTGGCTCCTCATTTCAACCACCAGGTTTCCAAGTCACTGGAACACAGGCCCATTCTCCTTCCCACCACGTGTGCCTCATCCTTGCCTTTCAAAGCAGGGTCAGTTCCCTGTGGGGAACCCAGTACCCACTGTGATGGCCATCACCAGGCAGGTGGATTTTCCCACCTTTGCATTCCATGAATGTGGTGTGGATTTCGAGCTTCCTTCCCTCCCCTCCCCATCTCAGCACATTCTCTATCCAATGCATCCGTATTATTGAGTAAATATATCAAAGACTAATAAATCCAAGGCTGGTGGTATAGGCTTGTCATCTCCACTACTTAGAAAGCTGCCAAAGGAAGATTGTGAGTCCAAGAGCAACCTGGGAAAACGTAGTGAGACCCTAACTCCAAACAAAAATTACAAGAGAGCTGGAAGGCCTGGAGAGATGGCTCAGCAGTTAAGAGCACTTGCTGTCCTTGCAGAGGACTGGGTTCAGTGTCCAGTAACCACGTGGCAGCTCACAGCCATCCTTAACTCCAGTTCCAGAAGATGAGGTGCCCTCTTCTGGTGCATGTAGACATCAGGCACGCACACAGTATAGTTACATACATGCAGGCAAAGAACTCATATACATAAAGTAAAAATAAATAAATCTTTTTAAAAAATAAATCTGCTGGTTTTTTAAAAATCATTCCTCTAAATTCATACAACTTTTCTCTGACTGGATAAGTGGGTGTGTACTTAGACTGGCTCTTGGTACAGGAAGACACTTAAAGCATTACTGCCCACCTCCCAACTAGGATATTTCTGTACTCAAGGATTCTTATACAGCATAGCTTAGATTGGAAGCACTGTGTAAAACCTTAGCAAACCAAGTCTTAGCACATAATCTGCCCACATCATTAGGACAGAAAGTGCTGGGAGGCTCATGGGTCAAGAAGGAGTTAGGAGGGAAACTGGAATAGATTCTTCATTTTAAGAATCCACTAGCCACAGACAAAGCGTTTGATTCTTGCTGTAGCAACATCCAGATAAACTTAAATTGAGCCAAGTCGGTTTTCTGCCTCAGATTCAAATAGGCTGCAGCTGGATGGAAGAGGACCTTTCTACCCCACTGAGAGGCTGACATTGACCCACTCACACACAGTGTCTCTAACAGGAGCAGGCGGCTGCTACTCCCCTGGTGACCCTGTGGGAATTTCTGGAGGCAGAAGGTGGCATTATCAGTGGTCACACAGGACAGATTTATTCTTTACCTGTCTGCATGGGAGGAAAGGTGGACCCTTTCCTCCAGAGAGCTCTCCAGAAGACAGACGTTCTGCCTTGATGGATGCTGTGTTTTAGAGCACAGCGGCTTTGCTGTTATTGCTCAGAAAATGAGAACAGGACCCTGGGTAACTCTAATCCCAGGCGGGTGTGCTTGGAAGGAGTGTGTATGTGTGTGTGTGTGTGTGTGTGTATGTGTGTGTGTGTGTTGTATGAGCCTTTGGTTTGAAGATAATTGCTACACAAGACTAGGGAACACTCATCTGGATAAGGAAGGAAATGGCAAGAAGTTTCCACAAAAGCCCATCCTTATGCAAGTCCAGCCCAGCAGCATCTGCGTTCCTTGGTCTTTAAACCATGGACATTGTTTCCTCGAGTCAGGACTGAGTGCACCGACTGAGGTGAGAATCCAGCTGCAGTGGAAAACACCAGTGCCCCAAGTGTTACCCAAGCTGTGCCTGCGGCCTACGGTGTCGCACTTCAGCCTCTCAGTACTCCTCCTTCGCCCTTCTGCGGTGATTACCCAGACCCAGCACCAGTCAAACATCTGCAGGCACTCCAGAAAGATGCCAAACCACAGCAGCTGAGCTGACTGCTGGAAACGCCTCTGGCCCCAAATCCACACAGATACCCCAACAGGCTCATTTCTCCACTCGTAACTGAAACAGAAGCCAAGCAAGCTAGACAGAGTAAAAGTGAGCAGGGAGAGTGTGGGAAAGGACTCTGACATCAGTGGTATCTGCCCGTCACAGCAACATTATGCAAAGTTCAGTGTCGCTGTCCACAGACAATCCAGCGCATGGGGGCGGGCATAAAATACACATATAAGACTCTACTCACTATAAAAAGATGAAAGTTGGTGGGGATGGAAAAAGTTTTTGATAAAGAACTGTGGGCAAAATGTGGGTGCCAGCCTTTCAGTCAACATGTGAAGGGGAGAGAGCTGTGGGATCAGGCCCTGTCCCTGGAAAGGTGACTAAAAAGGGATAGCTTTGTTGCTTGCCGAGCCCTACCCCAGCCTCCTCTGATGCCTCCCTGATATTGTCCTGTCATTAGTAGTCATCAGAAAAGCCTGAGCATCTGCCTCCAATCCTGGCTACAGTTGGTTCCAAGGCTACCTTCTGAGTTTAGGGTCCCGGAGTGGATGAGTGAGGGTGAGGTGGCTAGTCTGCAGATCTATACATAAGCAAGAGTCCTCAAAGACCTTCTTCTAAGTTGGGAAGGTGGCTCAGTTAGTAACGTGCTTTTCACACAAACACGAGGAGTTCGGTTTGGTTCCCCAAGACCTACATGTATTTGTTATTTTACATGGTACCAGAGCAGGATATCTGACCAAGGCAACTCAAGGAAGGTAGGGTTTATTATTTTGGCTCACAGTCCATCATGGTGAGGAAATCCTGCTGGCAGGATCAGAGGCAGCTGGTTATATTTCATCTGCAGTGAGGAAGCAGAGACCAGTGTTGCTTGCTGATTCCCAAGTCCTTTTTTCCAAGGTCTCAGCCAGGGAACGGAACCACCCACAGTGGACAGGTTTCTCCACCACAATTAGTGTAATCATGATAACCCCTTACAGGTATGCTCAGAGGATCATCTTCCAGGTGAGTCTAGATTCTGTCCATCCATGCAGACGGCTACTGTGTAGCTCATCAAAGAAGACAGGAGGCATTTTGGTAGGAGGAAGCCCAGCCAGACCTCAGCAGAGGGAAGCACTATCACAGCAAATGCTACCCTGGAGCAATGGAACCCTGAGCGTCTCATCTCAGGGTTTTTATTGATCGATAAGCTCCTCAGGTTTTCTATTGCTATCAAGTGCAGATCATGAGCAATCAAACATCTTTTACAGAAAGCCAATACCTGCGTACAGTACAGACGCCAAGGTCTAGGGAGCCATTTCCCAACAGTGTACAAAACAACCATTTTAAACGTAACTGAAAATAAACTTCTGCATCACAGTCCAATGAGAGACCTGTCTTAAAGAAACAAAGTGAATGGATCCTGAGGAATGACACTCTGGCCTGCATACACACAGAGAGGGAAGGAGGCCCTCCAGGAAGGCGGGGTTCTACAAAATGAAGCACAGACACTATCAGTCTGAATACAACCACAGATGCTTGTGACAGAACCAACAACATACTCAGTTCTGCAGTAGCAAACATCACATCACATTTGGGGATTCCAAAATAGTCCCACGACGACTCAGATCCAAGGTGTGACATGAGGCTCAGTCCCCTGAGCAAGACCCTTCTTCTCCCAGCTGTGGGCTTGTCTGTGGACAGACACATCCTGGCCAAGTGAGATCACTGGATCCTTTCTGAGTAGCCATTGTCCGTTTTGGAGAGGGGTGAGTCTTCCTCTCTCATTGGCTTCACCTTGGCCATTGTTTTTGGAAAATCTGACTTGCATATTTGAGTATGTGCCTAGCAAGATCTTTTGCTTCTGGGTCTGGGCGCCTGATGAAAATCGTGAACAAAAACAGTTAAGTGCCGGTGTTTACTGAAGTGAGCTGCTGAGAAGTCCGCTATTTCTAACCCTTAATTACAAACAGAAATGCCAGGGCTGGGGAGGTGGCTCCATCAGTAAAGTGCAAGCATGAGGACCTAACCTTGGATCCCCAGAACCCGCATAAAAGCTAGATACTACAGCTTGCTCTGTAATGCCAGCCTTAAGGAAGCAAGGACAAAAGAACCCTGGAGCTCACTGGCCAGCCAGCTTAGCCAGTCAGTGAGAGACTCTGTTTGAAAATGAGGCAGAGAGCTACTAAGGAAGACATTTGATGTGGCCTTCTGGCCAGGAATCAAACTCAAGCTGTCAGTCTCAGCAGCAGACACTTTAACCCATTGAGCCATCTCTCCAGCCGCTCATTGATTTTTTTTTCCTTAGCTAGTGAGGTTCCCGGCTGTTCTTCTAATGGCCTCATTTGATTTCTCTACATCTGTCTTCCCCAGTCCAGGCATAAATCTCTATAGGCAATTTCTGCCACAGTTCCTGACTGTGGGACACAATCATTCTGATCATTAATGCAGGTGGCAGGGAGGCTGGCAGAGCCTCTCACCCCAGATGGGTTGGAGAGCCTGTTACAATCCTCAGCAGGAGTAATAGTCTACTTGTGAAAGCCACTCCCTGCCTCTAACCGCTCTGCTGGGGAGTCCCCCACAGTCGGCCCGCAGAGGGGGCTGCTGCTGGGCTGTGAGGAGCCATCCTAACTGTGAGAGTGAGTCAGGCTCTTGGCTGGAGACCAGGTCAAAGAATTCCTTCACTGCCTAAGGCTGGTGAAGACTGTAACGCTCCCTGCTGAGGATAGTTTGTTTCCTAGTCTTACACTAGGAACAGAGCAGAGAGACCTGTGTGACATGTTTGCTTTTGAATCTTAGCCTTCATTGGGAGGTACTCATTGTGGAGAACTGTTTAACGAAACAGTAACAGAGTAGGAACATCCTTCAGCCTACTCGGCTGTCCATGTGGCCAGTGGAGGGACCTCAGGGACACTGCCTCTTTCCCCATTTCTATTCTCCATTTCTCTGGGCAGCTGATGTATTTCCTACAAATATTCCTCACGGAGTGGCTGCAGGTACTTTACCTGTGTGCTTCCTTGTTTGTCCTTCTGAAAAAACTTAGGGTAAGGCTACTGTGTGCCGGGGTGGTTTTAAGCAACAGGGTGCGACATTAGACAGGTGCGACATTAGACAGGTGCGACATTAGACAGGTGCGGCACTGGACAGGTGCGGCACTGGACAGGTGCGGCGCCGGACAGGTGCGGCGCCGGACAGGTGAGGCGCCGGACAGGTGAGGCGCCGGACAGGTGCGGCGCCGGACAGGTGCGGCGCCGGACAGGTGCGGCGCCGGACAGGTGCGGCGCCGGACAAGTCATCACCTAACTCTCAGGGCAGATTCAGAGCTGACAGCCGGCTTGTACGTGGGAAGTTCTAGGTGCTCTGCAGAACAATCAGAGGGTGCCTCCCGGGCAGAGATCAAGAGCACCTGCTACCCAGGACCAGGGGCAGCGTCTCAGAAGGAGGCATCTGAGCTGGGCTGTGAAGATGAACAAAGGGGCTTCAGGGAGGCGAGGGAAGGCAGGACAGTGAACCAGCAGGAAAATGTGGCACCTTCTCAGAAGAGCACCTAGTGAGCAGGCAGATAGCTTGGCTTGACCATAAAGGGTGTAAGCCAAGATCAGAGATGGCTATAGAACCTGAAGCCTTGGCACTGAGGAGAGAGTGAAGGGAAAAGACAGTTCCTTAAAAGACGAAATATAGATTGTTCCAGCATCTGAAAATTGGTCATTAGTAGGAAAAAAAATCCCATAATCTAACCAACAGGGAACAGGAGAGACAGGCAGGAATACTTTCATATTCTATGTTTAAAATTCACATTTGTTCTCCATATTCTCATAAGAAAGCAGCTCACACACGTTATTACTAGCTCAGCATGCATACTGTTCATGATTTGTTTGTTCTAAGTTAATCCCTTCCTCCCCAAGTGCCCCCTAGAGGAGTAAAGTTTACTACCGGCAGAAACTAACTTGACTCAGCATTTAAAGAAGGACCTGAGCCCAGACAGCCAGAGAAGGAGGGAAGAGTGGGAAAGACATCACCAGGCAGGGCCCTGTGGGATTTTTGGTTTTAGCGGAATGTCATACACTTAGGGTCATGGGCTTTAAAGTCAGAGTTTGTGCCCTAGCTGCTGTAACAGGCCAGGCTCAGCCACCAGCCCTTAATGAGCCAATTTTAAAAAACCTAATTAGTAGAGAAAAGCAGAAAAGATTTATTCAATATGGCCACATTGGAAATAGGGATAAAGAGGTCGTGTCAAGGTATGGTCCTGTCCCATCATTTTCTGGGCTCTCGTCTTTCCTACAAGGCTGTCAATAAGTTGTCAATCTCTTTCCAGGCCTCTGGGGTATTTTGTTTCAACAGTTGAGATAGCCAGACTCAGTGACATAAGTCTCTTTAGAACGTGCTCATTCCTCCCAAGCAACCCAGTTACAATAGCAGGGTGCTTAGTGACCATTTGCTGAAATGGATGCATGGGTGGGTTTGTCTTTTAAAAACAAATAAATTGAATCTTCCTAGTCCTCAAATGATGGCAAAGAAAATAAGCACCTACATACTTTTACACCTTCCTTAGGAATGTCTTACACCCTAGACGCCATATTCTGCTTCCAGATACCTGGCCTGAGAACATAACACTAACCAGAAGATACAGACTCTCAGCAAAAATCTGAGCCACCTGAATGGGTGTTTCTTGGATCCACTGTGGTCTGTTCATATAACAGAACCATATAGCCGCTTAACATTTGAAAACACAGAAAGTGTCTTGAATTATGTGGGAAATCTAATTTAAACCCAATTACATAGGTAGAGTTACCTCTGGGTGTTGTTTCAGAACATTGTCACTGGAAACCTACACAGAAAGTCTAGGGCATACACGAGCTACTGGTGTGTGTTATAATTAGAAGAAACAAAATCCTAGCTTTCTTTTAGAAATGGGGAGAGATAACTTTTGGAATTTAGCTTCTGTTTTGTGTTCATGTGGACTTGTTTATGCACATCAGAGAGGCTCCTTTGCACCCAGGGAAACTTAGGGGAAGCCAAGGATACAGAGGTAGCGCCATGAGCCCTGTGCACCCTCTGCTGGCTCCAGGAGGCAGTGACAAGCCAGTCCTTAGGAGACCAGGGTTCCAAGAGCTTTCATCAGGCATTGGATAGAGACAGCTTCCCCGGACACTTAAATGAAAAAAATGGGGCTTGTCACCTATGACACTCTAGGACATGTAGGAAGAGGCTGACACAGCCCATTTCTTTTTCTGTGGAACCCACATAAGCCCCTGTAAAGATCAGTGTGTGGGGACAACCCTGGCTTGGAGTGGGGAGACTGTGTGGTGGGTGCCTGCACTTTCCAGGGCACCTCAGAGTCCTTTACATGGCTGTCCTGGGTTAATCTGTGCCTAGTGTTATATGATTTTGTAATCAAAAACAAGGCCCGCAGTCTGCCCCTTTCTCTCCTATATCAATGTGTGTCAGAATTCATCATCTAAGCCAGAGTCCCAAAGGAATCTCAAATCCAGCTCTCCTAGATTGTACCCAACTTTAGGATATGGCTGAGAAGTTCATAATTGACATTCTGTGGTTGTCTGTATGGTGTTCACAGACCCTCAGGGGTCCCAAGAGCCTATGATAATCACCCTATGTAAAAACCCCTTGCCCCAGTGGCAGATTTGATGGCCCTAGTCATCAGAATAAGCACTTGGCATTGGGGCTGGGATACAGAGGAACTGGGTAGACCCAGTGTGTCTGAAGAGGCTCCCTGACTGCCTTTCCAGGAAATTTCCCCTGTAGGCGAAGCTCTGACGACACTCCAGACTGACTATGAAGAGCTCAAGCTCTGTACAGTATTTTAAGAACTTTGAAAAGTGTCACCAAGGGACACGGGGTTCTTTTTTGTAGATAATTCTCTTACAGAAAAAGAATTTTAGAACCTGATACAGAAGGGAACTCGAGGACAATATATTGAAGGTGAAAAGAGAAGGCAAGACTGAGGCTGGGAAGAGGGAGAAAAGTTATGCTTTCTGAGTTCCAACTCCTGAAAGTAGCGGATTTGAATGGGCATCTTTAGCAAACTGTGCGGGGTGTCCTAAGGGCAAAGCACATCTCACAGGAGGGCACTGGCTTCTCCTGCATCTTTGTCTTGTCCTGTTTCTTCTCACCTCTCAGCATTAGGTTGGTCTTATTAGTTTTCAGTTGCTGTGACAAAATGCCCAACAAAAGCAACTTAAGGAAGGGAGAGTTTCTTTTGGCTCATGGTTTGAGGGACACAGTCCATCATGGTGAGAAGGCATGGCAGCAGAGGTGAGAGACTGCTGTTCATATCACATCTGCAATTAGGAAGCAGATGTGATGGGTGCTTGTGTTCAGCTCCCCTTCTCCTTTTCATTCATTCCAGAACCCCAGCCCAGAGAATAACACCACCCACGTCTAAAGTGGGCCTTCCTGCCTCAGTTAACTCAGTCTGGAAACCCCCTCGCAGCCATTCCCAGGGGCTTGTCTTCTAGATGATTCTAGATTCTGTCATGTTGACAATCAATATTGACCACTGCAGGTCATCAGTGGCTTTTCCTTTCTAAGGCAAGCAGGGTCATGTTTCAAAAGAGGTCCACAGACCCCCTCCAGACATGGAAGGCACCTGCTGTCTACCTCCATAAAGGGTGTTAGTGCCCACCGACCATGCCATTGGAAAGGGTGTTATCAATCATTGGCCATGCCATTTGTAAAGGGTGTTGTCCACCACGGGCCATTCCATGTGTGCTAAGGAAACTGGCACAATGATACTGATGTCCCCTGTAGTGCCCCAGAAGCAGATGGCACAGAATCTCTGCATTTGCTGCTTTTCTGCTGAAGTCTCCTCTCAAAAGGAAGGAGGCAATCCTCACACATAAGGACAATGCGAGAAGATATAGCTCTGATTGAAGACAGTCAATTATTCACACCTTGGCCATTGTGTAATGAGATCTTTCTGACTGTTGGAGATTGGGTTGACAGCTCACGCTAGCAAGTGGGATACCTCTCACCAGGGTAACAAAGACCAGACTTAGGTGCTTGCTCACCCCCTCCACATCAGTATGTACTAGTAAATGTTTAATAACTGGCTTTCCAAAGAAGAGATGGGGCTGCTTTTCCTCATTTGCCAATTTCATGCCATAAATGCTGCCATCGTGTGGCTTCCTGCTGCCATGCCCACGTGTCCGGGAAGAAATCCACAGCCTTAGAAGCTGACGTGGATTGGCTCAAACACCATGCTGCATGCTGTTGGTGGATTTTATGGGTCTTCTGAGAAGTTCTACCTGTTTGGGTTTTTTTTGTTTGTTTGTTTGTTTGCTGATGAAAATATATGAAATTTTGTTTGAGTTTAGAAAGGAAAACAAATTTGAGAATTATACATTTGAATGTCTGTGGGAGGCTAATTTCTGGCTTGTTTCGTTCATTGGTTTTGTTTTCTCGTTTTTATTTTTAATATATGAAGAGGAGATTAACAGTATATATTCTGTGAGGCTAGTTTAACTGTGACTGTAAACAGCTATATCTGAGAGCTTCCATTTTAAAGGAGGACTGTTAGTTTAAGGGGAGAGTTGCCAGAAAATACTGTGTGATGGTCAGTGATCTGGCTTAGCAGTGCTGCATGGATGAAACCAAAAGCCTCTCTTCAAGTTCATATACAGTCCACAGTGGAGGTGATGTCCTTTGCACAGCGATCTATGATTATTTTCACAAGCAAAGCCAAACTACCAGAGTTTAGGTTTGGGGAGTTGGCAAGAGGAATTTTTATCAAACCTACTCTAGGCTCCAGGTGGCACTGACAGCCTGTCTTTGAAACCTGATGTCCTCCTGTTGCTAAGCAGCACTTGGGAGGGGTGTGGTCCTTTTGTTGCTGTTTGTAAAAGGAACATTTAAAGGGCAGTAGTATGTTGTATAAAAGCAGGGCTTTTATGTTGGTATAAAAGCAGGGGTGTGAGTGGGTAAAGAACTCGTCCTACAACTTTAAGGACATGAGTTCTAATCCCCAACATCCATGTAAAGGCTAGACACAAGTAGCAGAGTCTGCAATACCAATATTCCCAAGACGAAATGGGAGGCAGAGGTGAGAGAATCCCTGGAAGCTGGCAGGTCAGTTCTCCATGCAACCTACCGGACACACTACCACCTAGGGCTGGAGGGCTGCCTCTCCCTCCAACACTCATCACCACGGGCACAAGTTTCTCAATGCAGAGTGACTTTTTTTCTCTCTGGCAAAGGGTTAAAATTGTTGGGAGAGTTTGTGTTCTACCAGTCCCGGGACCTGAGTTCAAATCCCCAGCACGTAAAAGCCAAACGTGCTGCACATGCTGTAACCCCAGCTCTGGGAAAACAGAAAGCTTACAGTTGGATGAGAGATTTTGTCTCTAGAAAATGATAGGACATCGTGCTTTGGCCTCCACGGGCACATGATCCACAGGCCACATGTATCTGTACACTCACATATATGAAACATACAGGCAGCCTTTAACAAGGGTTAAAACAAAAATCTCTTAGCTGTCAGAATATCAGGCAGACCTCAGGGGTGAAAAAAAATCTAACTATGCAAAGCCGCGGGATGCGGCAGCATGTAATTGGTGAAAAGGTCCAGATATGTGGCAGTAGGTCTGTATGTCAGTCTGTCTGTCTGCCCCACTTTCAGAAGCAGCTCCTGCAAGACTCCTTTCCCCAGCTCATGTTGACCTGAGCTGAAGCTCTGCCTCTTGCTTCCAGGAAATGGTCACTGCTTCCAGGACTAATGACTAGTAACAATTTTCAGAAAAATTGGCAGACAGTTACCCTGTGTGCACCATGGTATCTGACCTAGCTCTTGTTCCGGGGCATGTGAGGAAGAGTTCAGCATGCCAGAAGGAAACCGCGAAGATTCTAAAAAGAGCAGATTTGCCTCTCACCAGGCAGCAGGAGGTACTGCGGGGCTCCCTCTGCCCACCTCCCGCTCCCACAAGTACAAGGGCAAAGTACTTCTGTGCAGTAGCCTGCCTGTAACTCCTGGGCTGCCTTGGCTAGCAGCACTACCCATCCTCACCTTTCCAAATGGAAGCTCTGTGGGCTGCACCTTAGGTTGCTGTGAAAGATGTGAGGGATCCAGGGGTGCAGCTTCAAAGGGATAGCTCATGATCTGCCTCACAGGACCCAGGAATGCTGGGTGGGACCTTGTTCCTTCAGCATAGAGTGGGGGGGTCACAAGTACCTGAGGATGGTCTTGAACTTCAGATCTTCTGGTCACCACCTCCTAAATGCTGGGATTACAGGCGTGCCCTGACACACCCATTTTAACGTAGTGTTTGAGGATGGGAGCCAGGGCTTCAAGTGTACCATGCAAGCACTCACCACTTGAGTCACTACCCCATACAACTGCTGCATTTCTCAAAGATGAAATACAGGTGTTGTGTAGTTTTGAGAGTGAAATGTCCGTCACAGACTTCCTGGTCCAATGAGACGTGAGCGAGCAAGAAGTCTCACCTTCCTGAGCCACGCTGGCCTTTGGTACCTGGCCTTCCCTCTCATGATGGACTGTCTTCCCAGAACCATGAGCCAGAATAAATCTTTCTTACCTTAGCTGCTTCTTACCTTAGGTATGTGGTTACTGTGATGAGAAAAGTAGCTGACACGTCACTCATAATGGTATTTTCATTGGCAAATGGGAGTTGGGGGTCCACTGTACATAGGACAAAAGCAAAGTTTAATCTCTGCTCATAAAAAGTACTGGAAGTCAGTGATGGTGTGCTACCAACAAGCCATGGTTGAGAATAATAGTAACATGTCGGCTACCATTCAGAGAGCATCTGCTCTGACCTAGGAATTGCGCATGGTCCTTTCCAGAACTTTGTACACAGTGCACATGTACTGTGTCCTCCCTTGCCGAGGACCATGGCACATTCACATTCCAGAAGACGCAAAGCTGTCCGTGCCTAAAGCAGCCAGGTTACCCTGCGCAGCTGCAACCACATTCACACGGCAGTGCAAGAGACCACACCCAGCTGGGCAGGTGTCATGGATCTCAGTTTGCCAATACAGGAAGAGCTTGAAGCGTGGGCCCCTGGTCTTTCACCTCTGCCAGAGTCATGGCTGTGTGAATGAACCTCATACCTGCTTATAAACTCAAGCCTACTTACACTTTCTTCATTGAGCCTCCTTAAAATTCTAGCCAACTGTGTTCATAATCAAAATCTGTTTCATAAGCATTTACTTAGCTTGGAATTTGCTAAATCTAATCAGTTAAAGGAAACGCCTCAACAGGTCTTATTTTTACATGATTTATGA
The DNA here is from genome assembly GCA_026225945.1 of Cricetomys ansorgei. NCBI lineage: Eukaryota > Metazoa > Chordata > Mammalia > Rodentia > Nesomyidae > Cricetomys > Cricetomys ansorgei. The sequence continues at coordinate 3,991,700 of JAMJFZ010000435.1, read as the reverse complement.
TATTTTCAAGCAACTTTCTTGCACACGGTTTCCGTCCACTCAAGCAGGAGATACCGAATTAAAAAAAAGTATTCATTATTTAAACTTTTTTATTTTCTTATTTTGAAACAGAGTCTCGCTCTGTAGCCTAAGCTGGCCTTGAGCTCATAGCAATCCTCCTGCTTCAGTCTTCTAAGAACTGAGATTACAGTAAATCGCCACACCAGGCTAAAAACTGAAACTTCCAAGTTTGGACCATTATTCTTCAGCAGGAAAAAAATAATTTTTAATCTTGATGTTCTTATCAAGTGTGAGGCTTTAAGATTACTTTCTTGATTTAAGGACACGTGAAAATATGTTGTTGGAGAGACCCCAAACCTGTCAGGTGTTAGTAAAGCTTAACAACAATGAAAAGTATTAACCATGAGAGGAGCTTCATATGACTTTAACTCTTACAGCAATTAACCTGGTACAGGTTAGCTAAAGCATTCCTGTGTTCCAGTGGCCACCCAGGGACCTGTGTGTACACAAGGTGTCCTCTTTGTCCTTTGTAAGCCTATATCTCATGATCAGTAGAATGAAGATAATTTTAGACATAAAGGTAAATGGCTGAATCAATAATTCAGTAATAATTCAGAAACTTTGGCTTTGGAATCATCTTTGCCATGTCCTAGGCCCCATCTTTCATGTTCAGTCATCCCTGCTCCAGCTGCTCCTCCCCCTCCACCCCTTATCCCCTGACTCTACCCACACCCACTCATAGTAGGAGAATAGCAAGCACTGAATTCCAGTATTCAGGAGGCTGAGGCGAGAGGAGCATAAGTTCAAGATCAACCTGGCCTGCATAGGTAGAAATCTAAGTCAAGAAAAAGATTTTACAGAGAGACAAGTCCTATACCCTCGTCCCCATTCTCCCTGTGGTGTCATCTTGCAGAACCAAGTTGAATGTCACAACTAAGATACAGGCATCAGTAAGGCCCATGGAACGTGTGCGGATCACCCAGGTCTACTTGTCTGGGTCTGTGTGCAAGCGTGTGTGTGCTTGATGGTGTGTGCGTGCATGTGTGCTTGAGTCTGTGTGCGTGTGCTTGCCTTTGTGTGTTTGGTTCTATATAATTTCACCACATGTAGGTCCACCACCACAGCCAGACTCAGAAGCAGTCCCTGGCCTTTCAAAAGTACAGCTACCTCCCTCTACCACCGCAGCCTATCCTTATCCCTGGTAACCTCTGATCTGATTTTCATTTCTATAATTTTATCATTTCAAAAATGTCACATAAATGGGAAATTACAGTGTTCAGCTTGTGTCGCTCTGCAGGCTCCCCACAGCCTCTTCCTACCTATATGACCAATTACCTCCTTTCACTGCTGCCTACTCATCTCTTAAAGTCCTCTGTGACACCTGTTCAGATGCCCCCAGCTGTAATGAATCTCCTTTTCTGGGCTCACCTATGAATCTTTAATAACGCTTCTTGCTGAATAGATGAGTTTTGAGCTTGCATAGCTCTTGGGGGCTTCCCAAGGCACCCTTGCATATATTACTCCATCTAATCTCATGTAAATGTCTCTCTCTTGTCTTTGCACATTCTGATTCAAGAGACAGGTGTGCCTTGTCTTGTTTCTGGAACCTCAAGTTCATTGGCTCTCACCCAGGGCACCCCAATAGCTGATGAAGGCATGGGATCCTTTCAGACACATGTGTACAGAAAACTATCTCCTGGGGAGGGCTAAGTCATCTAGTTGATGTAAAGCTATAAATCATGTACTGTAGATCAAGGGGCAGAAGATCCTGGCTCTCCTGGAAAACAAGAAGACTGCACACATATACATGTGTGGTGTGCAGATAGATGTTCCTGTCTGTGCACATGTTGTGGATTAGTCTTTTTCACTTGCACCTTATTACTTTATACAGGGTCTCTTGCTGAACATGGAATTCACAACTCTGACTACAGCAGCTGGCTCATCCTCCCTAGGATGGCAGGCATACGCCACCATTTTATGTGGGTGCTAAATCCCTAGGAGACTTCTTTTAAAGTAAAGGTGTCATAGTAGACAAATGTAAAGGCCTCCTTATGGGGTGGTAACTGAAGTCGTACAAGAATCAAAGATTAACATGATAAAAAGCAAAATGTTAAAAATACAATGCCTTAGACCTGCTTTCACCTTCCTCAGTGGGTCGCAAGTGCCCGGAAGGACTGGGCGAAGGGGCATGAAGGGACATCTCTGATTTACAGACACTGGAGATAATTGCAGTTTGAGGACACAGCTGTCCAATACCTCTGGCACATCTCTCCTGGTAATCATCTTGTCCCTGAGCCCTCCTAGGATCCCAGACCAATGTCAGGTCCACAGAGGGAGTAATGTATGGGTATCCTGAGTACACATTGAAGATGGTTGTGCATGAGTGATTTGTGTCAGAATTTTGGCCATTAGAGATCTCTCCCTCCCTCTGTCCTTCCCTCTCTCCCTCCCTCCCTTACTCCCTCACTCCCTCCCTCTTTTTATGAAAAAGAATGAATTGAACTGAGGTTTGCATCAGAAAAGAGGCATATACACAGATACTACTCCTTCTGGAAAGGCTCTGTGCTGCCCAGAATGTATTAGAAATGAGGTAAATATTGCTCGAATATTGCATGGACACACAGGAACACAAAACACAGACCACAGACATACACAGAAAGGGGGGAGAGGGAAGGAGAGGGAAGACACTTAATCGCTAGTGTCTGTAAATCAGAGATGTCCCTTCATGCCCCTTCGCCCAGTCCCTCCGGGCACTCGTGACCCACTGAGGAAGGTGGAAGCCGATCTAATCAAAGACACCCCTGAAAACTTGAGACTGTCAGCAGTGAACAGACACCCTGCCTTTCAATCAGCGCCATATGGGACTCACTTTCCTCTGGCACTGGAGGGACCCAGTGAACTAGTGGGCGAACATGGAATGACACTTGTAAGTTTGCATTTATAGCCATTATGGCTTTGAAGATATCTTGAGAGAGAGAAACCAGGCTAAGCGTGGTAGCATGTACCTGTAATCACAGCACTGGAGCAGCTGTGGCAGGAGGATCACAAGTTCAAGGATAGCCTGGGCTATATAGCAAGCTTCTGTCTCAAAAAAAAAAAAAGAAAAGTGGGTTGGTAATACAAATCAAACGTGAGGGCCCCAGTTCAATTCCCAGCACCCATATTAAAAAAAAAAAAAAGCCAGGTGTGAGAACGTGTTTTTACAATTCCAAAATTCCAATGCTGAGGAGGTACAGACAGTAAGACCCCTGGAGCTTGCTTACCAGCCACCTAGACTAATTGGCAAGCTGCAGGCCTAAAAGAGATCCTGTCTCAAAAGATAACTCGTGAAGGTATCCTGGAGTCCACAACTTACAAACTGACAGTTTCATGCCGGTGTTATGCTAGATAAGTATATACCAGAAAAGAATGCAGACTTCATGAATACCCCACCTCTTAGTCGCTGGATTCCTGCTAAGTGCTGAGACAATGGCTGTGGGTCCCCATTTCGGGCCCCCTCCCCAGGGTAGCCAAGCTGTTGACCCAGCCTCAAGGAGGGAGATCCAGTCATGAACAGCCAGGGGCAAGAGGGTCTTGGGCGGAAGACTGAGAGTAACCACCAGCCCAGTCCAGTTTCCAGTGGATCCAGGAGGTCTAGGAAGGGAATGCCTTCTATCAGGACTGTGGGGAACTTCTCAGCAGTACATAGCTTATGCTTGCTTCAGAGAAAGCCCTGGTACCAACTCACGACTCAAGAAGTCTCCATGCTACCAGTGGGTTCTGTTCATTTGACCCTATGGCCTTGGCTCTTACTAAGCAAAACCACTCTCTGTGCAGTCCTTGGCTCACCCAACCCCATACCTGAAAGACTTCTCAAAGGAGTTAAATTTTCTCCCAAGAGCCACATGACTGCCTTTAAATGTTGCTCAGACATTGCTCAGAATGCCTGCACTTCCAAAAGCAGGGCATGGATCCATGTAAGCACATTATACCAAAGCAGCTGTCAGCTTGCCCATTAGACTGATGGCTGCAGAGTTGCCGACACCATGACATTCCCTCATAAAATTACTGGAGTTTAGAGAAAACAACAAGTCCCCTCAAACAGTAGAGGAAAAGAGCACGATTTACTAGGGAATAAATGCCAACTGTTGTCAAATATTTGATAACAGCGCAACAAGAATATGAACAGCCTTTATAATCTACCCAGGGATTTCACATCAAAACATAAAGCACACAGACTACGTAATCATCATGGGGCAGCATAGCGAGTGGTGCTTCCATAAGTCTTCTCAAAGAACCTTCTAGAAAGTACGTTTCAGGTGACCAAATGACAAGAGGGACACTGACATGACGCTGCTGTTGAGGGTCATACTTAGTGGCTCAAAGGGAAGAGTTGGTAGCCCTTTGCCATGACAACACTGGCAAAATCCAACCATCTCACGCAGTCATAATTGCTACCATCATGAAAGCAAAACCAGCAGAAGCTGGCAATGATGTGTGGAAGAGGACCCCCATACCTGCTTGTAGGGCTGTAAACTAATCCAGTCACTAAGGGAAGCTCTAAAAACTTTGAAAATAGAATTACAAGATCCAGCCCTGTCACTCCTGGGGCTATACCTAAAGGAATCAAAGTCTGCAGAGCACAGAGATATCTGCATGCCCTTGTTTCCAATAGCCAAGGCATTGAATCAGAGTAGATACCCACTCATGGTTGCAGGGATAAGAGAATGTGATACATATTCATAATATACATAATGGAATACTGTTCAATCATAAAGAACAAAATCTTGCTTCAAGGAAAATAGGTGGAACTGGAGATGACCTTGTTAAATAAGCATGTGGAGCTTGATGGGATGACATCACACAGGAATATTAGGGGTGGTGATGGGGAGGGGCTTGGAAAGGGTAGTGGCTGACCGTGATCAAGGTGATTAAAGTTAGGAGTCTTGACTAGTTTCCTCCTCCCGGAGTCCTGGTCTCCAGGATTAAATGACAAGGGAAATCCACTAGAGGGCGAAAAAAGCAAGTGTCCCCAGAACGCGAGGCTCAAGGTTTCCTGCTCCCTCTGTTTTACATGTGACAGCTTTATCTGACAGAGAAACATTCTTACTGTTTGATAAAGGGTCCTCTTGGACCGAATTTCATTTTCTAATCTTCCCCGTCCTTCTATGTAAAAACTGGCATTCAGCACCCCAGCACTTCCTGTGATGGCTGAGACGGGGATGGTGGGTTCAGGGTCATTCGGAGCTGCTAATGAGGCCTTGTCTCAAAAACTCAAAACAAGGTATCTCCTTCGTTGACAAATGTCAACCAGTGGTAGTGTAAAATAAAGCAACAAATATACAAGAAAATGAGACCCTTAATAATAGATTTGTCTATGATACTGTAAAAAGTGTTAATTCCCAAGAAACCTCAAAACAAGAAGTGACGGCAACAAAAATTATCTACTTTTGTTTTACTGTTTATATTGAATATTGCTGATATTCAACATAAATCATTTATTTATATATACAATTTTTGTTTACATTGAATTCTAATTGTTTATGTCAAATAGTGTTCTTGGGGCGGTCAGGATGACCAGTGGGGAAAGGCACTTGCTGCCAAACCTGAAAACCTGAGTCCCAACCTTCCTGGCCACATGGTAGAAAGAGAGAACCAACTCCTGAAAGTTGTCCTCCGACCTCCACATGTGCACACACATGTAAATAAATAAGTGTAATAAAAAATTAGGTTTATAAAACATTCTCTCTTTCATGGCCTGGGATGCCTAAGCCATACTAACGCTCTACAAGACGGCCCTAAATCAGCTGCTTTCAGCCTGTGGGTTGTGACCCCTTTGGCAGGTCACAGATATTTACATTACAATTATAACGGTGGCAAAATTATAGTTATGAAGTAGCAACAAAAATAATTTAATGGTTGGGAGTCACCACCACATGAAGGACTGTAGAGAGGACATTCACCCCACAGATACATCACTAGGCTGCCACAGAACCTTGACTTTAAACCCATCGTCTGGGTTCAGTGTGGCCCTCAAGCTCTCCAGAACCATGCGCTATCCATGCTGGACTAGAACCTTCGGAGGCTGGGGTTTAGATTCCAAAGGGAATTTCTGTGGGGAGGGGACTTGAGGTTTATGGCCCCCACCTCCTGTCTCTTCCCTGCTTCCTGATTCGCTGAGATATGAGCAAGCGGCTACTCCATGTTCTGCTGCCACGGAGCCACTCTGCCTTCAACTAAGGGCTCCTTCTGCTGCCTCTTCTCTGCTCAGTGCCTTGAGGAGGGGCCTTACTGAGAAGCTCAGCTCTCCGTTCCAAGGACACAAGCAACAGCCGCCTCTTAAAACTGTGTCCTAACGCAAGTGTAAAGGCAGCTGCAGAGGGATCTGCACACCACAGACATTGATAGGAGTCTTTCTCCCTCTGTCTCCTCTCCTTGCTCTAAGTAACAGCTGAGAAGAACCTGCACCTCCCTGTGCTCCCTGAGCACAGCAACCACAGTGGTGGCCTCACTGCCCACGTATTTTAAGTGATACTTAAAATGTACGTGTCAAGGCTTCTTGGTTGCTCTAGCTAGCTGGATGAACAAGGAATCGTCTGTTTGAATAACCATCAGATAGGCGCATTTCTCAGTGCTCTCTGTAGAAACATCACGAGAGAATGACTGAGAATTTTCTTAAGGGCAACTGTGTTTAGCCATCATGGAGAAATTAAGAAAATATCTTCCTGGCACTCTGCAAGTAGATGCTGTGACTTGCAAGTGGAGTGCGGGGTGTGGCAGCTATTCTGTCTTGCAATAATAAAGTAAATAAAAAGTAGTGATGTCTTTCTGAAAAGGATCTCTGATAAATAAAAACAAATGAAAAGTTCCACGCCCACCATGTCACCTACAAATACACAAGTGCCCTAGCTCTTGTCCCAGTGCACCACGCACAGCTGCTCTATAGCCCGAAGCTGGGACTTCTTCCATCACACACTATGAATTTGATTTTGTGGTCAGCTCATCTCTGTTTTTCTTCTAGACAGCTGTAATGGATTGAATATTAATGCCCCCTACAGGTTTATGTATTAACACTCAGTTCCCAGATGGTGGTATTCCTTTAGGAGGTTGTGGAACATTTAAACACGAGGCCCAGAAGATGTGGACCTCTAGGGTTGGGTAGATGGCTTAGTCACTGACTTACTTACCTTGGTGGAGACTATATATGTATCAACCAGGCAGGGATGGTGCACAACTTTAAATCCCAGCACTCAGGAGGCAGAGGCAGATGGATCTCTGAGTTGGAGGCCAGCCTGGGCTACATAGTGAGTTCCAGGACAGCCAGAGCTACAGAGAGAAACCCTGTCTTGAAAAGTAAACAAACAAACAAAAAGCACTACGTGGTATGTTGTAATCCCAGCACTGGGGCTACAGACACAGGTGGATTCCTGCAAGGGTGTGGTCACTGGCCAGCCAGACTAGCCTGCTTGGTGAGTCCCGGAATCAGTGAGAGACCCTGTCTCAAAGAAACACAGTGGCTACGGTCTGAAGAATGGCAGCTGAGGCTGTCCTCTGGCCTCTGCATGCATGCATGCACACCTGGGCTTACACACCCATGTGCACTCACATAGACACACACAGACACACACAACTGCCTTTGTAGTAGACGGGGAAGCCATCCCATGCAAGTCCTATCCCAAGTCTGACAGTTTTTCTGGAAGAATCCAGATGTCAATATTTTTGCTTTGTGACCATTTGGTTCCCATTAGCACTCCTTAGCTTTGCAGTGTCATCACGACACAAAAGCAGCTATGAAGACAAACTGAGCAGACAGCCACACCTGGGCACAGATAAAACTATGCCCATCGGAGTCAACAGAGGCTAGACTTGGTTCGGGTCTGTATTTGCCAGCCCTTTTTCTGGTCTTTACTTCTTTGAGGTCAAGAGCCCCTGAAGTGGCCTGCTGTGCCCCTGTAGCAGTCTGCAGCCACAGAACCAGGATGCTTCCTGACTTTAGGATCAGAGTATGACCTTCGGACAACCTCTAAAGGTCTACCATGGCCAGGGATACTCCCACAGTAGTCCATGTACCTGGAAGCTCCGAGATGTCCTGCTAAACAGTTATGTCACCAGGCAGAGTCCTGCAGCTGCTGTCACCTCTTGACCTCAGACTGTTCTTCTGAATCTACAGTTGTGGGCAGGAGGTTAGGTGGTGCAGAGCTATGCTCAGATCGCCCTCAAAGTGACCTTGCCATGCTGGTGTCACACAGCAGGGAGCCTCTCTGAGGAGCCATCCCAAGCTAGGCAGGACAAGATGGCTTGCCAGAGGGTCACCGTTGTTCACAGCAGTGACTGTTAATGGCTCTTGGCATGAAGAGCCCAGTGTCTATGACTCTGATGCTGTCCATCTGCCAGGAAGCTCATGGCCATGTTCACAATGCCCTACTATCCCAGTGACAGGAGGGCCTCCAGGCTTGGGTCTCAGGAGCTAATCATGAAGAGTGCAGTTGCCCAAAGAACCTTTCTGTAGAGAACAGTGGCTGAGAATCAGCAGTTGCCCAAAGAACCTTTCTGTAGAGAACAGTGGCTGAGAATCACAGCTCTACCTGCTGCAGTGGCTCAGAGAATCACCCTCTTTCTCCCCTAAGCCAAGACTGTGTCACACAAAAGAAAAGTATGCCCTCTCACTTCCCTGTGGCTCAGGAGCAATGATTCATGGACAGCACCTGCAGTATCCAAGACCTGATGCTGCATGTCTGAAAACCTGAACACATAGGATTATATTGTGAAGACATAGGGTCTTGCATGGAATCTGTCCATGCAAGAATTTTTAGAAGCCGGTCCAGAGAGAGAAGAGGCACGGCTGGGGGCTGTAGACAACCAACAGCATGAGCTAAGACTCCTCCACAGAGCTGGCACCAAAGACCTTAGACTCTGCATCTCATCTCTGGGCTCCAGATCTAAGGATCTGGCACACCCTGACTGCAACGGGAAAGATGTCTATTCCAGATTGTCCTCCCCAGCTAGAGCTGGTGTAGACCAAGAAGGACAGATCCCTGGGAGAGGAAGCCTCCTCCAGAAAACATTGCTGAGCCAGGCAACTCCTCACCATATGTAGTTTGTGTGAGTACACTAGTCTAGGAACTAGGAACTAGTCTGGGAACTAGGGTTCCCCAGAGAAACATGCCCAATAGTCTGTGTCAACTGGTGGGAAATTGACTTGTATGATAATGGAGACCAAGAGGTTCCCAGTTCTGCTGTCTGTTAGCAGAAGAACCAAGAAAGCTAGCTGTGTAATTCCTAGTCCAAGTCCAAAGACACCAGGACCAGGAGTTATTCTAAGTCTCAACTTAGAATAACTTCCCCCTCCTCTACGTGTTCTGTCCAGGGCACTAAAAAGACTAGGTGGTTGCCATCCACACTGGGCTGTACTCAGCCCACTGGTTTAAATGCCGATCTCTCTAGAAACACCCTCACAGACACACTGGAAAATAAGGTGTCACCAGCAATCTGTGTGTCCCTGAGCTGGGGTAAGCTAATGCAAATTAACCATCACATTGTAGGAGCTACAGTAGTGCAGTCAGGGATGTGTGTCCCCGTTCCAGACACTCCTTATGGGATGGAAAAAGAAGTGGCTGGGAGCCCTGACTCTGCCTGGTGTAGACAGGGCTCTAACTGTGGTCTTGGCTTCTGCACCACAGCCTCTGGGCTCTCATGTTCTGTGTTTGTGTCATAGTGGAAAAGCAGAAGGACATTGCTCTCTGCCCAGGAACTTTTCTTAGTCTCTGGAGTTCTTGCTTCTGGCTTCCCTAGACTGAAGTTCTCATGAGAGGTGCCTTACTTGTCACAAGGTACCCTGAAACACATGAGCCACAGTCCTGCTGTAGGAGTCATCAAAGTTCCCACTACATGGGGTCTGAGACTCAGCTGCTGCTAAATTTGGCCTGGTCACTGGATGGATGCAAGGAAGGGAAAGTATATCCTCCCAGGCTGGACATATTAAGCCTTCATAGATCTGCTGCAACCACCACTGCCTGACCTTCCCACCCTGGGACAGGTGGAGAGAAAGACTTGAAAGGGCAGCAGAGAAAGATTCCCTGACCACAATGCATGCTTTGGTCATATGTTCTTAGGGGCTGCTTGGTGGCCAAACTACCTGGCTGACAGATGCAGCATGAGAAATGGTGTGCCCATTCCAACCCAAGACAACCTCTCCCTCTCCTCTCCCTCTCTCTTTCTCTCTCCTTCTCTCTCTGTTCCTCCTTCCGCCCTCCACTGCAACTCTGAGCATGTCCTAGCACCCAAATTTCCCCCAAAAATTTAAATTTGTAAGTGTAAGATCTATAGCTGCCTGTGACGGTTAACAATGACTATCAAACTCACAGGATGTAGAATCACTTAAGAGACAAACTTATGGGCATGCCTGAGAGAAAGTTTCCAGATTCGATTGATGAGTTGAGATAAGAAGACCTACCCTGGATGAGGGTAATGACGTTCTGTGGGCTGAGGTTCCAAACTGAATAAAGAGGAGAAAGCGAGCTGAGCACCAGCATGCATCTCTCTCTGCTTCCTGACTGTGGATGCCGTGTGACCAGCTGCCTCATGCTCCTGCCACCGTGCCTTCCTGCCATGATGGACTGAACCCTCAAACTGTGCGCTAAAAGAAGCCCTTTCTCCCCTAAGTTGCTTTTATTGTGTATTTTGTCACAGCAACAAGAGGGGTAACTAATACTCTACCTAAGGGCTACGGCTCAAAACACTCAGGTCTGGAAACAGCAGAAGAGGGAACCAGACTGCCTGACCCAACCTTCAGGGAGCATCATGGACAGCAAGCAGAGTTAGCCCAGGAAGGCAATTTCTTTCCTCCTGAGTCACCCTGACACAGCCCTGCTGTGGGGGCAGTCAGCTTCTCAGGACCTTGGCATGCCAAGTGGCCTTGTTGGGGGAAGCCAAGAGTCCAATTAAGAAATTTGATTTGCAAACTCACAGTTAGGTCACTTAAAAGATTCCGTACATCCTGTAACAATCAGACCCGTGACTGGGCTCCCTACCCCCTCTCTGCCTTTCTCTCCAGCCAAGGGTCTCAAGAGCATGGTCATCCCACGGAAGCACCTGAGAAGTTTCTGGAAGGTTTATTTTCAGGCCATTCTGCATTGGAGTTAGCAGTATGAACTGTGTCAGCTCTTCAGGGGACTCTGCATGCTGGGAAACTGAAGGACATTCTAGAGGCAGTGAAGTTCCAGACCTCATTTATTTCCTCTGGGAGCAGCCTGGACCTGGGAGATTTTCTCAGCTCCTTTGGGGACTTGAGAAAGAAGCTGCCTTTGGAGAACTGTGTGGGACTAAATAATGAAGACAAAGTGTATGTTGAGAAATGTTGATCTGAGAGGAGGCTGTGCATCCTCAGGGTGTGTGTGTGTCTGTGTGCGTGTGTGTGCATACACACATACACACACACACACACACACACGTAAGTATGCGTGATTGCACTCGAGCTCATATATGTATAGATGTGTGTGCATGTTTATGCTGGGGTATGTATACATGTGTGCAGGTGCATCTGTGTGTTGGAAGCCAGAGGTCAACCTGAGCACCATTCTTCAAGCATTGACGACCTTGATTTTTGAGACACGGTCTCTCAATGGTCTGAAGTTCACCATGTAGAGGAGGCTGGCTAGCTTTCTGTCTCCACAACCCAGGGGGCTGGTATTACAAGCACACACTACCACTCTTAGCTTTTTTGCATGGGTTCTGGGGATCAAACTCAGGTTCTCATGTATGCACAGCAAGAACTTTTCTGCCTGAGCCACGCCCTGAGCCCCAGGTTTAACTACAGCATCTAAACTTAAGCTCAGAAAAGGCCCTCAATTTACAGTCAAGGGAGGAGTAAAGTGATGTGTTAATTAGTGGCCCACACTAATGGCAGCACACAGCTCTGGTGTCTTTCTTCAGAAGGCCACAATGACACCAAGAAAGGCAGCCCCTCCTGGCCTTGACTCCATTGATGTAGCTCAATACACAGTCTAGGCTGAGAGGAGCAGTCGGGAGTTGCACACTCACCCTTAGAGATCATGGTAGCTGGGACAGGGAAGCAATCTAACTTTGCCCAGTCTAATCCGCATGTGGGAAGCCAATGCCTGGCTACCAGAAGACACCAGAATAGCAGGATGGTTCAGAGCAAAGCTGGTGACCCTGTTTGCTAGAGGGCTGTGGGTTCAAATTTGGTTCTTGGTCTTGGGCAACCTGGGTACCTTCTCTAAATCTCTAGATTTTTGTCAAACAGGTATGGCCAGCCTATAGTCCACTGGCCACATGTACCTCAGGACAGCTGTGAAGGCTGCCCACACAAAAACTTACTTAAGACATTATGAGAATGTGTGTGTGTGTGTTCTATCTTTTGAAAATTGATTGCACAATTCTCAAATGTGAACTTGATGACAACCTCTATTGCAATGTTGAAAGGTTGAACGTGCCTATGTGAGGACCACAGCCTCTGCTTTGTCCTAACATGATGTCCTAATGCTTGGCAGCCACCGAAGATTCCAGGTGCCCATAGCAGCAGCATTTAGCAATCTGTGCTTTCGAAATCACAATCTGGTATCTCACGAGACTGGCTACCCTTCTCCCAACACCAAGTCAAAGGGAAATCAGTAAGCCTGAGTTTTAGGATATGTGGAAGTTGGAGTTCAACCCCACTCAGTGCTCCTCTCAGATGATGGCATGTGTACGTGTCACCTGGAAAGCCCACCAGGAGTGGACATTTCAGGGATAAACCTTCAAGGATGCTAGCTGGCAGCAGGGCTGGTCCAGGAAGTTGAGCTGCGGTTACACTTTGATTTTTCAGACAGTGTGAAGTATCTGGTGCATCAAATTCACCCCGAGAAACAAAACCTGATATCAAAGTGCCCACCTGCACTGAGATCAAACCCACTTTTATTCACAGAAGGCACAGCATGGATGCCTCTGTTTCCTAGGGTCCCGGGAACCAATTGCTATTAAAACAATATAAACTGGGGCTGGCTCGGCAGGCAAAGGCATTTGCTGCCAAGCTTGACAATTTTAGTTCAGTCCTGGAATCCACGTGGTACAGGTAAAGAACCAACTCCCTCAAGTGGTCCTCTGACCTCCACACGTGCACCATGGCACAGGATATAAGGAGGTACTGTAGCCGAGGGCTCTAGAGAAGGAGGCTCTTGCTCCTTCCAGTTTCTTGTTGCCCCTAGTTTCCCTTGGCATGAAGCAACATGAAACCCAGGAAGATGGCAGCTGAGTAAAAACCTCACCTGCTTCTGCTTGAGGCCAAGCTTTCATCCAACGGATGGATGAAAGAATGAAAACTGGCTCAGAAGAGGCTCACACAGTTATCTTCTTATGAATCCTGCAGTGGTTAACATCACACACACACACACACACACACACACACACACCACACGCCCATACACACCAGACTCCTGCTACCTGTAGTAGCTGCTGTGTTCCTGACTTTTTTATTTTCAAGCTGCCCAGTAGTGGTCTGTATGGACCACAGCAAAAGTCCAGCCCAGTGCTAGGGAATGGGGTTTGGAGACCAGTGTGTGCCCTTACTTACCCAGCCTTGACATCACTCAAGGGTGTTTTAGAAGGTCTGAGCAGGGTCTATGCAGATGGGCCATCTTCAATGCTCTGTCTTCCCCTGGTATCTTAGTCACCAAGATGGCAGATCTCCACTGAATAAAAACTGTAGATAACAATCAAAAAGTGTGCCCCCTGGTCTGTTGGAGCAGCCTTGTGAAGAATTCTCTCTGAAAGGCTTTGTGACTGTGCAGCCTCATTGGAGAACAGACACCCATGGCCACATAACTAGGACAGTGGCCCTCCTGCATCAGAACCTGCCGGAAGGCTCCTGGCAATATCCACTGCTACATGTGCCTCCCTCCCAGAGAACTTCTGACTCTGGAGGCCAGGTGGGTCCTGAGGCTTGTCATTCTGCCAAATTCCTACTGTCTGGAGTCCACATGGAGAAGCACTGTTCTCCATCACTGTTCACCAGCTCTCTCTAGCATGGAGAATTACCTGGATAACACAAGATTCAGCTTCTCAATGAGTCAACCATTCACAGAAGGAGCTTTAGACATTACTGTTTTAATAGGTACCCCAAAACAGATAATACAGTGATAGTCACGGTCAAAGACTTAGGACATGACTCCTCAAAGGGGAGGAAGGAGACTTGCCATTCCAGGGGACATTTGACAATAATTAAGGAAAATTTTGATTGTCACAACTTAGCAGGAAATATGACTGGAGGCCATTGTATATGTGTATATGAAGGGAAGTATATGTGTATGCATGTGTAAATGTGTGCATATATGTCTGTGTATATTCATGTGTATGTATGTAGGTGTGTTTGGTGTGTGTGTGTGTGTGTGTGTGTGTGTGTGTGTATGTATGTGAACACATGGAGGGAACATACTCTATAAAGCAGAGCTCCAAGAGAGCAGAGCTCTGGCTTGTGTCTCTTCTGCCTGGCACCACTAAAGATGCTGTCAGGGAGTGGAGGAAGAGGACTGAGAATCCCATCCCACCAAGAGTCTATACCTGATGGACACCATTAGGAGGTCAGTGGACACCTGCATCTGAGACAACAGGGCCATGGAAGTGGGTCCATGTGCCCATCCTCCATGAAGTCCCACATTTCCATAAACACCATTTCCTCTGTGACTGGCGTGATGCTGTCACCATAGTTACCCTGCTCTGTAAACTCTCTCATTTGAACTCTTCTCACTCAACACACCATTGTATCCCAGTCTTCAGCTAATCAAGGACACATTAGCAGAACCCACTCCAGGAACGTCGTCTTCATTTGATCAGAGGCACAATCTCTATTCATTCCCCCCGCATCCATGATCAGAAGAAGGGGAACAATTTATTTTCATGATTTTTTTCTTCAATGCTCCCATAATTTCCTCTCGAGCACAGCAGGGGGGCAGAACCATCTCTTCATCTTTTGGGGGAGCAAGAGGATTATCCTTGGGGCAGGTCTTAGAATGGTATCTTGAGCTTTGGGTCCTCTGAGGTTTCATTAAAGCTATAAGTACTTTGGGGGGTGAGGGGTAGGGGTTAGTGGTGGAATAAGGGATGCACTTCCAAGCCTGGCCCTAACAACCTAGAGCTGCCAACATTTGCAGGGGTATCTGGAGGTGGGAAGTCAGAAAAAGGCCCAGGTTCCAGCAACAGTCTTGACCTCTTCCTAACATGGAAGCCCCCACCCCCACCCCATAGGCCACCTGGAAACCTGTAGGTCACATCAAGATGACTTTTCTTCCTTTACAGTGCAAAAAAAGCCTGAAATGCCTGTGTCTGTGTTTCCTAAGGTGCTTACAGCATTTTGGGGTTGAGTTAGTTGTGGGGCTCTGGGGTGGTTGCTTTCAATTGTCAAGTTGACGTAATGTAAAATCACAGGAGAAGGCTCTGAGAATGGCTGTATGGGGTTGTGGTGATGGATGTGAAAATGTAGTTGATGTTGGAAGTCCTGCCCACTGCCAGCCTTTCCATCCTGCCCCACTATGATGGGGAAAATGTAGAGGAACCATTTTCTAACAAATAGGAAATTTTAATCTCTCCAACCTACAAGGGCTAGCATTGTCTCTTTTTTTCTCCATACTCTTCTACAGCACCTTCTGCAAACGGTTTAGCACTCTGATGCCACCTGCACGTTAGAGCAGATGGGGCCTGGGAGCTTGAGGACAGACATCCTGGCTCTTGGGATAATCAGATGCACTGGAGCAATTTCCAAGGTTTCTGCATGTTTGTTTCTTGAAAGGAGCTGAGCATACAACATTGAAAGCCACTCCAAAGAATAAACACAGCCATATAGGATGAATAACTCACTGGAGTTGTTAGGATCTGAGCCTTGGCTAACAGGTGAGGCTTCCCAACCCTTCATCGATAAGTCAATTTGAATAGACAATAATAGTGAAAACCAGAGACAGGAGATTCGTTTAGGTGGCCACATTGGGAAGAGGAATAAACAAAGAGGTCCAGTGACTCCTTAAGCCCATCTTCAGGGTTCTACCAGGAGGTTCACATTTAAATAGAGGGCAAAAGCTATGTGTAGCTAAGCAGTCTGGTCATGATGTAGTCCTCCCTATCACTAATCCATCATTGTCTGCTCCAGTCTGTCCTGCAAGGTGGTCTGACAAGTTGTCAGAACTCGTGAAATCTCTTCCTGGTAGATAAGCTCCCCCTCTGACTGATACAAAGCTTCAGCCTTTTCCTGAGTCTCCTGGAAAGTTTTCATTCCTTTGTACATGACTTAGGTTTCTTTTGCTGTGACTAACGCCACAACAAAAAAACAACTTGAGGAGGAAAAGGTTGATTTCATCTTTACAACTTCTAGATCACTCTCCATCACTGAGGGGAGTCAGGGCAGGAACCTGGAGGCAGGAATTGAAGCAGAGGCCATGGAGGAGTGCTGCTTCCTGGCTTGCTCCTCATGGTTTGCTCAGCCTGTTTTCTTAGACCATCCAAGATCACCTGCCTGGGGGTGGCACCACCCACAGTGGGCTTGGCGCTCTGTGATGGCTATTCTTGGTCGTCAACTTGAGTACATCTGGAATTAACTAAAACTCAAATGATTAGGCTCCTATGTGAGGGATTTTTTTTTCTTAACTAAATCATTTGAAGGGAGAATATCTATTTCTAATCTGGATCTTTGAGGTGGGAAGATCCACCTTTAATCTGAACCACACCTTCTGCTGGCAGCCTATATAAAGGACATGGAAGAAGCTATTTCTCTCTCTCTCTCTCTCTCTCTCTCTCTCTCTCTCTCTCTATCTATCTATCTATCTATCTATCTACCTCTATCTATCTCTCTTTCTCTTCTTTCTCTCTCTCTCTCTCTCTCTGCCTACTTGCTCTTGACCTTGCTAGGAAGTTCATTCCTTCACTGGAATTAGAGCCTGTTTTTCAGGATTCTAATATATGCTGAAAACCAGCTGAGATATCCAATCTTATGAAATGAACAGATACTGGATCCTTGGACCTTCCATTCATAGGCAGCTATTGTTAGACTAACTGGACCACAGCCTGTAAGTCATTCTAATAAATCCACTTTCTATATATAGAGAGACATTCATTCTATGAGTTCTGTTACTCTAGAGAACCTTGACTAATACACCCTCCCACATCATCAATCATTAATCAAGAAAATGCCCTACAGACTTGCTTACATGCCAATCTATGGAGGCGTTTTCTCAGTTGAAGTTCCCTTTTTCCAGATGACTCTAGTCTGTGTCAAGTTGAGAAAAGGCTAACCAGCACACTTTGGTGCCTGTACTGAGTAGTCTCATATAAGAATGAAAGGTGCACATGTTTCTCATCAGCAAACCTTCACTCCCACAGGGTTGGTTACATAACTCCTCACTGAAAATTCACCATACTCAAGATGGTGAACACCAACCCTTTGCTACTCTTCGTGGTCCTTCAACAGCTTTAACACTGCCTGAGAACATGTAAAAAATGCAGCTCCAGGCCTGTCACAGACACACAGAGAAACTGGTGTTGCTACCACACACCAAAAGGGTGCTGAAAAGGCACAACAGGGTCCCCACGGCTGGTCTCAGAAGCAGCCACGCAGCAGGAGACAAGCTGCAGGATCCTAGATGATCGTTACTGACCACTATGGAGGAAGAGAAAGCCCACATACAGTGTCAGGGTGCAGGGAGCTCTGCAGGGTACAGTGATCAGGAGAGGAACTTGGAGAGTTTTCTGATGGAAAGCTGGGTGTGGTCTTCTGATTGGAGGTCACATTAGAGCATCTCAAGAGGCCAAACCCTGACCAAAGGTGAGAAGGAAAGTCTGAATGTATCATATGCTCCTGAATTAGCAATGTGTCCTCAAGCTCTTTGCTTGGAATAGACTGCAACATCTCTGCTGAGCAGTGTCTGGGGATTAGCAGAACATCACATCCCATAGCCTGAATTTGGACCATTCTTAGAGTTTGCAGGATTCCAGTCATATGTAACTTTCATTGGTCCTAGAGCATTCTCTTCTCTTGAATGGAAGTCTCCACTAGGACTGACCCCCTCCCCCTCAGGGACACACACTGCAATTGCTTTTGTCCTGGGGGTTGAGGACTTCTCCCATGGGGCTACCCTGTTACGCTTAGAGAATGGAGCGAGCTGGGCTTGGCTACCTCCTCAGTAAGGCGGCTAAAGCAATCAGTCATAGTGAAAAGCAAGGAAAGCCTCTTTCCCTGGGGTTCAGAGTCACTGGGAGGCAAGAGAGGGCCAACAATCAGAGCTGGAGTTCACAGGGCATGGTTAGTGCTGTGGGGCAGGCTCTGTTCGGAACCGTTAATTGGGCTGAGCTGATGGGCATTTTGAAGGAAGAGAATAATCATTGGGAGGAAATATGGGAGGCTTGAGCAGTCAGGAAGGTGAACGTTACACAATACAGGGCTCAGTGGAGAAGTAGCTCACCTTGAAAGCAAGAGGACCAGAGTTGGATCCCCAGAGCCCGTGTGAAAAAAACACTTAAAAAACCTGGACGTGATGGCATTCTGTCCCAGTCTCAGCACTGGGGAGAGGTGGGGGGGGTCCCTGGGAACTGCTGGCCAACCAGCCTAGCCTTTTGGTGAGTTTCGGCCAGTAAGAGACAAGGTGGGTGGCACCTGAGGAACTACACCTGAGGTTATCCTCTGCACTCACCCATATGCACACAGTCAGTCCATAGGAGGGCACCCGGGTGTTCTGATGGGTATTTATCCAAGTCAGAGTCCTGCTCCAGACAGAGACCAGAAGGAGGAGTGTCTGACCTCACTGTTGGTTTGTTTCTGCCAGGCACGTTCAGGGTCCAGGTCAGCTCAGCACCTGCTATAGTCAACATTCCTGAAGAAAGCTCTCAGAGAGCAATCATCAGTGCATCAGTGAGCAACATGAAGGACAGTGAAGCCCTCTGTGTCCATGCCTGATGTCAGGTGACAAGGAAGGCACTACAAGAAGGACTGGGAGCCCTCGCATAGTCACAGGAAGGCCTGGGTGCACTGGCCTGGTGGCATAAGCTTGTTATCACAGCAATCAGGAGGATGAGGCAAGAGGGTTGAAAGTTCAACTCCTGTGTGGAGTTGAGGCAAGCCTGTGTTTAAGGCAAGCCTGGACTACATAACAAGACCTTGTCTCAAAATTTTAAAAAACACATAAATAAAAAGAGGGCTGTGTTATAGCTTACTGATAGAGTAGTTAGTTGGCTGGCGTGCAAGAGGCTTTGGGTTCAGAATCTAGTAACATACACACACACACACACACACACAGTACCCAAGCCAAGTGTGACAGCTCAGAGATCTGCACCCAGTAGCTACAGACACCCCAGTTCTTCAGTCTGGAACAGTGGAGCTCAACAGAGCTGCTCAGACCCTTCTCTGACCTTGACTTGGAATCACTGGCCTGAGGGGCATAGAACTTCCTGAAGCATCAGCTTTGGCCACAGTCTGGTGTTTGCAGCAATAACACATCTGTGCTGTTGCAAGACCAGCCAGGAAACAAGCAGCTGGAGACACCCACACTTCTTACGCCTAAGGAGATCAAATGGCTCACTCCTCACACAGTGACATAGCCCATGGTCCTAATGTGGCTTGGTTATGAGAGTCCCCCAGAATCCCCCTCACCTTGGACCTGCTGTACATATAAACACAGGAAGATGTCTCATCCTCAGACTCTCGGCGTCTAAAGCAGCCATCCACAGCGTCCCAACACGGGCTATCCTGACACTGGATGAGCATCTTATCCCTGCAAAGCCTTTGGATCTTGTCATGTGGGCTACCTGCTGAGAGATTCCTTGCAAAAGTTGAGAGTGTTTCTAGGAACTCTATGGATAGAAGAATGAAACATGAATGGCAGCTGCCAGATCAGTCCTTGCAGCTGTAATCTAGCTCTCACTTTCCCCTTCCAGAGCATCTTCTTCCCCAGGGCTGGGATCACACAAGCTAGGCGAGTGCTTCACCACTGACAGATGACTCCCAATCCCCAGTAACTGAGCTTTTCAAGAAAAAGTTAAATATTCTGTATTTTTTCCCACAGAGTATACAGGATCACTATGCGTTTGCCATGTGACAAAGATTGAAAGCTGCATGGGAGTGGTCTGGGCCTCCAGGCACTCATAGGACAGAAGAAATAGTTAAGTGGGAACAATACAATTACTTAGGAGATAAGAGAGCCCATCAGTGTCCACCTGTGGAAATAGACCCATGAGCAAAGTGTTAGAAACAACAGGTTTGCCAGGTGATGGTGGCACACGCCTTTAATCCCAGCACTCAGAAGGCAAAGGCAGGCCGATCTCTGTGAATTCAAGGCCAGCCTGGTCTACAGAGAGTTCCAGGATATCCAGAGTTACAACAGAGAAACCCTGTCTCAAATATATACATATATATTGAATGAAAAACAACAGGTTGGATCAGAGTCAGCAGAAATTTGGGTCACATATGCAACATGTATTGCAGATAGCCTCAGAGGCATCAGTAAGCTGATGTCCATTGTGAATCTTCAAAGTACTGAGGTATCATGCAGAAATTCCTTTTCCTGAATCTCTGACCCCCTGACTGGTATACCAAGAAACATACCTTGGGAACTGCCCCTGCCCTTCCACAACAACAGGCAGTAGCAATGGCAGCATAGAAGTGACCCCTCTGCCCCTCCCTTTTTCAGAATATATGCATCTAAGCTGGATCTTCCAGGGGCTAGTTTCCCATCCATGGGACATGTGGAGACACAGGCAGGGTAACCAGAGCTGTGCTGCTGCCTCTAGAAGATTGTGGGATGTGAGCAGTAGGTGCAGAGTGACAGGACTTATGGGAAGATGGGAGCCTTGCTCAGTGGTGTAGGACTCACTCTGGGTGAGTGTGGGATTACTGTAGCAGGTAGGCTCCTGTGTGGCTAAGAAAAAAAAGACAACGAGGCATTTTCATAGGTGCAAACCCTGCCAGACCTCAGCAGAGAGAATTACTATCATGGCAAGCACCAACCTGGACAGTAGAACCTCAAGCATCTCATTTCAGGGGTTTTTATTGATACTTAAGCTCCTCAGGTGTTGTACTGATAGCATGTGCGGATCATGAGGAATCAAACATCTTTTACGTAAAGCCAACACCTGCAGACAATTCAAAAGGCAAAAATCTAGGCAACCCTTCCCTGAAGAGTGCACAAAACAACCTTTTAAATATAACTGGAAATAAACTTCTGTAACATTTCCCCCTTTCTTTATTAAGCCAATTAAAAATTGATTTATCTCTACAACACAATCTAACAGTACACCAGCAAAACTATTTATAAGAGGAACAGTCATGAGGTTTGCTAGGATGCACAAGATCAAATAAAACCAAACATCTATCAAGCTTTTCACAATGTTTTTGGACAGTAGAAAAACATTATCAATGTCTAATAATCTGGAATTCACTCATGATCTTCTGGGCTCCTCCAAAGAGTTTGGGTCACTTCTCTGGCTCTGCCTTCTACAGCACACACAAGCTTGTCTTCCAGGTTCTAGCTGGCTCCACTACACTGCTGCTGCTGTTCTTGGTGATCATTCCATGGTACTGGCATCTTCAGAACACTGAGGTCCCTTGCTGGAAGCCAGTAAACAGTACCTCTCTATGGCCTCTGCTTCAGTTTCTGCCTCCAGGTTCCTGCTTTAAGTTCCTGCTCTGGCTTCCCTCAATCACGCACTGTAAGCTGTAAGCTTAATAAACTCTTTTCTCCCAGGTTGCTTTTGGTTGTAGTTTTTTATCACAACAACAGAGAACAAACTAGAATGGTCTTTGTTGGTATTCTTTGTACCCCATGCTCATCCTGGTTTTGATCGGCATTACTGTCCTGGTAGCTCATAAATTTATGTGTTTTTCATGTATATTTTGGCCATTGCTGTGCCTCCTTTTGAAAATCTGATTCTTTGTCCACTTTCTGTTGGCTTATCTGTCTTTTTACAGTTGATTTCTAAGCCCTCTTATATATCACAGATGTGAGTTCCTTACCACACACGTGATTTGCTTATGTGCTCTCCTCTTCCTGGATGGATTTTCACCTTGGTGATAAGAGGTCCACCTTGCTCTCGGGTCTTCTGTCCACTTTTCTAAGAAACTGCTCCATAACTACCCCACACTACCCTTGTCCACTTGCTCTGATCTTCAGAAAACACACATTCTGCTCTAAGAGGTGCTCATTGCATTTATTATTTCTTTGGCTTTTTGGTTTTGAGACATGCTCTATGTCTCAAGGCTAGGCTTCAACTTACGGCCTTCCTGACCCAGTGCGAAGTCTGGCACCTTTGCATGCTTTCTGTTTGTTCTCTCCTTTTTCTTTTTTCTTCAGAGAGTCTCCTTATGCAGTCTTATGGAACTCTCTCTGTAGACTAAGCTGGCTTAAAGCTCATAGCAATCCTCCTACTTCTGCGCCCTGAGTGCTGGGGTTAGAGGTGTGTGCCACCACACCCAGCCTCTTTGCATTCTTAAGACCAAGTAATTTTTCCCAAGAGATGGGATTTCCAGTTTTGAAAATACATCATTTAAAAGACACAAATACCCTGGATCCTACCCAAAGTTTAAACTGAGCACTGGGAAGAGTCCTCTTTCTTTCACCTCCAGAAGAACCTGAGAGGCAGCAGGCCACAGGCTCCATTGATTTGAGCTACTCTGGGCCTGGGGTGGCTGCAGCTGCGAGGCACCCAGCCATTCCGGCTGCCTGTGCACTTCTGGGGGTATATTTAGGCTGTTCTTATTTAGCACTCCCAGAATAGCCATCGTTTTCTGTTTCTCGATCGTCCTCTTAGTTTTTGTTCCTTCCTGCTTCAAATTGAGAGTGACATATGACATACTTGATGATTTCTAAACCCTCCTCTGTTCCTGGAGTCCGCCCTTTTAACTGACAGTTAAGCAATTGAATGTGACCCTCTGTGGTATCCCGGACCTCCTGAGGGCAGAGGGCCCCATGGTTAAGACAGAAGGGTCAGAGTGCCTGTTCCAGTCCCAGCATGCTTTGGTCACCACTGTTTAAGTTCAGAAAGAAGTTTGCTGCAAATTATAATATCCTGGGATGAGGACCAACTTGTGTCTGCCCGTATTGCTTCTAGGGATTCAGATGACTTTGTAATCCAAGTGCTTCCCGACCAGGGATGCTCACAGTATATGTTTCATCTATTTCTGGGTGCCAACCAGCCCCAGGGATAGTTGAATCAAGTCCCTTTGGCCCATTTTGTCCATTCCATGAGTAAAGCACGTAGCACTTTGAGGATCCTGGGGGAAGTGGGTCTGCAAGTTTCTAGAATGGTCTGACCCATAGCAATCCTCCCTACTTTACATACAGCTAATCCCAAATTAGACTCCTGCTGTCAGAAGAGTATCTGATGTCTGTTCCCTCTAAATAAGAAGTCAAGGTTAAACCAGAACTCGTGAGCTTCTTCTGTGAGCACTGAAAATAAATTGAGCGCAGCACAGAGCCTCCAAGGTCAATTCCCAGCTCTGAGAGGGACCTGGAGACATGAGTGGTGGGTCTCCTGGCTTTCTTTCTGTTACTGTGTAAACCAAAAGACACTTATAGGAAGAAAGGGTTTATTTGGCTTACACTTCCAGGTCACAATCTATCACTGAAGGAAGTCACGGAGGGAACTCAGGCAGGAACCTGGAAGCAGGAAACTCTAGCAGAGACCAGAGAGAGTTCTGCTTACTGCCTTCTTCCCTTCCAGCTCACCTCTTCTGTGTGCTGATCCTGAAGAAATGCTTCCCAAAGATTTCACCTCAATGATGCCTGTGTCTTAACTAATCACAGCGAGTTCTGTCCCAGCTAACCAGCATCAATTGTCCCAGTAAAGCAAAGGTTTCATTTCAATGGTGCTGGTCTCTTGTCAATAACAGCTGATTCTTCAGCTCCAGCAACAAAAGCCTAACCAAGACAATGGATGCATGCTGGTTTCTTTTTGTTGGAAGAGTTGGATGAAGGAAGAAAAAGTGTGTGACTGTGGAGAGCTGTGCTTTGGATGGTGGCCAAAAGAGAGTTGAAGAGAGGGGTGATGTATGGCTGTTCTCTCATTGCTGTGACAGAATACAAAACAGCAAGCAACAGAGGGAAGCAGGGCTTATTGTACTCAGAGGGATATCACCCATCTTGGTGGGGGAAGACACGGGCAGCAGCAGCATGAGGAGGCTGGACACATTATGCCCATAGTCAGGAAGCAGAAAGAGATGAACACAGCCCACTGTCTCCTTTTCAATGGAGCCAGGACCCTCACTTCATGGGATGGTGCGGCCCACAGATAAGATGGCAGTTCCATCTCAGCTCAACCTCATCTATAACCTCCCTCACAGCTGTACCTAGAATCTTGTCTCCTAGGCACTTCTAGATCCTGTCAAGGGGATGGTACTAACCCACACAGCTGAGGGCTGCACTATATACCACAGTGTTGTTTTTCTGTTTGGGTTTTTATATACCAAGCCAAATAAATCCATTCTGGTAAGTGTTGGTAAATGGCAGGTAATAGCTTAAAGAGTACATGCAAAAAAAAAAAAAAAAACCATTTATACAAAGGTTGTCCAAAAAAGTTTCTAACAGTGTGTTGGCTGAGGTGGAGCTTGACAAACTGAAGGGACAAAAATGATGTGTCTAGGGTTGTCCTCCGACCCTCCTCCTCTTCCCCCTCTGCCTAAGCGTGAGGGCTCCCACAGCCCACACGACTCTAGGGGTCAAGCTCCCTACTGGCCTGAGAAGCCAGGACACTTGAATTCAGGGCACAGGACACAGCCCACACTCCTGTCTTAAGAGCCAAGACACCTGAGCCTCACCCAAGTTCAACTCTCCAGCACCCACATAGAAAGCCAGATGTGACAGCATATCCCTGTAATCTCAGCACTGTGCAGCTGTGAGGATTCCGGGGGCTCGCCTACCTGCCTAGCCAGATCAGTGAGCTCTGGGTTTAGAGAGAGACCATGTCTCAAAAAGTATGGTGGAGAACAACTGAAAAAGGCACTTGAAGTCAACCTCAGACCTCCAGGCATAGGTGGACGCAGGCACGTGTGCGCGCGCATGCACACGCATGCAAACACACACACACACACACATACACACACACACAAATACACATACACAAAAAATAAAATATAGAAAATGAGAGTAGATATTGACTGTTGATGTAATAAACGTATTTCTAAGATGAGAGGGCATGACCTGGAAAGGTTTTATATAACAATTCAAATTGTCTATTTTAAAAGGCAAAGTGGTCTCAGGCTTGTTTAACACACTGCTCCTGAAGACATATCCTGCTCTTATTAGCCTTTGCATGCGCTTAAAGAGGCAACTTTGTAGAACCTTTACGCTGCTGTGAGCACCAAGACTGCTACCACCCATTCTGGGAAACTGAACTTCTAAAAGAAGATGACCTTCTCATGCAGCTCACTCCCGAGGAGAAAGAGAATGAATCACTGTTTCTGCTTGTGGTAGTCAGAAAACTTTGCAATTAAAAGAATGAAAGCTGATTTGGATTTTTTTGGATGTGTGAGATACATAGATATTGGCAGTATACACAGCACAAACGTGTTGAGTGCTACCATGTGATCTCTGTATGATAGGGTCTGGATTGGATATGAAACACATTCTGATGTCTTTCCTCCTGAATATTATCCTTTATTGTTATGTAAGTTGATCATCATCCACAGTCCATTCTTTTCTATGAATACTCGTCACGTACTTTCCTATTTCCTTGTCGGCAGATATTTCCAACTCATCACTACAGACAGAACCTGAGCAAGTATCTTTGCAAAATATTTTTATTTATGTCAGATTATTTCTTGGTTAAAAATGTTCAAGATGAGATGATGGCTAACTTACTTTTAGATTTATTCTATTGTTTATTCATTTATTGTTATTCACAGTAGAAGAGGGCTTTGGATACCCTGGGAGTAGAGTTATAGGCAATTTTGAGCTGCCAGGCATGGGCACTGGGAACCGAGCTTACGTCCTCTGGAAGAGCAGCGAGAGCCCTTACCCATGGAGCCATCTCTGCAGGCCTGTGAGGGTTAACTTTTATGGTAACTTGGCCCAATCACTAGGGAAGAGGGAGGAATTGTCCACACTGTCTGTTGGCCTGTGGGCATGTCTGTGAGAAGTTATGTTGATTACCTTAACTGAATGGGCAGTGTCATTCCTTGTGTTGATGCCTTGAACTCAAATAAGAGTATAGTGTAAGCGTAAAGTATAAACAAGTATAGAATAAGAGTAAAGAGGTCAACTTGAGCACAAGCAAGCAAGCAAATGACACGTAGACATTTACTTCTTCCTGCTCTTAACTGTAGATATGATATGACTAGCTGTTTCTACTTCCTGTCACCTCGACCTCCCCCATAATGGTGGACTTTAACCTGGAATTGTGGGCTAAAAGAAGAATGTTCACTGGGATGAGAAGTACCACACCCACAGGGATGAGAGGTCATGTGTTATTTAGAGCAGGGGGTGGGGCTTGTGGACAGTGGCACTGTTGTATGCCCGCCCAACCCTTTCTGAAGTCTCTGTCATAGATGGGAAACTGTGTCCTGTGTCCAAGGTCCTGAAGTGATCTAATACTCTTAGGATGACTGGGGTGGCAGAGCTGACTCAGGCATCGAGTGGATTTGGCCCTTCCTTGACTTACTAACCTAAGCAGAGTCGTGGATGGGAGCCATGATCTAAGGCTGGAAGGACTCCAGTTGGGCTGTGGGAGAGCATGTGCAGAGCAGGGCGGTTACTTCACTCAAACCATCTGGCTTCTCCATCTGCAGAGCTCCATGGGGACTATGGAGGACATCCCAGGTTTCTGAGGGGCTTTTCAGATAACCTTCTCTGCACCTATCTCTGCAGACAAGCCCTACACGACCCCCCTCCAGTCCTGCTTCCTCCTGTTGGTGACTGTGTTTAGTCTTCTGTTCTAAGATGGCTACTCGGTGGTCAGAGCAAGTTCCCGCTTTAGATTGACAGCCCAGAGGTAGCTGAGTAAGTGCACAGGTGACTCTGGAGGGTGGCCTCTGCCTTCAGAGGGGCAAGATCTGTGGCAGGCCCTGGAGGTCAGTGCTTCTGAGACTCCACATGTCTAACTTTGAGCCCCTCCTTAGAGTCTTCATGGAAGGAGACATTACGAGAAGGTCCGAGCCAGCTCCGTGCTTGGGAAATAAGGATGCCGCCGAAGCGCCATCTTTCCAATATCTTCCTCCCACTTAAGCTGAGGCTAATTCTAGTTGGGTCCCTTTGATTCGCCTTCAGAAGCAAACACCAGCAGAGGGTGGGCCCCGGCTGGCCAAGGTTCGGATGTAGGTCAGTATTCTACCTCCTGCACAGAGGCGGCTGCCGAGGAATCGGAGTCCAAGCCAGCTGTGGTCGATGAGTTACCCGGACACAGGGAAGCAACTATTTCTGAACTAACCGGATCAAATCTCCCTCCTCACCTTGAGGGGGCCTTGGTCTTCAAACACACTTCCCTGAGAGCAAGGTGGAAAGAGGCAGAGGATGAGGCAGGAGAGAGTCTTCCTGTGTGCTTTCTCCACCTGTGCACCATGCAGGCAAGAAAGAGCAGTTCAAAAGAAGGGAACAGACAATTCCAGAAAATTCAAGAATTTGGAGTTGTAAGAATATCCTCCTTTCTCCCCCCCGCCCTCTTTTCCTTCTCTCTTTCTTTCCCCTTCTCTCCTTTACTTTCTCTCTATTTCCACAGAATACCTGCTATAGAAGACACACACTGTGTTAGACATGGGACAGGCCATAAGATCACAGTCCTCCTGCAGTGTCCAGCGGCGGAGAATGAAAACAATGCCCGTGGTGAGGGTCTGCTTACCGGGCACTGTTGTGAGCGCACTATATCAGTGCTTCCCTTTTGTTTTTCCCAGAAGCATCAGAAGGCTTTTCTCAGATGAGAGGTCTAAGCCCAGAACTGAGGTATACTCCTCAGGCATCCAGTTGATAAGTATACTCTTTCTGAGCTGATGCACACTTGTGGAAGTGTTTTCCTTTCCCTGTAGGGGAAGGACATTCCATATCTCCAGGACCTGCTGTAAATAAGACAATGTGCCAATCTCTGTGCAACCACTCTTCATCATAGCCACCAGCTAGATTTCTCACAGGTTCCAGGGAAGGGAGTCCTGCCTCCCCAGGTGCCAATCCCAGGAAATACTGTCTCTGCTTCCAGGAATTGTTTGTCGTCACTGGAGATTGACTCTAGAACCTCATGCATGCTAAGCAAGCACTCCACCACTCTCATATATGCCTTACATTTTTGACACAATCTCTCCCTACATAGCCCAAGCTGGTCTTGAACTTAACGATCATCACTTCACCCTCCTGAGTAGCAGAGTTACAGATCTGTGTCACCAGGCCCAGCATCCAAGCAGCTCCTGCAGCTCAGTTCCAACACACCTGGCTCTGCCCTCCAGAAGGCCACCACTCGGTGTTACTTGTGAGCTCAAGGAATAGGGCCCTGACAAGGATTTACAAAGCAAGAAAACACCCTGCTCCAACTTCTGCCTCTGCTTGTGTTCAGTATGACCCCATCTCTAGGCTTCAACTCCACACTGGGGTGAGGTGTTATCCCTTCACCCTAGGGTGGCTGTGAGTGGTTTGGAGGATGGAGGGATACAGCTAGAAGTCCAGCAGTGACATCACTGACCACACCTCTACATATCCTCGGCCTGGAGAAAGAAGAGTCATAGAAAAGGCCATAGGGTTGTGGGGAGGAGTGTTGAGCGCTCACTCTGGTGCCTCATATGTTTTTGACCTTGGACCAGACTGGAAGGGACACCCACAGTCTTACCCATGGAGGGAATGACTGCCTGGTGCTGACCTGAGTTTCTCTGCCAGAGTCAGCCCCTCTTCTCCATGGACAGGCCAATGCAGGCTCCACTCGGAAAGCTTCCGAGTACCACACTCTGGTTCATCTGCTTCCTGGAGCCACTTTAAGTGATTTCTTTTTAAGTACAAGTAACCACAAAAATAAATTTGTTATTCTTAACTATTTAATTCTGTGAAGGGCTATGAAACAGTGTTGATATTTTTCACAGTGAATTAATTGAAGTGGTCTGCCTGCTTTCCCACTCCTGAAAATCCTCCTGCATTTCAAAATTTTTAATTTTCAGCACATTAAGTAAAAGGCTTCACAGAATCCACTGTGGGCAATAAGTAGATGATAATAAAGACAAACTCACAGTGGGAAGATGGCTCAATGGGTAAAGCATTTGCTATGCAAGCATGAGTACCTGAGTTCAAACCCCCAGCACTCACATACAAAGCTGGACATGTCACTTGAACGTCTGTAGTCCCAGTGCTCCTATGAGGCAATTGCAGGCAGAGGCAGGAGACCATCAGGAAGCTCTCCGGCCAGCTAGACTATAGATAGGAGACACTGCCTCAAGCAAAGTGGAAGGTGAGGGCTGACACTGGAGATGGTCCTTTGACTTCCACCGCATACACATACGCATACGCATACACACTGTGACATTTGCGTACCAGTGTTCACACACGCATTGCGTATATACACAGAGTCAAATAAATAAAAATAAGTTAATTAATCATAATCAGCATTTGCTTTTGCAATGAGCAAGTAGAATGAAGAGAATGGCTATCCTACACTAGAACATACCTGTGTGGTAAAGATAATACTTCAGGTAATATAGTATGTGTGTGTGTGTGTGTGTACACATACACATATCCCTACACGTGTGTCTTTGTGTACATCACTTGCCTGCATACACATTTTGTATAAAGGCTATGATATCTAATTTATTTCTCCCAACTTTTAATATAAAATGTGACTCACAGATGGTCCAAGCTTATCCTTTTTAGTGTGTAATTCTGTTCTGTATGTAGGCATCGAACTCAGAGACTCAAGCACGCCAGGCAAGCACTCTACCACTGAGCTATGTCTCCAGCCTTCCTTTTAGTGTCATTTGGAAAAGTGTCTCACTAAGCTGCCCATGCTGGCCTTGAAATCACTCTGTAGCTCAGGTAGGACTTGACCTTGTGATCCTCCTGCCCTGACTTCTGCCTGCCACCATGCCTGGATAGTGTACAGGGTTTTTTTTTTAATTTTATTTAATTTGTGTGAATGATGTTTTGCCCGCATGTATGTCTGTGTCCCAGTTGTATGTCTGGTGTCCTCAAAGTAGAAGAGGGAGTCTGATTCCCTGGAACTAGAATTAGAGACAGTGATCAGCCATCATGGGGATGCTGGGATTAAAACCTTGGTCGTCTGGAAGAGCAGCCAGTGCTCTTAACCATTGAACATTCTTCTAGGCCCCAGTGTACAGTTTTGCTAAGTGTAAAATGCATTCCTGTCTATGTAAAAATAAAACCCGTGAGACAGCTGCTTGCAGTGAGAGTCTACCATCACTGGCCATTTGGCAAAGGGCAGCATTCTGAGGTCTGTGGAGGCTGCAACAATTCTTATCCAGAGAAGTGACTCCATATACCCCAAATTTTAGCAGGGTCTGGGAGATTATCGTGTCTATAGTTTTAGAAACTTTCTTTCAGCTCTGCTACCTCTTTACAACCTAAATCTAACAGACATGCCAAGAGATAAAAGGCAGAGTTACTGCTAGGAGAGCCAGTGGTAGGATGCTTGCCTAGCATGCACAAGGCCCTGTTCTCATCCTCAGCACGGGAAAAGCTGAGCTGATCTTCGGAGAGGAAGAAATACAGCTGTGGATATGGAGATGGCTCAGTCAGACAAGGTGAGCACAAGGGCACCCCTGAGCTGAGAGCCTAGTTAAGGACATGGCTTGGCTTTCACTTTATACCGTGCATCTTGATGTATATCGTTACTGTACAACCTAGGACATTTAATTTCACCCCCAAATTCTATATCCATTATCACCTGTTTTAGAGTCAATTCCCCCAGAAGAGGTGTTAAATGCAAAGGCTCCCACTAGAGGGCTCCATAGGGACCTGGGAACCTCTCCTCCCTGCAAAGCTAGGAAAACAACCTTGAGGAGCCCTGGCCCTATGTAGATTCTACCAACATGTTTATCATTTCAGGGGCATGAGTCAAGAGTTCTAGTCAAGTCAAGTAATTCTAGGAGTTGCTTCCTCTGGACTCCTGGGCATATGCAGGTGGCACCAGCAACAACTAGTAGGTGCTAATGGAATTTTGTTGTGGTGGTACCATTCTCCACCTGTATCAGAGCACCCATTACACTTGTGGAGAGTATAATGATGTTATATAGCGCAGTATCAATTCTCAGACAGCCCCAGAAACTCTGGTAATCATTAATGAGAACATCCACCTTGAGTCGGATTCCAGGTAGACCCAGGAACAAGCCTGGATCTTCGGTTTGGGCAGGGGTGAACGAGAGCCCATAAGATGGAACTCTTGGAGTTTAGAGGCTGCAGGAGCTCTGTGAGCCAGATAGCAAGGAGATTGCCAGGGCAACCTTGACGATGCCCTATGAGGGTTTAATAGTAGCCAATAAATACCACCCCCAACTGCGTGGCCACCAGGAGTTGCGTCTTACTGAAAACACCATTAGCCAGACACTTGTAGACTTAAGGGGTGGGCATAGTGAAGCCAGTGTAGCAGTGCCTAAAACTTCCTTTTCGTTCTCAAGTAGTTTGGCCTCTTGAGCCTTTTCTTTCAAAAATTATTTATTTTTGTTTATGTATATATGTATTGCCTGACTGTATGTGCACCGCATGCGTGCAGATGCCGGTGGAGGCCAGAAGAGGGCGTCAGATCCCCTGAAACTGGACTTAGAGGAGATTGTGAGCCACCTTTTCTGGGTGTGGGGAGACTCCTAGGAACCCAGATCCTCTTCAAGAGTAGCAAGTGCTCTTACCAGCTAAACCATCACTCCAGACCTTAAGCCTTTGCTTTCTTCTACGGACTTTGCATTTTCTTCCTTGAGTAGAGCTGTCCCTACGGAGCAAAAGAAAATGACCTTCTTCTAGCCCCCCAGAAGGGAATGCAAGCTGTGAGGAGTCTCCACCCCACCCACCCCTACCTTCACTCCCGGTGAAACAATTCAAGTCCCTTCCTGCGTGGCCCCGAGGGAGTCCAACCACCGGCCTTGTTAAACTGGTGCTGCTCAGGGGCTTTTCCGCCCAGGCAGGGTCTCGCTCACACTCTCCGGCACCGTGGAAGGGCTCATGGAAAAGGGGGAGGCCTGAGGCCGCAGTCGGGACACGGCTGCGAGCGAGGGAGCGACCGCGGGCCTCAGGCCGGGCGTCCCGGGCGGAGGCGGAGCAGGTGAGCCGCCGGGTGGGCGTGGGGAGTGCACTGGAACGTGACGTTGGAGTTTGCAGCAAGCCGGGAGTAGGAGGCTGTGCGCGCCTGTGTGCAGCGCTGCGCGGCCAGGAGGATGTGCACGGCGGGGCGGCCACCGCAGTGAGCCGCGGCGACCGGAGCGGGCTGCAGCCCGGGGGACCCGGAGGCGAGGGCCGGCAGGAGGCCGCGGGCCCGGAGAGGCGCCCCGCCCGGCCCCAGGATGTAGGCGATCGGCTGCGGCGCTCCTGCTGGCGGCCGGCTCACCATGAAGAAGCACTCGGCCCGGGTGGCCCCGCTCAGCGCCTGCAACAGTCCGGTCCTGACCCTCACCAAAGTGGAAGGTAACGCAGTGCCGCGTGGCGCCCGGGTAGCGGGGCCTGACGCGTCTCTCTCCGACCGGGAGGGACACCTGGATGCTGGCGGGGCGGGGGCGGCAGCTCCCGGACGCTGTCCGCAGTGCAGCGCGTCCCCGCCGGCGGGGACATGGAGGCTCCAGCCGCCTGGAGCTTCTGCCGGGGTGACGTGCTCGCTACAGCCGGGGCTCGGACGGCGTGGTGCACCCGATGGCTCTGCACCCCTAGGTGTCTTTTCTGACTGTCACCAGGCTCTCGCGCCCGCAGGGCAGAAGGGAGCCAAAGTGCTAACCAGTGAGCTCTCCGCTCTCTCTCTCTCTCTCTCTCTCTCTCTCTCTCTCTCTCTCTCTCTCTCTCTCTCACACACACACACACACACACACACACACACACACACGCAGTAGTGGGTGGCCTGAGTGAGGAGCATCCCTCTGGTACCCCACCCCAGGAGCCCAGAGGTGAGGCCCACCACTATTGGAAGCTAGTGCAGAACCCGACCTGTCTGCTTGCAGATGGAAAGAGACTGGCAGGTGAGGGGAATCCCCGCGCCAGCCTGTAAACATGTTCTTACTCAGGCCTGGTAGGGATGAGAGCGGCTCTAAGATGCCCTCAGAAAGTGTTCTTGCACTGTCTGTATTTCCTTCAGCACAGAACCGCCCCCGGTCGGGGGATGTGAGAGAGAAGGGCCACGGAGGAGGGTTGTGAGTTACTCAGACACAGCTGTCTTTCTGCTGGCCTGAAAGAGGACCTTGCTTTCCAACAGAGAGGGTCCTTCTTAGCTTTCAACTCCTCCGGCTGGAGGCAGCTGCAGAAGGAGAAACTCTCGGTAGCTAACCAACCTGGCCAGGAGTAGAAAGGAGCACTTCTGTGGTTCAAGAGCCTCTATCCAGCTCTTTGCTGACTGGGTAGGCATGGTTCCAAAGACTCTGGTTTATGCCCACATCCTGAGTTAGGCCCTCTATGGGTCTGTGAGATCCCTGTATCCACCTGTGTGTTCCTTGTTGGAATAAGCCTGAGGACCAGTAGCCACTAGACAGGTGTGTGTTCCCAGAGCCACATTCTGTCCACCCTACTACTACCTGCAGATGGGGACCGTGAGGCCCAGAAGGGTGTCAGATTGGTCCAAGACCTACAGCTGCTACATGGTGACTTGGAGTCCTGAGCTGTAGGACCCCCAACTCCATCCTCTTTTTCAAAGAGGCAGTTTGCAGTGACCTGCTTCTCTTCATTTTCTCTCTCTCTATGCCTGTATCCTCCCTCAACATCCTAGTCTCACGAAAGGCTTTGTACCGATTATCTGCACCAGAAATTAGCCAAAGAACTTCCTCTCCTAGGAAGGGTAGTGATCTAGACTCCATCCCATGCACATGAGAGTGAAGACAGAAGCCGGAGTATCCACTCAGGAGCTCCTCAACCAAAGTCAATCACTTCTACCCCTAGAAAGGCAGATCAGTACGCTGGAGAGATGGCTCAGTAGTTAAAAGCACTGGCTGTTTTTCCAGAGGACCTAGGTTCAATTCCTGGCACCTCCACGGCAGCTCACAACTGTCTGTAACTCCAGTTCCAGGGGATCTGATACCCTCATACAAAAGCACATAAGTTTTTTTTTTAATTAAATAAATTATTACCCTATTTCATCTTGCTGTGCCATGTCTGAGCAGTAACCCTGGGAAGACCACTCTTTCTTGGAGAGAGGCGGGTGTTGGAGTGGGAGGAGGGGTTAGATCTGGGGGACAGGAAAGATGGGGGGGTAAAGAGAGGGAAGGAAGGGAGTTGGGATGTATTATATGAGAGAAGAAAAAAATTTTTTAAAGAAGTATTTTAATTAAAAGTTGAGAAAGGCTGCTTCAGGACAGCCAAGTAGGTGATATTTAAAGCTGGAAGCGGAATACAGCCTGTTATGCTTAACGTTATAATCAGCGTACTCATTCCTTTCCTTCAACCTGTCTTCTTTTCCACTTTGAAGTTCTTTGCTTTCGTCTATCACGAATATTATTTCTATTAAATGGTTTCCTGCTTCTATTCAAATATAAGTGGAATCAAACTTTTCCCATCAACCTAATATTGTTTTTTAATCAAATCTATTTTAACACAGCAACAGGCAATCCCACAGCAACCCTAGCCAGCTTCAGGGAGGGCAGGCCCGAATTCACTGTCATTGATGAGGCCACCGGAGCTGAATGTGATAACTTCAGAAGTGCATTGAAATAACACAACAGACATGGGGAGTTGCCGGGGCCAAGTCTGGAGGTCGCCTTGTGGGGTTAACCTGATACCCTTCCCCATTACCTTGGTGAACATGGTCTTCCTTTCACACTGTGGTGGCAGCCACCTTAGCCTGGCCATTTCCACATGAGTGCCTGCGTTCATGCAAAGGCCTAGAATTAAGACCTGGACACAGAGAATGTCTCTGTCCCTTGTACAGTATGGCTGATGTATAGCATGAAGCCTGGGCCTCAGTTTCATCAACTGTCAAGGAGGTGAACTGCAGCCTACCTCAGCAGACTGCTGAGGAAGGAAACAAGGTAAAAGCCCACTACACACTGTAGTTGCTGTGTGTGTGTGTGTCTAATACTCCAGTCACAGGTCATCTAGCTTGTTCCTCAAATATCTTATTTCTCTGCACGTATAAGACAAGTGTACAGGCCAGGGCCTGACAGACCTACTCCTTGTGCTTTGGCTCACACAGCTTGCTTTTTCTCTGCCCGTCTTTCCGTCCTAGTGTCTTTGTTCAGTTTGATCTGGGGTGTATTTCCCTAAACCAGTTGTGTGTTGTGTTTCTTTTGGAACTATCGAGTCATTTTGTTTTGTTTTGAATACCCTGGACAAGGTAGTCTCCATCCTGGGGCTGTTTGTGTGTGAGTGGTAGAGAGAGGCTACAGAGATGGAATGCAGCCAGCTAGGAATATTTATTAACTTGTGGAGTGTGTCATCTGAGGGAAGGCAAGAAGGCACCAGCATGTGGTACATATAAAACCAAAATAGAAAACGCGATGCTTGGTTGAACTCAAAGGCAGGATGGTGGACAAAATTACTTCATTATTCAACAAATACTTTATCTTTCTGTACTGTATGTCCTGTAGCTGCTGAGCAAGACTCTCCTGAAAATGAAAAAAATGAACAATGTTATCTTCATTATCTTGAAAGAGATGCATTGAGAGGATAAATTTCTGGTTAAAAAGGTAAAAAAACATTGCAGTACAGAAGTAAGAACAAAATGTCACAGAAAAACAACTGAAAATTGAGCAGTCTGAAGAGGTGTTCCTGAGGAGGAAGCCTTCTCAGGAGGAGACCTTTCTAGAAGGGTGAACTTCTAAGGGTCAGGCTTCTCTGAGAAATCCTGATGAGAAGGCCTGGCTGAGAGGAAGCCTTACTGAGGAGATGTTCTTCTGAGGAGGAAGCAGTCTTTTTGAGGATGAGGAGGAGGAGGCTGAGGAGGAGGTAACCTTCTCTGAGAAGAAGTCTTTCTGAAAAGGAAGCCTTCTCTGAGGAGAAGGCATAGAGAAGAGGCCTTTCTGAGAGGAGGACATTTTGAGATCGTGTAAAGATGCCTTTCTGATGAGAAGGAGGTGGCCTTCTCTAAGGGGAAGGCATGAGGAGGCAGCCTTGAAAAAAGACCCTCTAAGGAGGCCTTTCCAATCAGATGCTCCTCTAAGACGATTTCCTGAGGAGAAAGGCCTTCTGAAGAGACCTTTCTGAAAGGAGGCTGGGAGGAACAGACCTTTTTGAAGGTGTAGCCTTCCTGAGCCCCGTAAGGTAGGGTATTACCACAGAGGCCAGGGATGTGAGAAAATCTTTTTATGCACAGAGGGAAGGAAAAGCTACTTCAAGCAGAGGAAACTGTGTGTGTATAGGCTTGGCTGAGAAGAGTGAAGAGAGGTGAGACCGTTCCTCTGGTGGGGGGTAGGGCGGAGGCTTGAAAAAATGGCTTCTAGCCAGGTGAAGGCTTGTCTCGTCTCTAACAGCATACCTTGCTTTTATACTCTTTTCCTGACTTTCTTGTCGGGGGAAGACGCTGAGTATTGATCAATAGCATGTCGCTAGTAGAGTAGCAATTACTACAATCATCTATATTCACCATCAGCTGATTCATGCTCAATAAAGTGACATTCCATGAGAATTAATAGTTGAGAACAATACAGTGAAGTCCCCGAGGAGGCCAGCTGTCAGCGCTGTGGAAACAAGAAAGGCTTTGATGTATGATGGACATGGTTTAGTATCCAACCCCCATGTGACTGAGTGATTCAAGCTCTCTGGGATAATTTGTGTAAATAAGGGGTGATATGTTTCCTCTCACAATGACAGTAATAGTTTTATGTTTGGTGGTGAGATTTTCAGTTTGGTTTTGGGATTTTTGCTGTTAACTATTTGCTTTAAGATTGTTGTTTCTTCGGTTGTCCTTTTTATGGTGAGGAGTGTCAGAGTGTTAGTGTAGGATCACACCCGTGTGTGAATGCGTGAGTGTGTGTGTGTGTGTGTGTGTGTGTGTGTGCGCGCGTGCGCACTTGCTTGCACATGTACTTGCACATGCACATGCACACGTGTGCACGTATGTAGAAGGCAGAGGACAACCTTAAGCACATTTCTTCCGGTGCTATCTGCCTGGTTTGGTTGTTGTTTTTTGATTGTTTTGTTTTGAGTTTTAATTTTTTTTTGTGCACCTTATTTTTTTAGACAGAGTTACTCATTTGCCTGGATCCCATGGATTTGACTAACGGGCCAGTGAGCCCCAGGACCCTCCTCAGCACTGAGATTACAAAGAAGCACCACTATGCCCAGATTTGTTGTTTATTTTAACATGGATTCTAGATGGTTAAACTCAGGTCTTCGTGCTTTCATGGCAAGCCCTTCACTGACTGAGCATCTCCCAGCCTGGTGGCTGTTTTGTGTTTTGTTTGTTTGTTTGGTTGGTTTTGAAGCATGGTCTTGCTCTGTATCCCAGACTGACTCATAATCTCTTGAGTCTCGGCCTCCTTAGTGCTGAGATTACAGACATCCACTGCCACCCTGTGATAAGAATGATGAATGAAGGCTGACTCTACTGCAGATTGTGGCTATAGACGCTTGTTCTATTAGCCCAGTTCCTCCCATAGAAAGGCTGTTACATCATGCTACAAAAGGAAGCCTGAGGCTCCCAGGACCATTCGTGTGAGGTCATGGAGTTCAAAAGCAAGGGGGCTTGGATCCAGATGCTAAAGACTTTCAAACATCTGGGTTTCACTTGAGGAGCAAGAATTGCATGACCTTGAGCACTTTTTAGGTGTTCAGTGAGTGTGTGTTCCCTGAGGCTCCCACTGTAGAGTGACGCAACAGTCTGGATCCCCATTCGGGCTCCCAGGACCGATGGCTACTGGTGATGATACTCTTGGTGCCTGCGCCCCAGGGCTGTGAGGCCATCTCAGTTGTCCCCAGAGCAGGTCTGGCTAACTGATCTCTGCTGATGAGCATGTTAAACAGCTTATGGGAAGATTCATCCTGTGGCCTTTTGGCCAGTGGAGCATCTACACCACATACCCACCACAGGAGGGTGCCATGAAGGACAGCTCACATCACAACAGGTGGAACCCCCAAGGACCTGCTTCTTCCATCTAGACCTCACCTCCCAGAGCCCCAAAATAGTGCCACCAGCTAAGAGCTAAACTTTCATAGTTTGTGTGTGTGTGTAGACAATGGGAATAGCTTTGAGGATGCCTGCTGGATGGGCTTAGGAGATGACTTCTTTGGTAAACCATTCATCACTCAGCATAAGGAACTGAGTTTGATCCCCAGAAACCATATAAAAAACTGGGCATGGAGGCATGCACCTACAATCCCAGAGCCAGGAATGTGGGAACAAGAGGATCCCTGGGGCTCACTGAACATCAAGTAGTAGTAAACCTGTGAGCTCCAGGTTGGGTGAAAAACTTATCTCTGATGATAATGATGGTGATGGGGGGGCATGATTGAAGGAAACACCTGATATTGACCTCTGGCCTCTATATAAACCATGTATCCATGTACATAGACACACACACACACACACACACACACACACACACACACACACTCAAAAGAGAGTGCCTGCTGGAAAGGAGCTAGTAGAGGTGAGGCATATACTGTGAAGCTACTGCAGAAATTCAAGCGTGAGCTACTAGGTTTAGATTGATTTGGTACTGACGTTGCTTCCTACTTGTCCTAAGTCAAGAAGGACATGGGCTGCCTCATCCACTATCCATAGCATCCCTGTGTAGCAGGTCTTCCTGTGGCTCCTGATGTGTGTGTGTGAGGAACAGTGTATGGTGCAGTTAGGTGACACACTGAGAGAGTTGTCCTGAGCATCCACATCCTAACCACCGTACCCGCCAGAGCAGGATGAAGACACGACGAGGACCCATCAACAAATCAAGGTGCTAGAGCTGAGCAGAGGGCTAGGGAAGAAACAGGTGACAGAGAAGCCTGGGAGACTGAGCCTGAATGACTCGGGGGATGGAAACCCTGCTAGCAGGGACAACAAAGAGAGGAAGGACACCCCTCTTTGAGAACAAGAGAGGGGTCAAGTTTAAACAACTGTGAGATATCAGCGGTGCTTACAGAGCAGAGAGAGGGAGATAGGTGGCAAAGCCTGAGGGAGAATCAGGTTATTGGCAGGTAATGACTAAGTACAGAGTTTTGCCAGCTACCTTATGTATGAGGTGCTGGTGGGAGAGGAAAGGTCTAAACAGCTGCACCAGAGAACTAGATAACATGAGACCATAGGAAGAAATCCAAGGAAAAGGGCCAGAGGGTGAGTGATGTATTAGCCACTTGCCAAGAGAGGGCCTTTTTTGCAGAAACAGTTCTGAATGGGTGTTGGTCTACCAGCCAGGTGGTGGGAGGTGAGTTGCCCCAGCTTGGGATGGGAAAGGGATTGCTTTGTAAGAGCCTTAGTGTGAGCAGTGGGGAGCTGTAATACTTGAAGAGAAGAGTGGGGCTGATCCTTTAATAGGCCCTGAGGGCAAGGTGACTGGTCTAGAGGAGGAGAAGAGCTGTGGGAAGAAAAGGCAGGTAGACAGGGAGTGGAGCTGCAAGCCCTACGGGGGAGCAGGGGAAAGCAGGTGGGCAAAGAGGCAGCAGGATGCCGAGGCTGGAAGCCTCTGGATACTTTGATCTTTGCGAAGTAGGAAGTGGAGTTTTCGTCTGCCACAGATGATGGATGCAGACTGAAAGCTTGAAGAGGTGGGAATGGGTTCAGAATAGTTCTGCAGAGAGAGCCAAGAGAGGGATTTAATTCTTAAAAGCCTTTTTGGCGAGTGAGGCTTTCCCACTGGTTAAGACATCTTGTACCTTGGGGGAGGAGGGTCTAGAAGGAAGAACGCTGAGTGTGGTGTCAGGACACCAGTCTTCCTGCCCCCCCCCCCCCCCCCCCCCGCTGCACTCGCTAATTAATATACCAGACATGTCACCTTGGCCTCTGGGATCCAGCTGTCTCTTTCCTCAGGTCTAGATCTTCCATCAGCTCTCTGAGCAGGAACATTCCATGAATCCAGCAAGTGGCTGACTCATTAAGAGATTGGTGTATCTGATTAAAGCTCTTTGCCAACACAGTCAGAGCCAAAGAGCAGAGCTCTGGGTGACCCGGGCAGGGACAGTCAGGGACTGGGGTGTGTGGGCACGGGCAAGCATGCTCCTGTGTGTGCTTGCCGTCACATGTGCTTTGGGTGGCACTTTTGATAAGTGGGGATTGTAAGGCCTTGTAGCATGACTCCTGCTTGATCTATGGTTTTAGCATCAGGAAGCTATGAGGTGGGACTCTAGATAACAAGGTGGCACAAAAAGAACCACAAACAATCCCAAAGAGAAGCTGGAGCCGAGCACAGGACCGATGTGGCAGAGGTGTTTCTCTCTGCAAACCTCCTTGCTATGGGTGAACTGTGCCGCACGCCAAGGTGCACAAGGCCCATTCCAAGTAGGAGCGTGAACCCGGGAGGTCATGTTCGACACCTGAAGGCCAACCACACTTCTTCCCTGACCAGCAAGTCTGCTCTTGCCCTGTTGTTGCTACTGCTTCTTTACTGTGAACTGGCAGGAAGTTTGTAATAACAGCATTTTCCATTCTGGATCAAATGCTCAGTGGCCTGTGCCTTCACCTGTAAGTTTGCCCGGTTCTTTTGTGTATTTCCGTCTGATGCTCCAGCTAACCAAAAGTAGAGAGAACGGGAGGTGTCACCCTACCTGGCACATAGCCCACACTGTCATGTGGAGTACAGTTGGCCAGGTACCTTTTCCTGAAGGATCCGAAGACTGCAGGAGGCAAGCTGTTTCTTAGAGGGATGACCCTGCATATAGTCTACCTACCTGTTAACCCATGTTTGCCTGAGGAGTTCCAACAGCCTCAAGTCGAAGGTTCTAGACACACCAACTTTAACAAGGAAAAACACCAGTTAAAAAAAAAAAAAAAGAGTGTGCTTATTTGTCAGGATGTGTGTGAAGGTCAGAAGCAGCACCCAAGTCTCAGCAGTTCTGCAGTGCCTGCTGCGTGTATTCAGAGGCACAAGGAGCACCCTGAGCTTGCTGGACAGGCTATGACTAACAGGATATGTGGATTAAGACGGATCCCAGGGAGCTCACATGTTTGGGGCAAGAACTCATATACACTCCTTCCCAGAGTAGACACCGAGTCTTCCTCCAAGGTGTGGACGGCCTGACTTGCAGCCTTTGCTGGCCAGTTGGCTTCTTACAAGATAGAACTGGCTGTGAGTTGTGCAATTCCAGGCCTGTCTTAAGCCCATGGGGGAATGCCACTGAGCCACCTGGAAGTTATCTGGAAACCTCTGAGGAAACGAGGGTGAGGAGAACACTCCAACAAGGGTCTGCAACCTTGGGTGGTGGTTGTATTCATTATCTTTCTAGTTGCTGAGACAAAATACACAACATTAGCAGCTCAAAGGAGGAAGGATTTATTTTGGTCCATGATTTTGAAGGTTTCAGTCCATGGTCTCTGGTGGATAGGAAGCAGAAGGGGCAAGCATAGATAAAACCCAAGGACACACCCCCAATTATCTACTTCCTCCAACCAGGCCCTGCCTTCCACAGCTCCACCCACTCCCAACAGATAATCCACTAAAATTTTGAACACCTCAACAGATCAAACTGCTGATAAATCAGAGCCCTCATGTTGTAATCATCTCTAGGTGATTACAGAAACGGAAGTGCGTTTTACTAGCCTTCTAGGTGTCTCTCAATCTGTTTAAACTGACAGTTGAGATTAACCATGACAGTGACAGAGTGATAAAAGGAATGTGGGCTGGAAGGAGCTGATTGACTCCAGCTCTCAGACTGCTTCAGGTAGAACTTCAGAGTAATCTAGATTAGCTCCACTCTGCCCACCCCAAACCCCCAAAAATCTTACAGCCACCTCCTGTGATCGATCGTTTTATAAGTATGGCCTCCACAGCTCATAAATTTGAATGCTTGGTTGTCAGTTTAGTGGAACTGTTTGGGAAGGATTAGGAGGTATGGTCTTCTTGGAGGAGGTTTATCACTGGGGGAAGACTTTGAGGTTTCAAACGCCCACACCAGGCCCAGTCCGTTGCTTGTAGATCAGGGTGGGTTCTAAGCTGCTGCTCTAACACCGCGCCTGCCACCACACTCCCCACCATGATGGTCATGGACTAACCCTCTGAAGTTGTAAGCAAGCCCTCAATTAAATGCTTCCTTTTAAAAGTTTCCCTGGCCCTGGTGTCTCCTCATAGCAATAGAAGAGTAAGTAAGATATTTCCCAAGTCTCTATCTTGACCAGAAAGATCAGTTTCCAGTATAAAACATTGATTTTATTTTTTAAAGCTGTCTTCATAGAGACCATAGTTTCTCCCTTCTCTATATGCTGCCTCCATTGAGGAGTTACCTCATAACTGAAGTTAGAGTGATTCCCAAGGAGAACAGCTGTGAAGGGGAACCCACTACTTTTGACCCGG
This sequence comes from Cricetomys ansorgei, assembly GCA_026225945.1. NCBI lineage: Eukaryota > Metazoa > Chordata > Mammalia > Rodentia > Nesomyidae > Cricetomys > Cricetomys ansorgei. Next base: position 3,949,228 of record JAMJFZ010000435.1, on the reverse strand, counting down.
TGTAGTTCCCTTTCCTCCTAGAAGGTCATCAAAATAAAGGCTCTATCACCTTAATCCTGCAAAGTGACAGATGTGGGTCTGTGCCTAGGTCTTCACGATCACTGCATATACTTGACCATTTTCCCCTTGCATCAATCAGCCCGGTGTACCACGGACTGCAGAATTCAATCACAGCTTTTGTTTCCGTACCTCTGGAGTCTGGGGAGGGTCTGGCACAGTGAGTTGTATGGGGCTCTCTTCTTGTCTCACAGTGGGCCTTCCTGATGTGTCCTCACCTGGCTTCTTGTCTATATGTACGAATGTGGGGAGAAGAGAGGGGGGCTTGCAAGCATGAGGACCTGAGTTCGATCCCCAGAACCCACATAAAAAAGCCAGGAGTTGGGGCACACACTTGTAATCTCAGCACCAGGGAGATGGAGGCATCAGATCATTGGAGCTGACTAGCCAGCCTAGCTGAATTGGCAAATTCTCGTTGAGCTAGAGAACCTGTCTCAAAAAACAAGATGAATGGTGCCATCTATAGCAGGTCACCTGAGTATTGCACAGTGATAGACCTGGATCTGTTGTAGGAGTTTACTTTTAGTTATGTATAAAATTGTTCGTGCACTGCCGGGTGAGGGGCTCCCTAGGCCTTTGCAGTTTGTATTGTCTCCAGGCGTTCAATTTACATGGGGGATGTTTGATTGTACATGATCTGCACGTGCTATCAATGGAACACCTGAGGAGTTCTTATCAATAAAAACACCTGAGCTCAGATGCTCAAGCTTCTACTCTCCAGTATGGTGCTTGACATGATGGCAGTTCCTTCTGCTGAGGTCTGGCAGAGTTTATAACTATGAGACTGCCTCCTTGTCTTCCTTCCTTAGCCACCACAGCAGCGTACAACTACAAATGGCACACCAACATGGGGTAGAACACCACCCCAACTAATCCATTGTAAAAGGAAACTCCAGATCTCACAGAGTCTTGCACAGTTTGCCCAGGGAAGCTACCAGAGGATAGAGATTAAAGTATTAATTGAAGGCTCCTGAAGGAAGAGGAGAGAGAGAAAGGAAATAGCTTCCATGAAGAGAAAATGCTGTGAAATTAATAAATAAATGAGGGGAAAACTCCTATGTGAGAGCCACAGAATGAAGACCCTTAGAGATAAAGAATTTAGGCTGGAAGCAGGAAAACACAAGATTATAACTGCTTTTTCTAATCATGGAGCCAACACTCCCTCCTGCCACTGGTGGTAGCATACGGTTCCACAAACTGAGTTTTCGATAGCTGTGTTGCATGTGTGTGAAGCTCAAGACGTTGTGTTTGAGATCTATGGAAAGGGTTGTATGTTTCCCCTTAGTGGTGGTAAAAAAATAAGACCAAACTGCCCGAATGTTTCATCCTGCAATTCTTCCCACTGACTCAGGACCCCCTGCTGTTATAGAAGTCAAGGCACAGAGCCAAAAAGCCACTTAGTTAAACTGAACAGTTTTTTTTTCTTCAAACCTGTGTAAAAGCAGTCCAGATACTAGTGATGGTGATGAGAACTTCACTCACAAGGGAACCCTTACTGCAGACAAAGTAATCAGTTATTTTTCCAGCAAACCAGACTATCTTAAAACCTGGAAAGTGTTTCCTAAGGGTCAGCACTCAGAAAGTGTCTTCCAGAATTGGGTGAGGTTGTATCTCATACTGGTAGCTGAACTTGGTACTGTAAAAGATACTCAGGTGGTGCTGGTTTTGAAGGCATGAAGGGGTCATGGAGAGCAGCTGAGGCTTGGCCCTATGAGAGGTCAGGAGAGCCTATTGGTGAAAGTGCAGCCCAGTTGCAGCAGAAGACCCCATCATTTTAGAAATACCAATATTGGGGGTTGACCACCAAGAACAGCAGTGGCAGTAGAATGGAGTTTGCCAGAGCCTGGAGGACAAGCTGTGTGTGCTGCAGAGGCTATCAGTAGAACATCTGAGGAGTTCTGGGTCAATAAAAACACCTGAGCTCAGACACTCGGGATTCCATTGTCCAGGGATGGCACTTGTCATGATGGTGGTTCCCTCTGCTGAAGTTTGGCAGAGTTTGCACCTATGAAAAATGCTTTCTTGTCTTCCTTACTGAACTGCCACAACAGCCTAACAGCTACAAATGGCACCTGCAATGTGGGGCATGACACCACACCAGCTAATCCAACAAGGGAAAGAGAAAAAGAAACCCCAGACCTCCAAAGAGTCCATTTTGTTTTGCTTTGTTTTGTTTTTTTGTTTTCTGCAAACCTGTTCAGATACTGGTGAGGTGAGGCAGTCCTGACAAGACACATCTGCTATGGTGATGAGAACTCTACCCCATGAGGGAACCTTTCCTGCAGACCAGACGCTATTTTAAAATCTGGAAAGTATTTCCTCAGGGTCAGCACACACAAGCTGTCTTTCAGAACTGGCCACAGTTGTATCATGCTGGTAGCTGGACTTGGTACTGTAAGAGTCACCCAGGTGTACTGGTTTTGAAGGCATAAAGGGGTCTGGAGAACAACTGAGGCTTGCACTGTGAAAGGCCAAGAGAGGACATTGGTAAAAGTGCAGCTTCAATAACAGTTGAAGGCCCAGTTTGAAGGACTCATGTAAAGAAGTTGAGGCTTAGTACCGTGAAGAGAGCCAGTGAAGGTGCAGTTTCCGTAGCAGATGACTCTCAGCTGCCCATTGGCCCGTGACTTTGAGATAATAGCTGTCAAAGCCTCAGCTGATCTGGCTATAACATAGAACAATGCTTATTGGCACAATCATAATGGAGAAGGGAAGCGGCAGGGCACGTCCCTGCAGAGCTCAGTGTGGACATAGGGTGTCTCAGTCTTCATTTACTTCCCTCTATTTCTTGCCCAGGATCAGCATCTAACTTAAGCTGTCCATGGTTTCCACTCTCTTTCCACGATCAGAAGCATGTCTGAGGTCTTTGCCATAGAGGAGAAGCTGGAGTTTGCTCTAACGTAGAGTCCAGGAATCAACATGGGGGTTAGGGTGGGTCTAGCAGAGCCAGATGGGCTGATGGTCGGGGAGATGGTACCCAGGGGTTGCCTTGGGGGCTATCCAGGACACAGGCCTGACCCTCAGGTCTCCTCCTTCCCTTTTCCCCAAGCTGCTGTTTGATCATCACAGGTAGATCCTGAATGAACATGTAAAGAGTGAATGAAACAAAAAATGCTCAGATGTATTTAGGGACATGTTACATTTGCAAATAGCCCATACACAAAAGCTTTCTTCCAAGCCTCTCATGTTATGAGCTATTTCGTTGGTAGCCTAGTCTGAACTTGTGTCTCCATCCAGGTGATTCATCTTCAGGCTCTGTCTTTCCTTGGGATGTCTGAGGGGAAAGGAAGAGCTGGTCTGGTTTCCTGAGCCACTCTTTACTGTGTCCTGGTTGAACAAAATGATAGAAACTTTAGCCTTAAGATATGGACACTATAAACACTGCTCACTTGCATGAAGCCAGTCTCTTCAAGGGATGTGACTACCTTGTGCCTCAAAGTCAATAGCCAGTAAAGATTTGTAAGTGAGCAGCCTCAAACTTAGAAACCCAAGAGAAATATGAAGAAATACCCACATGAGCCTAGATAGGAGCATTGACAACAATATTACCCATGGCAGAGCCAAATCAAAAGCAATCCCTGTGTCTGTCAGTAGATTAATAGGTAAACAGGATGTGGTATATCCACACAATAGAATAATATTCAGTCATAAAAGAAATATTTCAGCATATGGAAAACATGAATGAAAGCCCCACACTGAATCAAGTGTGTAAGCCTACACACTTACATGACTTGTCCAAGATGGGAAAATTAATAGGACATAAAACAGATTCATGGTTACCTAGCACCAAGAGTGAGGTCAGGGAGTGATTGCAATGAGGGTTAGGACTAATTTAGTGGGTAGCAGATACTTAAATATGTGTAATAGTGGTGGTTTCTTAATTTTGTAATTTGTTAAAAATGATTAAAGTGTGCACCAAAGGGAGCTGGACCCTGTGCTATGGAATTATATCTCCATGAAGCTGAGAAAATGTGGCGGCGTAGTCTGTGTAGCGTCTCATCCTTGTGTGGTGGACTCGTTTCCTTGCTGGAAACATGCACTATTCCAGCCTATAGATCTTGGACTCCAACCTTGAGTTCTTTCTCTCGGGACATGATCCTCTCTGGAGAGCTTGTCTGAGAAGTATTTGTGTTCTCTTGGACGTTCGAGGAGATCTTTTTATGGGAAATTTTAGGAGACAATGACTTTCCAATCTCACTTTCTCATCCCAGAAGTGACTTCCACTAGAAAGACATAAAAATCACCGGATTTATCATTTTCTCTAGGGAAAGTCATAGATATCTTCCAACATGAAAGGTTTCTCTTGGTACTCTAATGAGCTGGTGGCTGAGACACACCCCCAACTTATCCCTCATGGCCCAGGCTCACATTGCCTCCAGGTATGGGTTCTGCCTGACCAGAATGATCAGAATGGTTACACTCTCTCGATAGATCCCTCAGAGGAGACCAGTGCAGGGTGTGCCTGTGTGGGAGGCAGGCCTGACAATGGCAGCAGCTGCCTGACTGCCCTCAGCACTGTCAGCTTGGGATGACCTTAAGCACTGGTGTGATCACATCCTGTTATGTGCAGAGGAAGACCCACTGTTCAGAAGAGCCTGCTCCCTTGTGCACATGCACACAGCTTACCCTGCAGTTAAGCGGAAATAATGCCCTCCAAAAGTTTCCCAGACTTGAAAGAAGTCTGAGTAGGGATGCTGTCCCCACGCCCTCGTAGCTCCTATTCCAAGCCTGTCCGAGCATCACTTTGGCAGCTCATTGACTACAACCCTGAACATGACACATGGTGAGATGCATTTTCTCCCACTCAACTGGTGGGGGAAAGTGCTAACCATGTTCACGCTCTGCTATGCATTCATTCTTCAGCTAAACTGGTTCCTTTTCCCACTCTTCCTTCGTATATGGGGTCGAGGACTCTAGAGGAAGGAGTACCATGTATCCTTTAGCAAGTCTGACAGTTTCTCTACTGCAAAACTGAGCATCACAGATGATAAGTGACAATGGGTTTCAGATCTCATCATCTTGTTCAATGTCCCTGAACAAATTACAGTTATTCTTGATCCCCTATAGCCTTCCATCTTGCCAATCTGGAGTGAAGCTTCAGATTCTCCAGCATCCATCTGCCGTGATACTTAACTACTGTTTTGCATACAAGTTTTATGTAATGAGAGTTCCTTAAGCACAGGGGTGGTGATCTGCACTTGATCACAGACCACCCAGTGCTCTGGACTCAGTGTCAGTGCTTCTTAATGATTCCCTGGATGATTGACATTCTCATAAGGAGTGAATTATATAGGAGCTGGGGAGAAAACTTAATTGGTGAGGTGCTTGCCACACTAGCGTAAAGACCTGAGTTTTCAATCTGCATTTTAAAAAGTGGGAGCTGGGGATATGGATTAAAGGGTAAAGCATTTGCCATGCAAGTGTACAGGCCAGAGTCCAGATCCCCAGAACCCACATAAAAATTGAGTGGGCATAGCAGCCTGCCTGTAATTCTGATACATGGGAGCAGAGACAGGAAACTGCTAGAGCAAACATGTTAGCCAGACTAGCAGAATAGGTGAGCTCATGTTCAGTGACAGGCCCTACTTCCATAAACAAGGTGGAACACCTTGAAAGCCAAGAAAGGCACCTAATGTCAACCTTGGGCCTCTGCACGCATGCGCGTGCACACACACACACACACACACACACACACACACACACACAATGAGGAAGGTGATTGAATTAATATAATCAGGACACTGAGGCACAGTGCAATGAAATGAGAGTGGCGGCATCTTTGTCTATTGTTCTTTATGAGTGTAGGCCAGGGTTGCCCAGAATCTGTTCCAGGACCTAATCCCCATCACAAGTGTCACATCTCTGACAAGCCTATTGACTCAGTGACCGTTAACCTTGAGTGTTCCTACAACTTGTCCTCTCTGCACAGAGTTCTCTAGACTTACTCAGCTGAAGAACCCATTTCGCTAGAATGCTATATTGCCTGTGTTGCTCTGGGGAAAACATAGTTGTAACTTCGTGTTACTGTTTTCAGAGGATATCATGCTGGTTGAGTGTTGAGTGTCTTCATTTCACTTGTTATTGGTAATACTCCCTTGGTGAGAGGCTTTGGAGAGATTACAAAGCTAGAGAGTAGCTAGGTACAAAGAAGCATTTTAATAGCATGGAAATTGGAGAGTGATGGGAAGAAGGGTGGGGGTTGGGAGAGATGGCTCAGTCAGTGTGCTTGCCACACAAGCATGAGGGCTTGAGTTCCATCCCAGCACCCAAGTAAACAAAGTCAGATCCAGTAGTGCACACTCCTAAGCCCAGTGTTGAGCAGGAGGATCCCTGGGGTTTGCTGGCCAGCCAGCCTAGCAGAATCAGGAAGGTCCAGGTACAGTGAGAGATTCTGTCTGAAAACTGAGGTAGAGAGTGATTGAGAAAGATACTGATGTCAACTTCTGGCCTCTACACACACACACACACACACACACACACACTCATGTGATTTGGCATTCTGTCTTCATACAGCTACCCAGCATCACTGCTTGACCCCCTGTGTTGACAAGCTCATCACGCCATATTGACGACTTTTCTCATTGTTGGCCAAATATACCCGACAAGAAGCAGTTTCAGGAATGGGGATCTATTTTAACTTACTGTTTGGGGCACAGGCCATCATTGTGGGAACCTGGTGGCCACAGGAGCAGAGTCTTTCCGTTGCAGCTGGCTTTCCTTTTTAACTCAGTCCAGGACTCCAGCCCGTGGAGTGGTGCCGGTCATAGTCAGGTTGGGTTTCCTCCTTCGGTTAATCCTGTCTGGAAACTCCCTGACAGGCACACCCAAAGGTGTGCCTCTGCAGTGCCCTGCTTCTTAATCCAATCAAGCATGATGGCTGAATTTGCAGTAATAAAAAAAAAAAAAAATAGTTGAAGAAGCTGTGGGGACCCTCAGTGAGTTCCGCTTTCTCCTCAGGAGTCTTACTGTGAACCTGTGTTCTATTCCTAAGCAGACATTGACTTTATTTCCACCGTTTTTTGTTTGTTTGTTTGTTTTTCAATATGAGCTCATGGCAGAGATAGGGATACACACTCTGAGTACCCCAACACTGAAGGGCTTCAAGGGCTGAGCAAGCCTGACTGGTAGTCAGGGGAAATTAAATCCATCATAGTTCTGCTGAAAGTGGATTCATCTTAAGTTTTGAGAATTCACTATGAGCCAAGTCAAGAAACACTGGTGGGAGGGTATGAAGCAAGAGGCCAGGCCTGTTCTTCTTGTCTCTCTCTGTGCTCTCCCCACCCTAAAGCCCTTGCAGGGCCACACAGAAGCTTGATAGAGGTTATGGCTGTGGTTTACCTGGGGTCTTCCCCCCTCGACATGGACATATAAGAAATGAGAGAATATATATCCATCCTGGGTCAGCTTCAAATTCACTATGCAGCCAGCGATGACTCTGAGCTTCTGATCCCTTGCCTCTAGCTCCCAAGTGCTGGGAATACAGTTGTGGGCCACCACAGTTCAGCTTGGGCAATGGTGGGGATGGTGCCTGTAGCCTTGTATGTGCCAGGCATTTTATCAACTGAGCTCCCTCCCCAGGCCAAGCCGTATACCACTAACACACTGGAGAGATTGGCCTTGACTAGCCATGGTCTCACTTAGGGTGATTTTTGTCTCAAACAGACAAAGCATATCACCTCGAGTTGGGATTTGCCCCGTAGAAGTACAAATGTTTCAGAAAGCATACAAACTTTCATTTAATTGAAACTGTGTAAATGACTGTTGGGGTAAAGATGCAGAGAGCGTGTTAACACCCCAGTGTGCTTGGTGCCTGCCTCCTGAACCCCTTAATGACAAGGGCCTCAAGGCAGATGTGTCCTTCCGTTCAGCCAAGTGCCAGGGAGGCACCTCGAAAGGCAAGTTCTGCATACCTGCGTCTGTCCACGCCCTTGAGGGACATCAGCTCTCCCACCATCTCAGGGTCTTTGAGAACACTGGATGGTTCCCCTGTGGGCTGCAGCCTGGCTTCTCCAAACAACACAGCTCTCTGTGTGTATGGCCTCTCACACAGCAGCTGCCCAGAGGTTGAGGCTTTTAAGTAAAGCCTCGAGGTGAGTCTGGAGGCCATCTGCAGGAAGCTATTAAGAGTGGATGGAAGGAGAGTGATGTCTGTTTAGGTGTGATGTGCAAAATAAGAGGAATCATCTGCTTTTCAGGGCCATGCAGGAAGGAGCATCCATCAAAGTCCTGTATCTTCCAGATGCCAAAGCTCATCACCCCCTCCATGAGGAATCCCTAGGCCCTATTGCAGCCCAGCAGCATATAGTAAACTGACATAAATAAATCGGAAAGGCAGATCTGCCTGGTGGTGCACACATGCCATCCCAATACTGGCAAAGCTGAGGCAAGAGGATCTTAAAGTCAAGACCAGTCAGAAGTACAGTAAGTTTATGGTCAGCCTGAATAACCTAGTGAAAGCCTGCTTCGGAATTAATTAAGAGGGGTAGGAAATGCCAGGTTACAGCTATGTATTAGAAACCTGCCTAGCATTGCAGGACCCTGGACTGCATTCCCAACACCACAAATAAATACATAAGGCTGTAGCTCAGGTAGTAGAGTGGTTGCCTGGCATGCATGAAGCCCCAGGTTCAATCAGTAGTACTTCATAAACTGGATGTGATGGCACACACCTGTAACCCAGCACTAGGTAGGTACAAGTAGGAACATCAGAAGTTCAGGGTCATCTTCAACTTCATAGCAAGTTCAATGCCACCCTGGGACATGAGACCCCGTGTTACAGCTTTTCCATCTGTTCTAGAAATGGGTTCCTCAAACTCACCATGCAGATCACTTGCTGAAGTCAGGTTTGGTTCAAGGGTCTGGGTGGAGCCCGAGAGTTTGCCATTCTAAAAGGCTTCCAGGGCAGAGGTGAAGGGTGCTGATGGAGCCAGGCATGGGGATCACTCCATGTGGGCCAGTGTTCTCCAGGGTAGGAAACCTGACACACATCCTTCAGCTGCAGTCCAGAGCATTGCCTGGCACCCCACTTCCCTGCTCCCACATGGTTGCCAGGGATCCAACTGTGGGTTCAGCCAGAAATCTGAAGACCCAGCTAACACCCCTTCTCTTCTTCAGGGGAGGAGCGCCCCCGGGAGCCCCCGGGCCCTGCAGAGGCCCAGGCACCAGCTGGGACAGAGGCTGGTGGGAGGACAAGCCGGCACCGCTGGACGTGCTCTCAGGATCAGCTCAGGAAGGTCTTCTGGGGCGTGGCCGTCGTGTTCTGCGTGTGTGCCTCCTGGGCTGGCTCCACGCAGCTCGCCAGGCTGACTTTCAAGACCTTCGACGCACCCTTCACTCTGACTTGGTTTGCCACCAACTGGAACTTTCTGTTCTTCCCATTGTACTACGCAGGGCATGTGTGCAAGTCCACAGAGAAGCAGTCTGTGAAGCAGAGATACAGGTAGGGACTCTTAGACCGTCGATCACTCACCTGGGTCTGTTCTTCAAGTGCCAGGCTGCCAAGTTGACCCTGGAGGCCAGCTCTAGTGGGCAATGGGAGGGACCGAGGGTGGGACACCACAATAAATGTACCTGCTCTGTCCTGAAGGCGAGGTCAGAATTCTGTCTGCCTTCAGTGGTGAAGCTTTCAGTCTCACCTCCACCTGTCTACCCTGACAGCCCATTTCTATGCAATAGGGAACAGACGACATCTTCTACAAGTAGCCGTGGTAGGTTAGAGGCATAGAAATGGAAGCAGAACTCTCGTTTAGGCAGTGGGAGTGAAGCCAGGCAGAGGTAAGGACAGAAGTGCCTAGAACCAGGTGCTTGAGAACTTCATGGTGCTCACTCCCTGTGTCCTCCTTTGTGTGTGCGATGGCATGAGTTTTAGCATCTGACTACAGAGCAGGGTGTACAGTTAACAGACTATATCATCTCCCAGGAAGTGATGACCTATGCCTCGCCATGCAGCAGGCCCCTGAGCCCTTTCTGGAAGACAAATCACTGATGGGACCCACAGTGCTCCATAAATAGCATATGTCATAGTTGTTCTGTGTCCGACATGGGCCGTGTCTGAGGACTGGCCCAGTCTGTCTTATCTGAAACAGCCCAAGAAAGACTGATGGTCAGATGACACTGGAGACCCTGGAGACCTACTTTCCATCATTCCTCGGGGTTGAACAAAAGCTGGAAGTCATAGAAACTCCCTTCCGTCCCTACCACCTTCTTCCTACCATACCCCATCCATCCATCACATGTCCCTGTTGTGGAAGTTTATTTTTAGTTGTGTTTAAAATAATTGTTTTTGTGCACTGTTGGAAAAAGGGATGCATAGGCCTTGGTATTTCATATTGTCTGCAGGTGTTGGATTTATGCGAGGGATGTTTGATTGTTTATGATCTGCACCTGAGGAGTTCTGAATGAATAAAAACACCTGAGCTCAGATGCTCAGGGTTCCATTGTCGAGTATTGCATTGGCCATGATGGTGGTTCCGTCTGCTGAGGTCTGGCAGGGCTTCCACATTTGAAAATGCCTCCTTGACCACAGCAGCATGTTTCCTTGAAGTTTCTGTCCTAGGTGGCTTCTCTGACTATGAAAAACACTGACCAAAACCAACTTAGGAGAGGAAATGGTTTATTTGGCTTCCATGTCCTGATCACACTCCATCATTGTGAGAAGCCAGGGCAGGAGCTGGAGGCAGGAGCTGGAGGCAGGAACTGAAGTAGAGACCATGGAGAAATGGTATTTTGGTATTTACCAGTTTTCCCTCCCTGGTTTGCTCAGCCTGCTTTCTTATGGTACCCAGTACCCCTTGTCTATGGGGTAGCACAGCTGCCTTGTATCAGTCATCAATCAACGATATGCTCCACAGACTTGCCTGTAGGCCAATCTGATGGACGCATTTTCTTAATTGATGTTCCATTTTCCAAGTTGACTCTAGCTTGTGTCAAGTTGGAAAACAAAAACAAAAACAAATAAGAAAAAAAAAAACCCCGCAAAAAAAAAAAAAAACAGAAAAAAACTAACCAGCACATTTGCCAAATCCCAGGGACCACCCACTTCAAATCTCAGGCCTGTCTGAGGTCGCTCTTAGAAGTCACCAGATGCTGGGTGGTGGTGGTGCACACCTTTAGTCTCAGCGCTCGGGAGGCAGAACCATGGGAATTTCTGTAAGTTCGAGGCCAGCCTGGTCTACAGAGTGAGTTCCAGGACAGCCAGAGTTACAACAGAGAAACCCTGTCTTGAAAAACCAAACCAAAAAACAACAACAATAAGTCACCAGATAAGGAAGAACATCACTGGGACTGAGGAGAAAAAGAAGCTGGAAAATAACGAAGGTCTTGACTGGAACCAGACTTTATCTGAGGAATCTGTCATTGTGTCCTCACAGAATTAGAGCTGGAATCCTTTAAGAGTTTACCTGTGACACAGGACGCAAACTTGATAGAAGGGGCTCTGGTGGTGCTTTCACTGAGACCCCATGGTCAGTCTCCTGTGTTCTCTAAGGGTTTGGGGACAAGAGCACGAAGCCCATGGAGCTTTCCATTCTGACTTAAGGCAGCAGCTCCCGGGCCAGCCAGAAACGTCTGGGGAGATACTTAATGCAACACTTCTGGACAGCAGCCAAGACAGGAAGCAAATCGATTTAGGAACTGTGAGAGGGCCCAAGAAATCCCCAAAGGCAAGAAGGAAATAATGGCCTGAGTCATGGAGAAAAGCAGACATCCAGGAAAAGGATGCGCTGGATAGTTAAGTGGTCCTGAGTATATCGGTCTGTAATTAGGAGACAAGACAGATGTTCCCTCCTGTTCCCATCAGCCATGCACACAGCAACAGTGCCTGAACCACAGAGGTAGCACAGCACCATCCTCAACACAGGCCATGGGGACAAGATTAACTGCTGACACTTGGGACAGGCCCACACAACTTAAACTGTTGGGCTGAAAACCAGACATGGAATGTCGAGCTCAAGGTGGTTACAAGGTCAAGGTAGGCAAGATGAAAGCCCACACAGAGAGATTAGTCATATAGAGAAAAGCATCAACACCTGGGCTCCAGTCTGCTGGCTTCCTCTGCTAAGGATCAAGTCAAGAAAAGGGGCTGGTTAGATGGTTCAACAGGCAAACGCATTTGCCCTAAGCCTGAAAACCTGAGTTCGATCCTCAGGACATGATGGAAGAAGGAACGGACTCCTGCAAGTTACCTTCTGATCTCCACTCGTATGCCGTGACACAGATGCACCGCCCACCTCACCCCCATACCTCCTCCACACACAATAAAGAAAATGTAATAGGAAAATATTTTAGAGGCTGGAGACATTGATTAGTGGTTAAAAGTGCTGGCTGCTCTTGCAAAGGACCGAAGTATGGTTCCCAGTGCCCACCTTGAGCAACCCACAACTGCTTGTAACTTCAGTTCCAGTGAATCCAGTGCCCTCTTCTGTATGCACCAGTACACACATGTGCATGCATACACACAGATACAAATACATGCATAAATAAAAGTAATAATAAAAATTTAAAAGTCATTAAAAAGAATTCAGCACACTGTAAGGTTGTCTGAGAACAGTGCAGGAGAGGAAATAACCCTAACTTGATGACAAAGCCAATATGTACCTTGCCCAATTTCTATCTCAATGTTTATCCCTACTTGTTGTGATAGTTTTGGCAGCTAGACAGGGTCGACCATTTGCTTAGTTACTGGGTATCCAGGGAAGCCATGAACTCCACTATAAATGGTGAAGGAAGGTTCTCCATCCATAGCCAGGAGAGCCTCAGTATCATAGACCTCGCTGAGAAAGTCACGACAGTCACAGCTCAGATGGGGAGGACTTTAAACTGTCCAGGACTCCCAGAGTGGGGAAAAAAGAAAAAAACCAGAATCACACCTTTCATCTTCATGCTTTAATTAAAATTGATGCTAGAGGGAGCCTTAGCAGATGCTGAGATGGGTCTCTTGGCAGAGAGAATTAACAGAGAATGGAGGGAACAGGAGATAGGCAGAGACCTGTGGCCTTGAGAAAGAGGCTGGATAAATGAAGCAGCTTCTCTGGGGTTTTCAGGAAGCAGATAGTTGCTTCTCACTCCTGAGCAAAATCTGGAGGAGCCACCAAAGAGGGGCAGGTATGTTGTACCCAGTGCTGAGCATAGAGCAAAGTCACCAGGGTTTTGTGACAGGACATCTGATTGTCACTGTCCTGAGTCATGTTCAAGAAGCCAGCTTTCTGACCCAGGGCTGGGGAGATGGCATAGCTAGTAGCACTCGTTCTGCAAGTATGAGGACTAGAGTTTGGGTCCATAGCACCCTGTAAAAGTAAGGCAGATATGGCAACCCACCTGTAACCCCAGTATTCTAGAGGTAGAGATGGGAATCCCTAGAACATGTTGGCTAGCTAGACTAGTGGAATCAGCAAGCTCTGGGCTCAATGAGGAGATCCTGCCTCAGCAAAAGAGGTGATAAGACACTGAGGATGACATACACACTTGCATGCATGACCCCCACCACACACACAAATGCTACCAAGACGACCCAAGAGTCCTCGGGCACATGGAATAGATCTGAGCCCTGTTCCTGCTCCACTTGCAAGGGAAGGCTATGAGGATATATTACTTCCACTCTCAGAGCTATGCTGTTTATAAATGGATACTTATGTGTGACAGTGACCTGAGTCTGCAACTTACTGCACGGACTTGAGGAAGAGCTTTCACTGGGAGCTCCTCTGTGGGTTCCATTAAATGAGGGAATCATGCTTTTTTTGCACCATGCTAGAGATGACCACCATAGCACCACAAGAATGTTTATTTTGAAGACATGGGCTCACAGCCCTGGAGTTTTTGTAGATTATGCCAGAACTTTAGTCTGGCATAATTAGAAAAAGGGGTCAGGAATTAGAAGAGGGCTAGCCACAGCCCCACCCACTTGGGATTTCCACTCTTGTCTTGGGTCTGCCCAGCTACAGTGCAGTGAGCCCTCCCCACCCCCAAGTGTCAGGCATCCCGTGCAAGTTTTTCCTGCTCCCCATTGGTGCTGAGATGTCCCAGCTCATGGCCGCAAGGTACATGAAGGAAACAGCAGTGCTCAAAACTCAGGGAAGACTTTGGCCAATGGGCAACTGAAGGGAGTTAGGGACCAGAATCCCAGACAGTTGTGCACTGTGGAGTTGCAGCTGTGGGGTGGACGTTGGAGGGCTGAGACACTGCTGAGTGAGGTGTGATGGGATGCCCAGCCACTCTGACCCTGGAACAGGGTCAGCAGAATCCAAAATGGAACAGATGGGGCCTTTGAAGCCTTGTCAGTAGGCCTTCCAGAAACTTCTAGCCATACTGTCTTGCTTTCAAAAGCAAATGCTGAGACCTTCTGCCACCGTGCAACTGCCAAAAAAAAGGGAAGAGAAAAGGAACAGAGAGGCAGCAGTGGCTTTCCTTTGGCCTTTGTAGTTCTAGACTTCTGAAAGTTGGCCATTGATCCCTGTCAGACACAGAACAGCACTCAGAAGCAAGAGCCATTTTGGATCTCTGTGTCTTCAGTCTGCAAGGCTGGGTATGTATGCCTATCTGCACAGATGGCCAAAGGAATCGTGGCAACCTTGCAAAGTCAAATTTCATCTGAGAAGTGGTTGTGTAGAGGTTAGTTGGTTTGTTCTGAAAGTGGCTCCAGGTGTCAGTGTGAGACACTATGAAGCAATGATCAAAAGCCTTACCCCCCACCCCCATCCCCACGGAGCTCAGAAGCTGGGGAGGGAAGAACAGAGGGGGTGGTGTGCGGACCCAGGAAAAAGATGACCAGGGGTGCGTGGCCTAGGGCACAGAGGAAAAGCTAAGGGGAAGCGAGCCTGGACAAACAGATGGTTTGGGGTGCTGAAGGAGGTATGGAACATTCTAGGCAGATGGAGAGCCTGGAGCCTAGAGAGCTTAGGAGGTGTGTGGGTGAGAGCAGATCCTGGGGAGCCCCTGCTCTGGGCAGAAGAGGCTCAGAACTGGCGCAACTCCCAGAGCCACCGCAGTGACAACCAGGTTGCAGTTTTGAAACCGTTCCTGGAGAATGTGATGGAGCCGGGCTGCAGGCCAGGTTCGCTCACCAAACACCTCCTCAATGTCTGCCTGCCTGGGACATGTGGGCAGGTGTGGATGAGACAGATGTTGTCCTGCCCCTAAGGACCTCACAGAGTGGGAACGAAGCCCACGGAAAACCAGAGTGGAGCATGAGGAGGAGGTGGGTGACTGCTTGAGGCAGACCGGCTTGACTGCGTCTTGGCCACTAGTCCAGGGCAGAGTGGAGCTCAAGGCTTCGCTGTCAGAGCAGCCCAGGTGGATGGGGAAAGCTGGGGCTTTATTCTCTTTGTGTATGTATGAGTGTGTCTGTGTGTGAGGTTCAAGTGTACATATATGGCAGCTAGAGGTCAGCCCCAGGTACTGCTCCTTTGATGCCATCAACCTTGTTTTTTCAATGTAGGACAGGGTTTCTCACAGGCCTGGGACTCACTGATTAGGTTCGGCTAGCTGTCCAAGAAGCACCAGGAACTCTGCTGTCTCCGCCACCACACCTGGCTTTTCTTTGTGGATTCTGGGGACCAGACTTTGAAGCACTTATTGACTGACCCATCTCCTCAGACCCCTGGGGCTTTAGTCCCCAGGAACTTCAAGGTTTTCAAGGTTTAAGCAGAAGACTGATAGTATCAAAGCCATTGTCAGGATTCCTGGAACTGCTTATATAACCAGCATATGTTCCCATTTCACATCAGAGGTGGGGTGGGTGTCAGGTCTCTCTTCAGTGGGGGGAGGGGTGTGTGCTTAATTCCTGAACAACAGCAAGTAAAATGAATGCAAATCTAGAATTAGGTGTCTTGCTTGGAATGTTCAACTTCCTTTTTAGCCTTCAGAAAACCTTTGTGATGGTGAAAATCATTTCCACTGTCACGTTCGCTGAGTTGCAGCGTTGTGAGGGTAAGTCTTTCCTGGTAGTCTTGGGACAGTTTTTCCAGGTGCTGTGGTGACTCCTAAGGCATAGCAGGACAGCAGGAATTAGCATTACCGGCACCTCCTGCCTCCTGTGCTGTCAGGCCCCACAGGCAGTGCCAGTGCTGGCTGGAGAGTTCCCATCCCTCTCCTAGCTCACTCTGAGCCCCAGGCCCACTCAGACCATCGCTCCCACCAGCAGTTCATTGTCAGCTGATCAAATGAACAGGACCCTCCATACCAGGAGGACAAGCCCCAGCCTGAGGGGAGCACCCACTCGGTGCACCTAGCTCGCACTCGGCACTAAGTGAGATACTGCTGCACTTACTAGTTGCTCGTTTCCCTCAAGAAGGCCAGCTCCCTCAAGGTGAGAGTTGCTGAATTAAGTCACACACTTCAGTCTTAAATACTATGTCTGCGCAGTTTGTTTTTGTAACCGGGTTGGGACACTATTTGGTGACTGCAGTTTGTGATGCCACTCCTGTCTGTGCTTGGTGGTTAACAGTGGGAATTATGAACTAGAATCCTCTAGTTAGGCTGAAGCAAAATACCACCCATATTAACACACGAACACTAGCAAGCACGCACACACATGCAGACAGCCCACTAAGGAGTAGCGGTTCCGTGACTCTGCACTGGGTCTCGTGTCAGCAAAGGTGGACATGAGTCAGGGTGGCTGCATAGGTTCATGGTTTAGGGTGGTGCTTAAACCATTCAAGGGTTCATTTTACAAAAACAAATAGAGGGTCTGGAGAGGCGGCTCAGTGGTTAAGAGCACTGGCTGCTTTTCCAGAAGACCTGGGTTCAGTTTCCAGTACCCACGTGGCAGCTGGCAGCTATCAGTAACTCCTGTTTCAGGGGATCCAGTGCCCTCTTCTGGCCTCGGTGGGCACTGCACACATCTAGTACACAGACATAAATACAGCACCCATACACATAAAATTAAAAATAGCAGTTCTTAAAACAAGACAGAGCATCATTGTGCCCGGTCACCCTCAGATGCAACACTGCAGGATTCTGTCACCATGGCTCCTAGCTTAGCACATTAAGCCTTCCAGCATCTGTCCCCATACACACCTCTGTGTAATCAGCTCTGGATTCAATGTGGCTAATGGAACACTTCACAGACAGTTCCGGGGCTGTGCATTCCTGAAGCACTTCTTAGCTGCACTGGGGCAAGTCAGAACTGAGGCATCGGCTCAGGGTCTCTCCTGTTCTCCTTAAGCCAACTGCCCTGTTATCTCAGGTCTCAGTTAATCCTTGAACAGATAACAGGGATTGGCTTGTAGTTCAGCAGTTTAAGAACATGATCTGTCTTAACACTGTGCTTTCAGAGCCTGTGTGAATTGGCTGCCGCGCTGCTGTCTCAGTTGCACTAAGTTTTATCAAAAGGCCAGCCCAGCCCAGTGCTTGTGTCTGTGTTAAGGTGTGTACTCCAAGAATGGAAACTGCTTATGTAGCTGCCATGCCACACCAGAGGAATCACGTCTTGGGGCAGGGAGTGTGTCAAGATACCCCTGTCTGGAATTATCAAGAAGAGACCTGTTGCTATTCTAACATAAGGTGTCAGGGTCTCTGTTGACAGTTTCAAGGTCAGTCCTGCAGGGGCTTACAAAGTGTGGGGCAAGAAAAGCTAGCTTCAGGGGCTAGGAGTAACGTGCTTGCCTGAGCTCAATCCCCAGCACCCATGCTGAAAGCTAGGTGTACTGGGCACTTGCAATCCCGTGCTATGGAGGCAGAAACAATACCTGGCTGGGGCCAGCCAGCCTAAATTTCTTGTTCAATTCCAGGTCAAGAGACCCTCTCTCTCAAAAAAAAGTTGATAACACTTGAGGGATAACACTCAAGGTTGACTTCTGACACTTACACCCACACGTGTGCACACACACACACACACACACACCACATATACACATACACATATGCATTGTAAACACATACACACCGTACATACACATATACACATATATACACACATAAACACACATAGCATACACACATCACACATATACCACACACATACACAAACACATATACACACCACACACATGTACACATATACACTCCATACACACACACCACATTCTACATACACACACCATGTACACACATGCACTCTACACACACAAACACATAAACACACTACACACATAGCACAACACACATATATACACCACGTAGACACACACACACACAGGTTTTAAGAGAAGAGAGCCCTTGACTCTCATGGGTCTTGAGAAGCTGTCAACAACCATGTATGCCAGATGATGAGGAAGACTCTTGAATATGGCATAGAAAATATGCAGCATGTGTGTGCTGGTTCACGGGCCATAACCAAGAGCTGAGCCACCTCCCAATGTCAGCTGCTAATGTTGAGACATTTGTCACCTTCTCTGTTAAGTTTAGTCAAGACTGGTGATGGGCACAGTGAAACTTCAAGTCATCTGCCCAGAGACTTAGAAGGATCAGAAAGGGGCTTTCAGGAACCTCTGATCCGATTTGTTCATGTTATCAAAGATATCATCATGTGTGTTAATAGAAAAAGCATTGTGGCCCCTTCTTCCCAACAGCCCTAGACCTCTCCATAAATACATCTGAAAAAGAGGGGGCCAAAGCAGTCTTACATTCTAGGAAGGAGCCTGGAGGGCAGTGTCTGGGCAGAGTGGAGCAGCACGGATGAGGCGGCAGCAGCTATGTGCTGGTGTTCTGGACACCGTGGTGAGTAGCAGGAACACAGGCTTGCCACCAGACCCATCAGACCGCTTGGGATAGAAACCGGCTTTGTTTTCATCCACCACAGAGGCATAGTCAAGTCAACTAAAGCTCCACACCTCAACCCTTGCCTGAAAAACTAAGACTCTCCTACCCACTTCCAAGGATGCCGTTGGGATTGGTGCCGCTCTGCGCGCCACAGTTCCTGTGGGTCGCACGTTTGAACTGAATAGATTAAGTGTATAAAGCTTATGCGCTGTGCTTGGTCTAGGGGTTTCCTACCCATCTCTGTGACATGAAACATTGATCCCCAAAGTCAACCAGACTCATCCTTGTACTCATCAGGTAATAAAATGATGATGGTGATGATGGTGATGATGGTGATGATGGTGATGATGGTGATGGGAGTGCTGGTAATGAGGTGGTGATGAAGGTGGATAATGGTAATGATAACGATGGTGGTCATGATGGTGATGGAGGTGATGATGCAGGAGGTCGTGAAAATGATGATGACGGCGATGAGGGTGATAGTAACCATGGTGATGACCATGATGATGGTGATGGTGATGGTGATGATGATGTAAAACTGACTGAGACATTCAGTTCAGAAAAGCCACACAACTGGGGCAGAGCCCATGGCAGGGAGGCCAGTATTGTTTGGTGTCATTATTTTGCACTACTGTGGTATGTGGGGACATGTTTTTTTTTTTTTTTTTAACAGAAACGAACTTTGAGACAAACTCTGACACGGAAGAAGTGCTGTGTACAGCCACTGTCAAGTCCCCCTAGAGCATAGCTGAGAAACATGAAAGCATGAGACAGTTGTTCGTATGGAAAACAAGGTCCCGCCAAGCTCTCGACATGCCTTTTACTTTGTGAAACTAAAATAAAGGCGAAGTGTGCCGTCGCTGTGTAGAGTGCCAGAGAGGATGCCCCCTTGTCGCTGTGTAGAGTGCCAGAGAGGGTGCCCCCTTGTCATAGCGTCCTTCCGGTGTGGTCACTGCCTCAGCCATACGCCATGCGGCTCCGTCTGGGCTGGCTGCATTGGCTGGCCTAGGCCTCACAGGAAACACGACAGTGGCGTCTCACGGCGCTTGTCCCTCTCGCTGCCTCATGCAGCGTTTGAGCACTACGAGTGCCTTGCCTGCCATTGGCCCCACAGATACAGAAGGCCAAGGAGGCCATGCATGGAAAGCAGTGACCCTAAAGTTGGAGGGAGGTTGGTTCAAGTTCTCAGTCTGCAGCTTGCATGGTGTGTGTTTGTGGGTAGCTCTGAGTATTCATGAAGCTTTGGTTTTCTCAAATAGGCAAGAGTGCCTATTCCAAACTTAGGGTGAAAATCACCTCCCCTAGAGCCTGGCAGTGCTGTGTTGATGGTGGCTACTGATGCTGGATAGGTGGTGGTAGAGATAGATAATCAGTGCCACTATTCTACTTTAGTGTGTGTGTGTGTGTGTGTGTCCGTCCAGCTCATGGAGGGATATGCATGCACTGTGTATGTCTGTGTGTATGTGTGTGTGTGTTGGTAGAGGCTACAGGTTGATATTAGGCGTCTTCCTCAATTGCTTCCCACGTTGTTTTGAGACACGGTCTTCACTGGCCTAGAACTCACTGACTAGGCTAGCCCCAGGCTCACCTGGCTATGCCTCCCCAGGGCTGGGGTGATAAGCGTATGTGACCATGCCTAGGTCTGTTTTTATCTTGGTGTGGGTTCTGAAGGATCCGAGGAAGGTCTTCATGCTTGCAAGTCAAGGGCTTGATTGTGTGAGCTATCTCCCCAGCCACATCATGTTTTTAGGGTAGGAGTTAACTGAGCCACAGGCAAAAGGACTTGTCTCTTCTTTGTTCTCTCTTGCTGCTTTACTATATTGCCTTCCTCCTAGTTTTTCTCAGCAAAGGAATTGGGAGCCTATGGAAGAGACTTGAATTGCTATACCTGACCTTCCAAGCAAAATCGAACCACTTCCTGCTCTGCAGCCAGCGCCTTGGCGAGGTACTCAGTCATCAACCTCTTGGGCAAAACACAGTTGTATCTTCCTCGAGTGTGAGCCAGGCAGATGAGGCTCATTCCCAGGCCTCTCGGGATAGTCCCCTCTCCAGCTGCACCCCAGCCTACTGTAGACCTAGTCCTGAAAGGAGGCGGAGACAAGCCTCGGGCTGAGGGTCCCTGTCAGGGTCTTGCCTCCTGCCTTCTTATCACAATCGTTTGCCCCTGACCTCCAGCCTTTCCTGTTGTGTTCTAAGAGACCCCTCTCTGAAATAGGCAGAGTGTGAACCTGACTATGAAGAGCTACTTCTGGTCCTGTTGTCTCTGTGGCCCTGCCCCCACACTGTCTAGTTGAGCAGTCATGAAAGACAAGCAGTGTGATTGGCCAGAACAGGCCGCCTTTGCTGATGCCTGTGTACAATCTATTCTTGGTCTTCCTGGACTTTTTAAAATAGAATTTCAGTAATTACATTTACCTCCTTGGCTACTTCCTACTATACCCAGAGAAAACATGACGTATGTACTTGATGTAACATCGTGGACCGGGGCCCATTCATTTCATGCAGTTCCTTCCTAAGTGCCTGATTTTATGACACTTACATTTAATGAGTTACTCTCAATCATGCATACATTATTAATTTATAACATAAAAGAAATTAAAAGCACTGGAAAAATTAAAGGTCCCCTGTTTCAGGAACGTACCAGTAGACCCTGTATACAGTTTCAGGAATACCCATTAGATCCTTTACACTCCGGCCTTTCACTACGCACCTCTCCAACGGGAGGCCAAAAAGAATTTTTTTTCAAAGAAGGTTTTAAGCACGTCACCAGCAAAGCAGGAATCCTGAATAAGCATAAGGAGCACCTGTCAAATGCTGGCACACTGCTCGGGGTGTGTATGTGGTATGAGTGTGTATACCTGTGTGTGTAGAGGTACACAGACATGCTCACATCTCAGTATGCTGGAAGATGACATTGTCTTCCTGGGTTGTTTTCTATCACACTTACTGAGGCAGGGTCTCCCACTGAACCTGCAGGGCACCGAGTAAGCTGGACTGACTGGCCAGTGAGCCTCGGAGACCCTCCTGTGCTGGGATTACGGACACATGAGGCCATGCCTGGCTTTCTCTGTGTTTAGAATCCGAATCCATGTCTTCACGCCTGCAAAGCCAGTTCTTTCCCCACTGAGCCATCTCCGGAAGCTAGCCTCCGACCAGCTATTTCCTAGGCATTTGGTTGTATTAAAGTCGAATAGAACTTGGTATGTTTAAATCCATTGTAAGAGGGCTGTGTGTTATGACGAATATGTTTCCTCCCCTGTCCCGTCCGAGCAAAGGGAATTGATTAGGTAAACCGAGAAAGCCATGTCCACATGCATTATGAAGACTCCTTTTTAGAGATATGTAGAACATAAAATTACCTTCCCTGGGAAGGAGAAAGGAAACCTGCTATCCAGGTTTCCTGGTCAAACCCCGGGAATCTTAAGCAAGGCGTCACTGGCCTGTTTACTTCACCAGCAGATCTTCCTGAAGTTGTGGGGTGGGGAGATGAGGACACTCCAGAGCCACGATCCCTGTTCTCCAGTTACAGTGGGAGCTAGCTCCAGGGAGGGGCTGCATAGCCAGGGACTTCATTCTTCCTCTCTAACTTAGCCAAGCCACTTCTCTCCAGAGTGACAGATGACAAAGGTCAGGGTTTGAATGTTTAATGTTCCCATAGCCTCTTGTGTTGGACACTTCGTCTCCAGATGGTGGCGCTGTTCTAGAAGTTTGTGGAACCTTTGAGACAGGAGGACATGGCTGGAAGAAATGGGTCATTAAAGGGCAAGGGGCTTGAAGATTATACCTGTTTGTGGCTCTGATATGAGCAATCTGCTTCCTGGTTCCCAAAAATGCGGGGAGCCCCTACACATGCTGCTGCCATGCACTCCTCCCTGATAGACCGAAATGCTTCTGAAACTGTGACCCAAAGTCTTCTCTCTTCCCTTGAGCTGTCGCTGTCAGATATCCTTTCCCAGTGTGAGAAAGTAGCCAATGCCCCCAACAAGGTAGGCAAGAGGTAGCCTGGCGTCTCCACCCCCATGCACTGCACCAACTCAGGATCCCCAGAATCTCCGGAATGCTGGAGAATCTCCAGAGTTACAATGTACCTGTTAATCAACAACATGAGTCAGAACTGAAGTTCTGAATGAGGGAATTTGATAGGCAGCCAGCATCACAACAGGGAACATGGTCTCTGTGCTTAGAATTAGAGTCATCCTGGAAACCCACATCCTCAGGTAGGCAGTTAGACATCCTCACGGTCTTGGGTGGGGATGAAGCTGAGTCTGTAAAATGGCTTGCCTTGTAAACAAGGACCTGAGTTCAGATCCCCATAACTCAAGTAAAAACCATGATGTGCGCCTGTAACCCCAGCTATGGTGAGGTGGGAAGTAGAGACAGGTGACCCTGGAAGCTTGCCAGCCTGGCCTACTTAGTGAAGTTCCAGACCAATGAGAAACTGATCCTATCTCAAACAAAAGATGGAAAGATGGCACTTCTGACTTCTATGTACACTGTACATGTGTGTGCACACACACACACACACACACACACAGTGCTACAGCTACTATGAGGCCTTATTCTGAATATATGCAATAATTTAAAAGAGTATCTAGGTAGAAACTAGCTACCTTTAAGCATCCTGAGGCAGGGACACAGCCCATCTTATCTCCCTGCTTCTCCCTAGCAGCATGCTCAGCCTGCGGGCTGGGCAGTTTTGCACTCCCCATGCCTCAGTGGAAGGGCCGCACTAAGAGTGTGCTGATGGGCACTCTCCAGGGCAGCAGGCAGCAAGCTCATCCTCTGCTGTCCAGCACGGCCCACTGAGGCAACACCCACTATCAGCTCTTCAGTGATAAAGTAGTTTAGATCGTTTTCTTCCCGACACCTCTTAGGAACTGTGTGATCTGAAATTAGTAGAGTCCAGGACTGAGATGTCCTTCTGTGTCCTGTAAGAATTAGGACCAGTCATTAGAAAGTTTCATTTCCACAGCACTCTGTTCAGAGCCTGAGATGGCCATGCACTGTTGATCTCATAGCAGCTGCGTAGGGTTAAGCTTATCAGCATCCTGGAGTGAGGGGAGAAAGGACCATGGAGTCCCCTCCCCCAGGATCTATAGGTAGATAATGATATGGGGGAAGGGCTCACAAGGCTGCAGCCCTTCCTGAGGATTTATAGGAAGTTAGCATTGCTGAAGTGGGAGAGACTTTTTTTTTTTCTTAGTGGTATTTTAGCTATGGTTGAGAAGCCCATGCTCCCATAAGCAACCCTAATGAGGGTCAGCAAGAGAGGGAGAGAGAGAGGAGAGAAAGGGAAGGAAGGGAGGGAGAGAGGGAGAGAAAAGACAGAGGTGGGAAGGAGAGGATCATCAGGAGTAGGAGAAGGTGGTGGGGTGAATAAGGTAAATATATATGTGTATATGAAGATGCCATAATTAATCCCATTATTATGGATAATTAACATATGCTAATAAGAATAAATGTTTAAAAGGAAAGTTTTCAACTTTACCTTGATAGTGGTTGGATTTGCATGGTTTCCCAGACTACATCTCCGGAAAGCCCTGAGAGTGGTAGACTCTGAGGTTCTGTCCATTTGTGGTCTTAAAATCCTGTTCAAATTTCGACCTGCCCTGAGGTCTGAAATTGAACATCTGCTTGCGTCATCACTATCACAAACTGCCTGGACACTCCACGGTGTGACCAGTCCTTCGGATGGTATGGGGAGTGGGTGGTGCTCTAGTCTGTGCCCAGAGACTTGCTGGGCAGGTGACAGACAGCAAGGGATGAGAGTCCATCAGGATAGCTTCCGTTAGTACATGCCGCCTTCTTTCTCAGCCGGGACCGTTCACCTGAACACTTGCACATGGCTTGCTCTGGGGGCATGGACTGCTGCTCAGAGTGGTGGCCTAGCCACTCAGGCGGCGTTCACGGTCCCCCATGGCGTATGATCCAGCGGGCTCAGCAGAAGCTCCATCACTTGCTTTTGGTAATGTCTTCCCTACTTTATGTCAGGACGGTCAGCAGCTTGCCTGAATTCAAAGGGAAAACAGGAATTTCACCTGTTACTGTAAGGGTGGCCAAGTCATCTCATACAAGAATATGTGGGGCAAGGACACTGTTGCCACCATCTTGGAACAGACCACCTGCCATAATATCTGGAATATGTTAGGATGTGGGCAAGGTGGGGCCCACCTCTGTCAGAATTGCAGCAAGGTGGATATTACCAAGGAAGTATGGTTCCGCATGGGACTTCATGGAGCCTGACTAGCTTGGAGCTGGACACACACACGCACACGCACACAGTGCACAGACATACATGTAGGCAAAATACCCATACAATACACGTAAAAATAAATAATTTTTTAAAGCTCAAAGATGGTACTGGTTGGTAAAAATTTAAATCAGCCATCATGATATGAAGATATAAAGTGACTGCTTTAGTCAGGGCTTCCATTCCTGCGCCGACGCACCATGAATGCGGGCAAGTTGAGGAGGAGAGCGTTCCTGTGACTGACACTTCTGCATCGTAGCCCGTCACCGGAGGTTAAGTCAGGACAGGAACTCAAACAGGCAAGAACCTGGAGGCAGGAGCCAAAGGAGGAGTGCTTACTGGCTTGTTCCACCTGCTTTCTCATAGATGCCAGATCCACCAGCCCGGGGTGTCCCCACCCACAATGGGCCGGGCCCTCCCACGTCAATCACTAATTAAGAAAACGCCCCACAGGCTTGCCTACAGCCCAATCCTATGGAGGCATCTTCTCAATTGAAGTTCCCTCCTCTCCGATGACTCTAGCTTGTATCAAGTTGACATAAAACTAGCCAGGGCGCTGACCAGCTGGAATAGTTATAATTCATATAACAGAGTTCATCCAACAGTAAAGAGCTCTTTTTCTTTGTCTTGGTTTTTACTAAGACAGAGTAGCCTCGGCTAGCCTAGCATTCGTTACGTGTGCCAGGTTGGCCTCAAACTCCTAGAAACCCTCCTGCCTCCACCTCCTGAGTGCTGGAGTCACAGGCATGAGCAACCACACTGAAGATAATATGTCTTTTAATAAGTATAAAAGCAATCCATAATTCAATGGCGAAAGACATTGACACCCTAGGATCAGGCAGCTCATGGGAAGAGACACAGGAATGGCTTGTGCGTCTGCAAGCTGCTTCGCCTCTTAAGCGAAGAGGCGAAACATGTTTGTTTTTTTACCATCAGTTTGACAAAAAGAAAAACAAAGAGGAGGTTCAGTAACACAGTGTGTGGACAGAGCTTGAGGAAGCAGGTACCTAGTGTGTTGCTGGTGGGTGCACATTGGCAAGCCTGTGGGATGATAGGGTGATCCCTGTCAAGATCTTGAGAGTATGCCCACCTCCACCTGGCGTCTCACCTTGGAGACTAGCATTAGAGATGACGAAGCAGGAGAAGCTTGTGCTGTTCTTGCAGAGGACCAAAGATGAGTTCCCAGTACCCACACCGGGCGTCACAACTGCCTACAGGGCCAGCTCCAGGGGATCTGGCGCCCTCTTCTGGTCTCCATAGACACAAACACACTTAGAGAATTTAAAAAGTAAAGTAAAATCTTTATTAAAAAAAAAAAAAGAATTTGCATTAACAGATATGTCACCAAGCACATAGTTTGAACAGAATACCATTACACCTTTGTAATTAGCTAAAGATTTCAATCACCTATAAAAAATAGTATATGGTCTCAGAACATCAGCTGTAAAGAGCAGATGACAGAAATGGATCTCTATGAAATATCGTTCAGTGAAAAAGCCATACTAATCATTTATGAAACACAAGAAGAATACAGGATAAAATGTACATAGGTGTGCAGGATGCGAACCAACGGTAGAGTGTTTGCTTAGCATATGCAAGGTCCTGGGTTCAATCAACAGAGAGCTAGCTGCATTGCTTAAATGTACATTTATAAATAAGAAGGTTTGAACAGAACAAACGGCTGCCTTGCGTTCTCAGAAAGCAGTAGGTGACTCTGCAAAGCTCAAAAATCTGAAAGGAGTGAAAGGCGGTTCTAAGAAAGGAGAAACACAAGTGCAGCTGTGTAACCATCCAGGCGCCCTCTGACCACACGCTGTGTAAACCAAGGTACTGAAAATGGAACAGAAGGCACCTGCCCAGGAACGGATGGCAAACAAGACAAGAGCTGCCCCCAGCATGAGCTGTGCTTGGGAGGTGCCAGGGGCAAGGAATATCCCTCTGCCATTGCTCTGAGACCATAAGGAGAGAGAACAGGCCATGCTGGAGGAAGATGATGGTTGGTGGCAGACAGGAAAACTGCTTCTAGCCAGGTCCCTACTTCCTGCCTGGTCATCCCATGAGCCTTGCTTGAACCCGAGTCACTGAACTTCACCCAGTTTATAAAAAGCTTTTTTTTAATTTTATTTTTAATTATTGCATATGTCTGTGATTGCATGTGGACTTGTGCACATGAGTGCAGGTGCCCTCGAAAGCCAGAGAGTGCATTGGATCCCCTGGAACTCGAGCTGCAGATAGATGTGAGCCACTCAACACGGATGCTGGAAAGCAAAATCAGGTCTTCTGGAAGAGCAGTCCATACTCTGAACTGCTCGGTCATCTCTCCAGCCCTTCACATGATTTTAAAGCAAGACAGTGGCTGTTCTCCCAAGTGTCAAAGGTCAGGCCCTCCCACATGGCTCTCCTAATCCCTTGGTTTATACAAAGATGTCCTTTGGCTTCATCATCTGAGTGCAGTGCTTGGCTTATCCTGATGCCTTCTCCACCCCACAGAGTCTCTCAATGCTGGGGTTCACTGTGTGCTTACCAAAGCTCATACCTCAAAACCCATTTTTGCCTCATCTTATTTACACTAGGCCTGTCAAGCCAACCGGCATGGCTTCTGCCATGATTCTGTCTTTTGTTTCCTGAGACACAGATAGGAGTTTTATCCTGTCACTCACACAGCTGTAGAGAGATGCCTCCTCTTCCATCTCCATAAGGAACAGCCTTCCCATGGGGAGAGGGAAGAAGCGTGAACTCACTGGGAGGCTGTCTCAGATACTGTCTTAGTGATGCCATGGAATGCCTGACGAAAGCAACATTTCAAGATCTTGTATTTAGCTCACAGTTTGAGGGTACGTCCATCATGTCGGGAAAGGCAGGGCAGCAGGAGCCTGAGGCTGCTGGCCATATTGAGTTTGCAGCCACAAAGGAGAGAGAGAGAGGAATGCTGGTGGTCAGCTCAGTTTGTCCTTTCGATTCAGACTAGAACCACAGCCCACGGACGTCACCGCCAACATTTAGAGTAGGCCTGCCTACTCTAATTGACCTAATCTAGAAACTTCCTCCCAGGCGTGCCTAGAGATTGTTTACATGGTGATTCTAAATCCTGCCGCGACCACCATCAAATTCATCTTCACAAAAGGAGTAAAGCCTAAGACAGAAGACGAGATGGAAGGGCTGCCAGCCATCTTCTTCTCACGGCTGCCTGGTGTTCATCTTGATTTGAGATTGTCTGCCCTCCGACTCACTGACTCGGATCTTCCTGCTGCCCTCAAGGTTCCAGGCCCAAGTTAGCTCCACTCCAGACTTGTGAGAGATACTGTGGGGGCAGGGCGGGGGCGGGGGAGAAATGTTTTAGAAGATCATTTCCTGGTATTCTAAAAGGTTTGAAAACAGACTCTCAGCTAACAGGCATAGCATTTACTCATTGCTAAACTCCCAAATGACTCATTAACCAGTTGGTTAATACTTAATAAGGAAAGGTGTCAATGAGAGGAGCACGGCTCATTTGTGAGGATGTGCTCAGTCAGCTAAGGCTCTGTTGGCTTGGAGGGAAGCATCCAGCCTTCGCCGTTAAACTTGTCCTTCGGTTCCACCCTGTTACCCTCCATCGGTAACTAAGAAGAACAGATTGTATATCTTAGAATGTCATTACTAATTTAAAATGTCTGCTCTATGAAAGGCATTGGGAAGAGAATGAAAACCAAGCCACAGTCTAGGAGAAAATATCTGACAGAGGACTGACTTTCCAAATGTACAGAACACTTAAAAGTCAAATACAAGCAAGCCTTCGTAAAAGTGGGCGAGCGATCCGAAAAGCACCCTCCCTGTAGAGGTAGGCATGACAGTGGGAAGATGCACAGCACCCAGGGGCATCAGGAGCTGCAAATGAAAGGGCAGAGAGACACCACCATCTGCTTATCACAATGACGAACATTCAAAGCACAGACAGAGGCTATGAAGATGCAAGAATGGCCAGTGTCTCTTTTATTGCTGGTGCGGAAGATCAGGGTGTAGACACCATGGAGGAAAGGTCTATGGAAAACATTCAAGCACTCTTAACCACTTGCTGATCTCGCAGAGGACCCCAGCTCACTGCCCAGCACCCATGTGCTTACAGTCGCCAGTAACTTCAGCTCTGGGATACCTGACACCCTCTTCTGGCCT
Source organism: Cricetomys ansorgei (assembly GCA_026225945.1). Taxonomy (NCBI): domain Eukaryota; kingdom Metazoa; phylum Chordata; class Mammalia; order Rodentia; family Nesomyidae; genus Cricetomys; species Cricetomys ansorgei. The sequence goes on along the minus strand of JAMJFZ010000435.1, from coordinate 3,920,079 downwards.
CCAAAGTCACCTTCACTCACATGCACGTATCCACACACATGTACACACACATACGCATAATCACAAATAAAATAAACCATATAAAAAGTTTTACTTGAGAGGCTAGAGGGATGGCTTAGCGGTCAAGAGCACTTACTTGTTGCTCTTGCAGAAGACCTGGGTTCTGTTCCCAGCACTCACCTGGCAGCTCAAAACCATCTGTGTCTATAGCAGTAGTTCCAGGGGATCTGACACCCTTTCCTGGTCTGCACAAGTGCACGCTTATGTGTGAGCATATCCCCACACTGGTACATAAATTTAAAATTAAAAATATATCTTTAAAAGTTATTTGCTAAAAGTATTGGTGAATTCTCAGAATGAGCAAGGGTGAAGCAAGCAACCTTTTGGGGGTAATGGGAAGATGCTGTCACTTAACTGTAGCCATGAGGTCATGCTGTGTAAGTTCCCAGATGGTTAACAACTTAAGACAGTTCATTTTGTTGTTTGTAAATGGGGTGGCGGTGTCATATTTAGACCAAGATTATGATTCTCACATTGCATTATCTTTCACTACATATTTAATGTCTACTTTACCGTCACAAAGAAAAACTGCAAGTTGTATTAGTTCAGGTTCTCTAAAGGAATAGAACTTATACAATATATATGATATGTAATATATATCATACGTAAGTTCTATATGTATGATTGATATATATTATATTTTATATATATATATGGAAATTTTAGAGTGACTTACAGGCTGTGGTCCAACTAGTCCAACAATGAATGTGTCTCAAAGGAAAGGCCAAGGAACCAGTAGTTTTTCAATCGACAAGACTGGGTGTCTCAGCAGCCCTAATCTGGTGCTGGAGTCCCAGGGATGTCCAAGAGGGCTGAAGTTGTTAGTTTACATTGGAATCCAGGTGGAAAGGCTCTAACCCCAGTGAAGGAATAGCTCGGGATATATGAACTTGCCAGTGAGAGTGAGGCCAAGCTCTCAGGAAGCTCAAGCTGTCAGGAAGCTCAAGCTTCCTTCTTCCGTGACGTTTTTTGTGTGCTGCCGCCAGAAGGTATGACCGAGTTTTAGATTGCCGCTTCAAATGATCTAATCAAGAAAATCTCTCACAGATTTGTGTAGGTATGGATTTTAGTCAATTTCAGATATAGTCAAGTTAACAAGACCAGCCATCACACAAGTGCTTCCAAGCTCACTTCAAATTCCCTAGTATCCAAAGCACTATCTTTTGTAAGTGTTTAAGACTTATTATGTTTGGATAGGAATATATGTGTATGTCTCTGTGTGGCTATGTGCATGTGAGTGTAGTAGCCACAGCAGCCAGAAGGGGGCGCGAGATTCCCCTGGAGATACATGTTTGTAAGAGGTTGTAAACTGCCCCATGTGGGTGCTTGAAACTGACTTGCCCTCTGCAATATCAAGCACTCTTAACCACTGAGCCATCTCTCTAACCACCAAGGACGCAATTTAAAAGTAGAAAATGTTAGGCTGGTGGTGAGGTGGCTCAGTAGGTAAAGGCACTTGCTGTCCTACCTTGCAACCTGGGTTCAGTCCCCACAATCCCCACGGTGGAAGGTGAAAACTGTCTCCCACGAGTTGAACTCCATCCTCCACATGTGAACCGTGACATACACACATAAGAAACACATAGAGAAATGTAAATTAAAACCATCAAAAGTAAAAACTGTAGAGAAGCCAGTGGATACTAACAGTCGGGATTTTAAAGGCTTTCTTCAAATGATTGCCTGAATTAGAGGAGGTAGCTTCAGCAAGCCTTCCATTCACGGGCCATTGTGTTGAATCAGCACGTGCAGTGTCTAAGTTTACAGCGCCAATTACAGATGTGCAGGGCAGCTTCGCCTCGGGTTCATCTTTGAGGCTGAGAGAAGTCTGGGTTTTAGTACTTGTCTAGATCAAGACAAGGAGCCCAATCAATCAGCCAGCTAAGACGTGGATGTGAGCGTTTCCTGGTTTGATTAAGGGGCACCATTCTCACTGGGGAGCTAGGACTCATAGCCTGTGAACAATGTAGAAAACAAGTCCTGTCAGAACTCTCAGAGTGTTAACCATGTGTCCAGAGGAAGATGTGTGGGACAGTGGAGGAGACAGAGAGTAGAACCCACTGCGGAGGAAGAATGGCGTAGAGCCTTGCAGCTGTCAGTCATGGGGAAGCAAGACTCCAGAAGAGCTGGTCATGTGGCTCAGTTGGGTGACCCTAGGTTCAGCGCCCCCAGGATCATAGAGCATTGAAGTGTAGTTAAGCACCAATGAGGTATAGACAGAAGGAGGATCAGCAGTTCAAAGTCATCCTTGGCTACATAGCAAGTTCCAAGCTAGCCTGGGCTATGTGAGACCTTGTCTCAAAACAAAACAAAGCAAAAAAGACTCTAGAGGAGATCCTATTGGTTGCTCTTTCTGTCCCTGACTGCACACCTGACAAAGAACAACTGAAGGTAGGATGGATTTATTTCTTCTCAGGGTTCAGAGGATGTAATCTTTCACGGTGGGGGTAGGGGAGGGACAGTGGGGGAGCTGCTGGAGCTGTGGCAGCAGATGAATGCTGCCTGTTTGCTCACATCTCAGAACAGGAAGCACAGAACCGAGGATGCTGGTACTCAGCTTGCTTTGGTCCAAGACTTTCACCCATGGGTTAGTAGTCCACAAAGGTGTGCTGTCCTCATGCCCCAGGTATTTCTTAATCCAGTAAATTGGCAATTAAAATCAACCCAACAAGCCTGACCCCTGTTTTTCAAGCCTTCAAACTCCAAAAGGGAAACTCTAACATCTCCTACTGGACAAGATGACCTCTGAGTGCCCTTCCTCCTGAAGATTGCACTTCCTGTTCTGTTAAATCTCTACTTCAAAAGGCATTCTAGGCAGAGCTTTAGGTTTCTTCCCTGATACCTCCTGAGACTTAACAAAAGCCCATTGCTAACATTCAGCAGCAGTATAATGGCTTCCCACCTTCCATTAGCTAATTGAAACCCACAATAAGGAGAAAGAGTGAAGCTGGCTTTTATGCAATCCAGTCTGCTGCATAGTCACTGAGCTGCAGAGCGATCTAGGAAATTCCTGCAGGTGTGGGTTGGCTGGGCTGGGGCCCCTTCTGCAGTGATACCATTGTCTAGGGTGCGCTGGAGCCCTGTCCATGTGAGTCAGAATGCTGTATATTTGTCCATCTCTTTGTTCGGATGAGGATGTGTCTGAGGGGTGGAGCCAGCCCTGATATCACAACCTGAGCTCTGTTGAGGCTTCATGTGTTGAGAGTTGATTTTTGACATTGATTTGCAGCTTTCTGAGCTACTTCTGAAGAAGACATTGACCAAAGAAAAGGACAGTGTGCGAAAAATCTGAAGTGGGTGTTTAAGCTCTATTTAAAAATTGTCCAAACCGTTTGGAAGCACTTCCCTATCAAAAATGTTTTTAGGGATGGGGACGAGCTTGTCACGCAAACAAGAGGACCCCGGTTCAATCCCTAAAACCATCACTAAAACCCAGACATGTACACCCAGATAACCCAGTGCTAAGGAGATAGAAGCAGGTTCTCTAGAGAGCCAGCCTTCCGCAGACTGAGAGCTAGAGACCAGTGAGAAACCTGCCTCAAAAAAAAAAAAAAAAAATGGTGGTCAAGAACACTTTGAGAGCTGCTCGGCTTCCATCATTTAAGATGACTGTCAAACTGCCTCTGGCCTTGCTCAGCTTCTGCCATATAGACAGGACTGGTCCAGGGCTTTCTCAGCTTCCATTTAAAAAAAAAGATAGTTGACAGGGCTAATTCTCACTTTGCTCAGTGTCCATAGTAGAGATGATAAACAAAAGCACCTATATGTTTGCTTCGTTTTCTCCAGAAACTTTCAGACAGAAACAGAAGAGGACAATTGGAAGGTAGGTTGATAGAGGAGCTTGTCCCTAAAGCCGCCTGCCTTGCTCAGCACTAGCAATGGGAGTCTAGTTTCACTCTCTGGCGTGTGGATATCCAATTTCCCAGCACCATTTATTGAAGAGGTTGCCCTTCCTCCATTGTGTATTCTTGGCCCCTTTGTTTCAAAAACACTCAGTTGGCTGTAAATGTGCGTGATTGTTTCTAGTCCCTCTGCTCTGCTCTGCTGGCTTGCGTGTCTGTTATTGGCTTCACGTCTGTTTTTAAGCCAGAAGCACAAGGTTTTAGCTGCTATATGGCTTTATAACAATCACAAACTCAAGTAATGCAATGCCTCCAGCTTGGCTCTGTTTGCTCAAGGTTGCTTTGGCTATGGAGCTTCTTCTGTGGTTCCATATAAATATTAAAAGAGAGGGTTTTTTTTTTCCATTTCTGTGAAGAATTACAAATAAGCAATATAGAAGCTGGACAAGCCATCTTGTGAATGAGCACATAGCTCACTGGGAAAACCAGGCACGAGTGGCCCGGCCCTTCTGGAACAACACTCTACCAGACTTCCTTTGCTTTTGTCACTTCTGTCCTTTAAGTTCATACAACAAGATGCATATTTGAGAGAAATGACTGAAAACTAAACACCAGTGTGGGTGCTCTGGTTTCCTTTCTGTTGCTGTGATGAAACACTCCGACAAAAGGCAGCTTAGGTGAGGAAAAGACGTTGTTTGCCTTAGATTTACAGGTCTCAATGCACTGTTGAGGGAAGTCAAGGCAGGACAGAACTCACTCATAGGGAAGAACACACAGCAGAAGCCATGGAGGCAAGCTGCATGACAGCTTGCTCTCATTCTTAATGTTTAGCTAGCTTTTTTCTAGAGCCCACGACACCTGCCCAGGAAGTGTTGCCACCCACAGTGGGCTGGATGCTCCTACATCAATTGACAATCAAGACAGTCCACCAGAGACATGCCCACAGGCCAACCTCATCCGGGCTCAACTGAGAGTCCCTTCTCAGGTGACTCTAAGCTGCTCTAAGCTATGTCGAGTTAATAGAGCTAACAAGGACACTGGGCACTCTTTTTTTTTTTTTTTTGTATGAACTGAAATCATGAACGATAGAAGAATTTATGGACTAAATGCATCTTGCCTGAAAACTAAAAATGATTTTAAATACCATTTTGGCTAACAGTTCCAAAGGGTATCTGCTGCTGTTGAGCCCTGCAGGCCATTTGCCTGGTGCTCTTCTGAGCCAGAGAAAAATATGTGGCCAATCTTGGCATGATCTCTCAGCAGCTATCAACAGCTGAAGCTAGCTGTGCATGTGGATATCCAATTTTCCCAGCATCCTAGTAGGTAGGAGTGTTTAGGTGTAACACCACATCCATATATATATATATGGTCAGGTGGTCATGGGCAAGAACTTAAACATGTATTTACTGACAAGAAACCTCTTCTCATCCATCTCCACTAGACTGACATCTCTGCAGCCTCTATGATTCTGACGAGGACTATTATGCAGCTGGGTAAAGAGAAGGGTTGTGGTGTTCATTTCAATCAATATTTGCTTAGCACTTCCTGTATGTCGAGCTCCTTGTTAAATGGTGGAAATGCATAGCCTCCATTTCTAAGGCATTTTTCTCGTGGCCTGGAACAAGTGAGAGTTATTTTGAAAGGGTGTGAGAGTGAAGAAATACACTGCTAATTATCATGAAAGGCGTGGTTGTGGGTAGACAAGGGACGATTCCAGGGGACTGTGCTTCTGGGAAAGGCATTTACTCATCTGGCCTCTGACTTTCTCGCCTGTTTATAAATTGCCTTCACAGGTTTGTTTGATATGAGTATAAGAAACATTGGGAATAAATGCATGAATTAATAGGAAATGTAAAAGCCCCAGCCAGTTCCTGGCACATGCTGGCACACGGGATGATGGTGACTGTCCTGGAAGAGTTGGTTGCACTGGCTTCTCAGGCAGGGCCTGGCCCTTCTGGAAAGCAAAGAAATAGCTCCATTTCCTGCTGGGCAACCTGCCATTATTCTGTGTCTTCATCCTCGGGAGGGCCTTGGCATTTGATATTGACATAAGTTATACCTAAATGTGTGTCTCACCCACTAGTCCATGCTATGACTTTCAGTGATGCTTCCAGAAGTTCTGTTGTGACCCTGGGGCATCTGGTGAACCTTTCTATATGCTGAGCTACTGCACCTTGTCCCCATGTTCTCCTTCTCACTCCCCAGCCAGCACTTAGGTGTGGACATTGGAACTCCCTCTGCAGTAAACAGCCAGGGACAGTGTGTATTCTAACAGGCAGCTGAATTTATAGTGAGCAAACTCTTTGCCTAATGACTTTGGCCTTGAGGCAAGAGCTGACTGACTCTGAACATGCCTGGGTTGCCACAGTACTGGGCTACACTGTTTGCAGAACAAATGCAACAATAATCATGAGGCTTTGCATTTGAGGAACACACACACACACACACACACCGTTTCTGCCCAAGGTTTTGGAGTTTTGTGCGACCTAAAATCAGAAAATTGATGCCCCTGAGGACCCTGAGAAGGTGCTGACTGAGAGTCTCTGATGAAACACAGGAGATGTAAATGGTGAACACAGGTGCTCAGTAATAGATGTTAAACAAACTGATGTTCTGCTGAAGGTAGGGAGGGTAAGAAGAGCAGAATTCCAGACTGGACTGAGAACTCAGCCTGGGAAATGTTTTCTGAGCAAGTATGAGGACTTGGGTGCAAACCCCCAAAATCCACATAAAAAGTTAAATAAGCTTGGTAGAAAATGCTTATAAGCCCAGCACTAAAGAGGGGAAGACAAGAGGGGCTCTGAGTGAGCTCCAGGCCTGTGAGAATCCCTGTCTCAAAAGATACAAATACTAAGAAATAACACTGGCTGTTGACTGCTGGCCTCTGTAAACACAGGCATGTCTCTGTCTCTCTCTCTCTCTCTCTGTCTCTCTCTCTTTCTCACACACACACACACACGGACACACACATACATTCCAAAAATAAAATGAAAACAAAGAATTTTAAAGAGAACTGAAAGAACACTAAAAGACAGAAATGTCTAATGGAATTTTTAATTCTTATTAAAATTGCTATCTAGTGCAGAGTGACCTCAGCATCAATCCGTCTCACCGTAGGGGACGGAGGGTAAGGCAGAATTCAGGGCTCAGAGCAGTTTTGAGGTGGATGGAGCAGTGACCGCTTGCTGTGAGAAGGCACCATGACCAAGGCAACTTTTAGAAGAAAACATTTAACTAGGGGCTTGTTTACAGTTTCAGAGTGTTGGTCCAGGGCCATCATGACTCCAGCTCCAGGGAATCAGTTGCCCTCTTCTGGCATCTGCAGACATTGCATTATTATGGGCACATGCAGGCATATCCACATAATCAAAAATAAAAATAAAATCTTTTTTTTTTTAAATAAAGAGTATAAGTCAGCGGAACCAGTCAACTTTGGACTTAAGAAAAACATAAAAAAAAATTGTGTGCTTAAATGTTAAAGGTAACTGTATATGTATATATATATATATATATATATATATATATATATATATATGGTGTGTGTGTGTGTGTGTGTGATATGTAAGTGGAATGTCTAAGAGTGTGGAAACATCAGAAAAAAAGAGACAGAAGGACAAAGCACAGTACATCAAAGTCACAAAGTCAGACAGGAGCCTAACGTCACTACAGCAAATGACAATGTGTAACTTTACATTTGTCTGTTAGACACAGACACTCCACATTGTTTTATTTTAGTTCCCACATGCTGTTTTCAAAAGACGTAAAGTAGTATACCAAGGGTTTGTGTAGACTTCTAGGCTGGGAGTTTCTCTCAGCTAAAAACTGCTATCCATCAAGCCATTTGTTTATCGAGGTACATATGCTAGGGATTGTGGGTAAGGCAGGCAAAGAAATGAATAAATAACTTGCAGCTACTGGTCTGCTTGACTGAGGTTCTGTGTAGCAGCCCCACACTCTGGTCAGAATGGCTGCTGTTCAGGACCCCTTCTGGGGTCCTGGCAGAATCCATTGCTTGCCCATATGGCTCATGGCCCACCCACACCCCTGTGCTGACCAGCCCTGCCCATTTGTCAAAGGTAAAAGAAAGATCTCTAAAGGAGAGAGAAAGATAACTAATTCTCTATTTCACCCTTGAAGGGCATTCCTTGTGTTGGCTCTCAAGCCCATGTAGAGAGGATGCTTGCCTGGTGGGACTTTTGAGGTGGGAAGCAGGTGCCACAGGGTCCAGGAAAAGAGGCCTGAGATGCTGAACAAACACAGCACTCAGGTGACTGAGGCTGGGTCCCCGCAGTGTGTGGCTTCTTCCCTAGGAAGAAGAGACACCTCAGCCACACAGTTCCTGAGCACGAGAGTTCCTTGTGGGCAACAGCCTGAGCGAGCGCTTCTTGGAGTTTTATTGCAGAATTAAAAATTGGATAGAGTTCAAATTATAGACTTCTTAAAATAGTTGCCAGAGACTAGCTGTAAGCTTCAAGATGTGGGAGGAGGAGGAGGAGTCCCCCTGGTACATCCAGTGGCCCGTCCTGTGGAGGGCTCTGTGGAGGCCATGTGTGCTGCAGGGTAGAGGGTCACATCAGATGCAGGGAGACAGGAGGCTGTCGACGTGTGTGCTGTGCAGAACATCTGCGGCCCCGGGAGCCCTTTATTACTTTAGATAGTTAAAAACGTCTTTGAGGTATTTGCTGCCGAGATCCTGTGGAGACTGCTAATAATACAGACAAGGACAATGTCGCTCATCTGAGGATTCGTTCCAGAACTATGAGTGAATGTCTGACCTTCTATAGCTCAAGGTTGCTTCTTTTTGCAAAACAGATGTAACGGTTCTCCTGGGCATTTGCTCTTGTTGAGGTAGTTTTCTTCCTTCTTTTCCTGTGTATGCCTTGGTGTGCTTGAGTGTGTTTGTGTGTATTCGTGTGTGTGGACACACGAGTAAGCAATGGCACATGTGTGTGGCGGACTGAGCTTGACATTGACTTCAGGATCCTTCCTCAATCTCTCTGCTACCTTATTCTTTGAGACAGGGTCTTCCATTCAAACTGAGAGTTCCCCAACAACGCTAGTCTAGCTAGCCAGCTTGCTTTCTCAGATCTCCTGTCTCTACCTACAGAGGCTAGAATTACAGGGAGGTAGCCACACCCACCAACATCACATGACTGAGGATCTGAACTCAAAGCCTCTTGCTTTTGCAGCAAGCTGCATTGTTGAGCTCTTTTGAGAGCTGTAATGGAAATGGAAATGTGATATAAATTGAAAATGCTACTGACCATAGTAATAGTTAACAATAAAAAACTATCCTAAAGCAAAAGCTTCATTAATCCAAGATTTGGGTCCCGAGTTCCACAGTGTCTGTCTATTGGTGTGAAGAGGCACCATGACCAACGCAACTCATAAAAGAAAGCATTTAACTGGGGTCTTGTTTACAGTTTCAGAAGGTCAGTCTGTTATCATCATGGCGGGAGCATGCTGGCATGTACGGCATTGTCACAGTGTCTCAGCAGCTGAGAACTTTACATCCTGATCCCCATCAGCAGGCAGAGAGAGAAGGGAGCGGGGACAGGGAGAGGGAGACTGGGTCTGGTGTGGGCTTTTGAAATCTCAAAGCCCACTCCTAGTGACACACCTCTTCCAACAAGGCCACACCTCCTAATCCTTCCAAACAGTTCTTCAACTGGGATCAAGCACGCAAATACATGAACCTATGGGGGTGTGTTCTCATTCAAACCACCATAGTATCATTAAAATTTTACCCACAAGAAATCTAATACATGGCCCTGTATCAACCTGATACCCCATTCCAATGAGTGGTGGTAATTCATTGACTTTTAAATAATCCAGTGATGCATGCCATTAATAAACTTAGGGGTGGGGCTTGGGAGGCAGCTTAGTGGGGGAAGTGGCTGCTGCACAGTATGCACCCAAATTCAGTTCCCAGAATCCACATAAAAAGCCAGTTCGGCCACTTGCACAACTAACCCCAGCTCTGGAAAAGCAGAGATCCTTGAATCCCTGGGGCTCTCTGGACACCTAGTCTTGCCAGTCAGTGAGCTCCAGGTTCAGTGACAAACCTTACCCTAGAAAATAAAGTAGAGCTGAGATTGAGGAATGTACCCAACATTGACCTCTGGCCTCCACACATATACCTGCGGCCCCATACACAAATGTGTGAACATACTCTCCCCCCAAAAAATCATATGGAGTTGGCAGGTAGGGGATGATTTTTTAAAAATCTATTCATATTTAAGAATTCTCCATTGCTCATCCTAAGAGAATGTTCTAGAGCTATGTGTACTTACCAGTGTACAGGGGGAAAGCAGTGGATTGGCACCAGTAAAGCTTTATTTACAATGAAGATAGTAAACAAAACATAAAGGGCTCCAGTATCCTAGGGCGGAGAGACAATTCAACCACTGTAATCAGATGGGTTGAGAAGCTTTCAGAACATTCTTGAAGGCTCAGCAGAGGCAGGGAAGCAGGCTGAGGGCACAATGTGCTTGGTGCCAGTATCTTAAAACCAAGACCCTTGGATGTTAACGTGGTTCTCAGGTGAGAAGTCCTATTTGCAATATCCCAGCAGAGCATGCCGGTGCCTATGAGGGGAGCTTCAAAGCAGGGTAGACTCCAACACTCAACCTTAAGTCTGCTCTAGTCATCACCACAAGAGGAGTCTCCTATTGCCCTCTCGGCTCCAGCTTCAGGTCACCCATAGGTGAAAGGGCCCTGAGTTGCCGTTCTCAGCCCATGGGTCTTGATCTCAAACTTTTGTCGTCAAGCACATTAGCAGAATGAAGACAGAACTGTGACCGGAGCAGCTGGCTGTTGTGTTTTAGCCTTTCTACTGGGAATCCCTTGCTGAATAGATTCACTCCCAAACTGAAACTGGCTTTGGCAGTTTGTTTATTGGAAAGCAAGGGAGAGAGAATAGGATAGATGGCCTGAAGTCTGCTAGAGGCTACAGGGTATTAGCTGAGCTCTACACCTTTCCCAGGAGGCATGGAGTGAGATGGTCAAGACAGAGAGTATTCCAGGCCACTCCTGAAGTTATTTTGAAGCTTACAATAAATTATTGTGAGCTGTTGAATATAAACTGTTGAATAATAATTCTTTATATGCACAGAAGGCGATGGGCAAAGCTTAGATGTGTGCACGCTGGCGAGTTTTAGTAATGGTTTATTAGTTATGGAGTAGGGTGAGAGGCACTGAGTCGGGTAGACCCTGTAGGCAGAGAGAAAGGAGGAGAGAGGGGAGGGCAGTTGGGTGAGAGACCAAGAAGAGAAGAAGAGGGAGGGGAGGAGAGAGAGAAAGAGATAGCATGGTGGGAGAGAGGCAAAAGAGAGACAGAGGAGGGGGCAGAGAGGCAAAGAGAGAAAGAGGCAAATAGAGGGAGAGTCCACCGGGGCTATATGGGACTGATGGTGCAGTCTTGCTGATGTGCAGGACAGGTACAGGGCTCAGGGGGTGGTACCTGGAGACAGAGGGTGGGAGTGTCGGGAACTTGGGGGCTGGGTGAGCTCCAGGGAGGGAGCTCTGGTCAATTTACAACAGTTGTCACTCTGCTCTGCGCACAACTTAAGAACCAATACCTCCCATTTAATTGTATTTTTCAGTTATTCTAAAATTAATTCATTTATTTATTGTGTGTGTGTGTGTAGGTGTAGGTGTACACACTATATATAGCACATGTGTGAAGGACAGAAAACAAGAGTTGGCTTTTGGGCTCAGGAGTTGGGTTTTGGGTTCCCCCATGGGTTCCAAGGATCTAACTCAGGTCACCAGGCTTGTTCAGCAAGGGTATTTACCCACTGAGCCAACTCACTAGCCCCCATCTAATTATATTTTGTACCCATTGAGAAACGTTGTCCTTCTCTATATGGTAATTATTCAAATTTGATCATTACCCATTATATACAGGTATGGAAATATCACCCTAGATTCCAGAAATATGTATGATTATTGCGTGTCAATTAAAAATGGGAGAAATCACTGGGACATCTCAGTTGGTAGAGTGCTTGCCTAACATGTAGGAAGCCCTGGGTTCCATCCTCCACACTGTATCAACCAGATATCAAGGTACACATCTGTAACCCCAGAACTTAGCAGATGGAGGCAGGAGGATCAGAAGTTTGAGGTCATCCTCAACTAGAAAGTGAGTTCGAGAGCAACTGAAATGAAAACTGAAAGTGGAATGAAATGAGAACAGGGTTGGGAAGGGCAGGAGGAAAGACAGATATGGGCTACCTGGGCCCCTGAGCATTCTGGGATATTCCTCCTGTGTGCCTAGTGGGATACTCCACTGGAAGGCAGGAATTTAGGGAGGTACTGATATTGAGTTCATAAGTACTGGAACTAGGTAGATGTCTCAGTTGATAAAGTGCTTGCTGTACAAGAACAAGGACCTGAGTATAATTTCCAGCTACGTGGATCTGGAATCCCAGTGCTGGGGAGCCAGAAACAAGCAGATCTCTGGGCTTCACTGGCCAACCAGCCTAGCCAATTGGTAAGCTCTAAGTTCAGTGAGAGACCCGCCTCAAAAATAAGGTGGAGAGTGATCAAGGAGACACCAGCATCAACTCTGGCCTCTACACACACACACACACACACACACACACACACACACACACACAAACATAAGCATACCACATGAATTTTAAGAAGCCCTAGAGCAATTACTAGCCCTTTAAGACAATATCTTTAGAATCTGCATTATGGGATGTGTACTCCAAAATTGGCAGCTCAGTCTTTTCTCTTGATCTGGGACGGGGTCCATGATGAAGTGGCACATAACTCAGGACTCCAGGGTGACCTTCAGACAGGCAGTGCCACTCACTAGGAAAGAGAACCTGTGTTGTCAGTTCCCATGAATCAGCCCTGTGGAACTCTAGTAAAGATGCCTGTGGACTTTGTTTCAGGATTACAGTGCATTGTGCAGAGCCAACCAACCCCTCATTCATCTATCATGTGTCAGATCAAATTACTATCAGAGCTCCAGCCCTGGCCAGGGCGTAGGAACCCTGCCTTGGCTGTGAAGCTGAAGCTCAGCTTGTACTTAGCGTTGTTCTTTCTATCCCCAAAGCCCACAGAGTAGGATTCTGTTTCACACCCCTATGGACTGAGCTGCCAGGCAGACCAAGGCCTTTTGGATGCACCCTTAATGCCCTCATGCCTAGATGCACACACTCCTGTTGATCACTGTGGATCAGAGGAAGAGCCCTGTATCTTTCCCCAGACAACTGCTGCTGTACTGTGTGGGAGAGTGTCAGGAATATTTCCCCCAACCCAGCAGGCTGGGACCAGTCTCTGCTCCCAGCTGGACTGGAGCAGAGTTGCTTGCAGTCTGCAAGGTGATGATGGGCTATGTGGATTCCAGGCCTCACTATGACATCAGGTCAGTATCTAAGAACATACCCTATCCGTGCAGTCTCCCACTCTGCCTTGGCATACCCCAATATTGGGATGCTTCTCACAGCACAGAGCAGGGATGGCCAGGCTGACTGGCTCCCATTCTGCTTGCTCTCCCAGAGCCCAGATGGGCACCCATATCCATATACCTTGCTGGGCAGAGCTCTCTCCACACAGAGATCTCCTAGAGCCAGGGTGTGTCTCTACAACGAGCTGTGGAGAAAATGAGAGTGGGCAGATTTCATTGCAAAACTGGGATGCTCAAATCATTTACAATCCTTTGTTCCTCCTGAAAGCCTGTGCTGCTGTTTAGCCCTTTGCTTGATGGTTGCTGTCCTCTATGGGTCTGAGTGGCCAGGACTATCCATAGTTTAAATCATATAATGTTTTCTCTACTGTAATTTCTAATGCCCAGCCATGGTAGGAGAGTAGAGTTCTGAGGAACAGTTCCTCAGACCCCATGTAAGGTTCTTCTTTGGAGGACTGTCCAAAGCAGAGACAGAGAGAAAGGGGTTACTGACTTCCTGGGCAGATCTGAGGCCCTGGGAGTGAAACCCAGGATCTCACACATTCGAGGTAATCATCACCTCTGAGCTACGTCCCAGCTCTCTTTCAACTTGTCTCATTTTGAGACTAAGTTGCCAAGGCTGGCCTTGAACTCATTCAGTACCTCAGAAATGGCTTGAGCTTGCAATCCTCCTCTCCCAGTCTCCTCCAAGTCCAACTGTTGCTCTTTTGTTAGTAGAAAAAAAGCTTCCTGATACTCAGATTAGGACTTTGAATGTTCATGGGGGTGTTAGCATGTGAATGCCAAAAATACCCCACCTCTGTCACCAGATGAGGACAGAGAGGCTGTGTCCTTCATCCCATGCAGGAGCCTGGGATACAACCAGTGCTATCACCAGCAGTCTTCAGGCTGGACCGAGCCAGAGTGTGGAACATGAGCCACACTCTTGATTTTGCAGGAACCGTGAACACTCTCTGACTCGAGCAAATGCTCTCAATACAGAATGGACCCATATTTCATGATGGCTGCTGTCATCCTCTCTACAAATAACCTAGAATAAACAACTGCGTAACACAATGCTAGCTAACAGCCATGGGTTTAAGTGGGCTTGATGCTCTGTGGAAGGTGCTGAGGAATGCAAAATAGCATCACAAAACCGGAGAACATTGGATGGGCCCAGTTCCAATGAGATGTGTGGCTTCTGCAATGTTGGTGTTAACAAAGACAGCTGACTTCCAGAGTCCTGTAAAAAGGGAAAGAATCTTTGAAAACAGCAGGCTCCAGCCTGCCTAAGACTGCCAGCCTGGATGACCAGCCATCAAGGCTAGTATTCACACCTGACTACGGGCAGGTGCGCTGCGGTAGAAATGATGGTAAAAATTGTAGTGCCCAAGTCACCCTCAGCACCGCGGAGTTCTTTGTAATTATTATGATCCATAGGCTTGGCATCCACAAACCCTGCTATGAGCTAATTTACTGCACATCAGGAACCTTTGGTAACAATGTCTAATTGAACATTGATGATAGTATGCACGGTATATGCACGCGTGTGTATGTGGGAGCACACACAGAAACCAAAGGAACACATTGCTCTCCTATTCTGTCACTCTCCATCTTATTCTCTTGAGACAGGTGTTCTCACTAAGCCTGAAGCAAGATGGACATCCAGTAAGTTGCAACTATCCTCCTGTTTCCACCCTCCCCTCCTAGATTTGGGGTTACAGCTTGTGGCCATACCCAGCTGTTTACATGGGTGCTGGGACCCAAACTCAAGTCCTTATGCTAGCACAGTGAGTGCTCTTTCTGAGCCATCTCCTCAGCCACAATAACTTTTTAAAGGGGGGGTTTATCATTTCTGTTTTACAGGTGATAAAACTGAGGCCCATACAGGAAAATCCAGTATCCTAAGGTCACACAGTTAAGAAATGATAGGGGGAGAATTGCAAGCCCCCGTCAAGGCCTTGCATCTGAATCTATGCACAAGAGACAACTGCCTGTTGCAGAGAGCACACTGTGGCTCATCCGGCCCAGTCCTGCTCAGCCTTTCCCCAACTCTTCCTTTTCTGTGTGAGTCTCACATAGGTTTCAGATGTCAGGCAAATAGGATGGATTTCTCACTGTGTGCCTGGCTTTGATCCTGTGGCTTCAAGAAGCTTGGAAGATTCCAGAAAAAAGGCAGAATGTGTTTGTGACTTGTCTCCTATGTTTGACAATTCGAAAGAGGAAGAACTAAGGGCCATAAATTCTAGCTAGGGAAAGCTCGTGTTGATGCAGAGGTCCAGGACATGTGGGTCTCCTCCTGCTTTGTTCTTTCTTCTCTCTCCCTGCTCCTCTTCCTCCTCTTTTCATGTGCTACAGACCAATCTTAGGGCCTTGTGCATGCTACCCTAGCACTGAGCTTCATCCCTGACCCTTGGTCTCTTTGAGGAGTCTCTTTGTGTAGTCCAAGTTGATTTTAAACTCTCCATCATCCTCCTGCCTCTGCCTTCTAAGTGCTGGGGTTGTGTATCACCTCACCTAGCCACTCTTAACTTTTTTTAAAGAAGCCTCCATGTGAACCATTGCAATCCATGCAACTCCGGAGATGTCTGTGTGTTGCTCCAGAATGAGGCGGTTCTGGCTGGGGTTAGGGGTAGTAATGGGGTGGAGAGGGAGGACTAGGCACCAAGAGAAAAACTGCCTTCAAGACTATAGCACAAGGACTAGAGAGATGGCTCAGGGGGTGAAGTATTTGCCACGTAAGTGTGAGGACCTGTGTTCAGATGCCTGGAACCCGTGTCAAGCCAGGTTCAATAGCCTGTGTCTGTAATCCCAGCACTCCTACAGGGAGATCAGACAGAAAGTCAGGAGAATCCCTGGAGGGTCACAAGCCAGCTAGCCTGCTTCACTCAGCAAGTGACGAGACTTCCTGTGTCAAACACAGTGGAAGGGAGGATAGACACTGTGGTACACGCACGCACACACACACACACACACACACACTCACACACACGTATGGGCACACAATCTCAGCACACATAGTGTATGTCTTCTGTGGCCAGCCTGGGAGAGTGTTGCAATTCAAGCCAATTAATCCTATCCCAAATGTCACATCATAGAATGTAGCCCTCCACAGGTCCTTCTCTCCTTGAGGTATGACAGTGTTTTCTCCAGCTGTTACAAAACTCTCTCTGTGGACTGGCAAGACAGATCAGGTGCTTGCTGCCAAGCCTAATGGTTTGAGTTCAACCCTGAGCTCCACATGGTGGAAGGTGAGAACTGACCCCTGCAAAGTCCCCTCTGACCTCCACTTACATGCTATGAATCACACACACACACACACACACACACACACACACACACACACACAGGCATAAAATAAAAAGTTTTTTTAATCTCTCCTTGGTAATGACCCTGACTTTCCAACCCCCACTGAGTCCGTGACATCTTTGTTTTAATGGAGATCAGAGACCAAGAAAACAGCTTTCTCCTCTAAGGCAGATGACACATTCCTTCCATCTCCTGGACCTGAAGGATGCTGTTTTTAAAGGCTTAACTTACTGATGAGGGGGTAAGCATTTGGGATAAGGTCCCTGAGCATCTCTATAGACACATCTGTGTCCATGGTGTTAAGAATCTTTAACACAGCTCCTGAAAATATCCAGAAGCACTTCCCACACATCTGCCCATGCAGTGGCTGGGAGTATGCCTCTAATCCTCAAGCCCAGAGGAGAAGCTTCCTCCCCTTAGTACTCCATAGGGCCCTTCACTAATGCTTTGCCACACGATGGAGATGCCCACTGCTAACTGTCTCAAAACCCTTAAGCGGGGCATACCAACTGTGAGCCCGAGCTTCCCTGCATCTAGAAGAATGAAATCAGACCTCCAATATCCCTGTCTACACCAGTGGTCCAATTTAGGATGTGTACATGAGAACCTTTCTGCCAATACAAATGGTCCCAGGATGGCAAAGCCAGCCTAGCAACAGCCCTGGGCCCTGCCCTCTACTCAGTTCCATTTACTGGAGACCTGTTCTGGGTCAAGTGCTTCCCTGGATGCTGGGATTTGGGATGACTGGGATATAGGCTCTTGCTTAGAAGAGTAGATCATTTGGAAGGGGTCACCATATAAGTAGTCATCAAGCTGTGTGGAGGCATAGAGAGGGAGGCACAGGATGTTAAACATAAAAGGAGAACAACAGCTGTTAGCCTGAAAAGGAATCTGACAGGTAATTCCTTTCGGAAGATGTAGTCTATCAGGAGAAAGGGTCTGGAGAAAATACCCTGCCAAAGCAACTTTGGCTCACAGTTCAAGGTTACAGTCCTTCATGGTGGGAAGTCACAGTAACAGAAGTATGTGGTAACTGGCCACATTGCATCCATACTCAGGAAGCAGAGAGAGAGAAAGGCACTTGCTCATGCTCAGCTCACTTTCTCCTTTTCATACAGCCTAGTATCCCAGCCCAGGGAATGGGGCCACCCACAGTAGGCATATTTTCCCACCTAAGTTAACTGATTCAAGACAATCCACAGAGAGAGAGAGGTTAATTTAAGCTAGATAATCCCTACCAGATGCGGAGGCAGTTTGTCTGCTAGGCTGTTCTAGGCCTTGTCAGGCTGACAATTACAGTTACCATCACAGAATGCATAAGAGATAACTGGAACACCTCACTGCTTAGTTCCTGAGTAGCTGTGGGGAAGATCCATGAGACCCTTGTATGAAACATCTCATCAGGCAAAGCACTGCTCCCTTTTGAACCTTTTGAATGCCACAGCCTTCCACCGTGACATATACAACGAACGCACTGCCCAATCCTCAAGTATCAGCCAATCCATTGCAGAGACGAGCTGGGACCAGGGGGAGGGCTGTTCACACAGCTTCTCCAGAAACCAGTCAAACTTGCTGGTTGCTGCTTGTCTCCCCTGCTGATAGCATCTCTGGTGTCTGAAAGGTGGCCTTGGGAAAAGGATACTCCCAGCTTTGAAACTGAAGATATCCTCCTGTTGAAGTTATTGGAAACGCTTTTTTTCTAATGAGCTAAATGGATTCCTGTCCTAGCTTATTCTCTGTTGCTGAGATAAACACCATGACCCAAAACAACTTGGGAAGGGAAGCATTTATTTGGCTTACACTTCCAGCTCACAGTCTATCCATTCAGGAAAGTCTAGGCTGGAGGAAGGAGGCAGAAGGAGGCAGGAGGAGGCAGGAGGCAGGAACTAAAGCAAAAGCCTTGAAGGAGTGCTGCTTACTAGTTTACTCCCCATAGCTTGCTCAGCCTGCTCTCTTATAGCACCCAGGACTACCTGACCATGGGTGGCCCCACCCACAGTGGGCTGGACTTCCCCACATCAATCATTAGTTAAGAAAATGCTCCATAAACATGCCTGCAGCCAATCCAGTGGAGGCATGTTCTCGATTTCGGCGGTACCTCTTTCCAGATGAACTTAGCTTGTATCTAGTTGATAAAATCTAACCAGCACAATTTCCTCTATCCACAATCTTCTAGCTTGTTTTCTGCTGCCATGATAAACACTACAACCAAAAGCAACTTGGGTAGGAAAAGGCTTTATTACAGCTGACACAGTATAATCCGTCTTCAAGGGAAGTCAAGCCAGGGACTCAAGGCAGGACTATGAAGGAAAACTAAAACTATGAAGGAAAGCTCATTTAGTTGGCTTTCTTATACAGCCTTAGCCCAGCTGTCCGGGAATGACACCACCCATGGTGGGCTGGGCCCTCCCACACCAATTAACAGTTAGGAAAATGCCTTGCAGATGTAGCCACAGGCCAGTCTGATTGGGGAACTTAGTTGAGGTTCCCTCTTCCCAGATGACTGTAGGATTGTATTTAGTTGACAGCTGGAGGTAACTATGACACACAGCAAAGCTTTCCACTAACGTCCCCTGGAGAGACATGAATAAATGCCTCTTCAGCCCACTCAGGACGCTGATGGCAAATCAAAGTAGTGATTCCGTCAGTCTAACTTTGCAAGCAATGAGTCTATTGGGCTAACTTACACAGTGCAGAGGAGGGGTTACAAGAGCATAAGCGACCCCGAGACAGCTGTATCACCACAAAGTCCTACCCCACCATGGATGACAACCTCATGGAAGCTACATTATAGAGCCCCCTCTCAGTTAACCCTCCTATATATGCTAGTGTTTCCCAAGATCTCTTGCAATTGGAGGAGGACAGGATGACTAAGGACTAGACTCCCAGGCAAGAGTAACAAGTCTGTTAACATTACTACAGATCTAATTGCCTCTGCATGTATTTACCCAGTGTATTGTCCTGGCAACCAGGCCAGCATGACCTCTACTCTGAACTATGCATGGAGTGAACATGTTATACACAGAGGGGGAAAGAAGCCATTTAAACTGCAGCAAAAGCTATGAACAAGCACCTGTAGATGAACACAGGTGCCAGCCAGTTTCTGCATACCATGGTAGATCTTGGCTCACCCTGATATTGGACTTAAGGGTCACAACTTGTGCCCCAAGGTAAGACTGTCCACCCATCCTCAATAAACAAATAAAATAAGAGCCAAATTAATAGTGGAAAGCAGAAAAGGGAGATTTATTCCATGTGGCCACATTGGGAAAAGACAGAGAGATCCAGCAAACTCAAGCTTGTCTTCTGGGTCCTGAAGTGAGATCAAAGTTTAAATGGAGGGCCAAGGATGACACATCTAAACAGACCTGGTCAAGGTCGGCCCTGCCCACCATTGAGCCATTGTTGTCCAGGCATCGATCTGCAAGGTGGTCTAACAAGTTGCTAGAACTGTGTGAATTTCTTTCTAGAAGACAAGTTCCCCTTTGGCTGTCACCTTTTCCTTCTTCCAGCATGATGATATTCCTGAACAAATTTCCATTTCTTTGGGGTCTGTTGTTTCAGTGATCGGAGAGATTGAGACCCAAGTATTTTCTCAGAATATCTTCATTTCTGCCAGTCTAGTTACAAACCCACCATTCCTAAGAAGCCCAAGCTCGAAGTTCTTCCAGAGGAGCCAAGTTTGGGATGAAGATGCTGTGGCTGGTGTGACCTGAAAACGAATCCTGATTCAGCCTTTGCCAGCTCAGGAAAACTTAACAAATTTGCTAAGGCAGAAGTAGCTTTAAAAGGCGCCAAAATACAGTGAAAAGCCAGCAGCTCTCATCATCTGGGATCTGCTGAATAAGAATGGAACGCATGTCCCTCTGGGTGGCAGAGATGGGCTTTGTGAAAGCAGATAGCTGATGCTCTCCCAAGCCACCTGTTTTGGTCTCTCTGCATTAGAAAAGCCTTTGTGTCTAATATCGCTGGATCAGATGGGTTATCAAGGTTCCTCAAAAGATGTTTATCCCAGATGCTAGAATTAGTCCCCGGAATGGGCAGAGTGACACCGGGCATGGAGAAGCTGGTTCCTTCTGTATCATAGTATAACTCTTCCCCGATCAGGAGGGGCACAGGGAGCTCTGAAGGTCTGCCTGCTAGAATTTATGTGCCAGTCCAATTAATTCATGGAAAAGGAAGCCAAAACCAATAACCCTTCAGAAATAAGCTTTATTAGGAGTGAGAGCCTTGTAACCAAGGCTATGATTGGGCCTTGACAT
Organism: Cricetomys ansorgei; assembly: GCA_026225945.1. NCBI lineage: Eukaryota > Metazoa > Chordata > Mammalia > Rodentia > Nesomyidae > Cricetomys > Cricetomys ansorgei. Next base: position 3,899,206 of record JAMJFZ010000435.1, on the reverse strand, counting down.
AAGAGAGCTTTGTAGGGGATAGAATATCATGTCAGAGACATAGCCTTGAAGTGACAGACAGGCTTTCCATTACAACTTGGAGAGGGGGTTTGTGGGAGAGGACAGAGGAGAGATTCAAGTGAAAGAATGCAAGATAGCTTCCACATACAGGGTCCGAGGTCTGACACTGCGCGGGAAGAACACTTCAGAAAGAGCACTAGTGGCCGTGTTTCCGCAAATAGAAACTATGGGCAGGGTTGTCTTTGATGCTTCAGTCTTCATTTCTAGTGTGGAATGTCATCCCACCTAGACCTAGAAGGAGGACCAGAAGCCCATGCCAACAATGCTGAAGAGCAGGGTATTGCCCCACCCCTCCTCACCCTGCTAGACCCTTTTGCTGTCTGGCTGAGCGTTTTGAACCTCAGACAAACAACAGGTTCCTATGGAGGAGGCTACAGAATTCCTAGCTAGCTGCACATGTAGGCTGTACCTCTCACTGATCCTCTCAGCGGCCTTATAGACAAGGCTAGAGCACTCTTTAGAGAGAAATCTCAGGGCTCCAACTCTTTATAGACTGCAACTGCCCTAAACTTGCATTTTTATTTGTTGGAGTGTATGCTTACTCACATTTTGGTGGACAAACAGGAAATGAGTAAAATGTTTTGGGAAGGAGTTTGAACGGACCTTTCTTTAAAGAAAACATAGAAAATCAGTAGATCCCTGAAGGGGTCTCCATTTATGATAGTTATTTGCCCCATGCCCCTTTTCCATTTTTATGTGTGTGTGTGTGTGTGTGTGTGTGTGTGTGTGTGTGTGTGTGTGTGTGATGTGTGCATGTGTGTATATGCATGTTTGCATGTGTCTGGGCACACCAGTATGTTCACGCATGTGGAGGCCCTTGGTTGACATCAACAATAATTCTTGATTGCTCCTCCACCTGTTCACTGAGGCAAGGTCTCTCGTTCAAACATGGCTAACCTTCTAGCTAGCTCCCTCTGGAGATCTGCTGACTCTGAAGGTGGGCTACCATGTTCACCTGACATTGCACATGGGTACAGGAGATTCAAACTGTGGTCCTGATGCTCACGTGATAGTGCTTTTCCACTGAGCAACTCCCCAGGCCTGGTAATTGGATCTGGTATCAACTAAGAGGCTCACCTCTGGATTAGTTTTGGGGGGGTGTCCTGGAAAGATTAACTGAAGAGGGAGCACACCTCCCACCCCTGTGCAAAATGAGTAATACCCTCAGATGTGTGAGGAAAAAGCAGACTTCTCTTGCCTGCCTGCTTTTGCCGCTTGTGAGGCTGTTGCTGTCCTGTTGCTCTTGCTGCTGCTGTCACCCTCTCTGACATGGAAACCAGTTTCCTGAGCCTTCCAGCATGGACTGAAAGTGGCTCTCCAGGTCTTTAGTGACAGACTTGGACTGCTGAGGCATCTAGCTTTGCGGATTGAGCAGCTACCAATTTCTTTGCCTCTCCCGTTTTAAGCAGCCATTACTGGACTTCTATTCTGCATCACGTAGGACAGTCTAATAAGTCCCTTTGTGATATACATTCATCCTATAAGCTCTGCCCTCAGAGAACCTTAACTTGGGGACCACATGATCAATCATCATGGAATTGCAAACCAAAATTACAAAGAGGGGACAGGTGAGATGGCTCAGAGGCTAAGAGCACTGGCTGCTCCTGCAGAGGACCTGGGATCAGTTCCCGGCACCTATTTGGCAGCTCACGACCACTTGTAACTCCCATTTCAGGGGATCCAATGCCTTCTTATGGTCTCCAATGGCCCGTCATGCACATGATGCACAGATATACAGGCATACAAACGTTCACACACATAAAATAAAAAAGTTTTAATATCTTCAACTGTGTGTGGTGGTGCACACTTTAATCCCAGGGGATCTCTGTGAGTTTGAGGTCAGCCTTTTCTACGCAGTGAGTTCCAGGCCAGCCAGGGCTGTGTAGGGAGACCTTGCAAAGAACCAAACAAACCAAACATCCAAAAACAAATAAACAAAAATAGCAAGGAGCTATAATCGTATACCCATCAGAATAACTATTGAAAGAAAGCAAAAGGCAGCAGATGTTTGTGTTATTTTACACACTGTTGGTGAGAATATAAATTAGTACAGCCATTATGGAAAACAGTAATGAGGTTTCTCAAAAAAAATTAAAAATGGAAACCATTATATGGTCCAGCAACCCCATTCCTGGGTGTAGATCCAAAGGAATTGATATCCATGTGGTGAAGACATAGCTGCATTCCTTTGTATCCAGCAGCACCCTTCACAATGGACCAGAAACAGAAGAACTCAAATTCTTGAAGGACATTGTGCTAAGTAAAATATGCTAATCACAGAAGGGCAAATATTACATGGTCCTAATTATATAGAGAAACTAAAGTAGACCCAGACTATAGAATGGTGGTTTTCAGGAGCTGAGCAGGTGTGGGAGGTAAGGACAGAAGGAGAAAAGTTGGCCCGAAGGTACAAGGTCTAGAGTTCAATGAACAGCACAGACTAGTTAGTATAGTCGACAGTGCTGTTTTGGTTAGAATTTGTCCTATTACATTGTGTGAGTACTAGGTATGTGTATCTATATGTGAGCATGTGCATATGTGCATATTATGTATAGGTAGGAGCCCACACTCTTACCGCCATCCCAACCTGTCAGTTATCCCCCACCCAGACCATGCCCCTACCTCCTCAGAGCCCCAAAATATTAGCTGCTTAAATAGAGGGGCCAGATGTATGGTGATCAAACTAACACCCCTTCTAAGAAGAATTATACAAGTTGGAAAACAAATGTTTTCACAAAAGTTATTTGAGGGCACCAAAAAAAAAGGCCCAGCCGGGACTTGAACACCACGACCCCAGAGTGGAGGGAGGCACTGAGCAGGCCTCACATCTGCTGCTGCTTTTTCCTCTTGCAGAGTTTTCCTGTTCACAGAGTGGATCAGCTGAGTCAAACAGAACGTATCAGCCAAGACCATGTGACTCGAATTGAGACCAGAAGACAAAACCAGAAATTCATTGGTGTCGGCATGGCTGTGGGTCAAGACCGTTAAAGATCCCAGCAGGAAAGAGCCCACTTGAGCCCTACTGCTTGAAGTTACCCCACAGGTGCTGGCTGATGCCTGAGTTGTGGATAGCTGGGCTCAGACTTAGAAGCCAAGCAGAAAGGCTCCACCAAGCCCTTAACTTTGGTAGTCTCATGCTCCTGGGGGGAAAAACTGGACTTCAGGCCCATCAAGCAAGAGATATGTTGGTAAGAAACCATTGCTTTCAGTTGCACCCAGTGACAGGGCTGTGAGCTAAGAGTAAAAGAGATTAAAGAGGAAGAGATACTGTTGTTGTACGCCGCTATGGGGGCTCACCAAGGACGACAAGGAGGCATATTTCATGATTGCAAACTCTGCCAGACCTTAGCAGAGGGAACCACCATCATGGCCAGTGCCATAGTACCAGTGGAACCCCGAGCGTCTGAGTTCAGGTGTTTTATTGATTCAGAACTCCTCAGGTGCAGATCATAAGCAATTAAATAACCCCCACATTAATCCAACACCTGCAAATAATACAAAACACCCTAGACAGCCCATCACCCAACAGTGCACAAAAACAATTATTTTAAACACAACTGAAAACAAACTTCCCCAACAAGGTACACATGATGTAGTTGAAGTGGCACCTCATGCCAAAATAATAAATAAATAAATGCATAAATCAATCTGAAGTCTAAGAAAGTAGCATCATCTACAGCTTTATGATGTTCATAATTCATTTCATAATCAGTTTAAAAAACACATAAAACCTTGAAAGAAACACGGGACCTGATCATCAAATAACAAGCCAAGATAAAATAGGACTTAGAAGCAGAACCAGAAATGCCTTCGATTTTGGGGGCTGTCACGAGAAGACTACAGAGTGGCTTTTACTAATTTAGTCAGCGAAACACACAAATATGAAGAATCTTACCAGAGACCTAACATCTTGGAAAAATAATCAAAGGATATGCCAGAAACGAAAAGCATAACAACAGAAATTTAAGGTCCGTAGATGGGCTTAAACAGTGGGTTAGACACAGCAAAACTGAGAGTTCATAAACTGGAAAGTTAAGTCACTAGAAAGTGCTCAGGTTGACCCACTGATGAGGGTGGGAATGTTAAATAAAAGCAGATATACACAGAGGGAGAATTGGTGAGCATATGACCAGAATCCCAGGAGTAGAGACGGGAGAGACTACGCTGGCCAAGAAGTTCTTGAAGATGATAGAAGACATCAAGCCGTGGGTTTAGAGATTCCCACTGTGGGCGTAAGGAGCACTGAGGGGCATTGTAGCACATATACCAAAGCAAAGAACATACAAAATGCTAAAGAGAAGCCAAATGAAAGCGGTACATGGTCATCAAAGAAGAGCAAAAACAAGAATTTATAACAGACCTTTCAACGGAGAGACTGGAAGCTAGAAGACAATGCAATGTTAAATTCAAAGGGCAGAAAGTGTATATGACCCTTGAACTCTAAGCCTGGTGAAACTGGCCTTTCAAAGGAGAAGACAGGATGGAGAGATGGCTCAACAATTAAGAGTACTTGCTGCTATTCCAGGACCAGAGTTGAGTTCCCAGCACCTGTGTCTGATGGCTCAGAACAGCCTCTAACGCCAGGTCCAGGGATCCAATGCCCTCTTTTGGCCTCTACAGGCACCTGCACTCACATGCACACACCCACACACTAAGGAAAAACAGTAAGATAAACAATGATGCTTTCATGGAGAATGGTCCACACTAGGAAGGATACTTAAAGAGACTCTTCTGGAGGAAAAAATGGCCCTAGATAAAGGGCCCATAGCAGAGGAAGGAGTAAATGTGTGGCTAAATGTAGATGGGCACTGGCTTAAGAATGTGTAGAATAAAAATCCATGTTATGAATAGACCAAAATTTTAATAAGGAAGCATTAGACAGAGTCAGAGTGCTGTGAAGTGCTTTAATTGCCCAAGAGTGATAAAATCATCATTTAAATTTTCTTCATCTATCCACTGGACTACTTTTCAGCCTTTAAAAAGGAAGGAAATTCCAACACTGTCTATCACTTGGCTGAACTTTGAAGATATGTGTGAAATAAAAATAAGCTATCTACAGAAAATGCATTTCATTTCTATAAGGTCCTCTGGTAGTCAAAATCAGAGGCAGGTGTAGCACATTGGCTTTCTAGGCAAGAGGGGAGCACTCTTGTTTTATGGGTTCAGAGTTCAGTTCGACAAATGAAAAAGTTCTAGGAGTCTATTACACAACAATATGAACACATCTAATGCTATTAAACTCTACCCTGCAGTAATGATTAGGAGGGTAAAAGTTCACGTTGTGTGGATTTTACCAAAATTAAAATATTTTAGGAAAAGAGGGGAGAGAGGTGGAGTCTATTTGGATGCAAACTTGGCTGCACAGGAGAACTGTATAGAAAAATTAAATATCCTACAGTTGTATATTGATACGAATTTAGTAGCTATGACACATATTTTATTGTTTTTGCACAAAATTTCCAAATGACATGATTCTTCAGGATCTTAGAAGTTAAGCAGAATCACGTTCTGTCCTGGGAGCGATGAGTGCCGGGTGGTGCCATTAGCATGTGGAGGTTACAGCAAAATGAACCAGTCAAGATCTGCTGTGAATCGTGTGGGAAACTCGTCCCGCAAAGGCCTGGTGAGGTGCCTGGAGTTCTGCAGAAAATGATAGAACCCTCGATCTGTTGATTCTTAATTAACTTAGTCTGTCTGGACTGCAGCATGCTCACTTGCAGATGACAGACTAAATTAGGCTCCAGTGGGGACCCAAAGAGAGGGACCAGGGTACGGGCCCAGATCCTGGCCAGAGGATAAAGTATTTAAGAGCAATAATCTTCAGGACTTGGTGATAAAATTGATGTAAGGAGAGAAAAGAGGAAGCTCAGAGTGAACCCTAAGTGGCTGGTCTGGATGGAAACAGCTGTGGTACCATCTAGAGTAAGGATTGCAATGGGAGGTCTGGGGTTCTCCAGAAAGCTGGATTTAAGGTGTTCGGAATGTCCAAAACAAACACATCGGACTGACCGAAGAGACCAGGTGGGCTGTGGCCACCTGGCAGAATAGGCAAAATTGTTCACTGTCTGTTCAGAAAGTAAACTGAGGCTCTAGAGAGGAGCCTGGAGGGGTACTTCTATGTGGGGGGACATAGAAGGCTGTATAGATGGAATGCTATCTCCAAAGGGCAGAAAGCACACAGGAAGCTGGAATTGGAAATCCAGGGGCAATCCTAGGGAGTGAGCTGAGTTGGGAACCAAGAAGGAATTCTGGGAGGAACAGACCATAAGGTCAAGGTTTCCAAGGGCACCAGACGATGCCTGTTGGAATCAGCATTATGAAGCGGTTGACCTCAGGGTCGGGTGAGTAGAGGGGCTCAGAGCAGCCAGAGGATGAGAGAGAAGAGGTCAGATGGATGAGTAAAGAGAGGAAGGGGGCTAAGGGAGATGCTTGCTTTTCTGTGGGTGTCTCAGGGTGAAGAGGCACAGATGCAGTGAAATGGGAATGCAAAGATCCAGAAGAAGAGAGGGTTATGGGAAATCGCCGAAGAGCAGCACATGTGGGCTTGGCTCTTCAATCTCTCCGGGTCTCTCTCCTATCAGTCCTCACCCGCTCAGCTCACCCCTTCTCTGACTTCAACCATACTCCTTAGAGTGCTCAATGTCAGCTTCCACCACATAGACTTACCTCTCTCTTGTGTGTTTTAAAGTAATTTTTGTTTTCATTGAGTACAAGTGTATACTTTGCAGCCCAAAGAAGTGGTGAAAGGAAGTACTGCTCTGCGCCCGTTTCAAGGCCTCCCTCCCCATCTCCAAGGTCTTGGAGATAATCTCTCCTGGTACTTGGTCAAATTAGCTCAACGAAGTTCTTCTTGAGGCTTCCTTAAATACACTGACTTCTGTGCTGCCACACCCCTGCTTCCTTCCATTCCATTCCCTCCGAGATAATGAAATCCCAGCAAAAGGTTAAAAATGTCGGTGTTGTCATGAGCATGCTACAATTGTCTGGTAACTGCTTCCCCTCATTTCTCTTACAGCAATGTTTGCATTTTTTTTTTAAAAAAAAATCTAATTTGTCTTGATTTTCATTTACCGGTTGCTATTTTTCCAACAGCGTCTCAGAAACCTATGATTATTTCCCCTGATCTTGCTTGATGAAAAGGCTGCCCTGGAGACATCTCACTCCCATTGGAGCCTCCCACAGGCACATGATAGCCACTCTGTTGTCTACATTGCTGCCTGCCTGCCTGCCTGCCTGCTGCTACCCCTGCCTGATGCTGCTGCTGTTGCTGCTGCTGCTGCTGCTGCTGCTGCTGCTGCTGCTGCTGCTGCTGCTGCTGTTGCTATTGCTCTGCCTGCTACTGTTGCTGCTGCTGCTACTGCTGCTGCTGGTGCTACTACTGTCCCTGCCTGTTGTCTGCTACTGCCCCTGCCTACTGCTGCCGCCTCTCCTGCCTGCTGCAGCTGCCTCCACCTGCGGCCACTCCTGCCTGCTACTGCCCCTGCCTACAGGCACATGATAGCCACTCTCTTGTCTACATTGCTGTCTGCTGCTGCCACCCTTGCCTGCTGCTGCTGCTGCCCCCCTGCCTGCTGCTCCTGCTGCTGCCCACCTGCTGCCATCCCTGCCTGCTACTGCCCCTGCCTACTGCTGCCCTAGTCTGCTGCTGCCTCCTCCTGCTGCTGCTGCCTCTACCACATCTGCTGCTTCCTCAGTTTACCCTTCATGTTGACATCATATATTCTCTCCAGTGACTCAGGGGGCAAAGTTGTAAAGTACTGTGCCATGAAAATGTCTCTATTCTATCTTCACATTGAATCTGTAGATAGCTGCATAATAACGGCTAGAAAAATGTTCCCTCAATGTTTAAGGCATCTATGCCTGTCCAGCTTCTGTTTTTGTTGTTGATGCCTGATCCTATTAAGGCTTCCTGTCCCTTGACCTATTTTACTCTGTTTTTGTTTTCCTAAGACTGGTTCTCACTTGGTGGCCCACACAGACCTCACAGGTACAGCCCTCCTGTCTCTGCCCCTCAAGTGCCATCATGTAGATGTGCCCACCACATCTACTTTCTCTTGGGAGGTTTAAAAGCTTCTCTTTATGCCTTTACTTCAGTGTCTTGTAGTTCTCCATTCTGTCCGGTGCTTGGTGGCCGCTGTGTCGTGAAGACCTGTCTCTCTCAGCTCTCGGGCATGCTCAGCCCACTTCTTCATTGTTTTCTCTATCTCATTTCGCTGTTTCTTCTTCTCGGAGCCTCTTTGGGTTTAACACTGGGCTTCCTATTTTGATCTTCTGATTTTATTTTCTTTCATTTTATGGACAATTATTTATATTCCAATTCTTCAAATGTGTTTATCTTATATTTAATTTCCAAGATTATTTTCTTTTTTCACAACCACTGGTTCATGTTTCATAGATACAGTTTATTTTCTTAGCTACTTACCCACCTGGGCAAAGCCTTCAAGGTTCAGTTAAGAACCTCCGCCCTTTGTAGCACCTCTTTAAGTCAGCCCACCTCTCCACACTGGGCAGGACTTGCACGGCATCTTTATGTTCTGTCATTGTGCCATCTAATATGTCATTGTATTTAGACTTACACTGCTTCCTACTAAAGGGATCCGTTGTATCTTCCCAACTGTACTGTAAGATGGATCTGGGGGTCAGGCGGGGCTGGAGACATGGCTCAGTGGTTAACAGCGCTGGGCACTCTTCCAGAGGACCTGGGTTCAATTCCCAGCACCCACATGGCAGCACACAACTGTCTGTATCTCTAGTTCCAGGGAATCAGATGCAAAACACGGATGCACATAGAATAAGTAAATGAATAAGGGGGAAACCTTTCTTTTAAAAAAGAGAGAGAGAGAGGTGGGTCTGGGACTAATCTTGAAAATTAAGTATAAAATCACTAATTTTAACGTTTTGATAGGAGAATTGGAATTCAAGATAATTGTCCATAAAATAAAACCAGGATAAAGAGGAAAAGGGTGAAAGACAAAACCAGATCAAAAAGACCCAATGTTAAATTAAAAGGAGCCCTGGAAAGAGACAGGGAAAATGTGCAGAAAAAAAAATTACAAAAGAAATGATAAAGTTCCTTAGTTTCAAACAAAGGGTTTTTATTCTTCTCTTTAATTTAAGGCGTACTTTGGGGGCAGGTGAGGGGAGACTGGAGAGATGGTTCAGGGGTTAGAAGCACTTGTTGCTCTTGGGGAGGACCTGAGCTCAGCTCCCACCACCCCCATCAGGAAACTCAGAACCTCCTGTGACTCCAGCTCCAGGGGATCCAGTGCCCTCTCTGCCCTCTGTGTGGACCCACACACACAGTTACACACACACATAAATATAAATTTAATTTTGTTTTTCTTTTAAGAAGTTACCCTTTTTGGGCCCTGGAAGTATAACAAATGTTTCACAAGTACTTGCTGATTTGAATTAAACCGCCACCTTGATCCTTCCGCTACAGGACATCCCAGCTGGAAGTCCTCTGGAGTAGCAAGTACTGGAATACCTGACGGGAGTTCAGTCGTCTGTCCGTGTCCTCGTGTCTCTTTACATAACTCCACATCAGTATTTCAGTGCAAAGTTTTAGGAGGCCTTCCTTGAAGCAATCTACTTGTATTTCACAGAGAAAAAAGAATACAGACACACACACCTTTGTATTGCTCGTTATCATTGGTTTGTGAAAGACTGAACTGAATTAAGTAGTTGACATACCCAGAACAGTTAACACAGCCAGGGCCATAAACAAATGTATCTCGATTTTGGTCAGCCTCTGACTTAGCCAGCAGAATCTCAAGGGACTTGGATGTGCTGGAGAGTAGCCCGCCATCCTCCACCCTTGCTCTGGTCCAGAGCATCAGTGAGTGGAAGGGATAAAGGACATTCTATGCAGTTCTGTGCATAACCATCAAGAGAGCACCCACTGTAAACCAGGAAGGGTGCTGTGGCAGAAGTGGATCTCTGCCCCACCCCTCCCCCAGCTCTCCTGGGTCCTCTTGCAGTCAGAAGCACACACAGGTGAGCTAGCTGGCGTGGATTAGTGCTCAGTTCTTGGTCTTAAAGCAGCACGAAGCTCACTAGCCCAGCCAGGGCCAGCTATCTTGCTCTCATTAGAACCAAGGTCCACGGGCTGAACTGTACCTTCCTGGCTGTGAATTCTGAGTCCATGCTGACTCTTCCAGGCCCACAGGTCCAGAAGCCTCGTATTTCTACTTGCTATATCAGATACCCACTAAGCTCCACCTCTCCAGCAGCTTAAGCAGTCAGTCTTGAACCATGCTTCTATGTCTATGCCCTCCTTTCCTTCACTTTTCTAACTATTGTCAGGCTTTGAAGAAGTCAAACAGATTTGCAGAGAGGATGCAAGCTGTCCAGTTGGCTTTGGATAGCCCATGCCACAACATGAATCATGTTTTATAATAGCAGGACCGGTGGATCCGGTGGATTGTGGAGTCCTTCGAGCACCCTGTTTTAGCGACTTTCATGTTGTGTTGACCACAATATCTGCTAAGGGCAGCTCAATTCACTGCTGCAGAAGCTTTTAATACATCACGGTGGAGGAGGCACCGCAGAATCTGAGATTAAGGCTCTCCCACACCTCAGTGGCTCAGGAAACCAAGAGTGAGGCAGGACCCAGGGCCTTGGTATGGCTGTCAAGGGCCCACCTGCTCACACCAGGCAGTCCCACGTCCTCAAGGTGCCTTCGTCTTCCCGAATATCACCACGGGCCTGGAAACAAAAAGCATGAGCCATAAGGGACCTTTCAGATTCAGAACCACAGCACACAGCAATCCCTCGTGAAGTAAGAGAAATAGGTTGGTATTCACACCAGGACAAAAACCTATGACTCTGTTGGCATACTCACAGAACTGTGTGATAACCAGCATGGCAGACATGAAGAAACCTGTCATCCTTCCTGCAGGGCCCCACGGGGCTTGAGAAAACACACAAAGTGAATCTGGAATACTGTCAACATCTCAGAGCAAACACCAGCCTCTGAGGTAGAGGGGGACTGTGCTGCCCTCCCACGAGAATGGAAGTGGCGCCACCAATCAGTTTATGGCCAGCCTAGGGACTGGAACATTCTGCTTGGCACTGGCTTGTTGGGAAGCCACACAGGACTCCCTGGCTCAGCGCAGGTGGCAAAACTCTGCCATGCTTTTCAAACAGGAAGTGCTAGTCTACCCTTCTCACCTCAGAGGGCCTCAGGTCTCTCTCTAATAATTTTTCTGTTTCTTCCATGACTACTTCATATTTGACTGGTAAGCAACATAGAGTGCATTTTAGATTGTCCTTTAGAACAAATGACAAAATTAAATTCAAAGTATTACCAAACCCCCTCCTGTTTTTAGTTTTCTTTCACTGCTGGCCTTTAATATTTGTGACCCCAAGCACAACTCCCCACTCTGGTGTGCTTGCTATTTGGCTAGTGATGTCTTTTCTTTGGCTCTGTAAGGATTTAGTAAGGGCTGAGTCTATGTCAAAGTCACAGGCCAACTGCCTGCCTTCCTGGCCAGCTGCCATCACTCAGCTGGGCTGAGTTGTACCACATCTGTGAGCCTGGCCAGGGACCACTGGGGACCGCAGCTACCCAGTCACCCTCCCTCTCACCAGGATCTCCATTCCCAGTCATCTCCCCACAGGCTCTCTCCATGCTTACCACCCTTGAGATCTCCACTCCGTTGTTGCTTCTGCTGACTGTAAAAGGTGGGCTTTGCTTTTCTCATACACTTTTAAAATACCAGTGAACTCTCCTAGGAAAACCTGGAATGGTCTGAAAGGTTTTCTCTGAAGTGTGTCCTGCCTGCTCCCATCTTACAAAATCCTGGCCTCCTGGTTGTGCTTGCTGCTTCTGTTATGGGTAGGCTTAGCGAAGGAGAGATGTGAACTTTCACATGGTAAAATAATGGGGAGAAGAAGGTAGTTCAAACTATTTACATCACAGCCAGGATGTATTAATGTGCTCAAAACTGCCTGTCCAGGGGCTGGAGAGATGGCTCAGTTATAAATATTCACTGCATCTGCAGAGGACTCAAGTTCAGTTCCCAGCATCCATGTAAGGCAACTTAACAACCACCTCTAACTCCAGCTTCTGGGATCTGCCTGACCACAAAGACAAATCATCCATTCTTATCCACCACCTTCCTCACCATCAAAAAGTTAAAAATAGTCTACCCCACACAGGGTGTTCCGTCCTTTAGCCCTTGTGCCATGGCATTCTCATCTACAGTAGTCACACTTGGAAAGCACACAACCAAGCTGCAAAAACTGTCTCACTGCTTAAGTAAGTTTACAATCTATGTTGAGCCTCACTCGGCAATCCTGAGCCAAATGCAGCCCATGCGCCACAGGTCAGACTCCCCTGGTGGTGACTTCCTTCTCCTTCTTGAAAGTGACAGAACCCCTCAGTCAGCCACCATGGACTTGGGTCTCCAGGCCAGATGATCCCAGCACACCTGCCATGAAAAGCAAAAAGAACAGTGTGCGATGTCAGGTCACAGTGTGGGGCAGCTCACATGAAATCACCTCTACCTCAAGCTGCAGGGCATCCAGCATCCTCTATTGGCCTCCACAGGCACCTGTACACCCAAGCAGGTACACACACACACACACATACACACACACACACAAAATAAATAAATAAATAAATAAATAAATAAATAAATAATAAATAAAACTAATAATAAGCAAAAGACCCTGTCCTTTCTCATGTTTCCTTTTTCTGTTTGGAGGTTTTGAGGTCAAGGAGGCGGGATTGTTTTGTTTTGTTTTGTTTTGAGGCAGGGTCTCACGTAGCCCAAGTTGGTTTCAAACTCCATGTGTAGTTGAGGATAACCTTGAATTTCGGCTCCTCCTGCCTTCACCTCCCAAACACTGGAATTGCAGGCTTGTGCCTGCAGGCCTGGTTGGTGCGGTGCTGGGGATGGAACCCAGGACTTCTTGCGTGCTAGGCAAACACTCCACCAACTGAGCACATCCCCAGCCCTCCTATATTTTCTTCTACTTATTAGTTGAGCGGAGGACATGGCGTGGCTGGTGTGAACCCATGATACTAATGCTGCCTCTCTCTTTTCTCTCTTTCTCTCTCTCTCTCTCTCTCTCTCTCTCTCTCTCTCTCTCTCTCTCCTTGTTTTAGGGAATGCTGTCGGTTTTTTGGAGACAATGGCTTGACTTTGAAAGTGTTCTTTACCAAGGCAGCACCTTTCGGTGTTCTTTGGACTCTCACAAACTACCTGTACTTACACGCAATAAAGAAAATAAACGCCACGGACGTGTCCGCGCTGTTCTGCTGCAACAAAGCCTTTGTTTTCTTGCTGTCGTGGATCGTTCTCAGGGACAGATTCATGGGAGTGAGGGTAAGTTCTCTATTATCTGTCTTCCTCCCTCTCTCAGTCATGCCAACCAGAACCTGCCCGTTGGCTTGCTTGGCTCCGTGTGCTAGCCTGCAAACACCAGCTGCTGACCTCTGCCCTTGTGATTCTCAGCAGTGCTCAGTTCTCGCTATGGTTTACACACCTTCTAGCTTGCCAACTATGCTAGACAAGCATTCGTGAACACAAAGCATTTCCATGAGCATTCCCTAAAGTTAATGCCAAGCAGAGGAGCCAATCAGGAAGTAGTGATGTCCTTGCATTGCTCTCTTCCTGTCCCATGGCAGCCTTCTGATCTGCAGCACATGGCATGGATGTGCCAGAAGCTGGGAGCTATCTCACATCATTATGACTCTCAGGTTAGGATGCTTCTGAACCCCTGAGGATCCTTGGGTATACTGTATGGGAAGGTTTGAGGCTTTGCCTGGATCATGTAGCCAGAAACACCAGTGCTAATGGGGTGGGGGTGGCGGGGGCACCTTCCACTTCAAACTGTAGATCAAGGGCAAATGCAATGACATCCCTTGAATGACCTGGAATTTTCCAGAACAGTCGTGGTAAATTTAAAGCGAGCTGAATTTCATGACAGCTTCATGGAACACTGTAAATGCACTGTCAAATACCAGTAGGAACACGGAAAGATCTAACCCAAGCAGAGGAAACAGGTGCCGGTTATCTCAAGGACTGTCTTAGTGGTTTTCTGCCTGCTCCCTCTGGTGGCCAGGGGCTGCCTCTGCTGTTCATCTCCATGCCCCAGAGTAGGACAGAACACTGGTCACTCACGGCACAGCTCATCATATTTCCTCTTCCTCCTGGATCCTCAGGTAGCCCCACTCGAGCCAACCACGTTGGCGACCATCAAGGCACAGACTCCAGGTCCTCTACTTCTGTCCTTGCTTCATTGTCCTGGGGACAATGACATCACCTAAGGGTGGGCTTACGCCCACCTGAGTTATACAAACAGCAGTGGGGACATGAGTCAGCTGCTGGTTCATATTTTTAGCTTACAGCAGGGGGAGAGTTTGTTTTGAGGCACAGTGTTGTTAATTTTGGAATAAAAACTCACGCCCCGGGCTGCCACTTAGAAAAGCCTTCAGCAAATAAATGATCTAATACGTCTTCTGGGAAGGCTGCAGGTGCTTCACACAGACTCAAAGCTGAAGACTTGGATGTCCCAGGGACGTTGACCCATGCTCATGGCTTTCTAGGCTTTATTTAAGGGTCAAAGAACCAAGAAATTTCATAGAGCTTTGGGATGTGAAATGTCCCAGGCAAATTTTTGTTACTCGGAAGAGACACTTCAAGGTCAATGACGCAAGCTGCAGAGAAAACAGGATGGTCTACGACTGAGAGATGTGGGTGCGAGTAGACTTGAACTACTCAGCAGACTCACAGAATGCAGGGTGGCTGAGACTGTGCTTGTTGGTTGTCTGTGGATAGGAGACTTTCCAGCATCCCTCTACCGTGATGCTGTCTGGCAGCGTTAGCCTCTGATTCAAGCGCTCTCTGCCGACCACTGCACACTACAAATTTGTGCTAAGGCTTTCAGTACTCAGCGGGTGCTGTAGGGAGAGGCCACGGGGCCAGCCTGGGTGACAGGATATTGTAACATGCAGACACTGTGCTGGCATGGCCTCCTTTTAGACCGCATGGCCAGTCACTGAAGAGCTTCCCACTGCAGGCTATTGGGTCAATACGGAGCTCAGACAGCCTGTGGGATCAGTGAGAACAGATGATAGACAGCTGGAGAAGGAGGCCCAAGGTCACTCAGCATTCAGGTAGCCATCTGGGGTAGACAGCTACTTCCACTAGGGAGTTTCCAAAGACTTAAGAACTAATGCAGCTTCAGCCTGGGGGCTGAGGGAACAGTGCCAGACCCACAGGCTTGAAGGACCTGACCAAGGCTCCTTGTGTGCATGGACAGGGATGGGGAGCAGCAAACAAGATGTGTGTGATTAGAACAATTGCTTCAATCACACAGTTATAGCTTGTTGGATACGGAGAGGGCCAGCAGCAGTTCTAGGTCAGCAGGACAGGTTCAAAAATAAGAAAATGTGTCTTGTAATGTTATGGATGGCCTGGTCTTTCCTGGTGTCGGAGAGCAGAGTGCTGTGAGATGTCTGAACAGGACTCGAGCTGTCCTCATCTCTGTTTACAAGTACTTGTCACGGGTGCCCTGGGCCAGAGGTTCTTCCACAGTGACCAAATGCTCAATCTGGGAACAGGTGTTGAGCTCTCGGTCCTTTAGCAGAATACCAATATCTGAATCTTAGCTTACCCAGTCTTTAAAGCAGACAGAGAAGAGGTCGCCATTGGGTGCCCTGGATTAAGAACTTGTACCCAAAACTTGTGAATCCATAGGACAAACTTGACAGGGTCTGAGGAGAGTTCACTGTAGCACAGAAAACAGGCAGGGAATACTTCCACACTGAAAATAAAAACTTTCTTAGTGTATGGAATGCAGGTTGATCTTCTGTAAGCCCCTCAAATCAGGAGAGTATCCAGACCCTGCCCTACAGGGAAAAAAAAAAAAAAAAAAGCCCAAGACCAGGCCACGGAATTCCACCAATCCCTGATTTTGTCCCAAGATCAGGCCACAAAAATCCCACCAATCCCAGGCCACCCTGGAAAGCTCCACTCCTAAGAAGCCCTATATAAACACTGCCTTCTGCTCAGTTCCGTGTTGCTTCTTTCCTGAGCAGAGGCAGCCACCCCACCCCTCTGTGTTTCCCCCCAATAAACCTCCTTGTATGAGGTTTCCAACTGCCAGGATATCATTCCCCTCCTAGCTGTAACACTTCCGTCTTCCACATCACACCCAGAATCCTTGAACTCACAGACTGGGGAAGGGCCTGGGCTCTGACATTCTGATGGAAGGATCTTGAAAGAGAGATTGGAGGCTGCCCACACACTTATGGCACTGGCTGGGGCCTCACATTCGAAAGGGACTGCTGAAGCTCAGAAAGCAGGCACCCCACACTCAGAGCCATGGACCTCATGACCAGTGGTAGGACCCCAGGAAGTCAGTGTCTCTGGCGCCACCTGCCTGTTGTCTCCGCAGCTGAGGGGAGCCAGGCGACCCTCACCTGCTTTGTCTAACCCCTCTAGCCTCTCCCTGACTCTTTTGCATAGCCCAGTTGAGATGAAAACTCTTAACTATTGGTTTTTAACCTGTAATAAAAAGAATGGGAGAGGCTAGAATATGCCTTGCAAGATTTCAGGAAAAATAACCCATTCTCCTTTATTACTTCAGATCTCAATCATACATGCTTTTGGAATCATCAGAAATCTGGGTCCTGCACCCTCTCTCTTCCCTCCTTCTCTCTCACTATCTCTCTCGAGGGTCTCATAGATACCAAGCTGCCCTCCATTTCATACTATAGCCAAGAATGACCCTGAACTTCTGATCCTCCTGCCTCCATCTCCTCAGTGCTGGGATTACAGGCGGGCACCACCGCTCCCGGTTCACACAGCGCTGGGGGTGGAACCCGCAGCCTAGTGCTTGCTGAGCAAGCTCTCTACCAACTGAGCCACATCCTGATTTGAATTCTTCCTCTGGGCAGGTACTTCTGACACCCAGAGGGTTCCAGAGAGTCTCTGCTCCACCTGTGGCCTGGGGCAGGAGCACCTTGTTCCCCTTTGGTACTTCACTTGCCCTGCTCTTGCTCTCAGGGTGGGGAATGATTATCTTTCTGCGACCTCTGCTTCTTTCTCACGATACACAGTTTTTCGCAGTGCATGAAGCATTTGGCTAGGAAATATGTGTGTATTTGAGATGAAAAGGGAAACAGCTGACTCTGAACGAGCTAAATCCCAGCAAGGGCAAGCAGACAGACAGGACCAAGCTTCCCCCTCCTTGGTCCTCAGCAGCTCCCAGGTCTCTTTTGTAGGGAGCTGTAGAACAGTGTGGAACCACTGCAAGAAGCACACACTAGGAGAAGCACATGGCTCAGGCACACTGCACAAGAGTAAGCCACAGTGCCTCTTATTAACCTATGTGGGTCCCAGGAACGCCCCTGTTTACATCCAGGAGCGTGACTGGCAGTGGCTTACTGTGCATCTTAGTTGCTCCTCTTTTGCCAGGACAAAACACCCAACAAAAGCAACATCAGGAAGAAAGGGTTTGCCATGGTTTGGAGTGCAGTTCATCGGGGTGAAGAAGACACAGAGGCAGATGATGTGGCAGGTGCTCACACTGTGTCTGCAGCCAGGAAGCAGAGAGATCTGAGTGTTGCTCAGATCCTTTTTATTCAGCCCAAAAACTTCCCAGCCCATGGGATGGTCCCACCCAAACTCAGGGCGGGACATCCTACCTTCACTAGCCCAATCTCGAAACTCCCTCACAGACAGGTCCAGTGTTTCCATGGTGAGTCTAAGTTCCGTCAAGTCAACAATCATGAGTAGCCACACGCCCTGGGACTCATAGTCACCTAGTTAAAGGAGTTACCAGAGAGACCTGAAGAAGCCTCTATGTAGGCTCTTCTACCTCCAGCTGTGTGCCTTGAGGCAAATTCCTTAACCTCTTGGAGTCTAAGTCCTTATGCTTATAAAAGGGGGTGAATGACACCACCTCCCTGTTTGAGGTTAAGAGAGAAAGCATGTTGGAAGCACCCAGCATGGCCCCTCTGAAGCTCAGCTGTTGGATGCTCCACTAAGGTCAGCTGTGAAGGATCTTCTCCTCTCCTGTTTCCTGGGTTCTGTGAGCTCTGCTGCCACCTCTACTTGGACTCGGCACTTGTTCTGGATGCCAGAGCATTTTCTCCTCAGAGATTTCATCCCACAACCTGCAAGCACTAAGAACAGCATAGAGGGAGACACAGGGAAGATATGGCTAAGGGGAAGGGAGAGAGGCCACACTTCCAGGTCAGAATGTGGTCTGCAGCCCTTGCTGGTCAGTGGTGCTGTCAGGCCCTGTTGCTAGCGTGTCAACAACAGAAGTCTTCCCCACTTCAATCCCTGTTAAGAAATGAAAACACCAAATCCAGTTTTCATTAGGCACCTGTAGAAGATTGAAAGAGATCTCAATAGTTCCCAGGTGCTGATCAGGTCCTATCCCTCCTCCCTTGTTACGAATGAGTAACCTGTCCTCAGAGTATGATCACCAATCTAAGAAGACTCAGTAGCCAGCCCTGGCTGCAGCCTGAAACAAAACCACACCACTGCCCTGGCTACCACCTGCCTCGGGATTTTGGTTATAGTGAGCTTGGATAGGTATCCTTTAAGCAGCACCCACCAGCCACTTCTGCTCGCTCTCCCAGGAGTCTTGGGATGAAACACCACTTTCCTCAACCTGGAAAAGCCCCATGAGCAGAACATTCTAGCTCTCAGGCACCTGCAGCTCCCTCCTGTGGCCTAACAGTGTTTCCCTCCCTCCCTGTAGATCGTGGCTGCCATCCTCGCCATTGCAGGCATTGTCATGATGACCTACGCAGATGGCTTCCACAGCCATTCAGTCATCGGCATAGCTCTGGTGGTGGGCTCTGCTTCCATGTCAGCCCTCTACAAGGTAGGCACAAGGAACCAACTCTCCCAGCAGGCATTGGGGCAGCAGAGGTCTGGGGCTTGTGGCCTGTCACTTCAGACATTCTGGATGGTGCATGGGCTTCTGAGGAGAGCAGACACTTTCAGATATGCATCAGGAGGCAGACGGCACCAGGGCAGGGCCCAGGCAAGCAGTTGAGAATGACTGGACCCCTGAGCCTGCCCCTGTATTTGTGCCTGATGGGGCATGAAGACTGGGTTATGTGTATGGCTTTGTCATCTAAGTCCTTGGCCATGTGACTTTTGGGGCACCAGCCAACATGATGCCATGAATGGGTAAGACACTGCTTGTCAAATGAATACTTCTATGCAAAAGTATCTTTGACAAGAGCTGGGTGGAGTGGCTTATGTTTGCCATGCCGTCACTCACTGAGGCAGGAGCATTGCCACAAGCTTGTGGTGAGCCTGGGCTACACTGCCAGACCTTTGCCTCAGAAAAGAAAAACAGAGTTTTGACAGAATGTTGGAAGTCACTGAAAAGTGCTTCCTAACTGCCAGTCTAGAGACAGCAAAGGACTGTTCCGTAGCAGCGCCCTGCTCTCACACCAGTTCTCTCAGGCTATATGCTGTCACTTCCCCAGCTCCTGTCTTTCTGCACTCCTCTTCTTTCCTCTCCCCTAGGTCCTCTCTCTCCTCCTCAGATGGAGAATAGAAGATGCAGACATTTTCAGGGCTATAAAATGTCAAGTCCCCCCCCACACACACACACATACAAAACACACCGAGTGACCCCTGGAGATAAGCTCTGGAAGGCCAGAAATAATTCAGTCTGAGCTGCTGTTACACAACATGTGGACGGCAGCACTCCGTCAAACTTCACCCACCTTCACTGACAGGCAAGGAAGGTCAAACCCAGTGGAGCCACTGTGCCTACCATGCAGTCAGCCCCATGCTTTGTCAAGTGTGCACTGCTGCACTCCCACACGGGTGGTCCAGGGTGTCCTCACCTCCTCTCTCTGATGCACTCCCACATGGGTGGTCCAGGGTGTGATCACCTCCTCCTCACTCTGCTGCACTCCCAGGGGTGTTCTCACCTTCTCCTCTCTCTGGCAGGTTCTGTTCAAGCTGCTCCTAGGCAGTGCCAAGTTTGGAGAAGCGGCCTTATTCCTGTCCATCTTGGGCGTGTTCAACATCCTCTTCATCACCTGCATCCCCGTCATCCTCTACTTCACCAGAGTGGAATACTGGAACTCCTTCGACGACATTCCATGGGGAAACCTCTGTGGGTTTTCCATTCTCTTATTGAGTAAGTGGCACTGGCCTTGTGCAGACAGCTAGCAACAAACACAGAACTCTCTGGAAACCCTAGCTATGAAGGTCCCACACTGTCCTAAAGTTCTCTTTTTCAAAGGCCTTGCATTTTTAAAAGAACAACACTTAAGATTTTTTAAGAAGTTTTTTTGGGGGGAGGCCTTGGAAATTAGGGCTTTTTAAAAGATTTATTTCCTTGTACGTATATGAGTTTATTTATGTTTATTAGTTGTGTATGTACGTATGTGCACCACATGTATGCTTGATTCCTGTGGAAGTCAGAAGATATCAGATGTCCTGGAACTGGAGTTGCAGATGGTTGTGAGTCACAGTGTGGATGCTGAAGACCAAACTCGGGTCCTCTGGGAGAGCAACAAGTGCTCTTAAACCACTGAGCCATCTCTCTACCCCTTATTTATACGTGTGTGTGTGTGTGTGTGTGTGTGTGTGTGTGTGCAGGTATCCATGGAGGCAAGAGGTTGTCAGATGTCCTGGAGCTGGAGTTACTGACAGCTGTGTGCTGTCTGATGTGGGTGCTGGGAATTGAACCTGGGTCCTCTGAGAGCAACTGGTACTCTTAACTGTGGAGCCATCTCTCCAAAACCAGTCCTTGGATTTTATGGAGGCTTTGCAGAACTGTGGTTACTGTCTGGTAATTGTCATTGCAACTGTCATTAATGCACAGTGGCAGTCCCGGTTAGATATTACTAATGTGTCACTGTTCAGTAAAAATGATTGATTACCTTTCTTATTAGAGTCTCAGCATCATCACCACCCTTAGATGAAGGCTAAAATCAACAGAGGAGGCACCTCACCAGTTCATTCTAGTCAGTCGGCTCTGTGACAAACACAAGGGCCAGAAGCAGCTTAGAGGAGGAAATGATTCATCAGGCTTACACTTCCAGGTCATAATCTAACACTAAGGGAAATCAGAGCAGGAACTCACGACAGGAGCCTGAAGCAGAAACCGTGAAGGAACACTGCTTGCTGGCTTGTTCTTTAGCTCAATCGCTGGGTTACACTTAGCTAGCTTCTGTAGCCCAGGACCCCTGCCTAAGGATTAATGCTGCCCACAGTGGGCTGGGCCCTTTTACATCAATTAACAATTAAGACAATCCCCCATAGACATGTCTGCAGGTCAATCTTATCTGGGCAATTCCTCAATTGAGACTCCCATTTCAGGTGACAACTAAAGCTAACCAGGACACCTCACGTCCCTATTCAGCCACCCCAGGAACAGAACTAGCAATGAAGAACAGCAGAGCCCATCAGACTGCCTGGTCCTCTCTTCTAGCACTGGCTCTTGCGTCATCTTTTTCAGACCCTTTTCCTTCTCTGAAGCTTGGGTTCTGTGACTTGGTAGAATGCTCCTTCTAACCCAACCCTGGACCTTCAGAACAAACTTAAGTTCATGGAATGACAGGAGTCCTTGTAATACCTGTCTCCCGTCTCCCTGAGAAACTGGGGTCAGATAGGATAGCACAGATGTCAAAGACAGGACAGTTATGAGTAACTTCAGTCTTCAAAATTCTTTATTTCAGCATTCAATATTGTATTAAATTTTGGAATCGCTGTCACGTATCCCACGCTGATGTCTCTCGGAATTGTCCTCAGTGTACCTGTGAATGCAGGTAAGCATTGCTTCGTAGATTTCTGTCTCTGTTCATTATAAACACACCATCTCTCAGGCTTCACACACACACACACACACACACACACATTTTCACATAACTACTTACATCTATTCTTACTGTGGCTGCTGCATGCTTACCTCTGCAAAGAAAGAAGACACACCTGGTATAATGCCGTTTATTGAATACGTAATGCTTTCCCATGACAGATTTGTATCTTGTTGTTGTTTTCCTTACCGATTTTGCAGTACTTGGGAATGAACCAAGAGCCTCATGAGTGCTAGGCAAGCGCCTTACCGCTGAGCTATATTTCCTTAGTTCCTCTAAAACATTTTATTTCAAGATAGGGTCTTCTCACTAAGCTGCCCAGGTTAATCTTAAACTTACTTCATGGCCCAGACAGTCTTTGAATTTGTAGTCCTCCTGCTCAGCTTCTAGGATCACAGACATGTGCCATCAGGCACATCTTAGCAGAGAGATTTCTATACCCAACTGAGCAAAGAAAGTCCAAGGTTCTCTCCACTCTAATGAAGAACAGACTAGAAAAGCATGGAGCAGAAAACGACTGAATTTTTGCAAGTGACTTTGTTGGGGAGAAGTTACCACATTGGGTAGTCATGTGGAAACAGGTTGGCCCTCCAATGGGGCACGGACGTTACTTCTTTCTGCCTCCTGGAAGAGGGTGAGAGCAATTTGTTTGGGTATGGGAACACACTTTGTCCTGCCCTGGGACCTTGTAGCTGGTACACATTGGCAGTTCTTCCAAAAGCTTGCCTTTGCCTGTCCCTCACCTCCTCTCCTTTTCTTCCTGAGGTTGGTTGGTTTGAGCTTTGGATTTCCTCTCCAGAATCCTCTGCCCCATGCTCTGACTCCCAGAGTTGCCTCTGGACCCCTGATTCCAAGCCATTAGAGCACTGGCCTCCCAGGGCCCAGCCCCAGATTGCTATTCACAGTGGGATTTGCACAAGCAAAGCAACTTTTGATTCCAGAGACTCTCATGAAGTCTCCATGGTCCCCTCCCCTGTCCCATCCCACAGTTCTGTAGATACCTCACCTTGGCCAGACTCTCCCAGGTGCCTCAGGGTACTCAGGGCCGCTGTGTGAAGAGGCCTCAGCACACTGGGCTCAGCCCAGCACTACCAACTTCATTCCAGATGTCTATGAACCCCATTCACCAGCCCTGTGGACTCTGTGTCTCCTCACATTGAAAGCTATGCCTACCCTTTTTTGCTTCCTGTTGAAGCAAAGGATAACAATCCATACGGCAGCACTTCAGAGCTGAGGGGATGGCCAGCATGGTGGCACAGACCTGTCATCATCACCAAGGAAGTGCAGACAGGAGGATCCCTGGGAATGATACCAGTCGGCATGGCCCGCTTAAGGGGTTTTAAGCAAGACACAGACCCTGTTGGCAAAAAAGGCAGCTGGTACCCAAGGAACAACAGTTGAAGTGTCCCCTCATCTCACACAGCAGGCATGTGCATACATGCAAATGCACACAGATGCAGAGAGAGAACTTCAAGGTACAGAAAGCATCTGAGCTCCTGAAGGCAATCTAAGTATGATAGCCTTCTCAAAGGTGCTCCCTACCCAGCACCCCCTACAACCCTTGCATTTCGATTTGGTGTTACATAGGGATGTGGTAAAAGGCATATCCCACATTAGTTTGACACTGAGAGTTACTTTGGACACATCCTGTAGCCAAAGATTAGTAAGAAACATTTCAGTGTGGCTTACCTGCAGAACAGAGGGTTAATCCCCTGTCAAGGCAGGAATCCAGCTCCTATGAGAAGGAGGGAGGCAAGGAGCAGCATTCTGGAACTTGGCAGAGCAGAGCAGAGCAGTAGCCAGCCTGCAGGACTCACCCTGGTGTCTGCTCAGAGGATCCTCTGGGCCGACCGTCCCCAGCCCATGAATTCACAGAACACTTGTCAACTTTAAAAACTGAAGTGTTTCTGAGAATCCACATGAAGACTCTGGGAAAAACTGGTTTTAAGGTGAACTATTACCCTCTCGTTCCTTCTCTGCCTCCCTGTTAGACAAAGTGGGGAGTCATGGAAAGGAGAGAAGTGGGGGAAGTAGGAATTTACTATTCTGCTGAGCGGGATCCTGGGGTCTCAAAGGACCGCCAGCCTCCTGCCCGGGAGGATGCTCGGATGCATCACCCCACCCACAGCCCTGCTGCTGAGTCAATGGTGCTCTGTCTCCCACAGTGGTGGATCACTACACCAGTCAGATAGTCTTCAACGGAGTCAGGGTCATCGCCATCATCATCATCGGCCTGGGCTTCCTCCTCCTGCTCCTTCCAGAAGAGTGGGATGTCTGGTTGATCAAATTGCTCACCCGCCTCAAAGTGAGAAAGAAGGAGGAGACAGCGGAGAGCAGCGGGGATTTAGGCATTGGTCCCCAGAGCAGAAGCAGAAGAGCCCGCCCATCCTTTGCTCGCTGAGACCACTCCTCTGGGACTCTGGGATGCCCCCATGGTAATGTTTTTGAGGTCTATTCCTGAGGGAGGAACATCAGTTGGGTGAGGTGTACATATGTGTACAGTTTTGGTAATCTGCAGTAAGTCCTATGGTATTTATTGGCATGTCCAATTTGCTTGCACTTTTCCACATAAGACCTTCCACTTAAGGGTACCAATTCAAAACAGAAAAGAACTTCTCAGTGCTTCTTCAGTGAATGTAAAGTGGGGTAAAATGAGCCTTGCATCGATTACTTTAGAGGACAGGCAAGCTGGACAAGCCAGGGAAAATGCTCTGCCTCTTAGCAACTGAAAATGACATTGTACACTGTGATTATTTTTCAGCTATAGTAGGTCATATTTTGTTTTATACCAGAACTGTATACTTAATTTTAAGGAATTTCAATGAACCAAAAGATAATTGTCAGTTAATCTGGGTGGATGGTTGGATGGATAGATGGATGGATAGATGGATGGATGGTTGGATGATGGGTGGGTGGATGGATGGATGGTTGGATGGATAGGTGAGTGGTGGGCAGATGGGTGGATGGAAAGGAAAGAGAGAGGTGAAGCAGAAAAGGACAATGGGACATGAAGATGATTGGAGGACAGGCCTTGCCAGGTCACATGATAGAAATAAAGAAATCTGACCTAGCGGGCCTGCTCTCTTATATCTTTACAAGACCATGCAGGAGAACTTAGTGCCTTCTACAGAATCTCCGTCCTTACCTATGTGAAGCGAGGTGGCATTATATGTCACTGGCGCCGTCTTATAATTTAGATGTAGAAATCTTTAAAAAAAATCAAACACAAACTCTATGTGTATATGTGTGTACAAAGGTGACAGAGCTGGTGGCCGATGCGTTTGGAAGGTGGCTGGTCGTGTGTAGCATGCGCAGCAAGTATACTGTGTGGGAGG
Organism: Cricetomys ansorgei; assembly: GCA_026225945.1. NCBI lineage: Eukaryota > Metazoa > Chordata > Mammalia > Rodentia > Nesomyidae > Cricetomys > Cricetomys ansorgei. The sequence goes on along the minus strand of JAMJFZ010000435.1, from coordinate 3,873,991 downwards.
AATTGCTGGTGGCTTTCACTTCCAGACCAAGACTGAAACATTATTTACTGAGTCTGTAAACCTTTTTAAGAAACTTTTAAGCACCGGGCTGTTTACTTACACAATTTAGGTCTGCCAGAAACTTCTATCTGTGATAGATCTGTACAGAGGGGCTGGGGTTAGAGTTTACTATTTTTGAAGTTTACATTGTTACATATAAATGGGAACCTGATTTTGAAACGATGTCATATCCCAATGGTGCATTCTGGAACCATGGAGTCTTTCGTTTCCAGGGGGAAAGGGGCACTCATGACCTGAACTTTTTAGCCAATTATTATTCTCAGTTTCCATTACCTGTTTGGCCAAAAAGATTAATAAAATATTTGAAACAAAAAAAAAGCATTGAGTGTGCTCTTGGTGCCACCTTGTCACCTCCCACTAAGGGTCCTGATGCAGCCTGTGGTGTCTCCCAATAGATTCCTGGAAGATCAGCCCACCGAGTGGCCACCAGGGCAGGTGATTCTTGCTGTGATGACAGCACAACAGTCATGGGCCTCATAGAAACGTTAAGTCTCTGGGGCTGAGGAAGTACTGGGATGGGAGAAGGTACCAGCATGAGAAACTACATCATATCCCGAGCACCCATGTAAGCAGCTGAGCGTGGCTACACATGCTCACGAGCAAGACACACACACACACACACACACACACACACACACACGCCCCCAGCACTGTAGGTGGTGGAGGCAGAAGGATCAGTGAAGCTTTGCTAGGCAACTGTGGTCAGGATCTGTGAGACCCAAGTGTCTTGTGCAGCACTTCAGAGGACAGGGCTCCTAAAGGTGGGGTAAGAATCATATCACCCACACCTACAGTGTCTGCATTCCCGAGGCACAGGTGGCAAGGTCCTAGCCTGTCACCTCCACCAAATACTTCATTTAACTCAGGCTAGTGAATATTTCCTTTTTAAAGACACAACAGAAAGTTGGTAATTCCTGCCCTACAGCAAATTTATATTCTCCCATCAGCTCATTAGGATTGAAAAGAAAATGGGGCTGGGGAAGATGGCAGTTAAGAGCACTGGCTGCTCTTCCGAAGGACCAAAGTTTGATTCCCAGCATCCCCAGGGCAGCTCACAACTGTCTATAACTCCAGTTCCAGGGGATCTGCTACCTTCCTTTGGCTTCCACAGGTACCAAGCACACATGGTGCACATGTATGCGTGCAGGCAAGACACCCATGAATACATTTTTTTTATAATTTAAAGATAAAGGAGATTTGGAGCCCTTTCTTGCTGACCCTCTCAGCCCTCCCTCCTGGCCCATCTCTGTTCTTTTGTGTCCTCCACTGATCCTTAGAAACACTTTCTACCAGGGGCCGCCAGTGGCCACACCGGGCTGGCACTCAGATCTGTGGCTCTCTCACCTGTCATCAGAGAAGCTTCTCACAGCAGATGGGAACTAACATAGAGACACACAACTGGACAAGGTGCAGGGAGAGACTTTGGAGCACTCATTCCTAACGGGATGTCTTTATCAAACCCCTGCCTTCGTGACTCAAAGATCCATGTGGAAGAGGAGATAAAAATATTTTAGGAGCCAGTGATGATGGGTGTCTCCAAGGAAGCAGTTCCTCCAGAACAACAGGACTGATAGACATGTGAACTTACAGGGACTATGGCAGAATGTATAAGGCCTGCACAGGTTAAAGCCAGACAGGGTCCCAGAATTGAGTGGGGGACGTGAACATAAACTCTCACCCCTAAGAGGAAGCTCTCTGCCACTGATACCCACTGGCAAAGGAGAAATGAGTTTTTTCCCAATGGAGTCTCACTGAGTATATTATATTAGCCATACCTCAGGGCAGACCCCATGCTTAGGAGTAATTAGCCAACACAAAGCAAAGACAATGGGATTTTTGTAAACTTTTTATCTCATTTTGCTTTGTTTAGGGTTTTTTTTTGTTGTTGTTTTTGTCTGATTGGTCAAGTCTTTTCCTTGTTTATGTTGTTTTATATTTTTGTGTTTTGTGTGTATGTGTTCCTTTGGGTTTTTATTTTTGTTCATTTGATTTTTAAAGAGACAGAGAAAGGACATCCAGTTGGGAGGATGGGGAGTTAGGGAGGATCTGGGAGCAGTTTGGGGAGGGGGGAAGCATAACCAAAATATATTGTATGAAAATTTTTTTAATTTTTCAATTAAAAAAAAGATTGGAAGCAAAGACTCCATAAAGTATCTGCATGCCTACATTCAAAGTACCATTGTTCATGATAGCCAAAGGGTGGAAGTGCATGGCAGGGTGTCTGGCTGGACAGATGCAGGAACGGAGGATTTACATATGTATGCATAAGCAAAGTGTGATGTGCCCATACGGTGGAGAAGTATTCAACCTTAGAAATCAGTAAGGAAGCTCTGGCTCCCGCTGCAACGTAGCTGAACCTGGAGGCACTGGTTGAATGAAGCAACCCGACACAGGAGGACAAGCATTTGCCGTGTGACTGTACTTACGAGAGCTCCAGGATGGCCAAATTCAAACAGAAAAGAGTAGGGTATGTGGCGCGCCTGCAATTCCAACATGCTGGAGGCCGAGGGAGGTCACTGCAGCCTTGAGGTCAGCCTGGTGTATGTAGTAAGCTCCACGTCGGCCAGAGTATCTCAGATTTCCTGCCTCAAAGAAACAAAACAATAACAACCCCCCAAAACAGAACAGACTGACAGAAACTGGAAAGAAGGTGTCTGCTGAGGACTGGGAGAGAGGGCAGCTGGTGTCTAATGTCAGTTTGAAGACGAGAAGGTTTGGAGATGGACACAGCTGCACAGCTTAGCGCTTGTAGCTTCATGCATGGCTATTCAGGTATATAGTCTGGATTTTTTAAATGACTACAAAATACAGGATGTATGAGGTAAAAAGGTTAAAACTCTGCTCTTTTCGGGACACCAGAGACCTGAGCTGGAGTGGAGTAGGATGGGAGATGTCTTTCCAGAAATGAGACAACCACCCCGTGTTTTAAAGCACTGAGGATACTGGGGGAAAGCCTATACTGTACCTGGGAAATTCTAAAGGAAGCTGATGGTTCGGAGGCCACCCTGCCAGGGAAGGGCCTGCCCTCTAGAGGCCAATGTAGGTAGCAATTACAGCCCCACTCTGTATCGGCTTCTCTGAATGTACAAGTGCTCATGTACAGATTTGCTAAGGAGGAAGTAGCTTTAAAAGGCACCAAAATACAGTGAAAAGCCAGCAGCTCTCATCATCTGGAATCTGCTGAACAAGAGTGGAACGCATGTCCCTCTGTGTGGCAGAGATGGACTTTGTGAAAGCAGATGGCTGACGCTCTCATGGTTATGTATGTACAGCAGTGTAAATGTGTCTATGCGCGTGTCCAGAGGTTGATGTTTGGTGTCTGCCTCAATCACTTTGCAGCTTTTTTTAATTTGAAACAGGGTCTTTCACTGGCACTGATTAGACTGGCAAGTTCCAGGAATCCCTATCTACCTGTAAGAAGAATGTAATATTAGAATCTCACTCTTCTCAGGCCACAGTGCATTCAGCAGCTTCCTCTCCCTTTCACAGAAGTACAGGCACTTACTAAGACCTAGTCTGTGAGTCTCACTCAGCTAACAGATAATCACCGGGTCAGGACTTCTCACCTGGGGACTGTTAACATCAAAGTGGGCATTGGCACTGACTTTCTATTGCTGTGCTAAAATATCATAACCAAAAGCAACTTGAAGAGGAAAGGATTTATTTCAGCTTACAACCCAGAAGGGGATGGCAAGGCAGAAACCTGAAGGCAGGATGATAGATTGATCCAGTGGATAGATGAAAGATAGGTAGATAGTTAATAATTGATTGTTTGATAAACAATAGATAAAATCAATAGGCAGATGATCATGATGAGGGATGAAAGTTGAAAGATAATGGACAGGCAGACAGAGCAATGAGAACAGATACAGCACTGAGCCATGTCAGTGGCCCAATTTCTTCCTTGTTCCTGATTTGCTGTCCTCATAACAAATCCCCAGAACATGCCTGGTTCAAGGCATGCTTGCTGACTTATCCCTTTGAGAAAACTCCAATAGAGTCATTCTTCTGAGGCAATGCCTCTGGAAAGCTATTCTTAACATTCAAAATTGTTTTCAGGAAAGAGCCGTGCGTCAAGCCAATCTAACCCATCAGTCCACTGAACTAAATAACTACCACCTATCAGCCCAGAGAGATAGGATGTAGGCAATTCGACTTGTTTCATAGTCGTCCACCTTGGACCGTTCAGGCTATTACGGAAAATGGCTATATAGAGTGGCTATGAATAACAAGAGTCTCAGACAGCCCAGGCTGGCCTCAAACTTTATTTGTAGCAGAGGAAAACCTTGAAGTCTTGAGTCTGCATCACCAAAACCCACCCCATCATAGGTAACAGCTCACAAAGCTGGGAACCTTGAGCACATGCACAGCCCACAAGCAATTCAACAGGTTGGAGAGTGTTCTTCACAGGTGCCTCAGTTTGTCTAAACCACTTTCAGGCAGCTCAGCTGGTTTCTGCTTCTTTCTGACAGCTGATGTCTGATAGCTGATGTGGCCTTGTTGGATGTCTTTCATCCTCTCTCCTCCCAGGTGGTAGCTAAGCTATTGGCCACCAGCTAGCTCCGAGGAAGAGAGCTCAGGGCAGAGGCTGGAAGCTGAGAATCATGGGAACAGAATTCCTAGAGAGATTGTTGTCAGTGGTACAGCTCCATTTATTGAAACAAGGGTGGTTATATGTATAGGGTAAAAGGAGGTAAGGGTCCTTGACACCCAGGGAAGGGGGCCATTGGCTAAGACAGCAATACTGGGGCAGCCCCATTTGCATGTGGGAGGCTCATAACCAAACCTTGGTGGTCATACTGTTATTCTGAGGGTCCTGGAAAAGCCTCTCCTGCATGGGAAGTGGTCTCACAGGGCCAAAAGGAAGATACCTTATCAGAAAATGGTCCTAGTTCAAGGCCTTTCAGCCACAGCAGTCAGACAAACACCAACCAGGCTACATTCCTTTGAAAAAGCATGCTGCGAAGCAGGGCAGCATTAGAATTTATCTGGGATTTGTCAGAGTAAGAAAGGGGGGCAGCTGAATACCTTCTGCTCTCAGAGTGAGAATTCTGGGGTTCAAAGTACACTCAACACCCTCTTAGCTCTAGGACAGACCCACATGGCCTCAGAGTCTTCTTTGCAGTTTTGCTTATCTGAGAATCTTCTTTGCAACTTGACTCTACTCTTCTAAAAAGGACTCTAAGTTTTTATTGTTTTTTTCTGACAAGGAAGGGCTTAATGAGTCTGGTCAGTTTCATGGACTTCCTGAAGCTATTTTGAGTTGTTTGCCTTCCTGCTTAAGGAGCTTTCCTACTGGATGGAATGCTTCAATCTCTGAGGAAACTGTTGCACAACAGCTATCCAAGCTGTCAAGGGAGAAAAGAAATGGCCTCACCGAGCACTGTACCCCTCTGAGGTTAATTCTGGGAACTCTCATCTGTGAAATCAGCCTCCTGACCTAACCAGACTGCTAGATTTGGGTTTTCTAGATTTGAAAGGGACTTATTGTATAGTAGAAGAGGAAGGTTACACTAACTGATCACCTGTGGGTGTCAAGTGAGTTCAGTAGGACCCTGGGTGAGGCTTTGGGCTGGGGAAATAGTCAGGGAGAATGATGGAATTCAGGGTGATGCTGAGTCCTGCACTCCTCCAAGCACATACTGTGCTAACCTCCATCATGCACATGGAGCCATTACAGGCTGGGCTGTCTCTCCACACAGAAGACACTACCCCTAATACCTGTGCTCTTAGCTCATCTGCAACTCATCCCAAAAATTTCTCACACCTACAAAACTAGCATCCTCCATAACTCTCCACAACCCCGTCACCCTTTATTCTTCTTCGATTAGTACTGTGGTTTAAATTATGTGAACCTATTAGTTGGCGTGTGTTGGGGGAGCATTGTTTGCTTTTCCAATAGAATCTAAGCTTCAGCACCTCGGACAGCACCAGGCAGGCCATTCACTTGTCCACAGGTTTGAAATGAATTAAAATGTTAGTTTTCTGGAGGAGTTGGACCTGGGATAGTGACTTGCTGCCTCAGTCAAAGACAGCCTCATCCTTTCTTCCATTCATTCTCCAGCCCTGGGTCCATGAAGCCAGCATCAGGCACATAACCCTGTTCCTGGGTCTCAGGCAAGACACTGGAATATGCCAATGCAGAGAATCCATAGCTTTGGAGAAGATTTAGGTACTAATATGTGGGACCTCCTTAAAAGCTAGCCGCCCTTTGATCACTGCACAATAAAGTTTAAAAGTAATTGGAAAACGTAAAGGTCATTCACAGATAGGAGCTCAATGACCATGGAAGCCTGCACAGCTGGCAGTGAATTTAGGTAATCCTTAGATAAAGCTCATTTCTACCATTAAAAATCAAAGTATTTCTTTGATACAGACCCGTGTGTTTCCATAGAAACCTGTTCTATTGCCTAGGTGACTAAGGGCTCATGCTGGCACAGTTAGATGATTATTTTAAAATTTTCAGAACATTCAGGTCTACTTAGACAAAAAAAAAAATCACACTTCTTAGACACACTGAAACTGCTTCATTATTCTCCTATGCAACATTCAAAACTTTTCATTTTTACCCCAATAAATTAAGGCAAAAATAAATCTCTAATCTTCTACATTTTCCAAGTCTTCTATCAACAGCACTGACACTAAAAGAGTTGCATTTGCCTGTGTCATGCAAAAACATAGCTCTCACCTCAAAAGGGATAAGAGATACTTTATTCTGGAGCCAAATATGAGTGACTGCGGCCCAGAGACACAGATTCGGTTTACCCTAAATTCCATGTTCCAATGTGTTAACAGTTTCATGAAGTTTTTATCATCACAGAATAAAGAAAGCTGTAAATCAAGACACTTTTCAAAGCCATTGGTGGGAACATCAGCTAGGTGGATTACAGAATAGTAGGGAAACTGCAGTTATAGGCCTGGGAGTTTATCTGATGACAGTCTTTTGATTGATGGAATCTGGGGATTTGTTTGTACATTCTGAAGGATTTACCAAAGAGTCATAAGAATGTTAAGTCAGACACATAGGTGGGAAGTAAGTGGATATTAGGAAGTCTAAAGAGAGCCCAAGATAAATTTTGGTTAGACTCTGGATCTGTAACATTCCAACCTGTCTACTCTAGCAGCCTTGCTGCCTGTGTGCAGAATCAGTAACGAGTGTGGAGAGAGACACAGCTACAGAGGGCATGACATAAACAGCCTCTAACATCTGAGTTCTAACATTTCGGCTTTCAGAACTGTGAGAAATAAATTGTATTATAAGCTGTTGAGTTTGTGGTGTTTTTTATTATTGTGATCCAAGAAGACTTTGATTTTTCAAAGGTTGTTATAAAGCATTACTGTTATAGTTTCGTATGCCAGCTTGACATATACCTAGAAAAGGGAACCTCAGCTGACAAACTGCCCAGACCACCATGACAGTGGGCAATTTTCTCGATTGCCAGTTGATACGGGAGAGCCCAGTTCACTGTGGACAGTGTCATCTCTAGGTGGGCTGGGGTGCTTATGAAAGGTAGCAGAGCAAGCCCGAGTGAGCAAACCAACCCCAGCTTTCCTCTATGGCTTCTGCTTCAGTTCGTGCTCCCCTTGAGCTCCTCCCTGACTTTCCTCAACAATGGGTTTTAACTTGTAATCCAAGATAGACCCTTTCCTCTCTCCAAGTTGCTTTTGGTCATGGTATGCATCACAACAACAGAAAGCAAACTAGAACAGTTGCGTAAGGCATTTTATGCAAGTACAACATATACTTCGAGCCTGTTTCCACCCTGTCCCCTTGTACCCTCTCTCCCTCACCCTTCAGCTTCCCATCAACCCTTTTGTTGACCAGTTCCACATCTACTTGCATGTCGTCCATCAGTACACACAATTGTATGTATTTATTAAGTCTAGGTCCACGGATGAGAGAACATGCAGAATGGGTCTTTTTGAGACTGAAGCAATTCCCTTACTAGGATTCTCTCCAGCTTCGTCCATTCTCCTGCAAACACTGTAGCCTCCCTCTCTGTGGATGGAAACAATTCTGTTGTGTGGACACATTGTCTTTATCCATTCCTCTGTTGTAGGTCTACACTTAGCTCCTGAGAGCAGTGCACAGTAAACACTGTTGTGCAAGATCTCTGTGGTAGATTGACTTGGAGTTTGGGGGTAAATACTGAGAAGTGGTATAGCTGGTGATAAGAAACTCCATGTGTGGCTTTTTGAAGATCTACTGTTGGGGAAGTTTATTTTTAGTTATGTTTTTTAAACTGTTGGGTGAGAGTCCGCCTAGGCCTTATGTTTTGTATGGTCTGCAGGTGTTAGATTTCTGTGGAGGATATTTGATTGCTTATTCTCTGCACCTGAGGAGAGTGGCTCAATAAAACACCTGAGATGAGACGCTTGGGGCTCCACTGTCCAGGTTGCTGCTGCCATGACGGTAGTTCCCTCTGCTGAGGTCTGGCAGAGTTTCCACGTATGAAAGTGCCTCCTTGCTGTCCCTCTTGCTGAATCACCACAGCAGTCCACAACTACAACCTGGGGCAGAGCATCACACCACCTAATCCAACATGGAGACAAGGAAGAAGAGAAAAAAACTTGAAACCTCACAGAGTCTGGTAAAGTATGCTCAGAGAAATTACTAGAGGATAGAGATTAAGGTATTAATTGAAGGCTCCTGGAGGAAGAGGAGAGAGAAAGAGAAAGAAATACACCTCTATGAAGAGAAAAGGCTGTGAAATTAATAAATAAGTGAGAAAGAAAGCTCTAAGGTGAAAGCCACAGAATGGAGGTCCTTAGAGATAAAGACTCCACCTGGTAGCAGGAAAAAACAAAGTTTTTACTGCTTTTCCTGATCATGGAGCTGAAGCTCCCTGCTGCTTCTTGTTGGTAGTCCATTGCTTCACAAACTGAGTTTTCTGATAACTGCATTGAATGTGTGTGAAGTTCAAGATCCTGTGTTTGAGGTCTATGACGAAGGATGTATGTTTCCCCATAGTGGTGGTGAGAAAGAGTGCCAAACTGCCAAGACTTTGCCAGATATTCGTCCCACCACCCCAGAGCCCCCTGCTGTTGTGGAAGCCACAGCTTAGAGCCAAAAAGCCACTTAGTTAAACTGAAGGGTTTTTTTTTTTTCTTTTCTGCAAACCTGTCTGATAAGACACATGTGCTATGGTGTTAAGAACTCCACCCACGAGAGAACCCTTACTGCAGACAAGAAGCAAGTTATTTTTTCCAGCAAACCAGACTCTATCTTAAAATCTGTAAAGTGTGTCCTTGGGTCAGCATACAGAAGCTGTCTTCCAGAACTGTCCAAGTTTGCATCTTGTTCTGGCAGTAGAACTTGGTACTGTAAGAGTTACCCAGCTAGTGCTGGTTTTGAAGGCATGAAGGGGTCTTTGGAAAGCAATTGAGGCTTGGCAGAGGCCAGGAAAGGCTATTAGTGAAGATGCAGCTTCCGTAGTAATTGAAGGCCCAGAATGAAGGGGTCATGTAAAAAAGTTGAGGCTTGGCTCCATGAAGAGAGCCCAGAAAAGGCTATTGGTAAACGTACGGCCTCAGTAGTAGTTGAAGGCCCAGATGAAGGGGTCCAGAGAAGTTGAGTTTGACACCATGAAAAGGGCCCAGGAGAGCTATTGGTGAAAGTGCAGCCCAGTTGCAGCAAGGACCCCAGCAGCCTTCTGAAGATCCCAGTACCATGGACAAGCACCAAGAACAGCAGCAGCAGTGGAATGGAGCTAGCCAGAGCCTGGAGGACAAGCTGTGTGTTCTGCAGAGGACAGAGCCAGATCTAAGTCCTTTGGAGGAGCCCAGAAGATCGTGAATGAATTCCAGATAATTGGGCATTGATAATGCTTTTCTGCTGTCCAAGGACATTGAAAAAGCTTGACTGATGTTTGGTTTCATTTGGTGTAGTGTTAAATTGTGTTGTAGAGATAAGAGGCATTTTTTGATTGGCTTATACAAAAAAGGGGAAATATTGGGGAAGTTTATTTTTAGTTACCTTTGAAATTGTTTTATGAACTGTTGGTTAAGGGGCTGCCTAGGTTCTTGGCATTTTGTTTTGTCTGCAGGTGTTGGGTTTGTGTGGGGAATGTTGATTGTTAATGATCTGCATATGGTATCAGTAAAATACCTGAGGTGATCTGAAAAACACCTGAGCTGAGACACTTGGGGTTCCACTGTTGATTGAGTACAGCGCTGACCATGACGGTGGTTCCCTCTGCTGAGGTCTGGCAGAACTTGCAGATATGAATATGCCCTGGTGTCTTCTTTGATGAGTCACAATAGCAATGAGCAATGTTCAACCACTACCAGCGATTCTCACAGCGACTGCACTTGTTTACGTTTTCTCCGCAGTGTACGAGGCCTCCCTTCAGTCCGCATCCTCACCAGCATGTTATTTTGCTGATGACTGCCATTCGGACTGGGATGAGACCGAGGGCTCCTTTTACCTGAACTGCCTTGTCTCTTACCTGCTCTGCAAACTCTATTCATCTTCTAAGGCACAACCCAAATGCTATATATTTTTTTTTCATAAAATTGTTACCTGTCTCCAAAGTTTACTTGACTGAATTGTCTTTGTTGCCTGTGTTAGAGGTCTTGGCAACTTGATTGGTCTTTGATTAACCTCTAAATGTAAGGCAGGAGCTGCTTCAATTATTCAGCTTCTTGAAGTATTTATAGAACAAATAAATAAATGTTTGAAATACTCTGTGTCCAAAACAATTTGAGAAAAATGAAATGGAATGAAAACCTAAGGCTTAGGTTTGCGGTTGACTGTAAATAGAATAAGCACAAATATAGTGAGTACCCAGAGCTAGCCTGGACATGGGCTTCGCCACCCAGAGAGGACAGTGCTCTAGCTCCTAGCCATGAGGCCATTGGCATTCCATATGGCGGCAAAATGCTAAAAGAATTGCTCTAACGTGTACAGTTCTAATTGTCATTGACTGTCCTCATTCTGAGACCAAGTAATCACCACCTGAAAACCTGAAGGGATCAAGAAGCTCAAATTAGCTGTGTGTTTTGTGACTATAAAGAGACAGGTGAGCCAAAAAGGAGCGGGCTCATTTTATGTTACAGTTGGCAGGATTACCATGCTAGACATTAAAGAGGGGAAGGCACAGAGTCACAATGGGGAGACCATGAGAGGAAGGGCAAAGTGGGCAGTTTGAGCCTGCAGAGGGTCACTGGTTCACCCGCTCACCCTGAGCAGCACTGGTCCTGGGCAGCTGTGTTTCCTGTCAGCATTTCTCCAGTGTTTTGAAAAAAAGATTAGAATGAGATGACAGCTTAAGTACTTATTTCCTCCTGCAACCTCAAGTTCTGAAAATTGAAAGGTCAGAATGCTGAAGGATTCCTGAGGGTAAAAAAGAAACTTAGGAAATAAAAACTACAAGGTAAAACTATACCCCACTAGGTAAGGGTGTGCAAGATTGGCCCCATACCCCGCCTGGCTCCAGGCAAACTCTAGAACATGACAAGGCCTGTATTGGGGTGTGGACTCCCTCCTGAAAGAGCTGCCCTGTTCAGAACTGGAGCCATGGGAATTCAGCGGCCAGGGAGTGTGCCCCAGGTTTAAACTCTGGAGTGTTTGCTATGCAAAAAGGTTAACCTGGGAGGATTCATGTCTGTTTAGATGTCAGGCGTACCAGAGGAGGTAATAGCTTTCCCAGGTAGGATTCTGCAGATATGTGGTACTGTGATGTCCACAACAGGTCCCCCAGGAGAAGGGCACTGAACACACTGTAACGTTTTCCAGTGTGGACGAAGGCCTAGATCTGACACAAGTGACTCGACTTGATAGCAATTCACAGCAGGGGAAGCCAGACAAATTTGACACACTAAACTTCTACATAAACGTTTTTAATAAAAATATCTAATATTTGATTAAAATTTCATAACTTTTATTACAATGTTTTGTTTCATAAACTGATTATTATATATTTTGCTTCTTTAGATTTTAATGATATGTTTGAATATTTTATCACTATACTCTAAAAATATGCATAAAGCTTTAATTTTTTTCAGTTTATATTTACTTCAATGAATATCCTTGTGAATGTGTAAGTCTTGAATACTTTGGACAAATTATTTTATTATTAAATATATTATTTTAGATTCGTGTGAAACTTTTTTAGTCATAACAATTTTTCTAAAATGAAGGAAAGCATATTTTGAAGAATAAAAACAGAGACCCTGACTGAATGTGCAAGTGCATACCTGTGATTCCCCACGCTTGGGAAGTGGAGGCAGGGGGGTCAGAAGTTCAAGACCAGCCTGATACATAGGCTAGTGTGGGCTACACACAAGTATCTGTAAAAACAAACAAACAAAACAAAAACAGAAACAAAATAAGTCAGGGAACTTCACATAAGAGTTTTGAATGCTCTGAACTCTGTATAAGAGCCAAAACCAAAACAATGACACAAAAGGTTGAAAATAAAAGACTGAGAAAAAGAGGCACCAGGAAATGCTACAGGAAGAAAATGGATAAGTGAGTATCAACAGCTGCTAAGTTAATAAAATTCAAGTCCAGGAATATGAATGAGGAAGGAAGCTACATCATTGAAACATAGCATCAATGAGCCAGCTGGGAACTGTTATAATTCACCTGTCCATTTTCTGTTGTTGTAACAAAATACTTGAGACTGTAATTTGTAAAGAAAGGGGCTTATTTAGCTGACAGGCTGAAAGTCCAAACAGTGTGTCAACTGCCTGCTTTGCACCACGGTGGATAGTATGAAAAGAACATGTGGGAGAGGGAAAGATCACATGGTGAGAGATGATGCCAGAGACAGAGAGGGCTCAGTACTGCTCGTTACCAGGTGGTAATGCACACCTTTAATCCCAACACTTGGGCGGCAGAGGCAGGCAGATTTCTGTGAGTTCAAGGCCAGCCTAGTCTACAGAGTGAGTGGCAGACCAGTCAAGACTACAGAGAGAAACCCTGTCTCAAAACACACACACACACACACACACACACACACACACACACACACACACACACACTCACTCACGAGAACTGATAGGGGATTCATGAGAACTATGGTAATCTCACATGAGGATAATGTACTAACTGATATGATGGCATTCTGTTGTGTCCGTCCCCACTCCAGGGACTTGAGTCTGATGGGGCAGTGAGGGAATGAAGAAATGACAGACAGATGCACACATACAGACACATAGCCAGGATGCTGGACTGGCTTCTCAGATGGAGAAAGCTTGGTATGTTTATTAAAGAACAGTACTTCTTAACCTATGGTTCATGACCCCTTTGGGGATCAAAATGACCCTGTCACAGGGGCCACCTAAGACAATCTACATATCAAATGTTTTACATCAAATTCGTCACAGTAGCAAAATTGCAGCTATGAATAATAACAAAAATAATTTTATGTTTGGGGGTCACCACAACATGTCTTAAAGGGTCACAGCATTAGGAAGGTTGAGAACCACTGTTCTAGAGGATCAAGGAGACAGGTTTAGCTAATCTGTAGAGGAAGTATCTCTGTAGGGGAAGCAGTCTTTAGGCTGTAAATATCTATGGGCAAATCTATGGCAGACATTTTCTGCACAGGCTGTCAATATTTGCACACAGATCAGCAGAGGAGGCTTTTCCATTCCTCCATGGGTCTGAGGCTCTACAGTCTTTGACATGGCCATGCCCATGTGTTGCATTATATTTGAACTTATCTCCAGATAATTTATATTCATTGAAAATATCATTGCATGGACTGCCTGAAAGCCTAGCAGGATGTGACTTCTATGGCTGAATCAGCCTGTTTTATCATGTAAATAAGAATTACTCCCTTTTACCTTAATGCAAATAGTGTGGCTGATAAATAATCATTTAGATATTCTACCAGACTGGAGGCAGCCTCAGGCGCGGCCTGGTCTCCCTATTGACCTGCAGTTCCCCCACTGTAGTACATGGACGTAACTCAGATGTATGGAGCCTCATCCTTTTGTGTCCGTGGCACCCTATTATATACCCTATCTATGCTACTATAGATGCAGATAGGCCCCAGTGGCCAAAGGTTCGTGAGGAGCAAACCATTGTATCTCTTTGATCATGTGAATAGACTGCTAAGAGAGAGCTAGGAGGAGCTTTTAAGATAATAAACTGTCGGATGAGCAGAGGAGTTGCAGCTGGAAGATGGTGGGGTGTGAGTTCTCCTCAAGTCTGTCTGGCTTGTACCTTTAGCCGTGTCTCATGTGGTTTGATTACTATATCGCCAGACATTATAATCATTTGCACCCATGTCAGCACCACACATTGACTCAAGATTTCTCTCACCCAGGGCTTCCTCTGTTCCCTACAGCATCCCACCAGGCCCCACATCTTAAAGGTCACACCACTTATTAAAGTTACCATACTAGAGACTGATCATTCAACACATGAACCTTAGAGGGACACACCCATACCATGTCCAAACCATAGCAACAATTGTTAGAAATAAATATTAAAAGTAGGAAAGCATATAGTCATGTTGGTATGCTGTAAATCAACTGCTTTCAGTAATCAATGGATAATATAAGAGCCACCACTAACATTTATGGGATTTGAGTAAATAGCAAAATGCAAATTATACAAATGACTGCATGAATGAATGGGCAAAAATATACACATAATAAAATATACATGAGTGCATAATTAATAGCTGGCTAAATACACAGATACACCTGTAGGAACAGAGAGACAATAGATGCTAGATATGCACAAATAATAGGGGTGGATAGGGATGGAGAGTCACTGGGTGATTTAATAACAGGGGATAAATGGTAGATGGAAGACATGAGATGGGTAGACAGACCCAGTACAAAAACAAATCAGTGGAAATGTCCACTGAGGTCCTGAAAAAGGAACGTTTAAGGCCCAAACCTAGTCTTCTATTGCCTTTCTGAAAGAAACAGTAATCGAAGCTGTGGGGGTAGATCAACTCACTAAAAATAATAATAATAAAGGGAGGGGGAAAAGAAAGAAGAGGAAGGAGGGGAGGGGAAACTCTTGCAGTATATCTCCAGTTAACAACAGGAAAACACCAGGACAGATGGATGGGACATGCAGAAGAGTGTGCAGCAACGCTGAAGTCAAAGGAATCTGACCCATTCGTGTTCCTGAGTAGGTGTCTCTGATAACTGCTTTGAAAAACAAAGTATAAATAAAAGTCTGTGGGCAGCAACAGAACAGCACCACCCTTGTTTTCAGTGCAATTGAGTCTGAGTCTGTCCTGCTCTGCCTACCAGAGGTTTGGGGATCCTCTCAGTTCAGACTGGGTGACTCCTACAATTTCTGTGGCTGAAACAGCCAGCACAGCCTGTCTTCCACCCCTTCCCCTGATTTCTCTTTCCCGGCTCCCCATTGCAACCCTGGGCTGGGAGATGACCCCTTTGTGGCCACACAGCACACCAAACAACGTCCTGTGACACTCACATTCTTTTACTGACCCTATGTCTGCAACAGTATGATAACGTGAACATGGACTTTGCTACTGTCCACTTGCATCTCTAAGTTCCTCTCCGCTCTGCTGGTTAACCATGAGGCTCCTGGGGGTAACACGGGAACCTGACTGCAGTGTACTCATTGCTTTGGCAGTACTTCTTCTCTCTGCCCAGCCCTTTCACAGACAAGGAGGAACTATGTGGCTGCATGAGTGGCATTTAGCACTAGACACTGCTGATTTTTGGCCAGGAAGAACATGTAAGATGGTAACTGCGTTGAAATTCAGTAATCGAGTTCTGTATGACGGCCATTAGTCTTACCTTTCTGTAGATCAGTTCCAGCAATGATGTCCTCTCTTGAGCTCACTGCTCATTCTATTTAAAACTAGGCGCACACATTCATACAAAAATGTAAATAAAACATAAACATGGTTTAAAGAGTGCTTAGAAAGCAAATGTCCAGGTCCAAATGCAGAATCTAAAGGTTCCATACCCATAGCATCTGGTACTCCTCCTGATCAAATCTTTCCACACCCTAAAAGCATTTGTCATAATCTTTGCTGCTCTTTATAGTTTTAATATTTATGTATTTATCCTTAATACTGTAGTTTACAGAAAGTTCAAGAACTCACAAAATTACCCAGCACTTAGAAGAGGAAGATCTCTGTGAGTTTGAGGCTAGCAGGGTCTACATAATGTGTTCCAGGGCAACTAGAGTTACAAAGTAAGACCCTGTCTCAAGACAAAACACAAGACAGACTTCTTAAAATTAGAGGGACCACACTGTGTTCATTTTTTGACTTGTTCCCTCCACCTGATGTTGTGATCCATCCTGTTATTATACAGGCAGATTTCCTTTTTATTACTGTATCATATTTCATAGCACAGTTATAATTTGTCCATTTGGTTATTGATACAAGTCTGTTTTGGGTGGCTGTTTTAGCTAGTTCAAATAATATAGAAGGGTAACAGAGTCCGAATCTGCCAAATTGCAATAAGCACTGTCTTCAGGTTTATTAAATGGCACACACTTCTTCAAAAGATCATTTTATTGTCTCACAATACCCAATTACCCTTGTTAAAAACTTGTTACTAGGATTTGTTTGTGTGTGTGTTTAGATGCAGGTATGAGCACAAGGAAGCAAAAGGAAAATCTCTCTCTCCTCAGACACTTTTTTTTGGCTTTTTGCTGTTTTTGGTTTTTGTTGAAATAGGGTCTCTTACTGGCCAGAGACTCAACAAGTAAGCTACAATGGCTGGTCAGCAAATTTCAAATCTCTGTGTGGGATACATCCTCACTGCTGGGATTAGGGACATATCCCACCACCATACCTCACATTTTTTATTTGAGCTCTGGGTACTGAACTCAGGTCCATTAATGTCAGACCACTTATAAAGTGGTCTTTGGTTTGGCAGGTGCCTAATGGCACTGCATTGTGATTTTCAGTTCCCAGCTGTGGTTACCAATGAGGATGTCGGTATTTGCATATATTTGCATTTTCTTATCTGTTTAATTCTGCCCCTTAAAAACAGTTTTCTATTTTTTATAGTTTGTATTGAATAGATCCTAGATGAGTATGGAAACTTCTGCACTGTGACTTGTCTCTTCTACCCATTTTATGGTGGTGTTTGGTTTTGTGTCTATGAGTATGTGGCTAAAAAATTTCTTTTCAAGGCTGGAGCAATGTGTCTCATTAATGTGTCTCTCAATGTGTCTCAGTTAAACGCCCTGGCCCTTCCTCCAGAGAACAAGGGTCTAATCTCTAGCGAGCACATGAATGTACATGGCTCTTCTGCTGGAGCAGACAGAAACGGAGCCCAGAGGGCTTGGCTAGCCTTCATCCACGGCTCTACTCATCTTTGTGAATGTTCTGCTTAAAGACACGAACTTACAGGTTAAACACTGCTCTCAAAACATCCAAAGCAGGTCTTCCTATCTCCCAGGAAGGTACAAGGAGCATCCAGTACGGCCAACCTTCACCATCTGTAACAGGATTCCGGGATCTACGGCTAACAGCCGCCGCCTCCCGACACTCCGAGGGGTGGCACGGAACCTGCGGGGTCACAACCGCCTGCTTTCCGTCCCTCCTCCTCTGGAGGTCTGGATGAACACAGGGCGAGCAGCACCTAAGAGCCAGACAGAGGTGCCAATCAGCCACTAGTTTCCGCCCACAGGCCTCGCCAACCCCACTGCAGACCACGCCCCCTCGGGCCGGAAATCACCCTCCAGGCGCAGGACGCACCGGAAGTCCCGCCCTCTCACATCGCGAACGGCGGCCCAGAAGGGTCAAGCCGAAGCAGGCACTTTCGCCGTGAGTTTCCATGCACTCTAAGTGGATCTGCTGAGCGACCCTGCAGCGCAAGAACCAGACTTCGCACCGCGCTCTCCTACGTGGGCCGATCCCCGCTAGGCCGCGCGGGACCGGAATTCTCGGGAGGTCGCGCGTCGCGCCGTTCCCCGCGGGATCCCTGCAGGAATGGCAGCCCCGTCCATGAAGGAAAGGCAGGCGTGCTGGGGCGCGCGCGACCTGTACTGGCGGTGTCTCGACGACAACGCGGAGGACGCGGCCCACTGCCGGCAGCTGAGGAGCGCGTTCGAGGCCAGCTGCCCCCAACAGTGGGTAAGTCCCGCGGGGCGCTCACCCTAAGCTCAGGGTAGGTTTTGAGGGACGAGGTCATGGAAGAGGTCATGCTTTGGAAACCAGTTAGTTGTAATAATGGAGAAAATGACAGTGCGCTTCCAGATTCTGGAGAAGGCATGGGTGGTTCAGTGCTGAGACTTGTGCAGGCGTCCAGTCTTTCTCGCACAGCCCCTTCCTTCAAGCCTCGTCATAATTCAGCAGTCTGGCCCCCTCGGTGTTTGCTCTCCTCACCTTGTCCCACCCTCTGCCAACTCCTATAAAGTACGGACTGGGGTGTGTCCAAACACACGCCTATGAGAGGGTGCGGAGGAAGTGAAGCACCAGTTCTGAGGGAGACATTTGCTACGATTTTCATTCAGTCTTGGGAGATCTGTCATTCAGTTTTATGCAGCGGGAGCCATGCATAGAGAAACAGTTGTCCCAGGAGAACGAGGGCTCTGGGTGACTGGTGCATTCACAGAACAGGTTCAGTCAGGGAGGGAGAGAACTCGAAGAGGTGCTGAATTATGGACAGGTTGTTGTCAACACTAGGACACTGCTCTCACTTCCAAGAGAGTCTATTTTGTAACCAACTATGAGTGACTGGCTCAGGAACACAGATTGATGTGTCCCCAGATTCCATGTTTCAGAAGTTTCATGAAGTTTTATAGAAACAAAAAAGTCCGAAGTCAAAACAATTTTCAAATACATGGGTGGAAGCATCAGGCAAGTTTGTTACAGCAAAGAAGGAAGTCTCTGCTGTGGGTCTCAGATGCTGTCTTTCGACATTCTTCGCCTTTTGGTTGGTGACAGCTAATGGTCTGTTAAACAATTACAACAGGTTTCACCTGATAGTCACCAGGACGTTAGCTCAGTCACAGAGGTGGGCAGGGAATGAGGAGGGCTAAAGACGGACCTGCAGCATTCCAGGCTCTCCATAGTCCCTCAAGTCACACAGTCACTGAGTAAATCAGTCCTATCCAAGGTTCAGTGTAAGGTATGGCTCCCACCCCCCATTCATATTCAGCTGGAATACCTAAAGTAGTACCTCTAAATGTAATTGTCTCTTGGGCAGTTGGTTCCTAGTAGATACCACAATAATTATTTTGGCACAAAATGTGAGGTACATTATATGTTTTGTTTTTTTTTTAATCCAGTATCCTATATATACCACAAATTCTAATGCAGTCAGTTCAAGAACACCAGGGACAGATCTCAAGACTGACAGTGAGATTTATGAACACTGTATCACA
The DNA here is from genome assembly GCA_026225945.1 of Cricetomys ansorgei. Classification (NCBI taxonomy): domain Eukaryota; kingdom Metazoa; phylum Chordata; class Mammalia; order Rodentia; family Nesomyidae; genus Cricetomys; species Cricetomys ansorgei. The sequence goes on along the minus strand of JAMJFZ010000435.1, from coordinate 3,854,637 downwards.
ACACACCAGAGGGACAGAGGACATCAAACCAAAATGTTACAGGTTCTAGGGGAAGGATAAAACTTTAAAGCAGTGTTGTGACGACCTCAGAGCAGAGCTGTACCCAAACAGGTCCTCACCAGCTCTGAACTCGGGCTGAGGTGAACCCATGGTCCTGTTTCCCATGAAGCTAAAGACTGAACATCATGTTCAGAAACTATATTTGAAATACTACACCTAATGTCAGTCAGGGCTGCCCCTCTGTGAAGGTGCCTTTAATACTCCTTGGCAGAAGGTACATTCTTCCTGATGGAACTTTAAGGAGCAAGTCTATTCACCTGCTCTGCTGGAGAACAGGGTTTCTCAGTGACCAGGAAAGCCGTATCCTGGTGGGGAAAGGGGTGCTCCATTAAGACATGCACCAAAGGCTTTTAACAAAGGCAGCATTTTTTTGTCTGATTGCAAATGTAAGGCATTCCGCATTTGGCCTGTCTGCAGGGCTGCTGGGGTAGCGTGAGGGTTGGCACAGGTGCATTTTCCATGGATTTGATTTATACTTCTAGAATATTGCCTTGTCAAGATCATCAGACTGTTCAAACGCCCCATGAAAAGGTGATGTGAATAAAAATAAAGCCAAGCCTTTAATCACTTGTGAATATTTAGTCATGTATGTATTTCCTCAGATGTGTGTGTTTCTAGGTAAGACAGACTTAACAAAAATGCCAGGGCTAATAAATGATACAATATACTGAACCAGCCATTGTCTGTAAAACTGAGGGCTCCTGACCCAGCCAAATGTTGCCAGTGGGCTTCTGTGTGCATAAGACTGTTTCTTAAGTCTCAGGACATCCGGACAGGATGTCTTCCTGCTTCTTAGAAGCTCACTCACTAGATCTCTGACTTAGGATTCCAGAATACAAATCATGATTCTGCTTCTGTACTGTTGATACTGAGTAACTTGTTGCTTTTGCTTGCCTAAAATGCGTAATTTGCTCTAATGCCAGGCTTTTTTATATCAATAGATAAAATATTTTGACAAAAGAAGAGACTACTTAAAATTCAAGGAAAAATTTGAAGCAGGAGAATTTCAGCCTTCGCAGTCGACTGAAAATTCTTAGGTTTTCCCTGGACTTTCATGCAGGTGGAAATCACAGTTCTGGACTTTGAAACATCAGACAAACGCAGTCTGAATTACACTGCACATCAGTACTTGTTCCCTGTGAACGACAATTACTAAAATGGTCAAGTAACAGAAGATCTCATCACTTGAACTATGAAGGACTGAATGATATTAAATATGCTGCTTTAATTTAGTAAGGAATCTATTTTAAGAAAAAAAATTAAAGCTTATTATAAAAACACATTGTTTATCTTCTTTTTCTTCCTTTGGAATAAAAGCTGAGTAGTAGGCAAATATAGTTGCAATTGATATAAATAAGAACTAAGGCAGGTTGTAATGTGTGTTTCTGGTAGTCGGGTTAGCATTTTAATACAGAAACTACACAATGAAGTTGGAAGAAGCCTTAACTAATTAGTGGGTTATAATAAAATGTTCAAATGTCCTCAATGATCAGACAGTGTCTGGGTTGCTGCCTAGTTCAGTAAGACAAAGAGGAAATAGATAGGGAAGGGAAAACTGGGTCTAGTCTAGATGATAAAATGCCTAAGGACAGACCCCCAAAAGTGAATCAATAATTCACATACTTGGAGACAATACTTGCAAATCACATATTTCTTGAAGAACTTGTATCCAGAATAAAAAAACAAAAAACAAAACTCATGATTCTTAATAAAGAAAAAAAAAAAGATCCTGTTTAAAAAGTGGGGAAGTTATATGAATAGATATTTCTTAAAAGAAAATGCAATGGAAGACAAATATCTGAAACAAGCCTCCATATCATTAAATACTAGAATAATGGAAATTAATGCCATGCTGATACGTCACTAAGACCTAATAGAATGGCTTACATTAAAAGGCTGACAATACCAAGTGATGACAAGGACACAAGTCACGCTTGGCGCTACTGTGAACGAGGAAAGCCCTCCGCAGGGGTTTTCAGACTCAAACATGCTGGCCTTAGACCAGCAGCCCCGCTCCCAGGTACTTCAAATGAACGCAAGCAAAACATGCAGCATTACTGTCACAAAATCCAGATGCCCAAGGCAGGAGAAGATGAAGTACTACATCCCTATGATAGATGGAATACTAACAGCAGGAGCAAACACCTGGATGGACCATGAATGCATTCTGTACCAGAAAGGAGTCAGACTAATGGCTGGCCATCTCAGGTCACAGGAGCGGCATCTGAATGAAGTGGGTGTGTGGAAATGTGGTGGTCTATGTTTGAAACCCTGCTCCGAATCAAAACTTCAAAATAAAACTACAGGAGAAAATGAAGAGGCAGTGGGCTCTGAAATTTGAGGATTACTCAAAGGGTTCCAAGGATAACGAGTTCTTTGCTAGATGGTGCTAATGATGATCATTAAATAATGCAGCACTGAAATATACAACACTCCTGGGTTTCAGTAAGGATTTACAGGAGTGGTCCAACTGCACAGGGTCATGATTATAGTCCTCAGAGACCGATTTCTAGCTACTATTGGAGCACAACTGTATAGGACAAATTTCATTCAAGCCTAGCATGAACAATGATGGCTGAATTCTGGCTTTGGAAATAAAGCTTAGGGATGAGGATAAAGAACTTTATTGGAGACCCAGTTCACATCCTGCCATGTTTCCTCCCTCAGCAGGAACCCAAAGGTGCCTAACGGGGGAGGCTACTGCCTCTCAAACCCCTCCGCCTCAAGTGCTTCATTCTGGAAGGGCATAAGTAACAACTTTAATGCTGCTGCACTGTTTGCACAGCCACCCTGACAACACTGGTTTCAAGGAAGGATATATTTTAAAAATTCATTTTTTAAAAAAATCCATAATTGCTTAAATATTTAAAAAGGTAACATGGTGTATCTAAAAAGGGACAATATATAGTGATATACTTTAAGGCACACATAGGTTTTGGCATTGAGGTGCAAGGTCTGACGTAAATAATCCCAGGGCATCTCAGAATCTCATTAGCCCAGAAGGTTAAGACATCATCCATAGCACCGTGGGAGGTGAGCGAGGCCCGGCTTCATGACGCTGGCCCCGCACACCCAAGCAGCTGCTGTCTGGTATACTCCCAGATCAGCAGCGCCCCGCTCACGTGCACATTCAGTGAACGGATGATGCCCTGCTGGGGGATCTCCACACACACGTCCAGCTGCTGGATCAGGTTGGCTGGGATCCCTTCCCGTTCGTTTCTGCAGAAGAAAAATGTAGCAAGACATGTTAGCTTCCCTGTAACAAAGGGAAGTGCCTTTTATTACTATTATTTTCTTAGTCCTGAATGTTACTGTAGGAGACAGATAAACAGGTGAAGTCAACCTGGGTTCCAGGAAGTAAATGAGGTTGCTACAAAGACAGGCCAATTCTGTATTTACTAATAAACATGCCAGCCAGGTGAGATGAAGGGAAAACCATAAATGCTGTAAGTTCACAGGAAGTTGTGTGACAGGAAAGTAGGTAATGAGCCATAGAGAACAGACCATGGACCAGGGACTCACCCCAACAGCAGCAGCGACTTCTCAGGGAAGCGGTACTGGGCCAGGTCTGAGCTTTGTGCTGTCTGCTCCACACCAATGACGGTGTAGCCTTCCGATTTTTTCTGCTGTAGATAATCCATCAGCTGGGCTGGTCTCACCTTAGCGGCGGTTTTAGAAGAGCAGAATACAAAATCATTCCATTGTGAAATGAGAGAGTGGACAAAGCATTAAATTTAAACCCAATTTGTCAAAAGAACTCTAAAAGGAAAACAGGACACCAAATGGTATCAGGAAAAATCCCCTCTACAATCCCTCTACATCAGACTGCTGAGTGGTATCTGAATAGAGAGAAGTGATACATTCTACTGAGGGGATCGCCATGCTACTGTGGGTCACAGATAAAACCATGGAACTTAGCACTGAAGGATTAGACTGAGGCACCATGTCAAAACCTTTTAACAAGTACAGAATTTTAATAAGCGACCTTATACCCACCTCCACCAGAGGGAGCCACTGCTCTGCAGAGACACTGAGGTGCTGGAACTGTTTGTCCCTGATGCACTGAAGACTGCCGACAACAAGTACCGAGGCCCCGAACACCTCACAGGTCCGGCACAATCCTGCGCAGAATGGCCCGTTACCAAGACTGTCTCCTGCATGTCACAGACTATGGCATTCCTCTGAAACTTGCCAAGAGGGCCATGTGTGGGACAGACAGCCGCAAAGGGTGATGGGAAAGTTTTAAGTGAGCTACATGGAAGATGATTTTACCTCCTAAGTTGGTTGGCTTGTCGATGAGGGAGGCCACAACGATCAGCCTACTAATGGACTTTCCAAGCTTGGCGGCCCGATCCTGAAACACAAGCTCCAGGTCTGACTCCAGAGCATTGTGTCCCCATGGGATAATCTTTTTCTGGATATCAGCCCACTCTGATGGGCTGTCTGCTTCACCCAAGGTAGAACCTGAGAAGAAATAATAGTTCGTGTATGTAGATCATCCTTAGTCAGTTCTCTGTGTATTTGTATCTTCTGATGAATTTTTAAATATTCTTTTTGTTGTTGATGTGTGTATATGGGCCTCAGTATATGTATGTGCACTATGTACATGCAGGTGCCCATGAATACCAGAAGAGGACGTTGGATAGCCTGGAGCTGGAGTTACAGGTGGTTGTGAGCCACCTCATGGGTGCTGAGAATGGAACCAGTAGTCTGTGCTCAACATCTCAGCCCTCATCTAGCCCTCTACTAGGCTGGATTTCCTGGGCTTTGCTCTGTACACTGTATGCTCTATGTGCAGCCATCTGCCCTTAAGATCACAAGCTGTGGGAAGGCAGAGACCCTGTCTGTGCCTAGCACCCTGGGTGCAAGCAGTAGATCCTCACTGAATGGAAGAGTAGATTCAAGGTGATCTGCTCAAAGACACACCACTGAACCATTTAACCTTTCCCAGAACTCTACCCAGAGACACTGAATTAAAACCACAAAGTGGGTCTGGAGTTTGCAGTTAAAAAAAATTTTTGTTTTCATTTATTAATGAGGAGGTGAGGCATGCACCTCGTGGTGTGCATATGGAAGTCCAAGGATATGTGGGACTTAGCTGTCTCCTGCCATGCTGGTCAGGTAATCAGGCTCCATAGCAAGTACCTTTATTCAGTGAGCCATCTACCAGCCCCAGAGGCTGCATTTTTAACAAGCTCAGTACTGTCTGGAGATGGTAGGGCTTGCGGGAAGAGGCTGGAGAGTTTGGAAGAAACACAGAAGGCGGCAGGAGGACATCGAGGAAACTTACAGAAGGGCCAGGTGTGGAAGGGGCAGAGGGGGAAGCCTCTGTTTAGAATCTAGAAAGTACAGAAGGACTGCCTAACCAGACTCAGGGGACCAGGATCCATGGCTCTGCTTTGTTGTAAAGAGGCAAGAACAGAGATTTCATGATTAATCTTATAGAAAGCTTCTCTTTCTAGAACAAATCACAGTCAAACAATAAATACTAAAATTCCTACTTAAAAAAGAAGCCAGATAGATGAGCTCTGTCTAGAAAACAAGCGTTCAGCCAAAAGCCCTGGCCAGAGCCAAGCTACCCTTTCCTGACTTCTCTAAGACCCATTGACTTCATCAAGACCCATTCTAGAACTGTAGTCAGGAGCTCTCACCAATGAACTGGGGTAAAATGAAACTCCCTTACCTCGGTCCTGCTGGGACCAGTCTCCTGGACTCAGCTCACCAAGCGCAGTCCCAGACAGGTACCATCGGGACCCCACAGTGGAAGGGATGTCTGTGAAGCTGGTGAATTTATCCAGGGCAATCCATTCCTCTTCAACGACACCCGAGAGCCGTGGGAGGGTGTAAAATATGGTCTGAAAAGAGAATTGTAAACTGTAAATACTATTTTCCTTGCAAAATAAAGAAGAAAAAAAAAAAACCAAGAGCGGGCTTTATTATCGCTCTGCTTCTCCCAAGCCACCCTCCGCCCTCCTCTCAGCCTGCAGCACCTCTTTATGTGTACTTCACTCTGCCCCAGGACACTCAGATTCATTTAGGGATCCCCAAGAGCAGGCAGGGCCTCTCCTCCAGCACTCCTAACTACATGTGACTACTGTACTTAGCAAGAGCACACCATGCTTTAGGCAATGTATGCCTAAAGGCAGCCTCCTGGCCACCACATCAGACACCATGCTCAGTTCCACTAAGGACATCCAGAACGTGAATGCTGGCTCAACAGTGTAACTTGCTGGGTGACCTGGGATGAGCCGTGAAGGCTTTCTTAGCTGCAGTCCCCTCGTGTGTAAGGTGGCTACCTGATGCCCTTGAGCCCACAAAGCCACCTTTCTGTTCTTCCCTCCTGAGAACCGTGGAAAGGCATGTAGAGAGAAAACCCCAAGTAACAGGAGATGTAGGTGAAATGACACACAATACACGTCTTCATGGGTGGTTTCAAGGCAAATATAGTTTGCTTCATGCTAGCCATATTTGTGCAAGCTTAAACTGGTGTCATGATGGAGAGTAACGTTTATTAGATGGACCCCCTAAGCCCGGCTCCAAACACAAAGGCTCTGTGGCAGAGTGGTGGACCACGAGCTCCCCACGCCACAGTCCACACAGAGCTCTCACTTGCTGCCACACACACACCACTCTGCCTGGCATCGCTGCTGGTGAGTAAGATAACATCTGAAATCGAGGCTGGCAGGGGTGAGGGAAAGGAGAAAGGACTCACTGCTTGGGGGCTGTCTGGGAGAAGGTGGATGGGGCACTGGAGAGCTGTCAGGAAGGCAGTGACAGAGGGAGCAGAGGGACACAGACGAAGCATGATACGATACTGTGAAAAATCCTAGTATGTTTTATCTTGACGAGAATGATGTTGGTGGTGTGACAGAGAACATACATTCATGTCGTATATAACCCATAGCATGTCTTCACCGACAGCTTTAAGCAAACCATGATAGAACTGGTTACACAGAGGCTAGGCTACCAACGCCAGATCCCCAGAGGGGAAGTCACCCCAGCCAGATGCTTTCACTTCGAAGCTAGGTAGACAGCACCGTACTATAACTGGAGTTGACAAGGTTTAAGAACGCCTTATGTTCTATGCATATTTTAATATTTTACACGCTGGAGTTATTTATGTTAACTGTAATAAGTATGTTTAGAGTTCTTAAGATATACAAACACTCTGCTGCTACCAGCAAAGCGGAGTACCATTTGCCATGCAACTTCTGTTACCCAGACTCTGAAAAGATGGCCATTAACAAGAGATCTTTTTGTTCTTGCATTGATAATGGGCTTCAGTACAAGAAAGTCTCACCTGCACAAATGTTCTCTCACTCACTTCCTTTTAGAAATCTGTTCTGATTTCTGTTTAGAGTTAAATATTCCCTTCCAAGGTTTACAAGCCAGACACTGCCAGAGAAATAGAAAGTGAGAGTGACTAGCCAGTTGTCACCCCTGAGGAGTGAACCACAAGTGCATTCACAGAACTTCACAAGGTCGAGGGGACAGAGAACGAGCCTCGTCACAACCCTCCAACAGCTGGGGCAGGAGAGAGGCGTCAGGACTGCAGACAGAGAAACGATGGGCTGCATCTCACCTACCTCCAGACAGTAGTCCTTCAGGGGTGAAAGGTGGAGAAGAAGAAATGGTCCTGGATGCGTTGCCAGTTCTTCCTGGCATTCCTGAGGGAGGAACAGGGAGTGAGGTAGGACCTGGAGTTCTGGCGAGGGGAAGTCTTAGCGTCTTAACAGAATTGTACCCCAGTCTCCAGCATCAACGTGCGCCATGTTCTACTTCTGTCCTTCCATCTGTCTGTCTGTCTGTCTCCGAGTTTGTGGTTTGATTATGCCCCCGTAGGCTCATGTATTTGAACACTTGGTCTCCGGTTAGAGGTGCTGTTTGGGGAGGTTTAGGAGGTATATGGCCTTGCTGAAGGAGTATGCCACTGGCTTTGAGAGTTCACAACCTCGCCCCGCTTCCAGTTCTGTTTCTTGATGTGAGCTCTCAGCTTCCCGCTCCTGCCACCAGGCCTGCTGCTTGCTGCCATGCCTCCTCAGATGATGAACACTTATCTCTCTGAGCCAAGACTTGGCTTTTCTTACTGCCACTTAGAAAGGTTCCCATTTTTGTTTTGGTTTTTTGACACAGAGTCTCGGGTTCTTTAGAGAGTAGCCCTGAACTCATTATGTATCTGAGGACAATCCTGAACTCTGGATTCTACATCTCTACCTCCAAATGCTGGGATTATAGATATGTGTGACTATGCCTAGATTTTTCCTTCTTCTTTTAAGTTAGGTATTGTGGTCCTCACCTGCAATTCCAACACTCAATAGATAGGCAGGGGGATTGCCAGGAGAATAAAGCTAGCCGGAGCTACATAGCCAAGACTCGTACCAAGAAACAAATAGCAAAATAACAAAGTTTTGCTTTTTTGTTGTTTGGAGAACTGGGGCTTGGACCCAGGCCTCATGCCCTCCACCACCTGGCTAGCCCACAAAGTTTTATATTTTGAAATTGAACTCAAAGATGAACAGAAAAACTAAGTCATGCTTTCAAAATCATACAAAAACCAACTAAAGGAATAAAACCCAGATTTCTTCAGTGTCAAACACAGGCATTGCCCAGTACAGCATAAAAAATATGGAGAAAACAGTCCCACTGTGTAGCCCAGGCTGGCCTCAAACTCAATCACACAGTACAGACCAAAGACACCTACACCTTTGGAAGTCACAGATTATGATGGTTAAAGGACTTCCCTAAGCCACAGATAGAGGGTCTGCATTTGCCATGGTGTGTCTCTGTGCCTGTCACCTGCTGAGAAGCCTGTACACTGGTGCGACTGCTTGAGAGTCCTCTTTACCTAACTGAGCCACATAAAGACAGGACCATTGTCCACCTGGCCAGCCAAGGCATGTGGCTACCATAGAGATTCACAAAAGGATATGCACTTAAAGAACAGAGAAATCTTAAGGCCAGGGTGCCTGATTTTCACTGGCTATGTCCCTATTTGGTAACCAGGAGTTAAAAAGATCAAGTGACACCATAAAATGTTTTCTTGCTTAATAATAATAATAATAATAATAATAATAATAATAATACAATATATGGGATCTGAGCCAACTGTTTTTAGGGACCAGGGACCTTAGCTGAGGATCAACAGGCAGAGAAAACAGCTCAGTGCTGAGTTGTCAGCCATGATCTCACCACAGAGAGTGCTCAGCTGGAAGTGGGCAGCAGAGGGGCGAGGAGCAGCTGAGGTCAGCCCTGCTGCTTCCAGGCCACGTACTGTGCTAAAAGCCAAGCTTTGAGTAGATCATGTACAGAATAAAGGATGAGGAGAGAGGACCAAACCCCAATCTGGGCTCATTGACAGTCTCTATAGCTTAGCACCCCCAGCTACATGGGGGCTGATCCAAGCCCGTCACCGCAGGACAGTGACAAGGCTGCTCCTGACTCCTCCAGGCTCTGCTGGACAGAACAGAGACCTGGGGTGTCCTCACCCTGCTCCGTGCATGCTTTCTGCCTGGCTGAGGCTGCACTCGATGACCGTGGACCAGGCGTCACGCTCCTCAAACTGCAGTGCTTTACACAGACGCCAGGCCTTCTTGAGGGCTACCAGAGCATAGAGCCGAACGCTGAAGTTGTGGCTCAGACACCACTGCAGGGCAATGGTGAGGGCCTGCTTCAGAACCAGCTTCTGCAAAGAGAGGGAGAAACTGCTTGAGGGGTGGACGTGGCAGCATGAGCAGGCAAGGAGGTCTGACAGAGGGCAGACCTGATCAGCTCTGGCAAGCCCTTCACTGGCCTCTGTGACAACGTATTACATGACCTATGCTGAAAAGTAATAAAGTATCATATAGGAGCCCCACTTTTGGAGAACCCGAGGTACCCACCCACCTTCCTCCATCAAGTGCTCCTGAACTCCCTATCAGTCATCTTGAGCTACACAGAAGCAAAATTAAGTGGGGAGAAGAAAGCCAGGCATGGGATACTCGGGAGGTGGCAGCAGGATGATCAGGAGTTCAGGGTCAATCTGGGCTATGTGCACCCTGTGTTAGGAAACTGAACAAGAAGTCAGGAGAAGATTGTGAGGGTCTTTAAAGTCTTCAGTCCTCAAGCATATGATGCTCCACCATCTGCCCCTACACACTGGCCATCTAGAGCTGCATAGGGGGCTGTGCTGGCTGTGAGCCCCACAGTCAGCTTCTAGTGGCTAGACAGCAACCGTGTCCACAGAATGGGCTGACAGGTATATCACAATGGCTACCTACACAATGCAACTATCACAAGCAGGACAAACCAGTTCTCTCATTCCTTCATTCAGTAAGCCATGAACATTTACCCAGGGCTACTGTCTTCCCAGGACAGCATGCTGAAAGAAATTTCACACACACACACACACACACACACACACACACACAGTTCAGCAAGATGGCTCAACAAGCCTAATGACCTCAGTTCAATCCCTGGAACCCAGATGGAAAGATAGAATTGACTCTACAAAGCTGTCCTCTGATCTCACACTTACATGTGTGATGTGTTCTCTCTCCCTATCTCTCTCTCTGTCTCTCTCTCTCTCTCTCTCTCTCTCTCACACACACACACACACACACACACACAATACACACAAATACATAAAGTAGAATAAAATAAAAAATAAATTGAAGCTACAAAGAGGCTCAGTGGTTAAGAGCACTGGCTGCTCTTGCAGAGACATGGGTTCAATTCCTAGCGCCTACATGGCTGCTCACAACTATCTGTAACTTTAGTTCCAGGTGATCCAATGCCCTCTTCTGACCTTTGTAGATACCAAGCATGGACATGGTACACATATATTTGTATAAGCAAAACACTCATAAAACAAATAGAATAAATCTAATTTTAAAAAAGAGTAGCTTAAAAAAAAAATCATGGACAGACCGTGGCATGCCTGCGAATCCCCCACCCCACCCCCACACAGATGGCATATACGGCCATCTCTGTGTGATAAACAACTGCACAAACTGCCAGCTGGGCCCAGACAGGGTGGCCACAGGGGGAAGTGAAACGCTACAGTGAGGAAACAGAGAGGGACTGGGCAGATGGGGCTCCATGTGACTGTCCCTAAGTCTGCTTAGGCCAGTGTTGGTTACAGTCTCTTCATTCAAGAGGGGCATATGAGCCCCTGTCTCAGCTAAGGAGCTGCTGGCAGCAATGGCTTCTGCGGGAGGAGGAGCCGGTTTCTTTAAGAGTGTGGGTTCTGATGCATCAACCACACTCTGCTAGATGGTACCACACCTGGGAAAATATGGGCAGCACAAATTGGCCTTGATGAGTTATATTAAAAAATAAAAAATAATAGCCAGGTGGCAGGGCACACCTTTAATCCCAGCACTCTAGAGGCAGAGGCAGGAGAATCTCTGTGAGTTCCAGGCCAGCCTGGTCTACAGAGTGAGTTCCAGGACAGCCAGAGTTACAACAGAGAAACCCTGTCTCAAAACACCGAAAAAAAAAAAAAAAAAAAGATACACTGTATACATCTGCGAAACTCTCAAAGAATTGATTAAAAAAAAGAAAACAAACAAACAAAAAACCAAAACTGGATGGCCGGGAACGCAAAAAGGAACAGTTACCCTGCACACAGCAGCGGCCAGGAAAGGGAGGAGAAGAGAAAAACCTACAAGGACAAGACAGCTCAAGGGCAGGTAGGGAAGACCGGGGCCTAGGAGGGGCTGGCGAAGGGGAGGGTATGGTCAAACTGAATTGTATGAAATTCTCGAGGCGCTAATAAAAAATGAAGACACGCATTTTAAAGATGGTCATGGGGAAAAAACTGACACAAATGCATTCCTTGTTAGAACATCAAGTTCATAAATTCTTCTTGCAAATAACTCAAACTCACCTTTTCTGGAATATTCTGAACGATGATGTCCAAATGTGATAAAACAGATAAAAATGTACAGATGCTCGTTTTAAGTTTTTCTTCACCCTGATAGAAGATGAGACAGAGGGATCGTCATTTTGGGCTTACCTGTAAGCAGAGGCTGCTGGACTCAAGGTGGGTAGAGGTGGGAGGTAGACTCTGCCCCTTTCCCTGAAGCAGCTTAGGCTTGCCATGTGTAGGGCACAGGACTGAAAACCTGAGAGGAGGCGCACTCCCTGCAGCCCAATGCAATGCAGGCAGCAGTGGGGTACAACAGCACTGAAAGGCCCCACATGTACTGAGCCCCTGGGCCAGGCCTACAGCATGGGAAGAACCTGCCTGGAGCAGGAGTGGGCACTGGGGTCAGGACACAGAGGGGGGCTGGTAAGGAGAGCAAGATAAATGAAGACCCATGGCAAAGGTGAGGGACAGTACCCTGCTGTTTCTATAACAAACACAGGGCAGAAATGCCATCTGGAGCCCTAACCCCTGAAGATACATATGGGGACCAAGAGAAGGGCCAGGCTATCAGTATGCAGAACACCAAGAGCGGCAATTCACATGACCAGGTGTTGAGTGTCCTAGCAACCCAAAGCTGGGTGATCTGTGTGGCTCAAGCATAGAAACAGGGAAGGGACCCGGAGGCCACTATGGCCACCAACACTCATATCAAACGTGACTTTCACAGAACATGAGAAAAAGCTGCAGAGGTTTATGGGGCTGTCCTAAAGCTAAGAGGGGGTTGAAGCATGCTTTGAACCTTGGAATTCTCATCCCAAGAGTAGAAGGGAGAACGGAAGGTGTTTGGCTGCTCCCCTCTCTGACATATCCCAGCTAGCTCCAACGTTGTTGTGCTTTTACAGCATACCACTGATAAGATCCTGCCTCTTCAAGGTATATGGCCTGGATGTTTATCTGACCACTGCGGCTGGAGGGCCTTGGGCTCCCTATACGATCTTAAAAGGTCTCTTCCTCTGGCCCCTGTGAGACCACTGCCCATGTAGAAGAAGCTCCTCCAGCCAATGACAATACGACCGACCACCTAGTCTGGTTGTGAGCCTCCCACATGCAAATGTAGCTACCCCAGTATCACTGCCTTGACCAATTACCCTATAAATGTAGCTCCCCTTGCTTCAATAAACAGAGCTGTATACACTGAAAACCACCTCCCAGAAGTCATTTCTGGCTCAGCTCTCAGCCTCCAACTGAAGACCTGCTGGACCTGTAGACTCGCCACCCTGAGCTCTCCTCCTCAGAGCTAAGCCAGTGGCTGATGGCTTAGCTATCTCCCAGGGTGGGGAGCAGACAAAAGAATCAACAGAGGTTAACACTGTCAGCTGGATAGATCTAGAATCACAGAGGGGACAGGCCTCTGGGCACACCAGTTATGGACTATTAGGTTAGGTTAAATGAGTTGGGGGTGGGGCACCCTAAGGAGGAGGAAATGAGCTGAGCATCAGCATTCATCCCTTTCTGCTTCCTGATGCGAAGTGACCTCACACTCCCGCCGCCACGCCTTCCCCACCATGATGGACTGCACCCTCAAACTGTGATCCAGAGTAAACCCTTCTTTCCTTCCTTAAGAAAAGAATGTATCAGATACTTACTTATGAAAGTAACTAGTGCACATAGGCAGGGATGAGGGGAGGAGTTGGTGCCAGCTCAGGTGAGACTGGAACAGTTAGGAGCTGACACTTGTCTGTGTCTGGGTGACAAGGGTTTCCTTCCATACCATCTATTTTGGTTGTTTGAAATCTCCCTTCTAAAGCCCTTTTCAAAGAGAAGCAAGCATGCCATTCCTCGCCTCCCTCATTTCTAACATCAAGCCAGAACACTACTGAGTATTATGCAGTGATTATTTCCTTTGCTTCTTTTTTGATTTGTTTGAGACATTGCCATTGTCTGGAATTTCTGATCTCCCTGCCTCAGTCTCCTGAGTGCTGGGATTACAGGTGTAAAACACCAGGCCCGAGGTCCCTTACATTTGAATAATAAAAGCCTTTCCCATCTTTATTTTGTCAAAACTAGAACAAATCACAACACACTCAAGACAAACTTGGGGAATTTCTGTCTCCTAAATGCATTCAGGACAGGCAACTATAAACTATTCAGCGTCAACATTACAATAACCGAGGGGCAGAAACAAGCCCTGAAGGGAGGTGCACTTCTACACAGTTCAAAGCGTTTCCTAGTTCAAAATAATATGAAGAAAATCTTTACTTACATAAGAAAAACAATACCAGAATTTTGGAAGAAACTGAGGGAATTTGTGAAGAATCAATATAATAATCCACTCTATAAAATATTTTATGGATGCTTGATTGTTGGTGAAACCAGCTTGGAAAATCTTATCAGTTATTCCATTCAAGAAGTTCTGAGGGAGAAAACATAAATTGTTAACACGATATTACTTTTTGTGCTGGCTAGTCTTATGTCAAGTTGACAAAAATCAAAATTATCTGAAAGGAGGGAACCTTAAGAAAATGCCACCATAAGATCCAGCTGTAGGGCATTTTCTAATTAATTAGTGATTGGTGGGGAAGGGCCTTGCTTGTTGTGGTGGTTCCATCCCTGGGCTGGTGGTCCTAAGTGTTAAAAGAAAGCAGGCTAAGCAAGTCATGGGAAGCAAGCAAGTAAGCAGGACCCCTCCATGGCCTCTGCACCAGCTCCTGGCTCCAGGTTCCTGCCCTGTTTGAGTTCCTGTCCTGACTTCCTTTGATGGTGAACAGTGATGTGAAGTGTAAGCCAAATAAACCCTTTCCCCTCCAACTTGTTTTTTGGTCATGGTGTTTTGTCCCAGCAATAGAAACCCTAATAAGACATTTTTCAATTTACGGGGAAAAAAAAAAAGAAACCAAACTGAGGTTGGAGAGAAAGCTCAGTGGCTGAGAGCACTAGCTGCTCTTGCTGAAGACCTGGGTTCACTTCCCAGAACCCATGTGGTGGCTCACAACCACCTGTCACTCCAGTTCCAGGAGATCCAAAAACTGCATTTAGTTATTGCGCGCGTGTGTGTGTGTGTGTGTACACACGCACATGAAGAGGTCAGGACAACCTTTAGGAGTCAGTTCTCTCCTTCTCCCATGTGGGTCCTGAGGATTGAACTCAGATTGTCATGTCTGACAGCAAGCAGCTTCTCTCTGTGTGTCTCTCTGTGTTTACTTGTTTCTGTGCTTTCTCTGTGTGTGTCTCTGCCTCTCTCTCACTCTCTCACACACAAGTATTTTTTTTTTTTTTTTTTTTTTAATGAAAACAATGTTACAGAGCATGAGAACCATCACACCTGATCAAATCTGGGGAACAGGACGAGCAGAGTCTGCCACACCCGGTTCTTCACCCGGTGCTGTAGGGAGTTCTCATGGTAGCGCGTTCTGGACCTGGATGACGACTCATCCTGGAGAGATGGGGTGAAATTAGGGTAAGCCACCTACCACACCTGTGACTAAGAACAACAATCAGTGACAACTTCGAATCTAAAAGGTGTTACAAAGAAACATCATACACGCTTCTGTTTCTGCCCCTCCACCTATTTGACTTTGAAACTGCAATTCAGTTCCAGTGTCACCAAGAGGCCAAATAGTTCAAGGCCACCTCTAGATGACACAAGATGGCAGCACCAGGCCCTTCTGAATCACGAAGCTTTTCTTTGTAGCTTTCAGCAAAATCAGCCAAACAGCCTACTATCTGCAGGGTTCAGCCCAGAGACTTTTCTACTATCAAGCTATAGCTTCAGCCCCTCAAGGTTGACTTTCTTTCACTTGTAGATAAAAATACTAATAACTCGAGCGGGTTCAATAAAGAGTAATTCTCAATAAAGACAATTCTCCAAGATGTAAGCCTGAACAATCTAGGAAACAAGCCTCATGGCTTGGACTGACCCAGAGCACGTGGCCTCCAAGTAATTTATTAAGGAAAGGCACTGCCCACAGACACAAAGATCTTGATTGCTTAATGAATAGAACTTCCACAGTACAACAACCCCCAATTTTAGCCAGTCGACTTGACACCTTTTTAAGGGTGAAGTCAAGACCCTGGGCAAGTTATTCCCTGTCTGGTGCTCGTTGTGTGGGCTTGGAGAGGAGACCATGGGAGGTTTCCCCATTAGCAATAATATACTCAAGTGCCTTTAACACAAAGATCTCAGTAGGAAAGGTAAATTAGAACATGAATTTGTTCCATCAAGAGTAATAAGTAGACAATTATTGGTGCTCCAAACTAACATTCTTTCTGCATTCAAAAAAGCTGCAGCAGCCCATCTATATCCAGAAAGCTGGTCCTAACAGCTAAGGAAGGTGACCTTCTGGCAGCAGCTTTTGCTGAAAGATACAGTAGCAGTTTAAGGTTCAAATTACTACACAGAAGTGCATGTAGCTTTATAATGTTTAAGAGTAAGTTTAAATAGTCTACTATAGTCACCAGTCACTGCTGGACCAAGAAGCCACTGGAGAAGGCTATACATATTGATAGAGTCCTTTAAGACGAAAAGTCAGATAAAGCATCTTCAGGGCCATGTCCATCTAAAGGTGGGCATGCCTCCACTTCAACTTCTCAGTTAATTTTCCTGATAATGCGCTGTTCCTCTGCTTTCAATTATACTCCGCCTTGAGGCAGCCAGTAAAACACCACATCCTCTGTGACAACCCCCACATCCAGCTCCCACAAGGAAGGACAGGAGATCTTTTCCATGAAAAGCATTTCCTAGGTTTTATATACCAAAGAAGACCTGCTCCCTTCAGGACACAAAAGTATGTGAACAGTCCTATTTTAACACATGTGACTAAGTGGGTTCCCCAGTCACTCAAGCATCAGCAAGGTCAATAGCAGAGCAGAACTGTCCATTTAAGGAATGAAAGAGGACCAGGACAGCTCGGTGGTGGAGTGACTGCCCAGTATGTGCAAGACCCCAGGTTCCAACCCCATACTGACTATACTCAGTGCCATCCTTTCTATTTTCTCCCACATTAATGAAATGTGGGAGACATTTCATTCAGACACTGTAATGGTCATTTATACGTGATTTGGCAAGTAAACTGGCAAGCCCAGAACAGCTCATCATTTTTATCTGATGAGTAAAATTTTCATCAGTCCTAGACAAACATCAGGAACCCAATATATGCCTGACAATATCAGTAGCAGTGAATCTCAAGACAGGTAACTGTGTTGGCTAATACTCCAACTTGACACCATGTAGAATCACTGAAGAGAGAAGCAGCTGAGCATGTCTGTGAGGGAGTCTCTAGACTAGGCTGAGGTGGGAAGACCCACTCTGAAGGTGGGCTGTGTGATTTGATGGGCTGGGGTCCTGGACTGACTGGAGGAGACAGGGAGCTGAACACCAACATTCACCTCTCTCTGCTTCCTGACCACAGACTCAACACAGCTGCCTCACCCATGCCTTCCTGATCACGATGGACCATACTTTTCAACCGGAAGCTAAAGTAAACCTTTCCTTCCTTAAGTTGCTTTTGTCAGGCCATTTTTTTCATGGCAATAAGAAAAGTAACTGGCACAACAGTGTTTCAGGGATTCTCAGATCTTCTCAGTATGCGCTTCCTGGATGTCTGCTGGTTTGTTCCATTCATACATAAATAGTATACGGATGTAGCACAGCACACACAGAATGTTTGGACCGGCAAACAGCGATATACAAAGACTGTATCTGTGAAGACTACAGGGCCAAGGAACCAAAGCGGAGAATCTGAGGGAGACAGGTACCAGCTACGCATTAACCAAAACTGCAGAACATCACAGTCAGGCTTTCTGTGGTAAAAAGTGTTTAGAAATACTCTGTGTCTCCACATGTTCAGGTCAAATGAAACATGCTAGACCTTGGTCTGTTGAAAGCAGCATTAACTCAAATCAGGATAAGGGCCCCTCCTTACCTTATCCAGGAGCTTGATGGCAAGATCTTCTAAAAACAACTTGTGGGACACGTCAGAGGCATCCAACAGACACAAGAACTTGACAGCACAAATTCTCACATAATAATCTTCTCTCTTAGTGCTTAAAATATAAAATGGCAAACTATTTTAATATGTTTTAGAGACAGAAAAATACATCCACTGTTTGTCCCAAATGCTGTCCTAAGTACCAGGTCCTCCCCCGATGGGCTTGAGATTAAGTCAGTCTATCCTTAATGAACATCCTTTTGAATTGAGAGACAACAGATCATAACTAATAAGTATTTCACAGGAGAACAGCACAGAATGGGCACAGATCCACTCAGCAGGCTTCACCAAACTTGTCCCTCTCAATGATGACGTCCCTATGGACATAACAGACCCAGGCTCTAG
This sequence comes from Cricetomys ansorgei, assembly GCA_026225945.1. Lineage (NCBI taxonomy): Eukaryota > Metazoa > Chordata > Mammalia > Rodentia > Nesomyidae > Cricetomys > Cricetomys ansorgei. The sequence continues at coordinate 3,836,397 of JAMJFZ010000435.1, read as the reverse complement.
TGAGAGAAAGAAGAACACGATCGTGGGCTCATAGCTCCATAGCCTCTCTGCATCCTCTGTGCTGCATGTGCTCTGAATATCTGCCCATCTGATCAAAGTGAAGCGCTTGCTATTTCCACAAAATGTCGGGTTAACTCTTTCAATGTTAATATCACTTTAATGTATCAATAAGCACTTGACAACACCCCTTCCCCGCAGCCACTAGAAAGTGACACTCTACTGTGTTAAACCAGCTCAGCAAGCAAACAAAATAATAAATTAAAAACAATTAACTGGACTGGAGAGATGGCTCAGTGGCTAAGAGGATGTACTAGCCATCTACAGGACCTGAGTTCAGTTCCCGGCACCCACGTCAGGAAGCTCACAACTGCCAGTAACTCCAGCTCCAGGAGCTCCAGCACCCTCTTCTGCCCTCTTCAGGTACCTGCACTCAGATGCATATACCCACTCACAAATACAGATACCCATAAATAAAAGTCTCTGACAACAACTAAAGTTATAAGAATGCTCACATTTAAGGAAGCAGGGCAGATGACTTAAGATACAACTGGCTCTGGAGTGAGTACTCTTGTTATAAATACTAACAGAAATCACTTGTCAGCCTTCAGTCTAAAGTCACCATAAATGATGTAACAATCTTTTCATCTTTCAAATACACATGCAGATTTTTGAAAGAAGACGAGAAAATAAGACTTGGATAAAAGTTATCTTTCATTCGAAAATTTCAATTTAGAGCTTGTAGGATGGTTCAAGGCGTAAAGGTGTTTAGCATGCAAGCCCAGCCACCTGACTGCCATACTTGAAACCCATGGAAAGGTGGGAGGAGAGAACTGACTCCAGAGTTGTCCTCTGACCTCCCTATGTGTGCCACGGCACAAGCCCTACCCCTGCTGAAACACAATAATAAATACATTTAAGTTCAAGTAGATAAGAGCAGTCTTACCCCACACTCAACAGCTACACACACTGACTATGTATGAATTTCTGTATGTTAATCACTCTTCAACAAAAGGGCTCCAAAACAACCCAAAACAAAAAACTCAGGGCCTGTCATTCACTCTGTTTTTGCGTATAACATATTTACCTGTTAAAATGGTAATTATGAATTCTATGATAAATTTCACAACCAAATAAAGGGCTAAAGAATATAGTGTGCATGACTGCTCCAGCCCCTCCCCCAAAAGAGGAGGAGGGGCCTATGTTATCCGATGTCTTTACTTGGACTAGACCACACTACACTTTTTTGAAGTTTGCTGACTTAGTAAGTAGTGAAAATATAAAGAAGATATATGAACAAAGAATGTTATCATTTTCAACACATTTTTGAAGGCCTGTGTTATGGTTTGGTTAGGAAATTGCCCCTTTGGTTCATGTGTTGAAGGCATGTTTGCAAGGGGTGTCCCCATTATGGAATTTGTGGAACCTTGGGGAGACGGGTCCTGGCCTGAAGAAGTGGGTCACTGGGGATAAGCCTTGAGGTTTACAGCCCCAGGCCACTTCCCATCTCTGCCACCAAGCTCTTGCTGCCATGGCAACAAACCAATCCCGAAGTCACAACGGACTGTATGTCCCCAAACCTCTCTTTAGCCACAGTAGTAAAGATGATAATGATGACGATAGCAACAATAAGAAACTAAAACAGCCTATTTAATGAATAACAGAGACGGCTCAGCAGTTAAAAGCACTAGCCACTCTTTCAGAGGACCCAGGCTCAGGGCCCAGGACCCACACAGTGGGTCACAACCTTCTGTAACTCCAGTTCCAGGGGATCGGACACCCTCTTCTGAGCTTTCAGAGTACCAGGCATGCATGTGGTGCACAGATACACATGAAGGTGAAACACTCATACATACAAAACAAATAAATCTTTTAAAATGTTATGAACAAAGATGGCCACAGAGGTTAAATCATGTGCGATGTCTCACTTGCACAAAGACACAGGAAACGGGCCGCACTTACTTCTCTATGATGATGTTTGCCGCACAGTCTTGTCCAAGGTTTTCTACGAAGGTTTGGACATCCTGAATAAGTCTTAAAAATGTGGGTGAAATAAAGGTTTAGAAGAGGAAAACTTAAAAGCCCCTAAGTTAATACTACACACCTTCTGGCTGGAAGTTCAGCACAGACATAACTAGACCTGTTCATGACAAGTTGATAGAGTGACATTTTTACCTCTGATCACGTCTAAACACTGTCCCAAAGACACAAGCCTCCAGGACAAGTTCACTGTAATCCTTAGCACTGGAGAAGGGCCCCGGGGACACACTGGAAGCAGTTGCTATCCAAGACTGGCAGCAATGACGTATCAGAATATTGAAGACCCCTGTTTTTATGGAGGACATTTCAATTATCTTCAACATAATCTGAAATGAAATACAACAGTCAGGTTAACCTTTGACACCAGGTCAATTAAAAAGAAAATTAGCAGCACTGCTGAAAACTAATACTTTCTGATGTGGTTCCTAAAGAATTAAGTCCTCCCAGCCTGGAATGGTTATCTTTACAGTCAACTTGATGGATTTAAAATTGATGAGGAGACACATGACTATAAGCATCTATGGGGGTATTTCCAGAGCAGTTTAAATGGAAACAAAAGAGGGTCTACTCTGAATGTGAGTGACAGCATTCTGCAGGCTAGGGTCCTCGACACCAATCTGGTCTTCAGGCTTGGCAGCAAGCATCTTTACCCACCGAGCCATCTCTCTGGCCCCCAAACATTCCTAATTATTGGTTGAATCTACAGATGGTGAAACCTCAAATTTAGGGGGCTGTCCATGCCTCCAGAAAACAAAAAGACATTTTAAAATCCTATATTTCTCTAAATAAGATTTAAAAACAAATGAAAGCACAACATAAATGCAAAGACCAAAGGTGCCTGACGTGCAACTCCAGTGTGTCATGTACACCAGCTCATCTCAGCACCAGTTCTCTTAGACAGGGAAGATCTAGGCCTCTTGAGTTTCTAAACCTTAACCTGCTGAATGAGTGAAGTTTTTATCTTAATTTTTTATTTTAGTTTTTGAGACAGGGTCTCACTATGTAGCTCTAGCTGTCTTGAAATTCAATATGTAGACCAGGCTGTCCTGGAACTCATAGAGGCCAACCTACCTCTGTCTCCTTCCTCCATGTCAGGATTCAAGGTGTGGGCCACCACACCAGGCTGTGACTCAAGATCTTAAATATTAAATACCCTTTGAACACAACGGGAGATGCTGTGATCTGAATGTGAAGTGTCCGTTGGGCTCACGTGTTCAGACCCCTTTGTGTATCTGGTGGTGATGTTTTAAAAGGCGGCAGCTTTGAGGGGTACAGTCTGCCCCGCTTTGGTCTGTTCTCTGCGTCCTGATCCACCAACACATCATCTGTTGCTCCACTACAGAGGGATCAGCCGTGTTCCTTCCCCATCATGATAGACTATCTCCCCTGAAACAGTAAGCCAAAGCTAACCTCTCTTCAAGTCCTACCTGTCCACAATCTGGTCACAGCAGCTGAAAGTAAATAGCCCGGCAGGACAGGTGGGAGTTGGACCCCACCCTGAAACTCCTGTCTCTGTCACATTTCTCATGCAAGAACATGTTCTGAGAGCAAAGCCATCAGTCCCAGTACTTGGTTACAAAACACCTCTTTTTTCTCTTGTCCTAACAGAGAGAAAACTTACCTCTTTTATTTTGAGGTATGCCTGGCCCTTGAGTTTTGCAGCAATGGTCAGAATTTCATTATCAAAAACAAAGTGAACGAAAGCTTTTAAATTAGGCCAAAATGTCAGCTGAGTATTGCTCAAGGAAGATATAATTTTCCAAGCTGTGTCAAAAGACTCTATGCAGAGTGACTCCTCGGAGGTTAGGAGCTGGCAGAAGAGGGTGAAAATACACAACGTCAACCTCAGAAATGATGCTGTTTCTTCATCACCCGATTCACCTCTCCCTCCACCTCACCTTGGGAACCAGCACCTCCATGCACCGGAACACAGGTAAGATGCGGCCAGCAGGGAGAACCGTGAGGACATCCAGCGCCAACTGCAGCGTCTGCACGGGCATCTGGACAGCAGGGAGAAAGCACTCCAACATGTCATCTTCCGTGGCTCGAATAAGGTGGTGGTGCTTCCTCAGCAGGAAGGAGAGGCAGACCCACTGATCGTGTAGATACTGTGCGACTATTTTCCCCCATCCTTGGGAAGATGATGATTCTTCAAAAACACTGAAATTTTAAAAAGAAAAAATACTAAGCCACACCTTCCCAAATCTGTCTTAATTTTTTTGGCACGTGGTACTGTTCCTTACAGAGGCAAAAAGATGGGTGGTTTCAAAGTGGTCTGTCTCCTGCAAATCCATGGACAAAGCTGGGGGGGTGGGCTGACGGGAGACAGGGAACTGGGAGGTGGGGCACTTCCAACGCCGGTGCCACATTCACAGGCTTTTCCGTCTCCAAAACCATAAGCATTTCCTTAGAAGTTACCCAGCCTCAGACAGTTAGAACAACAGAAAACTGGCCAAGACAGAGGATATATGTGCTCACCATCAGACTGCCTATCCACTAAACACTGAAGCAAACCACACACTTAAAGTTTCTGCAAGGTATTCCCACGACCTTGGGAGACTCACTGAAAACTAAGTGAGAAAAGTCAGCAGGTTTCTGACAAGAGACTTGTGCACCGTCATCCAAAATGCAACCTACTCCCCAACTCCACCGCACCACCAGGGGTCACCAGTAGCCATGACTGCAACAAATGGATCCTTAGCACCAAAGATGCTCCTTACCTGCCATTCTCCACAGACTGCACATAGCTGTTCTGTTCCTCTGAACAGGGCTTCTGCAGCATCTGATTGAGTGGAAGGGCCGACAGGAACCTGTCCAAAGGCTCAGTGTCGGGAGAATCCAGCTGCAGCATGGGGTGCTGGTCCACAGCCTTGCACAGAGCTGCCAGGGTGGCCATGCTGACTACTCTCTGGACCTGATGACCCAGGGTTGGCTCCTGCAGAGGACAGAACAACCCGATGCATGAATGAACCCTTCCCTTGAGTCACCTCCGTCAAGTAAGTAGGGCGCACATACTTGTGACAGAGAAGCTCTACGGGTTGCCTGGGCAGCTGCTGCACAGGGCACCTTAGAACAGGGAGGAAGAGTGGACAACTGTCCTGGAAGCCAGCCAAACATAAAGGCTGTGACTTAAGATTAATGAAAGGATTCTGTACTGGAGCACTGTGAGCAGAAGACCTAAGACACCTCCCATATCTGACTGAAGTAATTTTATGACTGAACTGCCAGGTATGAAGGCACATGCCTATAAACCCATCTACTCTAGGCTGAAGCAGGAGGATCATGAGTTCAAGACCTGCCTGGGCTTCAAAGTGAGTTCAAGGTCAGCCTCAGTAATCTAGTGAGATTCTATCTCAAATTTAAATAGGATGGGTGGGAGACACTGATTTGCTCAGCGGTAGAGTGCATGCCTAGCACAAAAACATCTTCAACTATATGTTGTGACCTACAACTGTTGTATAACTGAAGAGAGGATCATGAAAAATTTGACAGTCGGAGATTTCTGAAAACACAGTGACCCCAAATTAACTGAAAATCAAACGTGTGATGAGTCTAAGGTGTTCATGGCTGTGCTTGTCCATATGATTGTGGAACTTCATGGCGGCCTTGGTTCTGAAATCACAACCCTCCCACTTTGGCTTCACGCCACACAGAGCCGATGAGTGCTGCCAGAAACGCCTGGGCCCAGACTGAGACTATTGTATCTTATAAGCAACGTTGTGTGTACAAGGTTTTCAGCTCTTACAGAAACAAAGGCTCAATTACAGAAAACAAAGACACGTAAGCATTAATCGGTGTGACTCTGGACAGTACAATCTAACAGTGCGGTCAGACAAACAATTGTACCCGTCTCATTAATATGCAATCTGCTTTCATCTTTAATAAAGACTAAACTATATGCACACCAGAGAGCTGTTATAAAATAAATTTATGATTTATTATCTGCAAGTGCTTAATTCGTGTTCCCATTTTATAGAGCAATATACCAAGGTGTGTGAAAAAATTTCTTCAATGAAAAGGGGTCACAAGTAAAAAAAGGATTAAGACCTGGCTTAGGGTATGTAAGGTCCTGTTTTCAATTCCTAGGAGGGAGGAAGAGAAGAAGGGAGAGAGGAAGGAAGGGAGCAAAGGAGGGAAGGAGGGAAGAGAGGAGAGAAGGAGAGAAGGGAGGGGGAATGGAGGAAGAAAAGAAAGGAAGGGAAGGAGAGAGGGAGTGAAGGAGAGAGAGAGAGAGAGGTCCCCTCTCCATTATACATCCAGTGCTGGGATGTGTCCCAACCCTATTGGCACTACAGACAGGATCTTAACAATCAGACTTCAGAAAACCCTTTTTAGAATTGCAAAACACTGTGGAACAACCAAATAAGTATTCCTTGCTGGACACAACCACACACCTTTAGCCCACAAGGATTACCTGTCCACCCTCGGCCTCCTGCAGATGGTAAACACATGCATTTTTCAAAGGAGAAATGACTCGGCTGACGGGGTTGCCTGTTTTCCAGCCCCGCTTCATCTGGAGACTCGTGAGTTTGGCCAACACCTTCAGGTACAGCTGGCAGCGGTCCAGATCTGCCACCTACAACCAATATCAGGACACGTAAGGACAACGGGACCTGTGATTTTCACACAAGTAGAATTCAGGCAGGAAGCAATCCTGTGTTTAAACGCACTAACAAGACAATGAAGAGAGAGCCTTCCCATCATGCAGTGCTCAGGACATCCGTGCAGGCTACGGATGCCTGTCTGTGCCATCTGGACTTCTCCCAGAACTTGCCCACACCTTTCACAGCATCAGAACCCACATTGACTAGGAAGTCACAACAGACTGTTCCATGAATCCCTTTTCAGCTTTGTGGTAGCCTGTATTAATACACACAGCAATGAGTTTCTTTATATTTTCATTCTTGTGTAATGTATTTTGTGTCATCACCACAATTTCCTTCTTGCCATTCCCAGTGGCTGGCTCTCCTCTTTCCAATGACCTCTTCTACTGCCTCAGGAGCATGGATGAGAGGTTGCTTACAGGAGAATGGGCACCTTCCCAGTGGCTACACCTTTGAAGAAAATAGCTCCTTCTCCTAGCAGCTGTTTTCAACATAGAAATCCTCAGGAAGGGGCAGGGCCTTGAGAGCCCTTCCTGCCAGTGTCAGATGTGGATGGGCTCAAGCTTGCACAGGTCTTGTGCAGATACCCAGAGCTCTTCGAGGGCTGTCCAGCCTGTCATGAACGGTAAGAGCAGCGATCACAGAGCCCAGGCTTCAGTGTACTGCCAAGTGACATCAGGCCTCACAGGGAGGAGGAATGCCCCACTTACAACTAAAAGTCCGACAACCCACCTAACACTTAAGAGCTTCTGACTCATAAAGCCAGGAGAACTAGGTTCTCCCACTATTTCTATGATGCAAGCTGAGTTCCTTAATCTCCGTAGGTCTCCTGTTTCTCCACCATATGATGAGGACATTATCAACAGGGAGACTAAGCCCTGCAGGTGAAAATTTACTCCAAGCACTCAGAGATGAAGGAAAAAAAAAAATCTCTTTAGTTGCACATGACCGTCTTTCTCCTTCCACTGTATGGTTCTCAGGGATCTAACACAGGTCACCGGGTTTCACGGCAAGTGCCTGCACCTGCTGAGCCACCTTGACGAACCCAAGTTCTTTAAATAAGTGTATTTGCTCACCTTCTTAACAATCTACAATCAAACTACTTCAACATTTGTCCACAGAGGTTTAAAATAAGTGGATTTTTCTATAAAAACTTGTATTTTCTAAGTACTCTTGGAGAAAAAAATTTTAATTACTTTATTACACAGAATAAACTATCGTGTGAAGGAGATAAGACAGACATATTCAGAGGATCTTTTGAACCCAGAATCCACTGTTCCCATCTCTGGCTGCACCTCAACCAATGAGCAGAATGTTCAACCAACGAGCAAAACTTTAGCTATGCACATGTGTGTATGTGTTTACACACAATTGTACACACATACACACACACACCCAGCTCTGGTCCCATCCTTGATCTGACATTCAAAATATCTGGATCCATGTCCCAGTTACACACAAATGTGTCAAGGGTCTCAAATCCATCATACTGAAACTTTCTCAATGTCATGAGAGGACAGACCTATCACTTGGGGAAACTGAGGCTCAGAAGAGCTGCACTCCTTGCTCAGGTCATAGCTAATAATACTCATGGAATGGAAATGAGGTGCAATGGTTTGAATGTGAACCCCCTCCACACACACACAGGCTCATATGTTTAAACACTTGACCCCAGCTGGTGGTGGTGTTTTGAGGCATGTGGAACCTTTGGAGATACAGCTTGGCTGGAGGAAGTGGATTGTTGGGTGGGGGACAGGCCTTCCGGTTAGGGTCTAGCTGCTTCTGCTTACGATAGGATGTGAGCAGCTGTCTTACTCTCCCCCTGTGCCAGCTGCAGCACACTCCTGGCATCATCTTACCCTGCAATGATGGATCCAAGTCTCTCCAACCATGACAAAGATAAAGCTTCCTTCCCTAAGCTGCTACTTCTGGCAATTTTACCACATGATATTGGGCTATTGAGAAGTCTATCATGGCTCTGCTTTTCAGGGTGGCTTCTGGAAAAACCATCACACCAAAGACATGTTCCTTTTCCGGTTCATCTGGTGAGTGTGGGCAAGGGAAAGCAACAGTGGTAACAGGCTGCAAGAGAGAACTCCTGAAGCCCAAAGCTACTCACACGCTGCAGCTCGTTCATGGTGAGTCTCCTGAGCACAAACTGAGACACGCTCTCAGCAGCAGACAAGATGGAGGTCTGAAGGACAGTGGACACCTCGTCTGTGGGGGAGAAAGTGTTTGGTTAATATGACTGAAGTGGGGTCTTTGGTACAAAACATACCAGAAGCTCTTGTAGAACTGTTAGACACAAAGGCAGTCTCTAGAGTACAGAATTCCCTACCACAGGTCCAGCACAAGGAGCCTGAGAAGGCTGTGGTGTCAGCACACACTGGAACATGGCCCTGGATGGATTTTAGAAATGTGTTATGTGGAAAAGATGTAGAGACTTCTCACAGTAGACACCATTTCTGTGTGGCCCCAAAACAAGAAAACACCATATTACTAAGTCCATGTTCACAGCCAACTAATCTTCAACCACCTTGTCAAGAGAGCACCCTGGGCAAAAAGGAGTCTTTCCTGAATGGAATCCAGGTGTTCCTGCAAAATGAACCAGACTTCCTTACCATGCACAAAAGCACAAAGTTGCTAAACCATAAATTTTTTGGAAGAAAACACAGGGGAGGCTCAGTTTCATACTCAGCAGCAATTTCTATATGACCCCAAAACACAGATAGCAAAGTAAAAAAGCAACAAGAGAGAGTCTGTGGAACGGAAAAGCCTGTGGGGAACAGAGGGAACTGCAGAGAGAAGCTGGGAGTGACATACAGGCCAGAGGCTCAATGATGCAGTTACATGGCTAAGTCTCAGAGACAGAAGTCAGGGCAGAGCCTGACAGCTACTGAACTACAGTTTTAGAACACAAGAGGGCAGACCTTGGGCTAGGCTATAGTTACAGACAGCAACAGAGGCAGGGTAATAGGAAACTTGGGGAGGTGACAGTTATGCCCAGGCTTATCCCCAAAGTGTGGAGTTGAATGTGCACAGCTTTCTAACAAGTCATGTTTCCAATAAAAAGGTTGAAAATCTAAAAGAGCCCTATGGGCTGGAGATGAGGCTTGGCTGGCAGTACTTGCCTAGCATGCAGGAAGCTCTGAGCTCTTTCCCAGCATCACATCAAACTGGGCATGGTAACCCATGCCTCTAATCCAAGCTCTCAGAAGGTAGAGGCAGGAGGATCAGAAGTTCAAGGTCATTCTTGCCTACATGGCAAGATAGAGGCAGCCCGGGCTACATGAGACATGAGACTTTCAAGAAAACAAGCAGTAGTACATCAATACATTGTTAAAGCGGGTACACATACACAGAGACACACACACATAGATACACAGACACACACACATACACACACACAAAGACACACAGAGAACACATACATAGACACACACAGAGAGAAAACACACACATATACACACACTGTTGAAATGGCTCAGTGAGGATGGTACCTGCCACCAAGCCTGGTGATATAAGACCATTCTCAGGACCCACATGGTAGGAGAGAACGGACTTCTGAAAGTTGTCCTTTGACCTCCATGTGCATGCCCTGAGACACTCATGCCCAGACATACCTTCACACACAGATAAAATAATAAATAGCTTTTTAAAAAAGAGTAGGGGGAGATGGCCCAAAGGTAAACTGCATGATATACAAACATGAGGACTTGAGCTTAGGTCTCATGCAGAAGCTGGGTATACAGTACCTGTCTGTAGCCCTAGCATGAGAGGAAGTAGAGATAGGATAGGGAAAATTGGATCCTGGGGGCTGGCCAGCCAGTCCAGCCAAAATAGCTTTGGGTTCAGTGAAGGGAGTAAGAAGGGATAGCAATAGAGAGAACACCCTGTGTGCACACACGCACACACCTCACACACATGAAAAATAAAGTAAATAAACCACATTCTAATGATAGTAAACAGCTCTCCCAGAGTGTTAGATGGACACCCCACCACATCCCCAGCAGCACCAGAAGCTGCTCAGTATATGTGTAGGAAGAACTAACTCCTACATTAAGAAATCAGGAGCTTCCTCTCACTCTGAACATCAGCAACACCACAGTGAGACCCCAGAGCCCACGCGTCCTCACCGTCCTGAGCGCTGGAACCTCTCGGCACACAGGAGTGCAGCAGCCTCACCAGCAGCTGGAGGCACCTGTCAGCCCGCAGCAAGGGCATGTAGGCATTGGTGCCGAGCTTCCCCAGAACATCCAGCATGGGGTCTAAGAAGATCCTCAATACGTTCTGAGTCCTCTGCTTTTCACTAGAGAGGAAAGGAACATCCACATCAGCCATCCCGAAAGCACAACCACCCCCCATCTGGCTCCATGAGTATGGAGCCAGTTAGCTCTGGGGTCACACAAGTGACTGCATGGATGACACACTTGCCCAGTACCTGTGAGGAACCATCTCTAGTTCTGGGTTTCCCACTGTCTTCCACCCTCACAGTGCGGGACACAAAGCCTGAAGCCACACTGTATGCTAAACTGCTGAGGTCCTACAGGGTTTGCAGTGCAACAGAACAAGAGAGGGGGGAGAAAAGAAGGATATGGGGTGAAAAACCAAAATCCACATAAAGATGCGAAATTGTCAGTGAATAAAAAAAGAAAAGCATAAGCTAGTAAAAGGCATGTAGCATTAACTGTGTTTAAAAACACGAAAAGACAAACCCTACAGATATAAAACTATTAAGACCGGCGACTCTGGCACTAAAACCTCATCTAGAAGGGATGTGATGTATCAAGGTAACGGTACCAGGCCAAGGTCCCACCCAACCCTAGCATGCTGCACACAGAGGAAAGACCCGCTCCTGGGCTCAGAGGCCACTTCAGCCTAATTGCCATTCTTGCTCATGTCATGCACTTCACAATTGACACTGGGATCTTACCATCTACTATTCTAATAGCAGAATAAAACAGTAAGTATCACATATTCTCTAATTTAACATTAAATTGCAAATTTGACATTTAACTTACCAACCTACAAGTACTAAGCGGCCCTATTCCTATTAACCTGCTGTTAAATTAAACACGTTAGTGTGTGACCAGTGTTCTAGTTCTGGCCTTTGGTAGTGACTCCACCAATTGTTGAAAAGTCTAAATACCCATGACAAACTAATTAGCCTCCTCCCCACCAGCACTAAAGAAACAATAACCTGAGTCGGGTCTTCATCCCTTCAACGTCCACAGCCAGCAGGACCATCAGGGCAGTGAGCCTGGCTTCGAGCCAGTCCGCCATGAAGGCGCTCTCTCCTGCTAGGAGAAAATTACAGCATGAGAAGCATCCTCAGGGCTGGAGAAACAGTTCTGAGGGTACAGGTACTTGCAGTCAAGCCTGAGGACCTGAGTTTGATCCCCAGGACCTGCATGGTAGAAAAAGAGAGCCGACTCCCATAAGTTGTCCTCTGACCGTCAAACCTGTGCTGTGGCATACACACACAACTTTAAGGTTTAAAAAAGCACTCACTAACTTCTTCAAAAGTGATGCACTGAAACCAAAACAGCACCATGATTATTCCTAAGCCACGTTACATCATTAGAGAAACACATTATCATGCACCACATTTAAAGACAAAAACAAATCCTTGTCTCCAGTGTATGCAGCCATCCTGCTTGAACATTATGGTTCCTCGGACCACAGAAATTGTCCAGCCAAGAATATCAGAACTGCAATTACAGTGAGGACCACAGTAAAAAGATGTGTCTGCAGCTGGAGTACACACTAGGGGAAAGGTCCTGGTCTGAGGACAACTGAGCTGAAGAGGACAGCTGAGAAAAATGACCTGGGTGAAGGGAGACAAGAACCTTCCGTATACAAGAATTTGTGGACGGTCCCAGCAGGAGAGCATCAGTCAACACAAGGATGCATATGAGCTGCTGTGACTCGCTAGCAGCAATGAAGGTTTTACTTTTGCCTAACCCATGAAGCTCCCAAGCAATAGCATAGAGAATGCACTAGAGAACAGAGAGAAGAGCCTAAGGAGAGAACGTTGATGGGCAGATCTGAGCTCTCTAGGAGGACAATAACCCGATCAGTGAAGACCCAGACCTGGATTATATTAGAGAAATTACATGAAATTACTGGTCTGAGGCAAAGTTAGGAAATTTAAGATGTGTTAAAGGGCACGATTTTCCCAAATTACTGCTAATGACCTTGATGAAGAGGAAGCATCAGCAATGTAAAAGGAATCCTAATTAATGAATCTCCGTGGATTCTTCCCTCCTGCAGGCCGACGTGCTTTCTACAAAGAAGATCTTTGCAAAACTGGTCTCTGCCGGGAGTGGGGTTCAGTGGTAAAGCACCTGCTGAGCAAGTCCAAGGCCAGGGTTTTAAACCCCAGAACCACATAAAAAGCAAAAGAGCAACAGAAAGGAGAAGAAAGGTCTTTCACAAATGTGTGATGAAAATAAACCCCCAGCAAAATAACCCTTCCAAAAGTGTGCTCTCTGACACTGGTTTTCAGGCCTGAGGAGATGACTCAGGGGGTAAAGACTTAGCTCTGAAAGGATGAGGATGAGTTTGGAGTTCAGATTCCCAACCACTGGCAAGAGTGGTGGTCCAGCCGTAATCTCAGAGCCCGGAGGCAGAGAGGGCAAATTCCAGGACAAGCTGGCCATCTAGACTAGCCAATCATCAAGCTCCAGGTTCAGTGAGAGACCCTGCCTCAGAAAATAAAGTGGAGAGTATTTGAAGAATCCCCTGATGTCAAGCCCCAGCTACTACACATACAAGTGCTCACCCACATGCAAACATAGACACGTGGACACACACTGCACATACATATCTATCAGATAAACGCACTGGTTTTCCTCAGGTCACAATACACACAGTGCTTTGAAAACATGAAAATTAACCCATTTGCATTATTTGCATTTACCTGTTTCCACCCTAGAGAACCACATACACCTGCCCTGTAGGACCAGTTTGTATACTGATTGGGTCCACTTCCTGCTCTGGTAATTGAGCAGCTTCTTAAAGTATCTACTCTGGATTTAACATCCCCCAAGTCTCAGAACCAGAAAACCAGGTGGGAGCAATTGTTCTCATGCGGCAGAAGCACAGACTCACACAACACAGCTGCCTATGCCTACACATCGCTCTGAAGAGAACATGTTCTGTCATTCACTACAGAGAGTTCAGACTTACTTTCCCAACCAGGAGGCTTCACGAATTCCTGAACTAGGTTCTTCACGTAAGCATTTAAGGATGTCTCACAGCCATCGGAGTCACCAAATGAGGACTGCCTAAAGTACCTTTCATTGACACGCAACCAGTCACAGAGCTAGACAGGAAAACCATGGCAGGGTTATTTTATTCTTAAAACATAAAAGAACAAAAAATTTCTAATTTCCTTTAGCCAGTCTTCTGTTTTCCACATAAATTGAATTTAAAGCATTAGCTGTTGTAACAGCTGATACAATCTCATGGAGCCCTCATTCACCGGAGTGTTGAGTGGCACTGAAGAATACAATTTTCAGTGTGTGGCTGCCATCTTCAGAACCCTCTTAGCTGGAGAGGACCACTTGGAACCCAGTGTAAGCGAATTTCAAGCCTCAGGAAAGCAACTGTTGCATTTTCATAGTGAGTACTGATGACTCGTGAGAAAAGGGGATTTTATAGAACTTTCAAGCAGCTGATTTGCAGCTCACCTCTGTCCACAACATGGTCCCCCGTCCCAAGGACTCCTCTTGTCTCAGAGACATGAGAAAAGCTGAGACGTCAGAAAGAGACACTTTCTCCTAGGCAGAAAAAGCTCAGTTTAAACTCTTGGGTTATATCACAGTTCTCCCGATACAGCAAGCCTATTGGGATGTCATTAGTTAAGATTCAGGAAGTTACATTTAAAAAAACAAAAACAAAAACAGAATAGGAACTGGGAAGACAGCTCAGTGCATAACGCTCTTGCTGTACTCTGGGTGTAAGGACCAGAGTTCAAATACCCAGAACCCACATATAAAATGACAAGAGTTGGTGGCCATCTGTAATCCTAGAGCTTGCAGAGCCAAGACAAGGGATCCATTGCAAGCTAGCCTGGCAGACTAGCTGGAATTGGCAAGGTCTGGGTTTGGTGAGAGACTCTGCCTCAGTAAGGGGAGTGCAGCAAAAGACTTCTGCCCCCACACGTGTGCACATGCACATACATACACACACACACACACACACACATGCATATATACTTGCATGCCACACACAGGCACATGCCAAAATAAATAAATAAAGAGACATCCTCAGTGGAAATCTATTATTATATCAAGAGTTGATTTTTTTTAATGTACACATACATATTTTTTTACTTTTTTTGGGGGGCGGGAGGGTTGGTTTTTTGAAACTGGGTCTCACTCTGTAGTCTTGACTACCCTGGACTGAATACTCTAGCCTAGGTAGGTCTCAAACTAGCATGGAGAACATTTTTTAAAATATACGTTTTCTTTAAAACCAGCTACTATCTTAGAGAAAGGATGAGTATAATCTTTTTAAAAAATATACTATTGGTAAAAAATAAATTCCTGCTAATAAAAAACAATTCTTTGAAAGCAACAAAAAGAACCTGTAACTGAAGAAAACCACAGTGGTTCCTCAGCCTAAAAGTCAAAGATTCTGAATTAAGATTCTGCACCCGGCCAGGTCAGCAAGCTGGCACACAGCTGCCGGGTTAAGTGAAATCCTGTTGGAACACGGGCATCTGTGTTCTGTCTGATGAAGCCGCTCGAGATGACCAAAAAGAACTTAAAAGTTAAACAGGGACCAAGTAAAAAGATAGCCTGGTATTCACTGTTCCGTCCTGACAGCAACGTGCTGACTGCCTTTAGACGGTATCCTCCTTAGGACCCTGACCATGAGTCCATGAGTCACCCAGTATGGCCTGGGCCCTCCAAGAGCTGGGAGAATGCATGGGAAAAGCTCCCAGGAAGTTGACTAGAGTCCAGGTTTTGTCCTGGGGCCTGGTTCTGCAGCAGCCCAGGCCTCACAAGCAGGGACATTCCCAAGCTCCAGACAGCACACCCAACCACATCACAAGCGCCAGCACTTTCTGCACACTGCACACCTCTGGCACCTAGAATGGTGTCTGTCATCCACAAGTTCAAGATCCATCTGGACCCCAAGGGCCAACCCCAGCAGTAAGCCTTTTTGACAGCCACGCCGGACTGGCGTGCACAGGTCCTCCCTGAGAAAGACGTACAGAGTATAGAAAGGTACACTCACCACATCTACCAGACGCATGGCTGTCTGAAGAAGATAGCACTGCGCTGCTCCTCTCAGGAGGACCTGGTGTGTGATCATGGTGCACTGAAGAACATCCCTGGTTCAAAACAAAGACACAGGTAGGTGCCAGAAAAGTCTCACAATCACTGACTTACACAGCCTACAACTTCCGATATACAAAATGACTGTCTCCAGCAGGGACCATCAGCAGGAGTGATCGTCACCAGAAGCAGCTGTCACCAGGTGTGGTCAGTACCAGGAATGGCCAGTACCAGCAGTGTAACCAGGCGTGGCCAGCACCAGGAATGACCATCACCATCAGCGGCTGTCACCAGATGTGATCAGTACCAGGAGCGGCTGCCACCAGAAGAACTGCAGAGCCAGTTTCCCACCAAGGTTTTACAGAGAGCGCAGTTTTTGTTTTCTTTTTGAGACCAAGTCTCAGTACACAAATCCGGATTGATCTCTAGCCCAGACTGGCTTTAAGCTTATGCTCTTGCTCCATCATTTCTTAAGTGCTGGAGTTTTAAGTGTGAGCTGCCACAGCTAGACACAGTTAAATTTTAATATGAACCCAATCTCTTCTAAGACTAAGAATAAACCAGACCTGGTATCCCATGGCTGTAATGCCAGCATTTGGGAAGGTAAGAACAGAGGGTTGCTGTGAATCACAAGCCAGCCTAGGATATACTATGAGAATCCATCTAAAGAAAAATCAAATCAAAACAAAACAAAACAAAAATGGACTTAAATGAAAATATTTTTAAAGTAAGAATATCATATATTTTAAATACTTTATAATAGAAATTATGATTTGATGTCTGTCCTTATTTTTTTCCTACTTATTAATACAATTTAAAAAAAAAGCTAGTCTTAATGTGGTCAAAACCCAAGTGTATATGTTATGGAATATATTTAAATTAGTATTTCATCAAACAAAATACATTCAATTAGTTCAGTTATATGAATAAAAACATCAATTTTTCTTACACAAAACTACATGAACCAAGTCATAGCAAATAAATGAGCACATTCTAAGTAAAATTACCTGAGGGCGAGAAGCCCTTCTCCACCCAGGGCCTTACATCTAGGGATGTTTGCCAAAGCCTTAGAGAGGAACAAAATTGGCACAGCACACCAGTGTCTATCTGCCATCCTCTGAATGAACTTTAACAGGAAATGACCTGGAAGGAAAGGTCCAAAAATGTTATCACTGTAGTGAGCAGATGCCTCCTTAGTCAACAAGAAAATATAAACCAGAACCTCAATGAGACAGGACCTCAGACCCACTAGGATGGCTAAAATCTGGATGAACTGGAATCCTTGAGCTGCTGGTGGGAACATGAGGGGGCACAGTCGGGGTGGGCAATGGTGTAGCGGGAATGTGACCTCAAAAATCCACCCCTAGGTGTGTAACTGGGAGAATTCAACACAGGTTCAGATGAAACCATTTACAAGGACATTTGTAGCAGCATTGTTCACCACAGTGAAAAGAGAAGGCACAGACCCCTGCTGAGCAATGGATGCAAGTGATGGGTAGACAGAAGGATGAATCAACTGAGGAGCAGCCCACCATGGAGAGAGTACGGCGTTCAACTCAGCCACAGAAACAAAAAGCTCCTGCTGCACAAACCCACTCCCTGAGGAGGCCAGCCCCGAGACACCACGTGCTCCTTCTGTTCCCTGGGTGAAACCCATGGTACACACACACCAGGGAGCCAGGACGTGCAGCAGAGGCTGTGCGGAGCCGGTGTGAGGACCAGTGCTCAGGGGCATGGGGTTCTTTCTGGAGATGAGGAAAGAATTTCAGAATCAGACAGTGGTGAAAGCTGATCAATTTTAAATATAGTAAACACCAATCTGAACAGCTTAAAGGGAGGCTTAAGAGGTATAAATTAGTTTAGTTAGATTGAATTCATAGCAATTCTCCTGCCACGGCCCCCCCATCCTGGAATTAGAGGCATAAACAGCCACACCCAGTTAAAGCTTTAACTGCAGGTGACCACTTCTCTGAGCTGTTCAAAACAGGGCCAGAATCATTGACAGGGCAGCCTCTAGCTCCTGAGCACATCTTCCTGGAAGACCATTTCATGTCTCACTCCGTGGTGGCTGTCTTTTTCTGAGACACAAAGGATTGGTGCTTTCTCCTCTGTTAGTGGTTTCTTTTCTTTGCACTTTTTTTTTTCTGCTAAGAAAAATCCTAGAAGTGCGTAGGCCATGCCTTTAATCTCATCATTCAGGAAGAAACAGAGGCAGGCAGATTTCTGTGAGTTCAAGGCCAACCTGGCCTAGAGTAAGTTTCCAGACAGCCAGAGCTACTCGGTGAGACACTGATTTGGAAAAAAAAAAAAATTACAGAAGCTTTTCAAAACATAATCTGTTCTGTATGTTCCAAAGCAAGCAGCACAAACAAGAAGCTTGATATTCTCTAGGAACTGGTGTCTGGAGGAGCTGCTAGGAACTGGGGGTAAGCATTCTGCTCTCTTCTGGCTGTACTAATCAGATCCAATACACCCTGTCTCACGACAATCCTCCACACACTTCCTGGCCCCAAGCCACCAACACCAGGCAGACAGCCTCTAGGAGTGTTTTGCTGGGCATGTCATCCATGCTGCCAGTATCCAGCCCCAGGAGGCTGGAGCCCAAATGCTCAAAGCTGGCAGTTCCATGTATTCTCCAGAACTAACTTCTTTTAAAAGAGTCACTGAGACAATCAGCTTTAAAGTCATGCTACTGAAGACCTGGTTTAGCTCTTTTGAATAAACCACATGACTGGTTATCTTGTCAACTGATCTGTAGATTAAATACAAAAGAAAAAACTTGCACACCCAGGGTCTATAAAAGGCACAAAGGCCAGTGCGACAAGAAGATTCAAAGCGGAACAAGCCCCTCTGCCTCCTGGCACCGAGAGTCTCAGTGCTCTGTGCTATGTACTCTCTTCCAAACTTGGCTCCACCCCCGACCCGGGGAGGTGAGCTGATTCCAGGATGGAGTGTGCACTCCTTAGCTATGTAGCCAAGTCGTTCTGTAGAAAAGGGTAACTAACTCAGCATGAGCTGGATATTGCCCAGGACTTTTTCTAAAACAGGGTTCTTTGCCAACCTTGTTTGCTCGCTCATAGTTGCAGAGATGACAGGACACAGAGCACAAGGCCAGTACTCTGCTACAGACACCTGTGTGGCGCTGATCCTAACAGTCACATGATGGCACACATACCGAAACACGCTAGCAGTAAAAGGTAAATTAAGTCTCTACGGACGTACTCTTTGTTTCTTCTGGAAGAAGAGAGACATATGTGACTAGAAACATCTGCAGCTTTAATCCCAGATGAGAGCTACCTCCTACCAGCTGCCCTGGGGTCCTGTGGACAAAGAGAGAGAAAAACATGAACTTGAAATGCACTTACAAATATGCACATGGACATTTGTCTAAATGCAACATGGCCCTGGTTCTCAGCAATAAAATAACGGACAACCTTTCTTTTCCTGGATTTGCATTTTATTTTTCAGTATTTAGAGACTCTCTGAACATAGAAACATCTCGATGTTCTAATAGAACAGACAGGACTCCTGACCGTTAGACTGAAGGGGTGTGGAGCCCTGAGCTGATGACATTCCCCTTCCCAATCTAGTATCAATCTAGTATCATAAAAAGAAAAACAACAGCTAGGGATGATCAACTTAAACTATACTTTATTGTTTCCAACGTATGATTCAATGACTTTACATCTTTAGGTCTAAAGTAAAAGAACATTCACAGTGAAGACAAATATTAGAGACAACTCACATCTGATAGTGTTTAATTGTGAACATGGGCTCGGCCATGACATCTCAGGCTCTGTATGTTATCTGCTAACTGAACACAACAGGGCACCAGAAGGTGTGTCATGATAAATATATGCACTCTCTCTCTCAAAAGCACAGAGCTGCGTGTTGACTTCACACTGCCCAGCTGCCGCACAGATGTGGAATGCCATCCAGCAATGACTCACGGAAGATCAAAATCCCTATCAAATCAAGCCGTTTCATGTTTTCAATACTTATTCATCAGACACTAGAAATTAATATACTTCTGTAGGTTGGCCTGGATGCTATCATTTTTAAAGAAATTGGTGAGGAGTGGGATGATTTTCTTTTTAGAGGCTTCCTAAGGGGAACTCAGAAAGATAACATAATTCTAAAAGCAGGGGAGAGCTGAAAGGGCAATTTCGGGGCATAGATAATTCTCCAAATGAGGCTAAGGTACAAAACTAACAAACTTCTGACTGCTAACCTTTTCCATGGGGGTGAAAGTGGTGAATAAGCAGACCTCTTATGAGCCATGGCAGCCACTGTCAGATACGGAAAGGAAAATGTTAGGATGGCCCATGAGGAACAGGACTGACACCAGACACATCGGTGTGAGCTTAGGGTTCTTAATACAGATGGAGAGAGGGATACATGGATGGACGGAGGGAAGGACAGACAGGTTAGCATACAGAAGGGTAAGTCAGTTCAGCAGACAGAGCAACACCACACACAAGAGGTGACAACTAAGCAGATTCCATTAGACATTAGTATCTTTGGACTGTAAGTGAACAGTAAGTGACAAATCTCTGTATTAGCCCCAGAACTTTTCTAGAAAAGTATGAGAAACCAAGTTAAAATTTAAAAGCTAAAATAAGAGGCAGATCTAGGCGTGTTCCGTGGTATCAAGTGTGTATCAGATACAGCGCTGAACTGCTGCTAAGGAAGAGAACGGCTATTTGGGCTGGGCATGTCATCCAGTGGTGTGCTGCTGGACTAGCACAAACAAGGCTTTGGGCTGACCCCAGCCCCATAGCAAGGACAGAACAGCATGGGTGCTCACCTGCTGTACAGACAGCTCTCCGAGAGGGCATCCATCAGCGGGCCAGTAATGAACTAAAAGAAAAAGACAGGGAATTGACACAATTGACACCTCCTCTGCCTCTGCTCTACACAGGGATGAAGGAGAGCTGAGGAGCAGAGCAGGTTAATGCAGGGAGGGTGCTGCAGGCACAGACAGAATGGTGCCGCCCAGTAACAACCTCCAGGGTCCTGGCAGCGGGTCGGGGAAGAAGGAACTTGAAGAAGAACCTAGGTGGGAAATACAGGCAGTCATAGGGGACACAAAGATCCCTCAAGAGAAGACTGACAGCCTTTGCTGAGAAGGTGGGAGACCGGGGTTTAACATTCACCAAAATAGTCCAAGACACTGCTCAAAACAGTCTAACACACTGGCCACAAAGCCCCAGATGACCTGAAGTGCAGGGGCAGAATGCATCTCAGTGCTGAACTGTGGAGTTCAGACAGTGAGAAAAGCAGGCTGGCATGGGTGACACTAATGCAAGGTGAGATCCTGGGTCTGAGGATGGGCACAGCGCCACAGGGCCCGATAGAAGAGACGCTAAATCTCATGGTCTCTTCACTATCTGCGGCTGCTGATGGACAGAGGCAAAGCCAAACACAGCTCAGACAAAAGATGGCAAAGTGCATGCAGACAACTGTGAGCCATAGCTCCAGGACAGCATCACAGGAGCTTCCCTGCCAGACTGCAAACTCTGCACAGGACGAGCCTACTGTAACGGTTAATACTTGATGGGATCTAGACTCACCCATGAGGCGAGTCTTTGGGTACACCTGTGAAGCACTGCTTTGATTAAATGACCTGAGGCAGAAGACCCACCCTGACTACGGACAATACCTCTCAGCAGCCACCCAGATACAGGGAGGGCCCACGAACTTTGTGTGCCTGCTTGTCTTCACCTCTCACCTGTGAGTTTATCTACCCTGTAGCTGCCACCGTGGCAGCTGCTGCTGCTGCTGCCATTCTTTGTCCCATCAGAAGCTGGCTTCTTTGGGCTTCCAACATGTACTGGAGCAACTGGTTCTCTAGGAACCATCCCAGGCCTTCAGTATCAGACTGGACAACTGAGGCATCCAGCCTCATGCCTGAGCAGCTACTGGTGTTCTGCCTCCTCGGCTAGCAGGCAGCCATGGCTGTAAGCCAATCTAATGGATTTCTGTTGGTAAATATTCATCCTATCACTCGTCCTGCTGAAGAACCCTGACTAATATGCCCACCATTAAGCTCTCCCCAAACAGGAGAGCTACATTTGAGGAGACAGGGAGACAGAGACTGGGAATGTGGCTCAGCTGCCAGAGTGCTCGCCTAGCACACTTGAAGTCCTGAGTTCCGTCCCCAGCACCACACACACTGAGTGTGGTCATGTGCACGTAGTCCTAGCACTCAGGAGGGGGAAGCAAGAGGAACCAAAGCTTAGACTCAACCTTGGCTACACAGAGCCAAAAACAGCCTGGGCTACCCTGTCTCAAAAAGCAGCACTCGATGCATGTAGGTCTGTAAAGGGCCACTCTCGCTGCAGCTGCTGGCAGAGCCTCTGCCGTGTGGCCTGCCCTCTTCTCCAAGACCTAACTCAGAAAAGCAGAACGTTTGCCTCTTTTGTACCTCTTTTTCATTGACCAAAGCCTGGACATACTTTCTCTGACTGTCTCACAGGCTCTCTGAAGCTCCTCATCACACCCCACCACAGCACCACCTCCCAGCCTCCGCGCGAGGAGCTCAGCTTCCTCTCTCCCTCTTCTCTGGCTCCGATTCCAGACAGCTGCTGAGACTGATCTTGAACTCAAGAACAAAAGATAAAACATGACAGAGACATGCCTTTGCCTATGACAGCAGTTCTCAACCTGTGGGTTGGGGATGGAACAACCCTTTCCCAGGGGTCGCCTAAGACCATCTGCATATCAGATATTTACACTAAAATTCATAACAGTAGCAAAATTACCATTATGAAGTAGCAATGGAAATAATTTTATGGTTGGGGGGGGGTCACCACAGCATGAGGAACTGTACTGAAGGGTTGCAGCATCGGGAAGGCTGAGAACCTCTGTCCTGTGTTCTGAAGGAGGGAAGGAGGAAGAGACTGGGATGTCATTACCTCGGAGAGTTCCGGTGAATATGGAAGCGATTTCACCTCATACAGCTCCAAGAAGTGGATCACGCCTTCTTTGGTCAGGATTTTATTCTCACTTTCAAACATTCTTTTATAAATGCACATGTGCCAGGACGGGTGAAAGAGCCAGCAGCCTGTGGGAACAAGCGCCCAATGCTGACACACAGCTCGTGCTCTGGATCTCTGCATGGAGTCTCTAGGCTTATAAACCCATACGCCCGCGACAGACACTCACTCTGACCACATGAGAACACTGCAGTCGGTTTGTTAATCGCATGCACAAGCTCACCAACCTGAGTCCCGTCAGTGCTCAGCATTTGGGATGCAGTCAGCTACTGCAGCTGCCACAGAACTCAAGTGTATGCGGATAGATCTGGGGTGTTCAGCACAGTCTCCCCTCATACATCTAAAACTGTCACCCCTTTACTTTAAAACCTTGAACAGCTTCCCACCATTCTTAGACTCTGAAGGAGACACAAGTTGGCGCTGGCTACTCCAGCCTTTCCCCTCTGCAGACCCACTTTCTTTGGTGACCCCATCATCCTCACAGAGCCCCCATCTCAGGGCTGGTCAGCTCCTAGCTCTGAGCTCACGTCCCCTCCATGTCAGGCCTAACCTCCCCTTCACGTGAACTCCTTGGTCCCTTCTCTGTTCTCTTCAAAGGACTTGGAATCCAAAGGACTTTTGATGGAAAAAAGACAGAACTCAAGTGGGAAATACTGTCCTACCCCTGTGCTTGCACACACTGACACTGAGTAAGGACCTCTCAAGTGAATCTATAACGACTCCACAATACAAGACATAATAAGACCCTGGTTAAGAACACTTGCCATTCTCCCAGAGAACTGGGGTTCGAATTTCACCACCCACATTAAGTGGCTCACACCCACCCCTCGAGCTAACACCTCCTCCCGGCCTCTGAGGGCACCTGTATTCATGTGGTGCATCACACAGGCACACACACAGTCACATAAATAAAATAAATTTAAAAAACAGAATAGAATAAACCTCTATATACTGCTTCTGATTCTTAAAATAGCCTTTCTTTAATCACTGTTTTAATCTTATGGTATTCTATAACTAAACTGGCCTATTGTTTGTAATTTACCCCAACAGGCTTTTTCAATTCTCTGGAAATGGTAACTTTTCAAAACCAGTCAAGGCTATTTGGTTTGGTTTGCTAAATGCTGTGGGCAAAACATGTAATGAGAGCATCATTTTAATAGCAAGTGCTCTGGAGAATGGCAGAATTCCATTAAATGCTAGCCCCAGGTGGGACAAGAGATGCTTATGGTCCGTGAAAACTCTCAGTGTGTCAGAGAACAGCCACAGCCACCAGCAGAATAAAGCCCAATTCCTAAGGGGTCAAACTATCAGTGAGGTAATTACCCAGGGCAGGCACCACCGACTGGGCTTAGTCCTCATGCATAAACACATGGTACAGCACCTTCCCACGCCTGTGGCTGGAAAGCCTCCAGCACATCTTTAACTGCGTCACTGACTTAATATCAGGAAGCTCCAGATTTGCTGTGTTTCTTCTCAAACACTCAGCCAACTCTCAAGAGTAATCAAGGGCTTGAAGCACATTTAAAATCATGTCCTGAAATGTCCTCTTCCTAAGAACTCCAAGATATGTAACAACAGAAACTACCCCCCCAGCCAGACTAATAAACAAAAGATAGATGTATATTTAAATATTAAAAAGATATGTTAAGACAATAAGGCTAGAAAGCAGTTAAAAGCATACATCCATATGTATTATTATTATTATTATTATTATTTATCATTATTTTAAAATAAAAGGCTATTATTTAAAAATATAGCACTACCACAAAAGCATTAGCAGTTTCTTATATGTATGTGTGCAGAGGGGTACATGTACATGTGTATGTGCTCTATATAGGCATCATGTGTGTGGAGGCATGAGGTTGACATGTCTTCCTGGATCCCTCTCCACCTTATACATTCAAGCAAGGTCTCTTGCTGAGCTCAGAGTGTGCTCATTTTGGCTAATCTACCTAGCCAGCTCACCCAGGGATCCTCTGCGTCTGCCTCAGGAATGCTAGGATTACAGGTGGGTTCACCATACCCACATGGCATTTACACTGGTGCTGAGGATATGAACTCTGGTCCTCACGCTTGTAAGCAAGCCCTTTACCAATGGACCCTCTCCCCAGCCGGCTATGTTAAGGACACACACTGAGATGTACAGATGAAATGAAAGGATGCTGAGCAGCTGGAGAGGGACGGCAGAGGCTGCTCATGACCCAGGAGATGGGGCAGCCCACTGTGTGCTTTTGCTTTGACAGAGGCAGGTCCCAGGCTCATCACACATATTCTTTCCTTCCTATAAAAGCTTGGAATTTTTACAATAAAATGCTTTAAAAAAAAAAAAAAAAAAAACCTAATCATACTGCTAAGTTACTGAAAACTCTGTGGCCATTTAAAGCTATGTTTCAGGGAGATGGGTAGAGGGTGCAGTGCGGACACAGGGGAGGTGTGATAAATGGGTGGCTGTGTGCATGATGAGATGACCCCATTTCCTCCTTGCAGTGTGATGGTTTTCCCAAATTCTCTGTGATAGATAATGGTTAGTTAGAAGATCAGGGAGAACTATTAATGTTATTGAAACAAACAAATGAACAAAACCAAAAAGTAATCGTTACCATTTTCCTCTGATACTGCGTATTCAAACAGACTGTTTAGCTTTGGTAAGACTGGTTTTATGACATGTATCTAAAAATAAGAGCAAAGAATCTCATGAAAAATCACATGAAACGCCTTTACAGTGGAAGGGTCCTCTAAATATAACTATAGCTCTTTTCTTGTAACTATGTCAAAAACAGGTGTCAGGAGCCTGGTTCCCCCAGGTCTGAATCGCAGCATGATTCATGTCTGTTCAGACTGAGCAGGCAAAGCTGGGGTACCCAGTCTAGACTTCCAGTTACAGTGCCTTGTACTTTTCCACAGGGAATATCCTAACATAGGTTATGTGATCCTCTACTGACCCAGGAAACAGGCAAGGCTGGGAGGTTAAAAGGAGAAAATGCACAGAAGCACTTGCCCTAGTATCTGGGGCACACACTGGGAAAGAGAGGGGGTTCAGAATGCAGTCTTCCTGTGTCTCTTAGACCATGCTGTGATAACTTAGAGTTTGACTCACATATTTCAAAACAAGTTTAAATCTGAGTTTCTAAAATAAATGATGGAAGTCTTATGGGTCACCCAACTGAAGCAACCCTAGAAGTTTATTTGAATCGAGAAAGGTTTCCTATTTCCCATCCTGCATCTCTGTATACTTAGCACAGCACAGAGTGTGGAGCAGTGGACTGACACCTCACATTGACACCACAGATAGCTGATCCATGGTCTGCAGCTTACAGACAGGGAACCACACACAGGAATCTTATAGATGGAGACTCGTACAGTTGCAGAACCTTACACGCTGGGACTCTTTTGGACGGGAACCTCTAGGAGCTTTATAGACAGGGACCTTTACATACTGAGACTCATACAGAGAGGGACCTTTACAAACTAGGACTCCCTATACCCGGACAGCTGCACAGGTGTCACCTAGAAACTTGTCCAAAGTTCACACTTTCAAGCTCACACTCTCAGGTGAACTAAATCATAAGAATGGGATGGACCCAGTAATTTACACTAGTTAACGTGCTGGGTCATCCCGACAAACAAAACAGTTGGAGAAGGCCAAGGGACGTTCAAGTGAGACTAAAATTTTGAACAATCACATGAAGCCACTGAAAGTATTCTTTAATTTCTTGAAACAATTTACATGCTATCTTAAATTGTATTTATGACAAAAAAAAACAAAAAAACAAAGGATTTGGTCATGCTTACATAAGCTGGCCTTCGCATAAATGCCTAGAAAAAGCCCCGTGGACTATAGGATTCACTAACACAGGAGAGTACACACCTGGTTTCCTTCTAGGACTTCCATAATCAAGATATAGTTTTCCCAAAACTTAAGAAGCTCGTCTTTTTTCTTCTCAGACCACCAGAATAGGCTTGGACCTAAGAGAATTTTAAAAGAAAAAAAAAATCAATTCTTCCTTTAGTTACTTGGTTAGGTCCTTTGTTACAACAGTTCTTGACTTAATCCCAGTGTTACCAAACAACACATTCGTTAACTATGGAAGGAACCTATGTAAAAATCTTGGGAAAAGTAAAAAAGAAACTCAAAACAGAACTTTGGTTTTATTGTTGTTGTTTGTTTGCCTACTTTGAATTTTTGTTTCTGTTTATTTGGGTTGAGAGTTTGTTTTGTTTTGTTTTCTGAGACAAAATTTTCTAGGCTAGTCTAGAAATTGCTATGTAAGCAAGAATGACTTTGAACCCCTGAACCTCGTGTGTCTGCCGGGATGGCAGAATTGTACCACCATGACTGGCCTTGGTTTTGTTTCTGTGTTGCTGTGTTTCCCTAAGAATACTGTTGTGGGATTCTGGGTAAGTGACAAGTTTGCACAAATGCTTTCTTCCCCAAGACTCTATCCATAAAGGACTCTGCAAAGGCAAATCCCAGCAAAACTGAAGCAACAGAACTAAAAATAACCCAGGAACATACAAAGCAATAACATTTAGAATTTGAAAATCTGAGTTGACTTTGAGGGGAAATGAACAGTTTCACTGACGCAGGGAAAGCCAATAAATAATATGATTTGACTTGAAACTATCCCCTGCTCCCATCTCAAAGACGTGGCAGCAAGTCTCTGCTATGAGTGGAGGGGTGAGTGGAAGGGTAGGCTGGGTTGAGTCATGGAGGGAGCTGCCCACTGAGGTCAGAACAGGATGCTGTGTAAAATTAAAGGGGCTGTCAAGTCTGAAAATTAAAATCTGAACAAGAAACTCAGAGAATAGACTGGAAACCAAATAAATTAACCAGTGAGTGAAGGAAAAGACAAAATTCTAGAAAATCCACTAGAGAAGAAAGAAGTTTTGAACGTGTGCTGGTTGGTGTTTGCCAACTTGATACAAGCTAGAGTCACCACTGGCCTGTAGGGCAAGTCTGTGGGGGCATTTTCTTGATTCATGACTGGTGTGGGAGGGTCCTTCTCTCTGGACCCTCCCAGGGTGGGTGGACCCTGGACAGGTGGTCCTGTTTGTACAAAAAAAAAAAAAAAAAAAAAAAAAAAAATGTCGGCTGAGCAAGTCATGGGGAGCAAGCCAATAAGAAGCACTCCTCTATGGTCTCTGATTCAGTTCCTCTCTCCAGGTTCCTGCTCTGACTTCCCTTAGTGATAGAGTGACAGAGCCTGAGAACTGTAAGCTGAAATAAACCCTGCAAGTTGCTTTTGGTCATGGTATTTATCCAAGCAATAGAAAAGTAAGACAGAGGGTAAATCCAGGAAGTTCTAAGTCAAGAAGAGAATAGAGAAGAGAAAGCAAGGGAGGAAATCAGAAATCACCACTGATGCAACTCAAGAAAACTTCCCAGGATCAAAGGACATTGATTTCCAGACTGTAGGTGCACCAAGTGCCCCCCACACGTGGATGAAGCGGGATGCCAGGACCCTAACCCCCAGGAACCTCCACAGAGAAGTTGAGACCACCCTTAAGCAGGATCCAGAATCATCTTAAATTACAACAGCAATAGTATAGAATCTCCAGCTTCTCAAAATAGAGCTGGATGGACGGATGCCTTTAAAGTTTGGGTGGAAATGTCTCACCAATCTAGAAGTAGAGCCTGATCAAACTATTAATCAAGTTGTAAGGACAAAATCAAGGTGTTTAGACAGTCTTGGCTCTGCTTTGAAAGCAGAAAGCCTAAAAGACAATTTCTGCCACACACACACACACACACACACACACACACACACACACAAAGGAAAAGGATGGATAACCCTGAATGTTCAGGGACCATCAGAGAGCACAAGAAAGGACACACATCTGCTCCCCACATTTGATGTATCATGGAAGAGGGGGTGTTCTCTACCCTTGACAAGGAGTTCTTAGAACATGGAATTTTTAGCGAGCAATTAAAGGCTCAGAGTTGGCAGACTGAACAGCTTGGAATCCCTGGGAACTCTAAGAAGTCATCAGCTCTTTTTCTGGCTTCCTGAGTGCAGTTTCTGAGGACCTAGGCAGGTGACAGAACCTGGAGGCACAGACTAAAAATCTGTCTTGGTCTAAGGGACAAAAGGACTAACCAGTGTTTGTGTCCTACAGAACACTCATTGGTGAACAACTACCCACCCTTGTCTGTCTCTGGAAACCACCTCTGAAAAGAAGCCAAGCAGGTGCCCCTGTCTCTGCTCTGATACCAAGCTAAGGTTAGCTACCTCTGGGAAGAGACAGAAAACCTCTCCTGAAGCTGCACTGAGAGAGCATTAGTCGGCTGCTTGGGAAAGGCAAGAAACTAGCTAAGTCCTGCTGGATCTGTCCCTAAGACAAAAGCTGGTGTGAGCTTCAGAAGAAGGAGGGTCAGAAGTGGGAGGGGGTGGGTGTCTGTGCCCAAGACCTCTCTCTGACCACAGTGAATTCAAAAGGCACTGAGAGCACTTGGCTGCTCCAAGGCTTTCTCTAGGAGCATGGCAGAAGGTACATGCTCCTGGGAAGGACACAGAGCTAGCAGGAAAAGCTTCAGCTCCAAACTCAGACACCCAGGTCTAGGATGCCACTGGAGAAGCAGCAATCAGAAACTAAGCAAGAAGCACCAACTGTCAAGGCTCAGCAGCCCCAAAAGCATTAGAAAAACTTCAGGTTCTCCAGATGTCAGGATAAATACAAGGCAACTAGAACCTCACCAGAACTGAACACCAGAGTCTGAGGAAGTTCAGCAACAATAAACCAGGTCACCCAACTCAAAGCCATATACTAAGAACCTAACAGAAGATAAGGACCCATCACTAGGCAGAAATATTTACTAACTCTCTACTCATTATAAAAAACAAGAAACCCACCGGTCACTGGTGGCACACATCTTTAATCTTTAATCCTACACTCAGAGGCAGGCGGATCTCTGAGTTCAAAGCCAGCCTGGTCTACTGAGTGAGTTCCAGAACAGCCAGAGTTATGACAGAGAAACCCTGTCACAAAAAGAAATAAAGAAAATAAAAAAGAAAGAAAGAAAAGAAACAAGAAACCTACTCCATGACCCAAAGATGAAACAGAAAGCAAACCCAAATGTAGACATCCAGTTATTGGACATGTGAACAGCTATTAGTTAAAGGATATAACAGAAAAGGATATAACAGAAAAGCATAGAAGACCAGATGATCTTCTGGGGATATTTCAAAAGATGGAAAGGCTTTTGTTTTGTTTTTTAAAGGTCAAATGGGACTGGGAAGAAGGTTCACTGGGTAAAGGCAATTGATGCTGACATTCTGAGTTCCATCCCTAGGACCTACATGGTAGAGAGGACCGACTCTCACAAATTGCTCTGACCTACCGCAAGGGTGCCACAGGAGGCGCACACACACAATAAATACAGTAAAAGTTCAAATGGAAATGATAGGCATGAAAACACATTAGATATGAAAGGAGCACCCATGTAAAAAGCTTGCCTCAGGGGCATGTGTTTGTAATCCCAGTTGAGGAGGCAGAGGCAGGAGAATGGAGATAAAGGAATAGGATCCCTGGCCAGCCTATCTAGATGAATCCTGAGTTCCAGATTCAGAGAGAGAGAGATAGACTCTGACTCAAAAAATAAAATGGAGAGTGGTCAAGCAAGACATCTTGTGTTGACTTCAGGCCTATACACATAGTCCAACACACACACACACACACACACACACACACACACACTTAAGGTTTATGTTTCGCAAACATTAACAAACCATTCCAAAGGGAATGTCAAGAGAATAATACTTAATTCTGTACCTCACACCTCAAACATTAGCTTGAGTCACATCACCTTTCTTTAAGGCCGATGCAGATGTCATTTTTTTTTTTCTATCAGGATGTAGGGGCATGGATCGGCTTGTTCTTACACAGATCATGCTACTGCATATGTAGTATCACATCCTGCTCTCAGTCCACTGTTCCCAAAACACAAGATGAAGCCAGTGTAGGGGTGCCACATGAAAGTTCCAAATCCCCTAAGGATTTGGATGTGGATGCCCCCTGAGAGCTGGTTTGGAAAAGCAAGGTAAGCCTGGGACAAAGAGACAAGTAGGTACCAGGCTGGAGAGAAGGCTCAGTGGTTAAGAGCACTTGATGCTCTTCCAGAGGACTGAGGTGTGGTTCCCAGCACGCACATCAGGTCAACTCTAGCTCAAGGGGATCCATTACCCACCCTCTGGCACCTACCCGCAGGGGGTGCACATAAACATACACAGGCGCACACACATACACATAAATCAATCTTTTTAGAAAGAGACAAGTGGGTACCGGTTGTGTCCTGGGGGCCGCAGGTGCAATCCACCGCCAGCTCTGCAGACACCTGCACAGCCCTCTGCAGCAGGTAGCGCGCGCGCTTGCGCGTGAGCGCGTCTTGCGCGCGCCCGAGGCCGGCCTGTATGGTTTTCCAAAAGCGGCCGCAGAGGCGCGCGTCGAGGTCCTTAGGGCGCGCACGGGCGGGCAGCAGGTTCTCGGCCAGCGTGCTCAGCACCAGCAGCTCCGGCCCGGTACGGCCCTCAGCTCCGGACCCCGAGGAGATCAGCGCGTCCCACGCCGCCCGCAGCGCTGGCTCTGCGCTCTGCGAGAGCGCGGGCAGCAGGCGCGCGCCCACCGCCGGCGGCGCGTCCCCGGCCAGCGCCAGCTCCACGGCCGCGCGCGCCAGGCGACGCAGCAGCGGGCCGTCCTCGCGTGCGCGCAGACACGGCGCCACGGCGGCCAGCGACTCCACGGCCGATGCTCCCGGTAGCTCACTCAGCGCGTCCTCGGCCAGCGCGACCGCCAGCTCGGGCCCCGCCAGGCGCGCGCACGAGCGCAGCGCTCCGCTCACCGCTCTGAGCACGCGCACGCGCGGCCCCGCCGGCCCCCCGCCCGGGGACGCGTGCAGTAAAGG
Organism: Cricetomys ansorgei; assembly: GCA_026225945.1. Taxonomy (NCBI): domain Eukaryota; kingdom Metazoa; phylum Chordata; class Mammalia; order Rodentia; family Nesomyidae; genus Cricetomys; species Cricetomys ansorgei. Next base: position 3,804,569 of record JAMJFZ010000435.1, on the reverse strand, counting down.
CACCAGGTGGCCCATGGCCACCTCGTGCGCCGCCTTGGCCAACGCGCCCGCGCCCGCGCCCGCGCCCGCGCCCGCGCCCGCGCCCGCGCCCGCGCCGCGCTCCTCCAGCCGCTGCAGCACCAGGCGCAGAGTCTCCGCCCGCTCCGCACTCGCCTCCCCGCCGCACAGTGCGCCCAGCAGCGCGCAGGGCTCCCGGCTTTGCGCCAGAAGCGCGTCCGCCAACACCAGCTCCATTGCTTGGGGAGCTGATGCTGTGCGCGTGTGCGTCGGCCACTACAAGCGCGAGTGCGCGTGCGCAGCGAGAAGTTCCCACCCACACACACCCTACCCTGCCCAGAAATGCCTAGGGTTCCTTCCACTTTGATTTGAGTGCTAGAGCTAGGACGTGGCGCCTCCTACCACTGTTTCTTACAGTTTTTAGCAAGAAGAGTTGCTGCAGACGTTCACTGTAGTCTTACATCAATTCCTGAGATTCCTGATTAGAAGTAGGCCTGGGCCCGAAATTAGCTAACAGGCCCTAAATTCACAAAGACGTCCACCGCAGTCCCCCAGGTGGCTGCTTTCAGAAAGATTACCCACAGCACTCTGAGCCCAGGGCCCTAGTTCAATAAGACAAATTGATCCCCCTAGGCAATACTGACTGCTGGCTTCCATGAGCAAACTCAAAATCAGGCTTCCCAGTATGTGGTTCTGTATTTCTGACAGTATCCACTGCCAGATGCAGAATTAGACAATGGCAACCCCATTTTGGCATGCACGTTGTCAGTCTTGTTCCTCACTGAATCCCAGGTTAACTTAATGAGTGATAGCGATTTTCTTTGTCTAACTAAGCATGAATTCTGCCTCTTAGTCAATGAGGGAAACCCAGCCCACCGTCAAATAGTGTGACATAAAATAGCACGGATACAGTTTTATCTGCTATTGTAAATGAAAGGTTTCTCCATATTTCTGTCATTCCATTTTCCTTTGGCAAAAGGAAACAGATTCCTTTTTTGGGGGGAGGGTCAGGGTTTTTCTATTGTAACTCTGGCTGTCCTAGAACTCACTCTGTAGACCAGGCTGGCCTTGAGCTCACAGAGATCTGCCTGCCTCTGCCTCCTGAGTGCTGGGAATAAAGCCATGTGCTGCCACCACCTGGCTAGATTCCATTTTTTAAACCCACTTAGAATGCTAGTAAATATCTATTGCTGAGTTTATGGAAAGTGGTTGTAAATATCATTTCCCTCAATATAAATAGATATCAAGTATAAAAAGCTAAAGGTTTTTAGCAGACACTTAACAATAAAGATATAAAATAACATTCACTTGCAAAGGTGTCTGATGTTTTTAGTCATGAAAGAAATTCACATTAAATCCACAAGGAGACACCCTTTCATGATCCTAAGAAAAACACATAACACCATGTTAAAGAACTTTTAGTTGTGTTTAAAATAAAATTTTTACACACTGTTGGGTGAGGGGCTACGTAAGCCTTGGCATTTTGTATTGTCGTATTGTCTGCAGTTGTTGAATTTGTGTGGGGGATGTTTAATTGCTTGTGATCTGCATGTGCTATCAGTAGAACACCTGAGGAGTTCTGGATCAATAAAAACACCTGAGCTCAGATGCTCAGGGTTCTACTGTTCAGTATGGTGCTTGCCAGGGTAATGGTTCCCTCTGCTGAGCCTCGCAGGTTTTGCACCAATGAAAACACCTCCTTGTCTTCCTTGATGAGACACCACAGCAGCCTAACAACTACAACACCAACTGAGGGTTGACAAAATGACCCAGGGAGTAGAGGTACTTGCTGCTAACCCTGGCAACCTGAGCTGAATCTTACATAGTAGAAGAAGAGAACTGACTCCAGCAAGTTGTTTTCTGACCTCTTCGCTGGGACATTGTGGCACCCAATCCGATGCACACTAAAATAAATAAATACAATAAGTTTTAGATAGTATTTTAAAACATCAAATGACAAGAGCCAAGGATGTAGAACTAGGATGTTCTTGCATTACTGGTGGGCCAGGAAATGTTACAATTGCTTTGAAATATTGTTTTCTATAAAGATACAATATACTTACCTTATAATGAAGTGAGCACACACACAACCAACCCACCTCCACCACAGGTGTTTGATTTAAATAATCTCTAGGCTAACAAGTCTCTGTAGGAAGCTGTTTTTTGGCAACATTAGACATTGCACTGAAACATCATAACAAGCTAAACATCCATCAGCAGAAACAGGATACACAGTAGCCATTTATAAAACAAGGCCATGGGCAAGTACAGAGCTCGTTGCTCTTCTCTGTCGGTAAATCTCAGATCTCCAACAGTGTTTATATCCTCAGGATTCCATTTGCTGACACGCAAGTATCAGCAAAGGGAGTCTGTGGTTTAGAAATGAGGATTTCGGTGGTCCAGAGAGAATGTGGATGGTATGGGACCATGCTGCAGGGAAGCTTCTAGGGCAGTTTCTTAACTGGAACCAGGTGCTGATTACAAGTCTAACACTTGTCAAAATGCATTGAGCTCTTGAAAGCTGTGCATTTCATTCTGTGTAAAAATTTTACCTTAGTTAAGTTGGCTTGTGTGTTTGATCTCTTTCACCCAGACTTAAGCCCAATGAAGATCATGGCTTCCAGGCTGGTCAGGAGCTTATAAAGGCAGCCAGTCTGGTAACCTGACCCCCCTTCTCAGCACTGTGCCTAGACACCCAGAACTACACACACACATACACATACACACACACACTCACACACACACACACACACACATGCTTGTAGTCTCTCTGCATGTCTGCATGTGTCTTCTGAGTCACTAAGTGATGTAATTGCTAAGTGACCTTTACGGTCCTTTCCTAATTGTGACGCTATTGAATCTATAAAACTCTAGTGCTCCCATCCCTCATCATTCCCTCCTCCCTTTCTCCCTCTCTTCCCTCTTCCCCCTTCTCGTGTATGTGTGTGTGTGTGTGTGTGTGTGTGTGTGTGTGCACGTGCATGTTTGTGTATGTGGGGTACAGGTAGAGGTCAGCCTCAAGTGCTGTTCTCCAGGCCCCGCCCACCTTGCTCTTTGAGGCAGGGTCTCTCACAGCGCCTACTCACTTTCTACCTAGTGTTGTCCCTCTCGCACTCACTCTTCCGTCATCATTACTTCCCACATGTTTGCCATGAAGTTTCCCTGAAGAGGCTCACATGTCGAAGGCTTAGCCCCCAGGGACTGGATACAGAGGAGACTGGTCATCAGTGGATGACGTTATTGTGAGGTGGCGAAAATGCTGTCAGATTGGAGAAAGTGGGTCACTGAGGTGTGTCTTGGAAGGCTTGTCCCTGTCCCTTCTAGTTCTCTCTTGTTCTCTCTCTCTCTCTGAAATTAGCACTATTGTTCCATCGCACCCTTCCACCATGACATTCTGCCTCACCACAGACCCAAAAACAATAGAATCAACTAAGAATCAATCAACGGATCCAAACCTCTGAAACGCTAAGCCAAAAAGACTACTTCCTCCTCCTGTAAAATGATCCCTCTGGTATTTTTATCACAGCCACATAAAGGCCAAGTCACATGTCTTCACTGTTCTCCTTCCCAGGAATTTCCTACCTTCGTTCCCGAATTACTCAAGTCAAAATTCTGGGAGCCAGCAGATTTCTAACCCTCCAATCACGTCTCCAATCTATCCAATCTTCTAAATCTATGTCTTAATAGCTCTTACTGTGTGTCCTCCACTGACACCTTAGTTACCTTCAATTTCTCCTTTCTTACTGAGCAATAGCCTCCTACCTGACTTACACCCTCTCTACTACCCAGTCCATACTGCTGCCAGGAAAGGGAGAAGCCTCTGGTCTGACAAAAGTGGGGTACCGGATGTGTTGTAAAGACTTGTGTAGAGCTTCCCAGGAGACTGAGGCTGGGGGATTACCCAGGGGTCCCAATAGAGGAGATCTTGCCTGAGAGCCCCAAAATTCAAACACTGTGGGAAGTGATGGTTTAATTTTAGGACTACCACTCTGCCTGAGTGACTATATGCATAGTGTCTGTAACCCCGATGTCTTGGACACAATAGGCACAGGGAGTTACTGTTGCACGAAGGAGTGAAAACGTACAGTTGTGACACGGTATATACATGTGTGTTCCTTAAGACCTGGGGTTGTGGGCCAGTGAGCTGGCTCCTCAGGTAAAAGCACATGCTGCACAAGCTTAAGGAGCTGAGTTCATCCTCAGAACCCATGCACAGCTGGCCCAGATCTACCTACAGCTGGCTGGGGGCACAGGAGGGCATGGCTAAATCACAAGTGCTGGTTTTATGACCCTTCCCACCCTCCTTATCCTATGGGGGGTGGGGGAAGGTCCAGGTCTGATCCTGTGGGTCACTGGTGAGTAGCTAGTCACACCTGCTTCTGATGAAGAGGATGGTGAGGTTCCACACACAGACTATGTAAATGAAACGTTGGTTTGAGAGGCACACAGAACTGGAAGCCTGCTGGGAAAATGCTTTTTAAATGTGTACACCTGGGGTGCATTTGCGTTCTGGAATGCAGGGCAGTTGCGTAAGCAAAAACAAGATCAGAAAGAAAAATCTGTTTAGAAGCTGGAGCTTCACTGGACAGAAGGTGGCGCTGTTGCCAATGCCAAGTCCTGTCTGGATTTCCACCTAACTGCTCAGTCACAACTGGGAAGATGGACAATAACAATCACATCTGAAGTCTCTAGTGGAGGTTTTAGCTGCTTACTTCTGGAGACTAAGAAGGGTGGGGCTGCTTGGAAAGCTGTCTGGCTTTGGCTGTCTGTCTTGGCATCTCCAGGCCTCTCCAGAAAGTCACAGATGCTCTCTGAGCAAGGGTGTGTTATACAGCAGAGGACTCCACCCACTCTCTTGGGCCACACTGCATATGGGGACCTGCCACCTGCTGAGGATGCACACACGCACACACGCACGCACGCACACACGCACACACACTCAGGCATGCACACACACAAACACGCATAACACAGGGTCTGTTTCTCCTTAGAACCCTGCACATGCACAACAGTTCCCAAACTCATCAGTGTTTCTGAAAACTCCATTCACTAGATGTCATCAAGTAAAAAGAGTAAGATAAGTAAAAAGAGAAAGATGTCTTTAGCAAAAATGTCAAAAAAAAACATTGGATTTTTCAATTGATCATCTCTGATCCTTCTAACCATGGGCAGTTTTCTTTTCAAGTTCAAAGTTGCTCTTATCAACTAATAACTGCTTCTGGTTTTCTCTTTTCTTTTCCCTCTCCTCTCCCCTCCCTTGCCTTCCCCTCCCTTCTCACCCTCCTCCTCCTCCTCCTCCTTCTTCTCCTGCTCCTCCTTCTTCTCTCCCGCCCCCCGCCATCTTCTGTGACAGGGTTTCATGCAGCCCACGCTGTCCTCAAACACACTATGTAGCCAAGGATGACCTTGAACTTTTCATTCTCCTGCCCCTAACTCCTGAGTGCTGGGGTCCCAGTTGTGCAAGACCACATCACATTGGGGGATGGTGTTTCTGAAGCAGCAGGTAAAACCCATTTTGCAAGCCTATTTTGTTAGTTAAATAGGGCCACTTAGATATTTAGCTTTTCTATATGAAGGAGTTGATCAAGATGAATATATTCTGCATCTCTCCACGGCCCTGTTCATGTGCATCTTAACTGACAGAATGGCAGTTTCACACACACACACCCCAACCCCCACCTTCCCCTGTGTCAGCACTTGCCAAGTCTCAAGGAAAAGATAGGTACCTTTGTCAATAGTCCAGAATGGGAGAGAGGCAGGTGGCCATTTACTTAAGACAGGATGGGAGGGGGGCAGGAGAGGGGGAGAGAAATGCCCTGCCAGGAAGTGGGTCTTTGCAATGCAAAGAGGTAACTCAACAGCACCACCTAGGGACTACCTTGGAAATGACTGCTTCCCTTCCAGCCTGATAAATGGATACCACAAGACTGGAGAGAGAGCACATTACATAGGAGGACCTGAGTTCTGATCTCAGCATAAACAAACAAACAAACAAAAAATAGACATGGCAATACCCACCTGTAATCCTATAGCTCCAGGGGTGGAGACAGGAGAATTAGTTGGGCTTGATGGCTGCCAGTCTAACTCCAGGTTCAGTGAGAGACCTTGTCTCAAGAGAATAAGATGGGGAGTGACAGACAGGTCATATGACATCCTCTTCTGGGCTCTGTGTATGTGCATGTACATACACCTGCACACATGCTCAGACAACAGAACATAAACCACACAAATACAAATATACACAGAAATAATGAATACTACTCTTCCTCATTCCCTCCCCAATACACATAAAGTTCTACCTCTTGACTAGTTCTGATGGTCACAGTAGAGGTCTCTGGGAGTGGGTGGAATTAGGTATTGGTGTGATTAAAGCTAAAAGGGCAGAGAACAGGAGGAGAGTCCTAAGTACCCTCTGGTCTTTTTGCAAGGAAGAGCAAAGTGTCTGGGGAAAGGATGAAGGTATATGCACCCTTGGTCTTGTTTGCTCTCAGAGTGAAAATCTGTAATCAGAAAACTGCATGAACACTCTGTAGACAATTTATTTTTATGTCTTGAGCAGACACCGTCGGAAATATTAACATCCCTGTGGATGGGCAGGGCCAGGCTGTTTAGCACCTACGCACAGCTCTCTAAAGAGAGAGGCCCATCAGGAGCACCTGGGACTGTTTTGTGCCGAAGTTACTGGTGTTTGCAGCTTCACCACCTTCCAGGAGCACAGTGCCTGAGGTCTTAGCATTTGCCAGACCCACAAATATGGCAATGGTGTGGACATCAGGGAAGACAAGGCAATGTAAGGCTCAGTCACCTAGCAACGGGGGGGGGGGGTGGCTGTGACATGCTAGGCACTGTGTTAGAGCAGCTGCTGTCCTTGTCACTGTTCTTTGCAAGCCCACAGATCACAACAGCCTGCCTGACATACAGACAACAGGAACCCATGCCTCATCATTCTAGAATTCTAGGTCAAAGAGGAAATGAACCCTTTGGGGGCTGGAGAGATGGCTCAGTTGGCAAAGTGCTTGTCACCAATGGGTGAGAATCTGAGTTTGGTCGTGACACCCACATTTTAAAAGTCAGGGCCAGTAGCATGTACCTGTAATCCTAGCTCTGGGGAGGCAGGAATAGGTGGATCCCTGAGGCTAGTTAGCTGGCTAGCTAGCTGTGCATACCTGGTAGGCTATCAGCCAGTGAAAAAGCCATCTCCAAAAAACAAGATGGAGTCCAGGGAGATGGTTCAAACACTAACGCATCAACTCTCTATGATGTATATCTAGAGTATTACAGAGACATTAAAAAGAATGAGGTCATGTCATTTGTCAGGAAATGGGTGGGCCTAGAGGTCTTCATGTGATGTAAAATAAACCAGTCTCCGAAAGGCACACGCCCTCCTAATATGTAGAATCTAGAAAGAGATAGTGAGAAATAAAAGGCAGGAAGTAGAAGGCAGGCTATTAGGGGAAAGGAAGGAAATTGGAGGAGCAGAAGAGATGAGGGTATTAGTGAAATGCATATAACCAAACCACATCATACACACATATAAAAATGTCATAATCAAATCCAATTAATCTATGCTATGCAAATAAAAATGTTTAAATAAGACTGGATTTAGTTGCATATACCTATCATCCCAGAATTTGGGAGATTGAGGCAGAAGGATCATGAGTGCAAAATCCTTGGCTACATAGTAAGATCCTGTCTATATAAATAAATAAATAAATGTTGGTCAAAGCAACTTTTAAAATATTACATGGGCTGGAGAGGTGGCTCAGCGAGGAAGAGCACTGGCTGCTCTTCTGGAGGTCTTGAGTTCAGGTCTCAGCAACCACAGGGCAGCTCACACCCATCTACAATGGGATGCAACGCCCTCTTCTGGCAGACAGGTGCACATGCAGACAGAGCACTCATACATTAAATAAATAAATAAATTAATTAATTAATTTTAAAAAACAATAAATAAATAAATAAAAATATTACATGAACTTAAAACAATGAAAATGTAAAAACAATGTGGCAAATTGTAGATAATATAAAGTTTTGTAAGGGCACAGTTTGGTGACATTATTCACAGCTTTTTTTTCTTGCTGTGAGAGAGGACTATTTAATTGAGAGAACAATTTAAAAGAGCAAAGGTTTATTTGGACTCATGGTTTCAGAGGCTTTATTCCATGGTCAGCTCACTCCATTGCTATTGGCTATGGTCAGGCAGAATATCATGATGGATGGAGCAAATCTGTTCTGCTCACTTCACAACAGTCAGGAAGTGGGATGGGGGGCTGGGAATAAGATATACCCTTCAAAGGCACACCTCCAGTGACCTACTTCCATACTAGGTATGCTCTAGGTCATACCTCCTAATAGCCTATATGGATGATCCATTGACTAAGTTACTTGAATTCATTGATGAGTGAACCCATTGACTAAGATCTATGAACTTATCGATGGATTCATCCTTTACTTATGTTACTGTGTACTCACTAATGAATGAATCTATCAAGTGAGTTCCTATACTCACCAATGGATTCATCCATTAGCTAACTCCCCATGACCTGATTGCCTTTCAGGAGTGTCCCCAGCTGGACAAAACATAGACTGTCTTGGGGGCATTTCCTATGCAAATCATAGCGGCATCCATTCACCCCACCCCTGCCCCTGACAACTATTCTGTTTCCGTGACTTAAGTGTAATCATACATTGCTTGTCCCTTTGTGACTGACTTGTGGCACAGTGTCCTTAAAGTCCATGCAGGCTGTGGTATGAGTCAGAAGTCCCTTCCTCTCAAGGCTAAATACTAATTCCAGCAGTGTCAAACACCAGGAGTTCTTTATTCCTTCTTCTCTCAGTGGATGCTTGAGCTATTGTACATCTTACTGCCATGGACTACATGGATGTGTAGGCAGCTGTTGGGATCTCTGCTTTTAACTTATCTGTTTATATACTCTCAAATCCTGTTTCTTTTTTTGAAAAAAGCATTTCTTTATTTTGGAGAATGAATGAAAATGAGGACATGGCCACTCTACGGTAGTTTGAAGAAAAGGAAAGCAAAGAGAGAGAACCAAGAGAGCACATGGCCAAAATGGCAGGGTTACATAGGAAAGAGAGGCTGGGGGAGGGAAGGCAGCCCTGGCCTGGAGAGGTTTAAGGTAGGGGTCAGAGTGAGAGGTCCTAAGAGGGGCAGGGGTGCTGAATGGCCCTAGGGGTCAAGAGGCGCTTTGGTATGCTAATATTAGGTCCCCAAAATAGCTCAAGTAGACACTGAGAGATATGTATGACCATACAAAGCAGTTCATTTCCCAGGAACACATTCTGGCATGCCAGGGTCAACCAATTAAAAAAACAAAACAACAACAACAAAAAAACAAAAACAAAAACAAAAAAATCATGGCAACCACAGATGCAGTCACATGGGCTTTTTAAATGAAACAGGCAGTGGCTAGGGGATCTCTCTAATTTTCAGGATCTGAACACTGGACTGGCTTATTACATCTTCCAGGAAAGTGGAGATCTCACGGGGAAGAAAGGATCTCATGGGGAAGCAGAGAGCTGAGCTCAGGACCCCGCCCACTAGGAGGGGTCCCTGGTCCTCTCACTAATAGACACCATAATTGGCTACTTAACCTGAGTTTCTTTGGAACCTGATGGGCTGTGGGGGGTGGGGTGGGGGGCAATTGTGCCAATCTCCAGCTTGTGGGGAATTGGTTCTTGGTTCTCTCCTTCCACCTCATTTTGAGGCAGAGTCTCTTGTGCTGTTTCTGCTGTGTTGCACATTCCAGGCTAGCTGGCCTGGGTGCTTCCGGCTGATTCTCCTGTTTCTATCATCTCACTGCAGGAGTGCTGAGACTAGATATGTGCTGTCTACTGCATCTGGTCATTTACCTAGGTTCTAGGGGGTTGAATTTAGAGTTGTCAGGTTTGCACACTTGCTCACTGAGCCATCTCCCAAGCCTTCCAAGACTGTTTATTGAATGTGTGTAAGACAGCACTTGGCTAAACATAATGGAATTTAGAAACAAAATATGGCATATTTTTTTGGCCATCATTATGAGGCGGAATGGCATGCCCTGCCCCTCCTCTCTCTCTCAAGATTGTCATGGAGTAGATCACTAGAAGAGCAAATTAATTAGGAAGACTGATGGAGGTGGGGAGTGTTCCTTACCAGTAATTTGGAAGGGTCTCAGATCAATTTAACAAAGACGGAACATACTGAAGGGTTTTGGTGTTTGCTTGCTGAGTTCATTGGTGTCTTGAGTTTCTATTGCTGTGATAAAGGCCATAAACAAAAGCAACTTGTAGGGGAAATTTTTATTTGGCTTACACTTACCGATCAAGCCAACATAGGAACTCAAGGCAGGGACCTGGAGGCAGAAACTGAAGCAGAAGCCATGGAGAAATGTTGCTCACTGACTTGCTACTCATGGCTTGCTCAACCTGCTTCTTTATTATTTTAGTTTTTATTTATTTTGATTTTATGTGCATTGGTGTTTTGTCTGTCATACAGACTGTATGAGGGTATCAGATCCCCTGGAACTGGAGTTACAGACAGTTGTGTGCTACCATGTGGGTCCCGGGAATTGAACCCAGGTCCTCTGGAAGAGCAGTCAGTGCTCTTAACCACTGAGCCATCTCTCTAGCCCCTCCACCCCTCCCCCCACAGCCTGCTTTCTTACAATTAAAGATCATCTGCCCAAGGGAGGCACCACCCACAGTAGTCGGGACCCTCCCATATTCATCACTAATCAAGAAATTTCCCCACAAGCTTGCCCACAGGCCAATCTGATGGAGGCATTTTCTCGCTTGGGGTTTCCTCTTCCTGGGTAACTCTAGCTTATGTCAAGTTAACAAAAACCTACCAGGACACTGCGGTGTGGGACTGGGATCCAGCAGGCTGTCTACAGCAGCAAACACACCTGAGAAGCCAAGGAAGCAGGCAGCTACCTGTTCTTGAGATAAGCAGGCAGAAAACAAAGGAGTGTTGAGCAAATTGACTAAGAGCAGTGACCAAACAAACCTGACTGGAGGACTGTCCCTGAAAGGATCTCTACCCAGGGGTGGGGGTGGGGGGCTCCAACACAAGCCCGACCGTGTGAGTCGTGCAAAGTGAGCACAGTCTCCTCTTTCCTCCAAAAGATGTGAAATTCATTTCCCCTGTCCTGCTGGGTAACCTCCCCAGCTGCTTTCCTGTGGTAAGTGTTCAGTTCCCTTCAGTTCAAAGCGGACCTGTCTGCTTTCTATCCTACAGGAGACCAAGGACTCATCTAGCCAATGACACCTGGGCATCTGACTGATAAAATTTGTATTGAAAAATGGAATGACCTGAACTTCATTGGGCTGCAGAAAAATTAGAATGAAATCCAAACAGATAATTAGAGAGAGAAGAATTAGAGAATTAGAGAGAGAAGATGGAGGTGTAGGGTTTGGCAGGAGCCGTGGGAACAGCCCAGGTGGGAGCAAAATTTCATTTCCTATGGGCACTCTTAGAGAAAGCAGAAGAACATTTTCTCTCTTCTCCTCTGCTCTTCTCTTCCTCTCTCCCTTCCCTTCCCTCTTTCCTTCCTTCTTTTCCTTGTGTCTGTGTGTTTATGGGTGCACAGGTAACATACGTATCTGGGCCCAAGTGTGTGTCTCTGTGTGTGTCTATGTGTGTGCCTGCCTGTGTGTATGTATGTGTGCGAGTGTCTGTGTGTGTGTCTGTGTGTATGTGTGTGTGTGTGTGTGTGTGTGTGTGCCTGTGTGTAGTCCAGAGAACAATTTAGTGTCATTTCTTGGGTGCTGTCCACCTTGTTTTTTGAGACACTGTCTCTCATTGTCCTGGAGCATGATAATTAGGCTAAGTTGGCTGGCCAGAGAGCTCCAGGGACAGCCCCATCTGCCTCTACCTCCCCAGCACTGGGATTCCAAGTGCAGGCCACTACATCCAGCCTTGGAGGGGGGGGTGTTGTGTATATACTGTGGCAAGAGTGTGGAGCTCAGAGAACAACTTTCAGGAGTTGGTTCTCTTCCTCCAGCTTTACATGGGTATTGGAGATTGAACTCAGGTAACCAGGCTCAGTGACAGGAGCCTTTAGCAGCTGAGCCATCCCTCTGGCCCAAAGCCCAGCTTGTTTTATGTAGATTCTGAGGATTAAACTCTGGTCTTCCTGCTTCATGGCTAACACTTTGCCAGCTAAGCTATTGCCTGAGTCCCCCTCCCTCACCCTTTATTTGAGACAAGATCTCATGTAGCCCAGACTTGATCTTAGAATGGATATGTATCTGTGGATGACCTTGAATTCCAGGTTCTTCTGCATCCACCTCCCAAGTGCTGGGATTACAGATGCCTACCATGTCCATCAGGACATTTTCTTTAGAGCCAGTGGTGGCTAAAGACCTTTGCTATTGGCTGACTCATCTTCAGAGCAGTCTGATCTCTGAGTGAATGCCACATCTCCTCTCTAGGGTGCTCAGCTAAGGCATGTCCCTTCCTCTGGGGAATGGGGACATCCCAGGCTGTTCCAGCCCTGCTTCCTTATGAGCAAGGGAGGACTCTACACAAACCCCGACGTCTGGGCTATTGACAGCAGTCTCTTGGGATGAGAGATTCTCCACTCTAGAACTCCTAGGGGGCAAGCTAGGAGGCCTATGGTGGCTGGGTCCTTTCAGTTATTTTTAGCATGCTTTTAGGTGTAATAGCATGCAAAACCTCATTTTCTTTTTTCTTTTTTTCTGCTTCCCTCAGGCAAAAAATTTCAGTCCTTAACCTTTATGTTGAATGACACCAGGCTTGAGACTGTAGCTCACTTTCCTCTTGCACCTCTGCCAGCCTGTCACACTGCTGAGGGTGCAATAGGAGTAAATCCCACAGCACTGGCTCACTGGGCGATCACACTGTAGTTCATGGGGTCCTGACTACAGGAGCCTGAGATACCAAGCTAGATGGAGAGCAGGCAAAGCTGTATGGTAACATCAGACCTAAACCCCAAAGCTGTGTGTTAATACCTGCGTCTAAAGCCCAGCTCCCAGCCCATGTGGGATGTACTGAGCTGGGATGTACTGGGATGTACTGGGAATGTACTGAGCTGATCTCAGATTCATCTCAAAAGATATACTTCTTTTTAAAAGATTAATTTTTATGTGTGTGCTGGTGTGCCTGTGTGGGGGTATTTACACATAAGTTGCAGGTGCCCACAGAGGCTGCCTGTGTGGGTGCTGGGAACCAAACTAGGTCCTCTGTAAGAACAGTATCAACCCTTAACAGCTGAGTTATTTCTCCAGATCCAAGGCTTACTTCTTTTAAGAGACTGGAGAGATGTCTCAGTGGTTAAGAGCATGCATTGCTCTTCCAAAGGACCTGAGTTCAATTCCTAGCACCCATATCAGCAGCCATATTATGGCTCATAATGCCTGTGACTCCAGCATCAAGAGATCTTATACCTTCCTCTGGCCACTCCAGGCATCTGCATATGAGTATGACATTTACCCACAGAGGCACACACATACACACACATACACTCACACACACACACACACGATCATAAATAAAAACAAAAAACAGCAAAAAAAAATCCTGAAGGACTGGGAGGTGAAGATATTTCACTTCAACATCTTGTTCAATTGACATCATTACGAACTCTAGAAGAGGTCTGCAGGTATAGCTCAGTTGGTAGAGTGCTCGCCTAGCATGCATGAAGTGCTGGGTTCAATCCCCAGTACTGAATAAACCAGAGAACTCCTGTAATCCTGGAAGATCAGAAGTTCAGGGCCAGCCTTGGATACATAGTGGGTCAGACCCTGTCTGGAATTTAAAAAAAAAAGGGGGGGGAGAGGGGGAAGTTGGGATTATAGGTCAGTAGATTCCTCCCTCCTCCCCTCCCTCTATCCATCCTTTCTTCCCTTCCCTTCTTTGGGAAGGATGCTGGGGATGGAGCCCAGGACTGTGTGCATGCTAGGCAATTGCACTACCACTGAACTGCACCCCAGCCTCAGACTGGCATCTTCTCTATGGGCAGGGGTTCTTGTGCAATGCTACCTGTTGGCATAAAGCCAAAAAACTGTACAGAGCCTCTGGCTGACCCTGAAGTGTGTGTTGTAGAGCAGGATTCTGCAGACTTTTGCCCATTAAGAACTAATAAGTAAGTATGGTGGGTCTTGCAAACCATATGACTTTTGTTACTACAGCTTCCCAACTGTGCCATTGAACATAAAAGTTACCATAGACAATATATGAGGAAATAAATAAAGCTGTGTGCTAATAAAGCTTTATTTATAAACACAGATGCAGGCAACATATTGCCCATGGGCTGTAGTTTGCCCCTTTCTTGCCATTTCCTATGTAAAATCTTCCATCAAAGCACAAATTTTCATCAAGAGGTATAAAAACCAGGGCTAGAGACGTGGCCCAGTTGGTAGACTGATTGTCTAGCATGCACAAAGCCAAGGGTTCAAGCCTCTGAACCATATAAAACCAGATATGGTAGTGCAAATCTGTAATCCCAGCACTTGGGAGGTAGAGGCAGGAGGATCAAAATTTAAGGTCGCCCTAGGTTACATAGTGAGTTGCCTGAGTCACAGGAGTCTCTGTTCACATCCCCCCAAAACAACAAAACAACCCCCCAAATAACACATTGATGTGGTCATATGTGGTCACCTAAAATTCATATGTTATAGTAAACATTCTAACTAAGTTCTTGAGAATCTCATACATGTTTACAATGTATTATGATTATATTCGTCCTCCTCATCTCCCCCCCTCTAATTCCTCCCAGATCCACCCCTATCCCCACTCTTTCCCAACTCCATGTCCTCGATTTTGTTGGTTTATTTCCTTGCCCCCCCTTTTTTTTTTAACACATCGATTGGTGCTGTCCGTTTACTCACAAAAATGTGGGGCCAGCCACTGGGGCATGGTTAACCCACCAGGGCTGCACACCTAAAGACAAGTAGTTCTTCCTCCCCCAGGAGACATCAACTGCCAATAGCTCCCAAGCCCCACCTCTCCCTGCGGGAGGGAATGTCGACTGACTTGATCTTGTGCAGGTGACCACACGTCGGTGAGTTCAGGGGTGCAGCAGTCACATTTGGAAAACTTTGACATGGGTCCTCCTTGACCACTGCCTCTTACAGTCTTCACTCCTCTTCCACGACGGTTCGCAAGCCTTGGGGGTGGGGAAATGACTTCGATGCCCCATTTGCTGAGCCCTCCAATGATATCTATTCTCTGCACTCTGACTGGTTGTGAATTTCAGTGTTAACCGCCATCTACTGCACAAAGACACCTCTCTGATGAGGTCTGAGAGCTACACTACTAATCTACGGTATAGAGATATGAATTTAAAGGACAGTTTGCTTATTTAGCAGAGTAATAAGCAGTAGGTTCACTCTGGAGCCTACGGGTCTCCCGACCATGGGTTCTTGGCCAGATTTGCAGTATTAGACATTTGTCTCCTCCTATGGAGTGGGCCATAAATCCAACCAGGAAGCAGTTGGTTACCCCCATAACCATCTTGCCACTCACAGGAGCCACAGCTTGGTAAGAACATTGATGATGTTCACCCCTGGATGTCTTCAGAGCACCTTCCAGCAGGGAGGAAGCTTTCTGGCCAGTAGCAACTTGATCTCTTTACTTCTGGTAGCCAATGTGTGTGATTCTCAGCAAAGAATCATGCTGTCACGGCTAGCAGGCAACCCAGAACAGTGGCATCATGCCCGCTGAAGTCTTACCCCCTTGTGGGGAGTGTTCCCTCAGAAGGTGAGTGCAGATGGAGACAAGGCCTTTAAAGAGGTGACTAAGGTAAAAAGAAGTCAGGAGGCCATTCCCTAGTTCAATATGACTGACGTCTTTATGAGCGGCGGAGATTATGACACAAACAGTCTCAGAGGAAAGACCAGCGAGGACACAGAACGCTGTCCAGGCGCCCAAGGGATGTCTCCAGACACACCAACCTTGACTCAGCCTTCTCGCCTCCAGAACACTGAAAAGATTAATTCGCTTTGATTAAGCTACCCGATGTGTGGGACTTTACTATGGCAGCCAGAGACATCTTCCAATTTTGAAAAGACAGCTACATGGTCTTGAGTCAAACGAGTTGGATGGACCAGTGTTCCCTAACATTTTATCAGGGCAGCGTCTTCAGTGTACCTCACAGGCCTGGGGTGGGAATGGGTCCAATATCAAACACATCTCAATACTTAGACACCCACAGTCTTCCCTGAGTGCCAGAGGCTCTTGAGATGTCCCATGATCTGGTCTATCAGCAGGAATACCCCTCAGACTGGCCTTCTGAGGACACAAAGATGCCCACAGATGGAGCTTGGGAAGTGTAGGATTCAGAAGATCAGAAGAGGACATATGTATGTTTCCGGCAGAGGTGCGATGGGGAGTCCTGCATTTACGTGTAAAGGGGGTCATAGTAAGAAAAATAGGGTATCGGTGCCTAAAGCAAGGCAGACTGCTCAGAGCTCCATGCTCCTGTTGTTGAGTACTGGGCCTGGGCCTGGGTCTGGGAATGCAGCTGAGTTGCGGGAGTGCTTATCCAGCATTCGTGAAGCCTTGGGTTTGATCCCCAGCACCGTGGTGTGATGGCGTACATCTATAATCCAAGTCCCTAGGATATGGGAACAGGAGAACCAGAAACCCACGGCCATTCTTAACTATATAGCAAGTCTGAGACCCTGTATCTAAAAACAAAACAAATCTGGCCTTGATGCCATTAAAGTCATTGTCTGCTTCGAAGGGAACGTTTGTATCCAGAGATAGAACGAAGACTTGGAGTGGGAGCATCTGGCCTCCTAGTCTTCCTCTGGGGTCTGACGGCATTTTCAAATAGAACTTAAAAGCCCCTATGAGCCGCTTCTATTAATGAGAAAAAGGCCCGGATGGTGCCTGCAATGCCAACCAGCGGCCACCAGATGGCATACGGCCCCTGCGGTACGGGCACACAGCCCAGGGCCTCAGGAAATGTGTCACTGTGCCTCCCTTGCTCTCCCCCTCCTCCCCAAGCAGTCCAGTGTCTACACCACAGGAAGTCGTCTTTGCAGAAGTGTGTGAAACTCCACACCACATAGCTGAGTTCTGCCTGCTTTTCCTCCTGGGGACACATCAGCAAGAGCTCACCTACCCTGAAGACTCTGGGTCAGAAGAGTCCTACACTCTCTCCTTTGCATATTTCCTGGTTGGACTCTGAGCTTCCATTTTGAAACCTGCTGTCCCGGAGAAGCACAATCAACGGGGGAAAAGAATATTCCAGAACTATGTATTAAAGAGGTCTGCATTCCTATCGTGAATGCAGCCCCACAAACACAGTTACCCTGGCATTTAGACCGCTCACAGTGGGGTGTAAGACTCTGACGTAATCCACAACCTCAGCCTTGAAGAATTAATGAGTTGCTCATGCCACTGAGGCATGAAAGAAAAGACTTGCACTGGGGTGGTTGCTGCTTGCCCAGAGTGCTGGAATGAGCCATGGGGCCGGAGGCCAAAGGACTAGGGCCACCCATGCAGGGAAATAACTCCCAGAGATCCACAGCACAGGCACGGAATGATGGGCACAGAACAGTCGCTCTGTCTGAAACTTGCACGCCTCCTAGCGCCCCACATCTGAGACTTGGGGTGCATCCCATAGGAGCCAGGCCATGACCAACATCTGGCAGCTGGAAATCTACTCTAGTCAAGCTTTGGCTTTTAGGCAGGGAGCCCTGTTCTTGTTTTCAGTTCCAAAAGCAATGAATAATTAATCATCACATTCTTGAATGGGAGGACATTTCAATGGGTGAGTGACACTTTCAATAGGGTTCTCTGACAGTTACCGTTGATTCCTTCTATCTAAAGCAGGACCCCAGGAGTGAAAGGAAACGAAGACAGAGGCCACATTACATTTATTATGGTCTGTGCTTTTGACCTATCAGAAACTCGTGTGGATAAAGAACAGTCGGATTGGATATCTGCCTTGGCACCTGCTCCTCCCCCATATGTTATATAAGTAGTTTCTTATTCCATACTCAGGGCAACTGTTTGGCAGTTGGCTTTGAACCCTGCTGTGGGAGTGTATGTGTGTACATGTGTGAATGGGCAATGTGTGCTTGCTTGTGGACACACAGAGAGTCAAGGCCAGAGGACAATCTCAGGTGCCCTTCCTTGATACTGTCCTTTTCTTACCTTTTCTTTTCTTTCTATCTTTCTTTCCTTCCTTCCTTCCTTCCTTCCTTCCTTCCTTCCTTCTTCCTTCCTTTCTTCCTTATTTTTTTTTTTAGAAGCTCTCTCATTGGTCTGAACTCACCAAGTAGACAAGACTGACTGGACCCAAGGACCTCCCTGTGTCCTCCTCCTCAGTACTGGGGTTACAAGTATAAGTCATCACTTCCAGATTTTTTTCTTTCTTTAATATAGATTCTGGGCATTGAACTCAAGTCTTCATGGTTGAAAGGCAAGTACTTTGCGAGCTAAGCCATCTCCCAGCTCTGAAGCTGGTTTTCACATGAGGAACCTACATTTAGAGAGGTGACGAGGCTTTCCCAGAGTCACACAGCTAGTAAACATGAGCACTGAGAGTTAGTATGTGTGTGGCTCCAAAGCCTGGTGTTATTTCTCATCACCAAAGTGTCTCATCGAGTCTTTCATGGACTCCTGGAACTTCATGAAGTCAGGACAGACCTGGAGTATGTGTGTGTATGCTGTACTCACATGCATGTGAGTGCACACCTGCACACATGCAGAGGTCAGAGGAGAAAGCCAGATGTCTTGCTCTATCACTCTCCTTCTTGTTCCTTTACAACATGGTTTCTCAGTGAACCTGGAGCTTGGCTGGCAGCCAGCAAGCCCCAGCAACCCTCCTGTCTCTGTCACTTACACCACTGGGGCTACATGTGTGGCCACGTCCAGCTTCTTATGTGAGTCTTTGAACTCCAGGCTTCACGCTTGCTCATCCAATGTTATCACCTGCTTAGCCTCTTCCCCAGGCCTTCCAGTGTTTCCTAAGTTGAAAATTAAATAAATGTGGTCATATGTGAACCCAAAGGCTGAGGCTGAAGGACTAACAATGCAGAATTCGGAGAGCCTGGGACGGGAGAGTCAGTACAGCAGTTATAAGCTCTTGCTGCTCTTCCAGACGACCCACATTCAGTTCGTTGCATCCATGTTGGGCAGCTCACTACTGCTTGTAACTCCAGCTCCAGGGGCTCCGATACTCTCTTCTGGGCACCCATAAGGACCATACATAGCCATAGTCATGTATACATAAATAAAAATTAAGCTTTGAAGAAACAGTTCAGGGGGCCTAAAATTGTAGAAGATTTTCTTGAAAAAAAAAAAATGGACTTTGTGTGTATCATACCACCAGATGAAGCAGGGGATGAGTCCAAGCCCCGTCATCTCAGCCCTGCTCAGCTTTACAGGGAACACCCAAAGAAACTCACCAGCTCCCTCCAGTCCCAACATGCCCTCACTGCACCCCAGAAAGATGGGATGTGGTGTAGGAGGGTCCCCACACTGGGTAAGTGTGTGCCAGTGGCAGCAGGAAGGAAGACAGGGCTCCAGACTGTCGCCTGCAGTGGTGTGAGGAGTTCCCTCAATCTTTCAGGGGCCTTGACTCAAGGAACACAGATCCTTGGTTTAACGCAGAAAAGAAGTTCAGAATAAGCCAGTGGGAAGCAGAGTTGGAGTTTATGAAAGGTGTTCGTGGGAAGGACAGACAGCCTGAGAGTGAAGGTGGGGTGTCTCAGAGGAGACTCATCCTTAAGGATTTTAGCAGTGGGCATATATACTGTTTTGATGACTTACAAGTCGTATCTCAAAGGGTTGACGAGAAATTTTTCTCCCTTCCTTTTAAGTAGGATATTTAGGGTGGCTCTGGAAGTGACTTGGATGGATTATAATCTGGTAAGGTAAAACCAGGAACCACTAGGGTTGCCCAAGAGGGTAGGATGTGTCCTTTCTCTGTACACAGGATTTCTGGTGTGATTCCTAGAAGAGTGCAGGCTCCCGGCTGGGAAGGAGGAGAATCCTTATTTAAGTTGTTGTTGACTGTTTGGAATTCTTATTTCTCAGCTGGGGAGAGGTGCCTGCCAGACTCTGGGGTTGAGGGGTACCTTTCCTTTCCCACATCCCCTTATTTTTCCTTGTCTTTCTATCTTGCTTCAAATGAAGTGAAAGTAAGCAACAGTATGTGGCGGAGTCAGAAACAGGACGAAACAAGGACCCCAGTGTCTCTCCTGTGCTTAGTGCTGCTTGTCCTTGATGCTTCTGGGACTCTTGTCATGGCTATGTCTGTCAGTTTGATGAGGAACCCTAAGAGGAAGTTCCTTCCGGTGTTCATTCTGTAAGGAGGCCTGACTTCAGATCCCTGCAAGCTTCTTTGGTTCTTAAAACTTTGGTGCAAAACAGCCACATTTCTGCCCTGCATCAATCCAACCAGTGCTGGGGAGAATGGTGAGTTCGGGGCAGCTGGGGGCTGTCCATCACCTCAGGGCACATGTACTCCAAGCCAGGGAATAGTCAGGGGTGAGCTTGTTTGATTGTTTGCTCTGGAAGTGGCTGGTGACAAGGGGGTAACGGCTCAGCTGCAGAAAGTCCCTTCAGTTGAAACCCTGTAGAATACTGGAGGGCCTGGGGCCCTTCTGAGCAGTGTTCTATTGTTTAGTTTTTCAGAACCCATTTAGGTTTCAATGCCAGCTTCCATCCTCTGCCAAGAACTCTTCAGAGTGCCTGTGGCAGAGTGCGGGGCACACACGATTGTGTATCCACTGAAGACTGCTTTTTACATGCAGAGCACACATGCTCATGCAAACACACACACACACACACACACACACACACACACGCACGCACGCATGGCGTGCGAATTCATATTCCACCACCACCCCCACACTCACAAAAGAAGTTTCACTTTCAGTGATAAATTCTTAAAAATTGGTGCTTAATCAAGAATGGCATATGTATGTATGTGCGTGCATGTGCGTGTGCATGTGCATGTGCATTGTGGTGCTAATTCGGAACCAGAGATCAGCTTTGAGTACAGTCCTCATTGTTGCTTTATTTGGGACAGGGTCTCTTGTCTGCTGTTGCACAGGCTGTGAGCTTACAGGGATTCTCCTGTCTCCACCTCTCACCTTCCTATAGGAGAGTTGGGGTTACAGACAGGCATACTATTGCATGGAGGCTTGTGTGGGTTCTGAGGACTGGAGTTCAGGTCCTCACACTGGTGAGCAAGTGCTTTTACCTACTGAGCCATCTCCCTGCTTGAGAAAAGCCCAGGACACACCAACTTGAGAGAGGTGGGTGTCATCTAATGTCCTATGTAGGGTCGGGGCCACATGGCTCGCACTTCCCAGGCTCTTTCCTCAGCTCATAGCTTACTCCCCATTCCTGGGAGTGCTTTTCATTTCCTATTAGGCTGTCTCTGCTTCTATTTCCACCCCATGTCTCTGGTATAATGGTTTCCACTGGGACATGAGATCCTGGAATAGAGTTCCTTTGAGTGCAAGTCCGTGGCCTAGCACCCCTAAGCATGCCCTTCTCGATGCTCTGGACTTTCCCACTGTTTCTGACTTCCACCTAAAAACTTGACTCTTTCTCCATTCCTCCTCCCCTGGCCACTGCTACGACTGGAAGCTTGCTTTCCCTGTTGTTTCCCCCACCAAACTCTAATAAAATTGTCCATGACCATCCTTCTGAGTCCATCTTTAAATTCTTTAATGAACGAGACTAAGAACCCGAAAGCGTACCTCTGTTTCCTGCTAACAATATTACAGTTTGACCTGCTTAGCTACAGACGGACATCCTTTCCTCTCCCACTGTTTGGTGACATCTGCTGAAGGATGTTAGCTTTGAAAGACTTACTGCAGATGTCCAAGATGAAGGTGCAGGACAGATATCTTGGCTCTTGGCCCTTGTAAGTCTGGTAAGCAAATTTACCTTTTCACCCAAACTCACCCGAAGACATAGACCAGAAGTCAGGAGGAAACACATGGAACGGGTGTTTGAATGCAAACAGACATTTATAATGGTGCAGAGCAGCTGGAGTGGCTGGGTGAGCATGCAGTGCTGTGCTTGCTCAGTGAACAGATGAACAAATGACCATTTGCATTGATCTGAGTTGATTACTACCTTCTCTTTTTCCTCCATTCCTTACTTCCTCTGATTTGGGGGCTTCTGTATGATTTGCTATGGTTCAGCTTACCAAAGACTTACCTGGGTCTGGAGATGCAGTATGATTGGTACGGAGCTTGTCTAGCATGCATGAAGCCCAGGGTTCAATGACCAGCACTGTAGAAGCTGGGCATGTTGGTATATCCCTACAACTCCAGCTCTCAGGAAGTGGGTGCAGAAGGAACAGAAGTCAAGGTCAGTCTGGGTTACATAGTGAGTTTGAGGCCAGCCTGGGTTACATGAGACCCTGTCTCAAAACAAACAAAAATAAAATGTAAATATCTGAATTGATAACCCTTCTAATGTAGCATTATGTCCTGTGAACCTCTTACCCTGTCACAGCCCAATATACAAAAGAGAAAAGGGAGGACAGAGAAAGGGAGAGGTCTGAGTGTTCACCTTGCCAGCTCACCCTGTCTTGGTTCTCTATTCCACAGGGTTCCTTCTCTGAAGAGACGCTGTGGTGGTTTGAATTGCTCCCCCATGGGAAAAGATCATGAATTATTCCTAGTCTTCGTAAACTTGACTTTGTATGGAAGGAAGATTTTTGCATATCCAAGCAGAGGATGGGTGGTCATGAGGAGTAGGGACCTAATGTGACCATGTCCTTACGAAAAG
Organism: Cricetomys ansorgei; assembly: GCA_026225945.1. Lineage (NCBI taxonomy): Eukaryota > Metazoa > Chordata > Mammalia > Rodentia > Nesomyidae > Cricetomys > Cricetomys ansorgei. Next base: position 3,781,843 of record JAMJFZ010000435.1, on the reverse strand, counting down.
AGAAGAAACCCAGGCAAGGACATGGGTGACACAGAGGGCTGAACGGCTGCGGGTGGCTAGTGTCACTGGAAGAGGCTGATCCCTGTAGCTTTCTGAAGCAGGTGGCCCTGGTGACCCCTTGATCTCAGCTTCCTGTCTCCAGAACCAGAGGACAATCAATTTCTGTCATTCAAAGCTGCACGGTTTGTGGCACCTTTGTTATTGGCACCCTGGGAAAATGCATTCACCGTACCACTGGAGAAACGCCGAAGACCCTGGGCTTTGAAATTAGATCCGAACTTGAACCAAGGTACAAGGATCCATGACTTGATTTGCAGCAACTTTCTCACCAAGCCTCATTCCTTCCCTGAAACCTAAGTGGCCCGTGAAAGGCTAATAATGAGGTTCCTCTTGCAGGATGATTGCAAGGATGAAACAGAATCGGGTATGTACATCAGTTAGGAATGTTTGTACGAGGGGAGCAGAGACTCTACGGGGCTCCATGGAAACAGGGCTTGGGTGTGAGAACAGTGAGGTGTCTCATAGCATGCAGGGAAAGGAGTCAGCTTGGTGCTAGACCCAAACACTGGCCAGCTGGCCAGCATCTCCTGCCTCACCACTGCCCCACATAACAGTCTAAGCTCGAGCTCCTGCCTGGTTCCCTCCCATCACTTAAGCTATCCCTACTTTCCACTTCCAAACTGTCACAGCTTCAGCACTCAGAAAGGGATCAGGGTGGGGTGGGGGGTGGGGCTCTGTCTCTGACTCTCAGTGGTCTACTTGTGTCCTTCCAGACTCCACTTACATCCTGCCCAGGCTTCAAGCTCATATTCAAATCTCTTCCCACACCGTGTTCACAATGCCCCTTTTGTACTCTTGTGATGTTTTTAGTTGTTTGCATACGTTTGCTTATTATTTTGGCTGGTATACTTAACATAAACAACTGAAGAGAGGAAGGGTCCATGTAGGCTCATGATTTCAGAGGTGTTAGTCCATTGTGGTGGGGAAGGGGTGGTGGAACAGAGAAGCTTAAATAATGGCTACCAGGAAGCAGAGAATATAATACAGGAAGGTGTCTGAGCATGATACAGCCCCAAAGACCAGCCCTTAGTGACACACTTCCTCCAGCTACAGTCTCCTAGGAGGGTCTCAAGACAATCACAATCAGGATTCACCACCTCGTTCCTCAACTGTCTTCTGATTGGTCCTGGGCCTTGGTCCTAAATAGCATGCCTAACTGTGCTGCTCACTGCCCAGGGCATCCATACACTAGATCTACATCTCAAACTGGAGAGAATGTTCTAGAAGCAGCTTAAGAAGTATATGGATAGAGAAGGCATTTGGGGCTCTAAGAGTATTCACACCTGGGGAAGATGTGCCATGAATTTCCTCGGGCTACAGTCTCATTTGGAGGTCAGCTGGAAGTCAGTTTTCCTAGTTTTGTTTTTTGTTTTTAATCATTTTAGTGACAAAACAAATTAATATCCTATCTATGGAATGCAAGTTTTTGCTGTCAATCTTCAAAAGGTGAAATTTAAGCTTCCAAAAAAAAAAATCTTGTTTCTCCCCCAGAGTGAAGTATTCACATCCTGTGGTCTTAGAGCTCCTGGGATCAGGATTCAGGTAGAGCTATCTCAAGGTGCATCTGGAGGCAGTAAGCGACATTCCAGACTCCCCTACCAGGAAAGTTGCCTGAAGAATGAGGGTCTCATTCATGTGGCCTGTAGGCCTATGAAAGGCTGAAACAGGTGGTAGGTCCTAGGCAAAGAAAGAGAAGAGGAGTCAGGTACCCCCCCCCCAGAAGTGTAGGAAGAAGCCCTCAATTCTTTCAACATATTTGCTGACACAGACTTGCTGTTGAACCAAAGAACACAGGTATAGAAAGAGGTGGAAATAGCTCAGTCCTGGCCTCTCATTTTTGAAGCTGAGAAAATGGAAGCTCAAAGAACTTAAGAGACAGGAAGAGGTGTTGTATGAAGTCGGTGCCAGCCAGAGCTGAACTGTCAATATTCACAACAGGGTTGGGATTATACAATGAAGTTGCAATGACGTTCAGCACGATGGTGGCGCAAGAGACTGCTGTCTGCTGAAGTAACACGTGGGTGATAAAAAGAATCAGTTTATTAGTTACTTTCCTCGTCGCTGTGGCAGAATGCTTGACAGAAAGAACATAAAAGAGAAAGGGTTTATTCTGGCTCACGGTCTGAGCTAACAGGGTGGCGAAGCTGTGGCAGCAGACAGAAAATGGCAGTGGGAGCCAGAGACTGCTTGCTCACATCTCAGAGGATATTGAAACAGAGGGGTGGTATGGGGGAGGGGTCGAAGGTGGGGAACCGAGAGGGGAGGCTAGAAGCAAGGCTGGACTGTAACCCTTAAGGTATGCTTCCCAGCACCCCACTTCCTCCACATAACTCCCCTAAAGCCCCCAAAGTGTTCAAACTCATGATCCTGTGGGGGACATTTTGTATTCAAACCACAATGGAATCAAATATTAAAAGCACAGTAAGGGTTAGGGGGATGGGCCAGCGCTTGTCACATGGACCTGAGGACCTGAGCTCAGATTCCTAACACTCACGTAAAAACTGGGTATAGCCTCACACATCTGTAATCACAGTGTTGGGGAGATGGAGAAAAATGGATGTTTGGATCTCATTGGTTGGTCAGCCTATCCAAACTGGCGAGAACCAGATCCCAGTGCCAGTGAGTTGCTTAGGGCATAGTGTCACATGCCTTTAATCCCAGCACTCTGGAGGTAGAGGCAAGTGGATTTCTGTGAGTTTGAGGCCAGCTTGGTCTACATAGTGAGTTCCAGGACAGCTAAGAGCTACATAGTGAGACCTTGTCTAAAAACATGGGGGGGGGGCAAAATTGAGAGCAACATCTGACATTTACACATACATACACATGCTTCCACATACACATAATACACCCAAAATACACTGACAGTTGCATGACAGTCAAGTCTGGGTTGATCCAATGAGCAATGAGTATTTCCCTCAAATTGCATTTCAAGGTTCAAGGTCTTTAGGTGTAGTATAAACTTTAAATGCTTTCTGACAAAACAGGATTTAGGGTTCTTAAGGATGGTCTATAGAAACATCTTCACATCATTTTCTGAAAACAAAACAAGACCAGAAAGGTAACGGGTTGGAACCCAACCGTATACATTAGCATTTGCGCTGCTTGTTTATTCGTATACAGGCTGGAGGTGCCATCTCATCCCAATGCCAGCCGAGCACTGCACTGCCGAACCAGCACCTAGCAAGCATTTCTAGAGAGGAGGCCTTCTTAGCAGCAGGGACTTCGCTGGGAGGCCATTGGCAAGTTTCCAGGTTTTCTGTGGTGTTTGGTGCTTAGCAGGGCTGACAGTTGTCACTGCACAGAGACACATGCTGTGTTCTGACAAGGATCAGCTTGCAGCTTCTCTAAGGCACCTTTGTCTGCTGTCAAAATGCCTGTAATGACAGAACTGGGGAGATGGTTCTGCTGGTTAAGTACCAGCCATGCAAATATGAGGTCCTCGGAACTTGTGTAAAAGTCCAGGTGTGGTGGCATGCACTTGTAATCCCTGGGGACGCAGAGACAAGAAGATTCTAGGGCATCCTGGCCAGCTAACCTGGTCTACTTGGTAAGTCCCAGGTCCCACTGAGAGACATTGCCTCAGAAAATAAGATGAGCAGCTCCTGAGGAACTTGAGGAACTTAAAGTGCTCCATGGCCCTCCGCATGCACATACACATACATGGACACCAGAAGACATACATGCACACACATGATGGACACATACACACAGCATACCGAAGTAAATAGATTAAAAATAAATAAAAATCTTTCCATGGCTGGGATTAACTGAACAATGAGAAAACTCCAAGTTCCCACTCTCGACTTCCTGCTAATTATCCCAGGAACCTTCCCCCTTTCAGTCTTTCGTTAATTATTGAGAGGAAGTGCTTCCGCAGCGCAGCATTCAGTTGAATGACTCATCTGACATAATCCTTAATTTTTGGTCCTGCTGGAAGAGCTCCAGGAGGCTGGACCAGCGTGGAGTAGCTCCAAGCATCCCACACAGCCAAAGGGCTGCGGGTGGGGCTGTGTGCCTTCCTACCCCCAGATGTGAGCGATGCTCAGTGGGCTATGAGAACAGATCCCGGCAACTGAGTCTATTCCATAACTAATGACTGAAAGGATGAGTCTGGGGCTGGAAAGATGGATTCAGGGGTAAGAGCACTGACTGCTCTTCCAGAAGATCTGAGTTCAATTCCTAGTACCCACACGGTGGCTCACAACCTCCTTAACTCCTGTTCCAAGGGATTCGATTCCCCTTTCTGGCCTCCTCAGGCACTGCACATATGTGGTGGACAGACACCTGTACAGACAAAACATCCAGACACTGGGCATGATGGCACATACCTTAATCCCAGCACTGAGTAGTCAGAGGCAGATAGATCTCTGTGAGTTTGAGGTCAGCCAAGAATATATAGTGAGACTCTGTCTCCAAAAAAAAAAAAAGCAAAACAAAGCCAACAAATATACACAAAATAAAACAAAGAATCTCAAAAAATGTTGGTGAGAGATGATTCTGAGCACTGTAAAATCTTGTGCACATTGAAGAGACACAGTTATAGAACTTTCAATGATTAATTTAAAAATATTGTGCAGGAAGCTTTAAAAATATACAAAAATTCCTGTGCGTTATTTCCCTCTAACGGATGCTTACACTTCACTGTCAACTTGGCTGGATTTAGAATCACCATGGAAACACCGCTGGCTGTGTCTATGAGAGAGGTTAGCTGAGCAGGGAAGAATAATGATGGGTGGCACTTCCCCAGGATGTGTTCCTGGACTATATTATAAGGAGAAAGTGAAGCGGAGGTGGTGGCACACGCCTTTAATCCCAGCTCCTGGGAGGCAGAGGCAGGCGTATACCTGTGAGCTCTAGGCCAGCTTGATCTACATAGTGAGTTCCAGGACAGCCTGAGCTACATAGTGAGACCTGCTGGGTCTTATTCCTAATTATGTTCATTCCTGCTTATTCCTAGTTATGTTTATGTAACTTTAAAATAATTGTTTTGTACATTGTTGGGGGAAGGGCTGCCTAAGCCTTGGCAGTTTGTTTTATCTGCAGGTGTTGGCTTTATGTAAATCTGTGATTAAGATGGTTGCTTCCTCATGACCTGCACCTGCTCATTGCTCTCTGGCAGAGCCATTGTGATTCACTGAGATCTTAGGCTTTACATTCCCCCACCATAAAGATGACATAGTTCAGCTGCTATAGGATTGTGGAATGAGACTAAGCTACAGGTTTCCTTTATTATGCAAATAGGCCTGTGGATGAGGGGGCAGAGTTTTTGGATCAGTACAATACCTGAGAACCTTTCTCACATGAGATAAAAACACTGAGATAAGATTTCACTATCCAAGATCGCACTTGCCATGGCAGGCAGTTCCTTCTGCTAAGGTCTGGCAGGTTTTCTGTCTATGAAAATGTCTCCTTGTCTTTCTTGCTGAGCTCACACAGTAGTTGATGACTACAGAGACCCTGTCTCAAAAACAAAACAGAAAGAAAGAAAGAAAAAGAAAGAAAGAAAGAAAGAAAGAAAGAAAGAAAGAAAGAAAGAAAGAAAGAAAGAAAGAAAGAAAAGAAGGAAGGAAGAAGGGAAGATGGAGGGAGGGAGAGAAAGGAAGAAAGGGAGAGAGGGAAGGAGGAAAAGAGGGAGGGAGGGTGGGAGGGGAGAAACTGAGCTGAGCACCAGCATCCGTCTCTCTGTTTCCTGACAGTGGATGCCATGGTGACCAGCTGCCTCAAGCTCTGTCACCAGGACTTCCCCACCAGGATAGACTGTAGTCTTAAACTTAAACAAAGTAAACCCTTTCTTCCTTAAGTTATTTCAGTCAGATATTTTGCCACAGCAGTGAGAAAAGGAGCTAATACAGTTGTTAATTTAAAAAATTTTAGATTTCAGGGACCTAGTGTGGTGGCTCAGGGTGAAAGTCCTCGATGCTGATGAGAACCTGAGTTCAATCCCTGGAACCCACAAAATGGGGGTAGAGACCCTTAACCTTCATTTGCACAATGCACACACATGCGTGCACACACACAGAGTCTGTGTGGAGGTCAGAAGACAACTTTCAGGAGTCACTTTTTTCATTCTACCGTGTGGGACTTAGGGGCCTCAAACTCAGGCTCGGTGACAGACACCTGAGAAGCCATCTTGCCAGACCTAAGTATTTATAATACTTTGTGTCTTTAAAAGGACTTTTCTCAGCCAGGCGATGGTGGCGCACACCTTTAATCCCAGAACTCAGGAGCCAGAGGCAGATGGATCCCCGTGAGTTTGAGGCCAACCTGGATTGAGTTCCAGGACAACCAGGGCTATACAGGGAAACCCTGTCTCAAAAAAACACCAAGATAGATAGATAGACAGACAGACAGACAGACAGATAGATAGATATAGATAGGCAGATAGGCAGATAGACAGATAAAAGGATTTCTCTCTGTCTCTCTTTGCTTAAAGTTGCACAGACACATACCTGTTAATCTACCCTTCTTGCTCTGATTTATTTCAATCAGATGAATGGCTAACTCTTAGGCAGAGATAAAGGGAAGCAAAAATATTCTTTCAAATACACAGGCTGCATTCTAGTGAAGGCATTGAGGGAACAAGCAGGTAGCCATACCCACCCACACAACACCCCTTGCTCAGGGTGCTCCCTGGTGTGCTGGGTTCCAGGAGCCTTTAAGAAAGATTTCATCAGGCATTCATAGGCATGGATTTTTAAATGCAATTACTATGTAAAATTACCTGTTTCATCTCTAGTGTCAGCGAATTTGAATTTAATCCCTGATTGCACAGAAGAGCATAATAAGCAGCTGACCCCATGGTCGGGCTGGAACAGGTGTACGTTAGTGACTGAATGAAGTGTCAAAACTTAAAGCCACAGGGATCAAAGGCTGGGGGAAAAATGATAGCGACAAGACATTGACGATCATCATAGGTGTCTTCAAACTTGCAGATCCAGGTTGCAGATCTCCTCTTCCCTGGAAAATCCTCCTACGTTCACACAGGCCAGAGTTGCTCACCGATTTCAAGGATAGTATATGCATCAAATGGCAGCCACCAACTGTTTCCCTGTGCATCCTTCCTGAGGGATACTGTTGGGTAAGATTAGTGCTTCCATACAGAGGACAGTGCCCAGCAAACACCTCAGGAACGTGTGTGTGTGTGTGTGTGTGTGTGTGTGTGTGTATGTGTGAATGGATGGATAGATGGGTGGGTGGATGGATGTTTGGGTGAGAGGATGGGTGGATGGGTGGATGGATGGATGGGTGGGTGGGTAAATGAATGAAGCACCAGTTAAAATCAGCTATGGAGCCTGGGAGATGGCTCAGTCAGTAAAATACTTGCTACATAAGCATGAGGACCTGAGTTTGATCCCCAGAACCATGTAAGAAAATAGAAAGTCCAAGTGTAGAGTTACAGGTTTGTAATCCCAGACTGAGGAGGCAGAAGCAGGCACATTCCTGGAGCTACTTGGCCAGTCAGTTAGCTGGACTGGAAAGTCCCAGGTCCCAGTGAAAGATCCTATCTAAACAAAACAAAACAAAAAAGGTTGATTGGCTTGCGCGCGTGCGCGTGCGCGTGCGCGTGTGTGTTTATGCGTGCACTGTGACTTCCATGAATGGAATGAGCAGAATAACAGCATACATAAAACATACGTGGTTTCTAAACACTGGGGTACCCATAATTGATATGAAGGGTTTGTCATTTTCACAAGAAGCTCTCGGCCAGGTTACTCATCGCCACAGCCACCTCACAGTCAGTGGTAAAAGAGACGCTGGGAAACTCAAGGGGTACATTGCAGTTTCTCCTGTGCCCCCAAGCTCTGCCACAGTCCCTTTGTGGAATTAAGAGCCCTGGGCACTGGTGGTCACTTGAACCTCAGAACCATGCCTGGCAACTCAGACCTGTGCTCAGCAGCCACTTTGACACACCAAAGACCACATAGAGCCGAAGCAGGAGGGTTAACCCCTGCACCTGTTAGCGCACATACCTGCCTGTTATTCCCTCTGCATATGATGTGTGTGCACAGGTGTGTGCCTCTGGGTTTGCATATATGTTCATACAGGTGTGTATGTGTGTACTCGTGTATAATACAGTTCTTTTTCAGTGTGCATCTTATATATAAACATACATGTACATGTGTGTGCATAAATGTATGTGGTTTTATATACAAGTGTTACATAGCCAGGAACATATACTGTTTCTATGTGTATCCCTGGATTTGCACATGCATAAATATTAATCCACACAAGTGTGCATATATGTGTACACACAGTATGCACACACAGTACATGTCTGTGTGAGTGTGAGCATGCATCACTATTTATATACATATGACATATATGTGTGCACACAGCTATGCATGCACAAGTACATGTCTGTGTGCGTGTGAGCCCACCTGTTTGTGAAGCATGCGATGACAGGAGATGACTTATCTTCTGGGCTGGAGGGAAGTCTCTAGTTGGCACTTCAATCCGAGAGTCTTCTAGCCTAAATATCAGTCTGCCAGCATGGAAAAGGGGCTTTCAGTCAGTGTCCTGGCTCCTCCCAAGAGCTCTTGGCCATGCTCACATGTGAGCTTGCTACTCGTTGTTCGTGTTTCTTTTCACTCTTCGCTTCACAGCCAGGTGGCTAACCTCATCACTTGCTAAATAGAGCAGGTATTCATGACGAGGGCCATGGCGTTGAAAGTGGCCTTCCAGATTCCTTGGCCAGCCAGCGTCTCTTAGCCTAGCAGAGGAATAACTAAAGGCCAAACACCTCAATGCGCCAGGGGTCTGCACTGTTTCTCACACACTGTATGTTCTTGTGTTTTTACTGACCACTCCATCCCCATCTGCTCACCAAATGCAAGTGCTTATCAGTTGCCTTAGGACAGTGTCCAGCACTGGCCTTGAGTGATGTCATAGACAGAATGCTGTTACGCCTGGGTCATCCGCTTTGTCTCACTCCCCCACACTTTGTTTTACTTCATCTTCGTTCCATTCCTTACAATAAATAACAGTCTCTCTGATTTACCAAGGAGGAAACTGAGGCTCCGAAAGGGTAAGTTCTCCTTCTAGTTTGCACAGCAATGGAGCAACGTCCCTAAATCTCACCTCAGATCCTCAGCCTACAGCTCAGCAGCCTTCCCACATCACACTCGTCAGGAACACACTGATTTGGGGAGGGAAGAAGTAAAGGCCGAAGAAAACTGACCCTGGGTAGCCCTTTGTGAGAGTGAAAGGCCCCTTCGTTCCATCATGCTCCCAGGTCCCTACTGGGCTGCCTGGCTGACTCTCTAGTCAGTCAGGGGACATGTGCCCACTTGCTACACAGAGCACAGAGGAGATGCTCTCCTGGAGACCACCGAGGGCATCCTGTCCTTGTCACTCACTCTACACGTCACAGGGCAGGGCATGGTGCTGGAACATGGCCAGTCATCCCTGGCTGAGAGCAGGCCACTGTCCAGAGAAGGACAAAGGCCACTTCAGAAATGTGTGTCCTGGCTGAGGCCTGATACCGACCGGGTCTGGCCCATGACGCCATTGAACTTCTCTTGAGTTGCAGTCTTTCAGGCATACGCTGAAATGTGAACTCTGGACTTCAGCTTAAACACTCCTTTCTAGCAGGCATGACAGATCACACCTGTCATCCTTGTGCTTGGTAGTCAGAGGCAGGAGGATTGCAGGCTTGAGGCCATTTTGGGCTATGTAGCAAGACCCTGCCTGAAACAAACAGCACTAGAAACCCACAGTGCTCTGAGCTGTCCTATTCTTAGGCGCTGTTTTCAGGCTCTCAGCCCCATGGGAAGTGTGTTAGCCACGGGGCTCCCAGGAACAGCTCCATGGGCACCATGGGGAAGATGGGATTGAACTGAAGCTAAGATTACTTTGACAGCTGAAAGTGGGAAGAAGTACTTTCTGGACTCCTTGCCCAGAGGCAGGTCCAGAGCCACATGTTGGGTCCAGCGACCCAAGATGGCACTCGTGGCCTCTTCCACTGCCAAAGTCACTAAACTTTTGCAATTACTCATCACGGTTATTCATGGAATTCATGAAGTTTCAAAGAGCTGCAGGGAGCTAGGGAAGTGGCTCAATTAGTAGCGTGTTTGTCAAGCATACACAAAGCTATGAGTTCAATCCCCAGAATCACATAGACAAGGCTTGGTGGCACAGGCCCATAATCCCAGCATTGGCAGGAAGATTAGGACCATTTTTGGTTATTTTTGCCTACTTGATGAGTTTGAGGTCACCTCAGGGTATCCATAAACTTTGTATCAAAAAAAAAAGGCATGGGATGGAGACATGGTCAGCAATTAAGAGTGCTAGCTACTCTTGCAGAGGACCCAGATTTAGTTCCCAGTATCCCCTCAAAGGCTTTGTGCCATCCGGGACCAATCCAGAGAGTACCCACATGGTGTAGCTCACTACCATCTGTAACTCCATTCCCAGTGAATTGATGCCCTCTTCTGACCTCTGAGGGCACTAGGCAAGCATGTTGTTCACAGACATACATGCAAGCAAAATACTCACACACATTCATTTTTTTTATTAAAAAAATAAATAAATAATAAAGAACATCAAAACGCTCTCCCCTAAGCACCCCAAAGAAAAGACCCATTCTTCACATTCAGACGCTCTAACGACTGTGATTAATTGAGTAGCAACTGTCCAATGACCTGGAGGTCTGTGCAGGGCAAAGGACTCAGCTAGGGTAAATACTTGGCTCTTTAGGTGCCCTGTGAAGAAAGGGTTGTGGGGGTGTGGCTCCCTCTACTACTTTTCCAAGGAAAACATGCTAGATTAACAGCAGAGATCAATAAAAGCATCACACAGAAAATGAGAAGAGAGATTCCACAGGGGTTAAGGCTGACGTGTTTTCTTACTTATGGATCACCAGTAAGCAGAGGTCAGATATGCTGAGGGCAGTCAGAGAGCTGCTTATAAACGGGGTACATTCTGGGGGTCTTCGGAGTAGCTGTTTCTCCCACGATTGATTGACACTGGACCAGGGTAATTGGGAGGTCAGGGGGAGGGGGATCTAGGAAGGGAATGAGGATCTTTTCTAAGGAGGATGAAAATGGAGAGGCAGCTCTAGGCTGAAGCTTGCCCTGATATCTCAAAAATAGATCCTGCATCACAGAGAAGCAGGACTCCAAGCCTTCTTGAAGCCCCCCACAAATACCTAGCTCATGAGAGAAATATGCTTTAAAGATCACAGCCACGCCATCAGCTAGCTGTTTGGTCACCAAAGAGTTTCTAGAAATGGAAAAGAGTTATTCAGCATTAAAGATTTAGGAATGTCTGTTGACACAATAAGGAACAACCTCATGGGAGAGCTGACAAGGCTCCCAGAAACATCACCAAGGGAACAGTGATGCAGATGCGTTTGGTTTTCACTGGCTGGCACATCGCCAGGCTCCCTGCCTGATGGCTGATGTAATGCCAGTCCCTATCTAGGTTAGCTTGCTTAGATAGTGCTGGCAGTCCACGCAGCTGCAGTCAATAGCAGGCTGCTTTTGAAGACTCTCTCTCTCTCTCTCTCTCTCTCTCCTTCCCTCCCTCCCTCTCTCTCTATATCTATCTATCTATCTATCTATCTATCTATCTATCTATCTATCTATCTATCTATAATGTATATATGTTTGTATATATATAATGTACATATATGTATTGTGTAATATCTGAATCCTGATATATACTGTATTTTTAAAGGGGGGCAAGATCGGAGAGATGGATCAATGGTTAAGAGCACTGGTTGCTATTCCAGAGGCTCAGGGTTTGATTCCCAGCATCCACATGGTGGCTTACAACCATCCATAACTCCAGTTCGAGAGGATTGACATCCTCTTCTGACTTCTGTGTGCACCAGGCATGTATGTGGTGCACAGATATACTTGCGAACAAAATGCCTGTACACATCTACATTTTAAAAAGGAAAAGAAAGGAATCTAATGTCAGCCTAAATCTCACCTTAACACATCCAGGTGTGTCTACACAGAGGCAGGCCGGTCACTCACAAAAGGCATTGCCAGTTCACAGATACCACCTCTTACTACTTGTTTAGCTCATCTAGAGAATAAGAAAGCTGTCATTTCCAGCTGAGATAAACAGTGTTGGGAGGAAGCAGAAGACGTTAGTAGAAGAATGCGAAAATAATGATCTTTTCCATTATTGACTAAATGGGCTGAGGCCTTTGAAACCTGCGTTAACTGATCACTGTTTTAAAAAGTTTCTTCTTAGAGAAACTTTAGCCGATTTCCAGTTATTTTAGAATCAATCTGAGAATCAGATCCTGCACATTTTCATCAGACTCATGCTGGGTGCTGATGCGGCGTCTTCTGCAGGGTGTGAGGGCCAGTCCTCACTTCCTCTGTCTCAGGCTTGGCAGCTTCAGCTTTTCGACAAGAAGACTAGCTTTTAAAACTGACATTCACGTTCATGAGGCAGAGCCTCCCGTACTCGGTTATTCTAGGACCGAGCGACCTGTGTAGTCTTTGAAGACTAGTAGCCGGAACATAATTGATTCCCTGGCCTTTAGAGGCTGATCATTAAATCGGTGAGGGAGGGAGGGTGAACAGCAATGGAGACAACAGAGCCAGGCTAAAAATATAATGAAAGGGCCAGAGTTGACCAGATAACAATCCTTGAAGACACAGTATTGATCACTTCCACGTTTATAGCACACTTCTCCTTTCCCCCTCTCTTCCCTACCCCCTTTCTTTCCTTCTTTCCTTTATTCATTAATTTTTGAGACAGTGTGTATGTGTGTGTGTGTGTATGTGTATGAGTGTGTGTGTGTGTGTATGTGTATGTGTGTGTGTGTGTGTGTATGTGTATGTGTGTGTGTGTATGTGTATGTGTGTGTGTGTGTGTATGTGTATGTGTGTGTGTGTATGTGTATGTGTGTGTGTGTGTGTATGTGTGTGTGTGTGTGTGTGTGTATGTGTGTGTGTGTGTGTGTGTGTGTGTGTGTGTGTGTGTGTGTATGTGTGTGTGTGTGTGTATGTGTGTGTGTATGTGTGTGTGTGTGTGTGTGTGTGTGTGTGTAATTCAAGCTACTCTCAAACTCATAGCAATCTTCCTGCCTCAACCACTCAAGTGTTTACGGGCATATGCATCACTCCCAGATTAACCCATTTCTTCTGTGCATGTGAATGTGTGTGTGGGGGGGTGTGTGTGTTTTGTGTATGTGGATGCATGTATGAAGGCATATGCCGGTGAGAGGTAAACCTTAGGTGTCATTCCTCAAGTGGCGTCTACCTTGTTTTTTGAGGCGGGGTCTCTCACTGGCCTGAGTCTCACCCCCTAGGCTGGGATGGCTGGCCAGTGAGCCTCAGAGATCCTTTTGTCTCTGCTTCTCCAGCACTGGGATTACTTGTGTGTACCACCACACTAGGCTTTTTGCATGGTTTCCAGGATCTAACCAGATCCCTATACTTGCAAAGCAAGCACTCTACCATCTAAGCTGTCTCCCCAGCCCATAATTCATGACTTTCAGGTAAGAATTGGGGTTGTGCTGTTTTCAACCTAGAAGTTTAAGGGTAAACTGCAAGGTTCAACTTGATAAATCACATGAAAAGCCAATGTGTGCATACATACTTTTCTGAGAGGACTCCTAGATTTGATTGACTTCTCCAAGAGGCTCCACCTCAAGGTTAAAACTGACGAATTATTTCAAACATGGTGGCTCATGACTATAATATCAGCACTCGGGATGACGGGGCAGGAAGATCTCAAGTTTGAGTCTAGCCCGAACAAGACCCTGTCTCAGAAACCAAATAAAAACAACAAAATGACTCTCTGAACCTTCCATTACAATCAGTGTCCCTGCCAGACTTACAGGTGCATTCTCAATCCATTGATGTCAGCAAACCAAAGAGATATCTGACCTCCGAGGTTACTGCGTCCTTGTCATAACAGCCAATCTGTGGTGTCAGTGCTGGACAACCGATGAATAGTCAAAGAAATTATGGTATGTCCATACAGTGGGTGTGGTTCAGCAATAAAGAATGAAATTAGAATTTCTAGGAAGGTGGCTGCAACTAGAAATCATCATTTTAAGAGAAATAACCCAGATTCAAAAAGTCAAGCATGCTGTTTTCGTATGAAAACAAACAAACAAGCAAACAAAAAGTAGGAGATTATCAGGGAAAGGCAAGGGGGTCCGTTGGGAACGGGCAGAGGAGAGGACAAGAGGGGATGGAAGAGAGGGCAGGCATGACATATGCGTGTACGTGAATGCCACGGTGAAGCCTAGCAATTACCCAGCCCATAAGAGTTAATAACTGTAACTGAAGAACCTGATCTCGAGCACTGCTCCCTGATCCTTGACCTAAGCTTGGCTCTATGTAATTCAATTTAGCATGGATGACATATTGGTTTCAAATTCCAAAACTCACTACATGCTTTTCTCTCACAAACTACATTTCAACCCATCTCAACATGAGGCTCACCCCTGACACGTCATTCTCTCTCAGCCCCACCCACACGCAGCGTGCTGGGGAAGTGAGGGAACCCACTCACACCCGCTTTGTACAGGATGATGGCATGGATGTCACTTAAATTCACATCCATCTTATGATTGTTTTTCCACAAGTTCCTAATATACTTGGAAAATAGGTTTTGTTTCTTTTTTTTTTTTTTTTGGTCTTTGTGTTACAAAGCATTGGACATGAGTGTCATTTGTTGTATGTGAGTTTGCTAAGAAGTGGGGTGTACCGTGCTATTATTTTATCCACTTAAACTGTCATATGTTTGCCCTGTTTTTATAAACATACGATATATTTAGAGACATATTGTTCATGTATCTCGCCGGTTTCCCACTCAAGGCACACTAACATACGGTATCCAGTTCGTCATCAAGGGTTTCAGAAGCAAGATGACTGTCTTTTAAACTCCGAGAATGGCCAGGCAGACCACTCTGCTCCCTGTCCCTCCTTTGTTGTGTTTGTGTACACCTCTATATAGAGACGGTTTGAAGGAGTTTTGCGATCGAGGTTTCTCTAAAAACACAGAATGGTTTTTGGAATGGGTTTCTGTACCCAACCCAGGTGTAGTGGATGACAGTGAGTTTGATTTAAACTATTCCCTTAGTGGTGGCTATGATTTGGTTACATGCAACTATTTTGCCATGTCCTTATGATTGCTGCTTAGACTTCTGGGAATGTTGTTCAGAGTATATATTGGTTAAAATCCAGAGAGCCAGCGTTGGTTGGTTGGTTTGTTGTTGGTTGCTTATTGCAAGAAAGGGACTTTGGGTGGAGGATTTAGGTTTGAGGATATTGTGCTTCAACGTTAGTCCAGCTCACTATCAGCCTCTGCTCTCTAAGCTTCGGACAGCCAATAAAGGCTGTGAATATTTCTTCCTTCCTTTCTTTTTCTCATTCCAGGCTGCCAAAAAGGATAGTGAAGATTTCTTTCTTTCTTTCTATCCTTCTCTTTTCTTTCCTGAGCTAGAGGTAAAAAAGCACTGCAGCAACCTGCTATACCTCTGTCTCATCTATAATTTGTACTTGGACCCTCGATATAAAATATCAGATGTACCCTCAAAAAGCAAGGTGCTCCCTCAGGTCTAGGATGCATGTTCATTTCTTTATTTTAAAAAAAAAATTATTTATGTGTGTGTCTATGCACGCAAGTGCAGTGTTCCTGGAGGCTGGACGAGAGCATCAGATCTCCCAAAGCTGGAGTTGCAGTGCTGTGAGTTGTCTGACATAGGTGCTAGGAACTGAACTCTGGTCCTCCACAAGAGCAGTGTCTTGAACTGCTGAGCCATCTCCCCAGCCCCGAAACACATATTTAGAATACTTGTCACTTTCCCCTCACTATGACCAAACGCCTGATTAGAAGCCACTGGGAGAGGAAGCGTTTATTCCAGCTCATGGTTTGAGTCCATAGTCAGGCTGCCATGGAGGCAGACCACGCCTTAGAGGCGGGCATGTGAGACAGCTTGCTCACATCTCAGTGGTTAGCCAAGAAGCAGAGACCTCAGGTTACAACCAGGGTCACCTATAATCCTTGGGAATCCCTTTCCTGTGGTCCTACTAGGCTCCATGTCCAGAATGTTCCACGATTTCCCAAAACAGTGTCACCACCAGCTGGAGAACAAATGTTCAAACACTCAAGCCTGGGATGGAGAAATAAGGAGTGACTTGCACATCCAAACTGTAATGTTTAGCTGGACTCAGGAAGATGAGAGAAAGAATCAGGGCTGTTATTTCTCACTCTCAGCAACTTTCTGAATGACGCGGTGCTGTCGGGAGCTGAAGACTCTAAGGTGTCAGATCCTTAGACAAGCTGGCTCCCTTGTTCAAAAGACTTGTTTGCTTTTCTTGGAAACAACACAGCCCTAGACTGACATCGCACTAATTTAGAACCTGTGCAGCATCTCACTTCTATATGAGCGTTGTGTGTGGGGGTGTGGGGTGAGGTGGGGGAGAGCATGGGGAATGTGGACAGTAGATAAATATCATTTCTTTTAAAAGGCCACTTGCTCTTTCTAAGTCAAATAAGGGAAAGACTGAATAAAGAAAATTATAGAGCACATCTGTCAGCTCCTTTTAAGGGCAGAATAATCCTAAACAATCCACAGCATAGACTCGTATTTTCAGAAATAACTGTCACCTTGATGAGCATCTAACCAGTGGAGAGAGGTCAGATGCTGTCCCTAGGGAAATCCTCATCCTCCTGTCTCTGCCTCCTGAGTGCTGGGGTACACCACCACACTCCACTTGGTCAGCTTAGTTTGTGAGAGCTTGTTACTTTATTTTTTTATTTTAATTTTATATGCAGTGGTGTTTTGCCTGTATGTATGTAAGAAATCGTGAGATTCCCTGTAACTGGACAGTTGTGAGCTGTCATGTGGATGCTGGGAATTGAATCCAGGTCCTCTGGAAGATCAGCCAGCACCCTCAAATGCTGAGCCATCACTCAGCCAGTGCTCAAACTACTTTAAAAAGCAAGTGACAGGATTAACAAGGCAGCCCAGCTGACTGCTCAGCCTGCTGACCTGAATTCAGGTCTCCCAGGGGGCAGAGCACCAATTCCCCTGACTCCTGGCTTCCTTCAGTTTCACAACAAAGGTGTAGGAGCTGGAGGAAAGGAAACAGGGAGTATGTCTAATACAAGTCAGGTACAGGGCAGACCATGAGTGCAAACAGAAACCAGGCCAGGAGTGCTTTCTGGGGCCCTGGCTTCTTTTCTTCTTTTCAAATGCACAAACCTGTTAACTGTTTCTGGCGGACTCCACCTCTAGGAGACAGTTTGGAAAGGGAAGGAGATTTCATTAGTGCTAGTACACCCACTTCCATTCTTAGGGCAATCTAGTCTAATGACACAATTGGGACCACTGATTCCTGAATGAAAGACAGAAGAGAATGGGGCATGGGGCCCAGCAAACAGACAGGGGGACGATGGGGAAAGGTAGGGAGAAACAGGTTAGAGGTCATGCTGAGAAGTTTTCCTAGGGAAAGCAGCAACTACAGAAAATGAAAACCTCCCCTCCAGTAAGCCCCCACTTTCCCCGGTGTGATGGTAAATGCTTGTAATCCCAGCTCCTGGGGGAGCTGAGGAAGGGCAGATGGATCAGGAGTTAAAGATCATTCTGAGCACATAGTGAGTTCCAGGTCAGCCTAGACTGCATGAGACCTTGTCTCAGAAAAAACAATCAGTCAGTCAGTCAGTCTGTCAGTCAGTCAATAATTAATAGCATTCCGGGATATGCTGTATGATGTCCATGGCTTTCCCCCACACTCTGGGTCATGTCCACTACCATTTCCATGCTGAAATTTTCACAATGAGGTCTCCTCAGGCATCCCAGCCTACAGTGGAGCACTGCCTCCTGGCTTGCAGAGCTATCACATAGAATGGTCCTTTGTGACCATTTGTGACCATGCTGTGAGGGAAGCGTTTCTGTCCTCATCTCAGAAGTCAGGGCCCAGGTTACAAATGCAATGTTTGTTTCTCAGTTCTGGACTTCTTTATACTCTGGGAGAATGACAATATGTAAACCCAGCTTTTCTCCCCAGTGCAGAGAGAAACTGAGGCACAGCCTGGAGTGGTGGCTTGATAGAACAGCACAGTTGACTGCATCAGCTTCTAGAACATCTCAGGATTCCAATTTAACAAATCACTTGATCGTGTGTGTGTGTGTGTGTGTGTGTGTGTGTGTGTGTGTGTGTGCATGCATGTGTGGGTGTATGTGCAGATGTGTACCTATCAATGCATACACATGTAGAGGCCAGAGGTTAATGTTGGGTGTCTTTCTCTATCACCTTTTACCTTATTTTTGAGGCAGGGTCTCTCAATGAACTTAGAGCTCACAGATCCAGATAAACTGGATGGTCAACAAGATCCCAGGGTCTTTCTGTCCTGGCCCTCCCAGTTCTGGGACTACAGTTGAGCACTGTCATACCCAACTTCAACTTTGGGGCTGAGTATGTGAACTGAGCTCTCACACTTGCTCAGCACGGGTCCGTCCTACCAACTAAGCCATCTCCCTAGCTCCAGGGAGCATGAGCTCTAAAGTCAATAAAACCCTCCAGAAAGCAAAGAGGAGTAACTATGAAGAGGTAGCAACGGTTGTTATTGGAAGGCTGTCCAGACACCTGCTGGGAGCTGAATGGACCTCACTGTACTGTCTCATCATGTGCTAATACGATTATCTCATGTTGGCTCTGAATAATGCCATGCCTGGACTTCTGAACAAGAGGCGTGGGGCTGCCAGCCCTGAGAATGCCCCGGGCAGAGTCTGAGTAATCTAAGCCCATCTGAATCACAGGAGAGGGCCTGCCGGTCTCAGTTTGGGATCAGAAAACACATGATGCAAATATTGCTACTCTGCACCCAGGAAGGAGGATCAGAGAGGCAGAATCTAGATGAGAGGCCTGGCAGCTTCTCTCTTGCCTGCTCTCCCTCTGACCGGCTTGGCACACCTTCCCAGGCCACCTTCCACTTTAAAATCTGCCTGTGTGGCACTTTCACACTCTCCGAGGCCAGGAGCCAGACCTCAAGGATCATGGTGTGTATGCCTGCAAGGCAAGGGGCTAACATCCCAGACCGGTGGAGGCAGGCTTGCTTACAAGATGACTGACGGGAGCTAGTGAGGTGGTGTGTGTGTGTGTCTTTAATCCTAGTATTCAGGAGGCAGAGGCATCTCTGTGAGTTTGAGGCCAGCTTGATCTATATAGTGAGTTTCAGGACAGCTAGGGCTATGCAATGAGACCTGTCTCAAAAATAAACCCCACTTTAAACAAATCAACAAAAACTCCAGGATGACTGTGCCAGTCTCAGATCCCAATGGTTGGCATTGCTAAACATAAACATACTCTCTGTGCCCCCCAGCCCTTGCCCCCTCCCTGCACCATGTTCTCGTATCACATGTTACTGCATCTCCTATCTCACTATCAAGCTGGCTCCATGATTCGAGACACCCTTCCTTTCTAGAATTTCCAGGAAACACAGCAGCCTATCACACATTGCACTTAATGTAATTCCAACCCAAGTTGGAAGCCATTTCTCCCAATTCAAGGAAAGTTATGAACTTGGCAGCCCCAGTGGAAAAAGACACACACACACACACACACACACACACACACACACACACCACACACACACACACACTATGGTGGTAGTGGATTGTGGATTTGCAGGGAGTGTTTCTCATTTGGTTTGTGTGTATTTCACAAAGCCCAGAGAAGAATTAAGCCCACAAAGCAACTGCTCAGAGAGAGAGAGAGAAACTCTCTTGTAATTCATGTTATGCATAATGGATTTGGCAGGTCTGAGCACAGAAATTTCCAGAAGTGTTTGCGTGGCAGTGGTTCTTAGCCAATGCACATTTTTTTTTTCGCTGTCCTGGCCAGCTGCCCAGCCTGCAGAGAAAGGCTCGTATCTCCACAAGCTTGGCTGGCCTCACTGTCGAGTTTCCAAACTGCATGGCAGCGTCCGATGAGCTTATTCTTAAGTGCCAAAAAAACTTCTGCTACTTATATTGTTACTGAATACTAGATGTGCTTAATGAAGAGCTGGTGGAGCCAAACCTTAGGGTAACCAAATAGCCTGTCATTAACATTTTCTAAAAACAACAGAAAAATTCAGTGGGATACCAGATCACTATTTCTCTTTGTTTGCTTTATGCCCTATTCCTGGAAACCCAGGGGTGATAGGAACAGGAAGCGTATGGAGGAGGCTCTGAAAAGGATGCTTATACCCCAGGTTCTGAAATATGTGTGAGAAAGTCACACCCACACCAACATACCCCATGCACACATACACACCCCCCCAAACACATATACATACCATACATACCCACCACACATACCCACCATAGACACACCCATGACACACATACCACACACATATCCCATATACACACAGCACACACATACACATGCACACCATATATGTACATACCATACACAAATACATACACCACATACATACCATATACACATATATACACCATACACACATATACCACACATGCATACATACTCACATACAACTCTCTCTCTCTCTCAAGCGATCCTGCCCTGTGAAGAATTACTGAGTCTGAAGTCTATTGGAATTTGACCTTGAAGGAGAGAAAGAAGTCAGGACGGCAGCTTGGGGACTTGGCAAATTACAGATGATGCTAGAACTGGGAGCTGCCGCCAGGAGGCTGGGTACTTGGAGCTTCATCAGAGGCCACAACTGGGATTCAATTGTCCAGGAGGGTAGTCTCTCTCCTGCCTCCCTCCTTCCTCCCCCTCCTTTCTCTCTACACTAGGATTGGAACCCCCGCCAACACCCACTCGGTATCCCCAGCCCTCTTTTAAAATTATTACTAGCTTATTTTACCTTTTATTTTGAGACAGGATCATACTAAGTTGTCCAGATCAGTCATGAATTCACTCTGTGGTCCAAGTGGGCTTGAACTTGTGAGCCTGCAGTCTCGAGCTCCCGAGTCACCAGGATGACAGGCCCGAACCACAAGACCGGGCTTCAGTGTGGAGATTTTGAGATCTTCACACAAAAATTTTCTTTTTCATGTGTCTCCTTCTATTGCTAGTTTTCAGGGAGAAATCCCTTTGCTGATTTCGAGATCATCCCTGTTAGACCCCACCCACCCACTCAGTGCCTAGGGACTGACATTCCCCATCCTCTTAGTACCTGTCATTCAATTCTTCTCCCCAGTCTCTCTATTGTGAGAGATGAGAAGAAATACTCCCCTTACCCTCAGGTTGGTGGGTGACCCTCATAGATAGTGCATGGGGTCTTGGGGATAATTTCAGAGAGAAGTGTAATAGACAAAACCTAGATGATGAGTAGAGATGGAATCTTACAGTAAGAAACTCAGGAGTTGGGCTAGAGAGATGGCTCAGTGGTTAAGAGCACTGAGTTCTCTTCCATGGGTCCTGAGTTCAATTCCCAGCAACCACATGGTGGCTCACAACCTTCTATAAATGGGATCTGGTGCCCTCTTCTGGCATGTAGGTGTACATGCAGATAGAGTGCTCATAAATAAAATTATTAAGAAAAAGAAAAGAAAGTCTGGAGTATTTATGACACTCCTGAAGAGAGTCCTTCTGCCTTAAGATAACCATGTAAACAGGGAAGCAAGAGAGGCTGCCGGAGAGTGTACTCCACATGACGCTGTTGCATCTCGGATTCCAAAGTTAGAAATGCCAAGATGCATGGCGTCTGCCTGGTGTGGAAACCAGCAGGGCTAAGCCAGGGGCTGGTCTACTCCTGTGCAAGGCTTGGGCAGTGTTGAGATAGATGGGATGGCAGTGGAGTGGAAGTCTACCATCCTTTAAAAAATATTTTTTAAAACTGTGTGTGTGTTGCATGTGTGCATACACACACGTGTGTGTGAGTAGAGGCTAGAGGTCTATGTTGGATGTCTTCTTCTTCTATCACTCTTCATTTTATTTTTTGGAGAGGGTCACTCACTGAATCTGGATTGACTGGCCAGCAAGCTTTAACCCTAACCTCCCTCCCCCCGCCCTAAGTCCAGTCTCCACTCCCCACTCCCTCATGCTTAGCACTGGGGCTATATGCCTGACTTTTGTGTGGATTCTGGGGATTTGAACTCGGGTCCTCATGCTTATGCAGGAAGCTCTCTACCCACTGAGCCACCTGAAAAGCGCCTCACCTGATACTCCACTCTTTGCACTTCCGTCCTTGTCACATTCCCTCGTGTTTCATACATCAGACACCACCCCAAATACAGAATTGTGTTTCTCTTTTTTATAGCCTAAAGTCATTTCTTACAGGAGGCCTCAGAGAGAGCGGATACCCACCCACAGTGCCAGGTCTGGGTAAATGCTTCAGGAAGTCACAGACAGCTTTGGAGTCCTTTGCTTCCTCTGCCCCTGCCTGGGCACTGGAGAGGAAGGGGCTGGCCCCAGGGAAAGTCAAGGCAGGAACTGTTTTGTTCTCCAGAGCAGAGCAGAGAAGGCCAGCACCACCACCCAGGCACTGCTCTGTGGAGGCAAGTTGAAAACAAGAGCCGGGAAGCCCATCTCCTTGGAGCTGTTTATGTTGCATAACTCAAATAGACCCAGCAGTGCAGAGCTCCTCAGTGCAGCCAGACAGAGGGCGGCTCCCTAAGCCGCAGGTCAACACAACAGTCTGATTCCCAGGGACACACCATTGCCACTCAACAGGACATCCTGATTGTGCCGGCAGAGCAGTCTCAGTGTGGATTTGGCAGAGCCCTTACCTTCTCTAACTAAGGAAACAAGCCCTGCCCAGAAGCAGGGGGATGAGCTCCAGAATGGAAGCTTTCTTTCCTAAAGAGAGAAAGGTATTATGTTGGCCCCTGAATACAACTGAAGGTGACCAGAGCTTGGTGATTGCTTTCTTAGAAGTCTAACCCTTTTCAGCCTTGGGGGTTTTGCCTTCTCAAAGCATCAGGCAGCTGAAAAGGAGTCTGTGTAAAAATGTATAAACAAACCAGGCCTGGTGGCTTAGGCAGCAGGAGGAACAGAGGCTCAAAGCCTGGACCAGAGAAACAACTCATACAGTAGAGTGACTGCATGCAAACGTGAGGATCAGTTCAAAGCCTAGAGCCCATACGGAGAAAAAAATCCAGCTATGGATTTGATCCATATGGTGCGTGGTGCGTGGGTATGATCCTAGCACTAGGAACACTGAGGCAGGAGGATGCCTGGAGCTTGTTAGCTAGACAGCCTGGCCTGCTTGATAAGTTTCAGGCCAATGAGAGACCCTGTCTCAAAAAACAAGGCGATGGCTCCAGAAAACATCTAAAGTCCTCTGGCCTCCATATGCATGTGCACATATGTGCACATGGATTTGTACATACATACCTGTGTATCCTCACATGCATGAACGTACATAACACATACATGCTCTACAGAGCAAGTTCCAGGCCATCCTGGACAACTTAGAAAGATCTGCTCTCAAATTAAAGAGTCGAAAGGGGGCTAGCAATATTTCTCAGGAGTAAAGGTTTATCTAGCATGCTGGGAGCCTTAAGTTTAATCCCCAGCACTTCAGAAAAGAATGCAAAAAAGGTTACCAATGTACAAGTGAGCACAGGCCCCCAGGCCTGAAGCTGCACAGTCCTGAGATTGAGAACAAATGAGACCCCAGGAGACCTTTTTCATCAACACGCCACTGCCTCTGAGGATGGTGGCCCCACCATAGGCTGGGGATAAGAATAGAATGCCAACTGAGAACGCAACCCTCAGAACAGGCAGATGGAACTGGCTGCCAACACTTGCCCCATTAGTAGGCTATGGGGACATGGAGAGAGCATTTTCTCTTGCAGGCTTGTGTTTAAAAATACATCTTCCTTCAAAGCTGGCTGGGGAGAGGATGAGAAACACAAAGCCTCCTGTGTCTGTGCTGGGGGTGTGAACTCACTCTGTGATTTGATGAGGCTTGCTCAGCACACACACACACAGACACTCACACATATACCATCCCATGGCCACTTGGGTTCCCTGGTGTCTCAGAGTTTGTGGCTCAAGTTTAATGGCAGCCAGAGAGATCAACACAGCTGCTTTAAAATGTGGCTCAAAGGTTGGCAGTGCAACTTAGTGGTAGAGCATCTAATCTGTGCAAGGTCCTGGATTTCATCCCCAGCGTCACTACACTTCAGAAAGGTCGTCCCCCAGGAGAGCAGGCTGGACACCCACAGAGGACAAGAGCAGAGGTAGCATGTGTCCTTTGGGCTCAGTCCCCTCCTCTACGAACATGTCCCTGATGACATTTCCCTTCCAGTTTCCTTGTTCTCAAAAGTAGTTTAATTTCTACCCAGGCCTTGTGAACAGCTAGGAACTACACCAGCAAAAGTTACTTTAAAAACCTGGCACTGAAATCCACATCGAAGTTCAAGTGCTGAGTGATCCCCTCTCTCAGCCTAGCCTGCCCAGTGCAGTACTCACAGCTCTCCTTTAAATATCACACTGACAGACAGCCCTACAGGGTACGAAGCTACTCTGCCCGGGAGAGGTCTAGGGCACCTCCAGAGAAGCTTAAAGGAGCCTATGAAGTCCCTACAAGTCCAAGCGTCTGTTCTCGGTAGAAAACAACAGGTGATGAGCTGTCAGACATTGTAGTTGCCAGGATCTACCCATGGGCACCTGGAGCTTGGCACCCTTTCCCCAGGGGAGCTACGAGTGAACAGATCAACATGGCGGGGTCAAGTTCATGTCTGCCTCAATGAAACTCTGGGGATGCCTTCCTTGAAAAACAACTGGGACAATGTGACAGCTGTTTAAGGACACCGAAGAGAAAGGTCCCCGGGGGAAGCTTCCTCTGAGACTGCTCTGCTTGCTAGAGTCTGCTGTGAGCAAAGTAGAAGACAGACAGCAGGAGTGAGGGGAGCCAGGGCCAGGTGAGCGTGCTAATTAGCCAGTGAACAGACACACAGGCAGGCAGATGTGGACTCTGGAAAGGGCAGAGTCATTATAACAACAGTGATTATTATTGCTGTAGGCAATGGGCCCAGGAGCAGGGGATTGCCTTTGGGCTGAGACCCCAGGCAGAAACTCTACCATTAAAAAAAAAAAAAAATCCACCAATTTGCAGCCCTGGAGGTCTCTCCTATTGTTTCATTTGAGGGTGTTTATAAGCAGAACAAAAATCAAGTTTAATGGTAGCCAGATAGATAAATGTGGCTCCTGGAGAGATGGTACAGGGTAAAAGTAGTGACCACCAAACCCTGAGCTCAGTCACTGCAGCCTAAATGGTTGCATACAGAACTAAGAAGCCATCCTGCCTTTCTCCTCCTGAGAGGTGGCCCAGACAGGGCTGGGAGCATATCCCTTTAATTCAGAGCACCTGCTACAGTTCTAGAGCCTCATGCATAGTGGATGAATGCCTCTGCTTGCACCCAGGGTTAAGAGGCTCTGGCTTCCAGAGGATTCTCTTGCTCTTTCCTGCTCCTAGGGTTCTGTGCAAAGTAGGAATCGGGTAGAGACACCTAGAAAGACAGCAAGGAAGGACTGACATGGACACCAGAGAAAAGGCAGTTCATTCCCTGTATTCTTTCTAGATGAATCTCCAGGCTGCAATAGCCTCCCTCAGACAAATCCCGGGCCTGCAGCAAACCCGTCTGTCCATGAGGCTGTCTCAACATGCCGTTTGCAAAGTCAAGTTTGCAGTGTGAATTCTGATCTCCTTTCTCTTTCTTCAGGGATTCACAGATGGGCTCTCAGCAGCCCTTCCTCTCCAAGCCTCTTTGGTGCTGAAAAGTGAGGTCACTGCTCTGGAACATGCCATCCCTGTCAGAACAGGCCCTCCAGGCAGACATCCTGTGGCAGAGCCAGCAGGGTGGGCCATGCTGTCTCCCATGCCTGCCCTGACTTAGGTTTCTCCTTGGCACTATTTTTGGCAGATTTTTTTCCATCCTTGCTCTTTATCATAAGCCCATTGGGCAAATGACAGCAGAATTGCAAGCTTGAATGGGCTTGTTTGACAGGCCAACTTTCATCCTATGAGCAATGGCTGATGGCTACAAAGGAACTCTGTGAGAGGGACAAGCCAGCAACTCCTGCTAGTTCCTTGCTGTAATTTGCTTTTGGTTTTAAAGTGTCTTGTTTTCATCTCCCTGGTTGTGAGGCTTGAGGGAGAAGATGGACCTGCCTGTGCATTTGTAGTTGGCACATTTCAAGGCCGTTTGCTTTGAAGCCCCACCCCTCAGAACACTGATGGACACCTTGAAGGGCCCTCTCCCAAGTACAAAGGATACAGCCAAAGAAATTGCTGATAAATTTCACAAGATCGGAGATGGCTCAGTGGGTAAAATGTTTACTGTGTAAACATGAGGACCTGGATTCAGATCCCCAGAACCCATGTGAAAGCCTGATGTAGTATTCACAGGTCTGTGAACGCAGTGCGCCTATGGAGAGATGGGAGGTGAAGACAGGAGAATCCCTGGAAGGGAGAGGTCCAGTTAGCCTGGTGCATGCAAAAACAAACAAGAGACCCTGTGCCAACCAAGGTAGAAGGTGAGGACTCACCCCCAAGGTTGTCCTCTGGTCTCTATATTTGTGCCTGTACTCATACACATGAACACTCACACACACACGCGCGCGCACACACACACACATACAAATAAGATAAAATAAAATAAAAGGAACTGCCTCCGACATAAGCCTCACGTTCATCATCCCCATCACTTGGACATCTTTTCGCATATCATTATTCCCCAAGCTTCATTAAGTAGAGTTGGAGTGGATTTAGACAAACCCCCAAAGCAGGAAACTCTAAAACAGGGTGTGATGGTGCATGCCTGTAATATTAGCTATTCAGGGAGCTAAGCAGGAGGATCACAAGTTGCAGGTCAGCCTGGGCTCTATAGCTAAACCTCGACTAGAAAGAAAGAAAGAAAGAAAGAAAGAAAGAAAGAAAGAAAGAAAGAAAGAAAGAAAGAAAGAAAGAAAGAAAGAAAGAAAGAAAGAAAGGAAGAAAGAAGGAAGGAAGGAAGGAAGGAAGGAAGGAAGGAAGGAAGGAAGGAAGGAGGAAGAAAGGGAAGAAGGGAGAGAGAGAGAAAGAGAGAGGGAGACGGAGATGGTGAGTGAGAGGGAGAGAGAGAAATGAGTAAATCCTAAAGTCCTGTATAAATCAAGTCCAGCCAGGAAGGTGAGAGTTGGTTTGCAGAAGGAAGAGGGGAGAGGTAATGGGTTCTCCACGAAGAGGAAGTTCAGACTCCCAGCTGGAGGCAGTGGGTGTGGCCACACTGTAATCCTCTAGGGGAAGAGGCTAAGCTCTTTGAGAGGCCAAGGCAGGCAGCCACACACTGTGAGCAGCAGGGAGCTGTGATTCATAAATCTGCCAGGGAGAGTACTAATCCCAGGCCTTCATCACTTCCTGCTACCATGCCACCCTGCATGACCGTTCATCTCTGGGGGATGAGATGTTGTTGATGTTTCAAAGACTTCATCCCATTCCTTGCTTGGACTAGAAATCCCTTGAGGGGCTGGGAGGCTGGCCCAGCAGGCTAAATGTCTGCTGAGTCTCCTTTGGATCTACAGTGCTGCCTGGGGGCTGGGGTGAAGAGCAAAGGCCAGTGAAGGGCAGCAGATTGGTTCTGCCTGTAAACGGGTGGATGTGCGGGTGGGGTTGGATATCAAGCCTGGGCCCTTGCATATGGCAGGCAAGCACTCTTCCACTGAACTGCAATCCCAGTTCTATGAGCCAGGCTCCAGGAGATGTGCAGAATCCACCTTCCTCCTCGTCTCAGTTCCTGTCCCTAGTTGTTCCTAGCCTGGTGTTCAGTGAAGGGGATGTTTTCCAATATAGAAGGTCCTGGAGAAGACATCATCAGTACCACGTGGTGGAGACAGAATGTAAGGGGACCTTCTTGAATCAAGATGGCCCTTTCTGGGGCAGCAGACTCAGAGCCTCCTCACAAACTAGGATATGGTACCTTGCTCTCAGGACCCAAGCTTATCTCAAGAACTCTCCCCACTTTGAGAATTTCTGTTTTCCAGTTTTACATGTTTACAGCAGTGTCTTCTTAAATGGATTAAATTTCCAGCCCTGGACTAAGGGGTATCAATGAGCTGCAGTGTGTTGGGATGGAAGAGAAGGGACCACTACTGCCTGGGTCAAGCTGGAAATAGGTGACAGATGAGCCTCAAGGCTTCCAGCCTGGCTGGAATTCCCACCAGCATCAAGGTAACACACAGAGTATGCCTCAGTTTGCCTGCTTGTTAAGAAGTGATAGCTTCCTTATTGAAGCATTTGGAAATCCAAACAAACCAGACATGTGAAGCCCATAAAGTGAGCTTGGCACCTGTATTGTCCATGCGGCCCCTGGTGGTCAGACTCTGTAGTGGCTTCCTGTCTGGCCTCCGCCACTCACAGATCATGTGACCTGGGCAAGTCACTCCTGCTCTCTGCATATGTGTTTTGATTTCAGAGATGAGGAGCCTGATGCATTCCTACTTGCTGTTGGGTACTGACAAGGTCGAGGACATGCATGTGTTCTTAAGCTCCAAGGCCCTATCTTGAGACAGTTGCTAAAGTACCTGGAAGGAAGTATAGGGAGGTGATGGAGCTCTGAAGTCCTGCTGCAGGAGAATTGCTGTTAAGGAGTTTGAGACTATTAGTAAAGGGATACTTTAACCTCCTTCAAAGGGTCTCTGTATTGGTTGCTTTTCCCATTGCTGTGACAAAATACAAAATACCAAAGCAACTTAAGGACAGGAAATTTTGTTCCAGCTCACAGTTTGAGGGGATACAGTCCATGATGGTGAGGAAGTCATAGTGGCAGGAGCCTGAGGCAGCTGGTCACATTGTGTCCACAGTCAGGAAGCAGAATGAGACTACACTGTTGCTCAGCTGGCTTTCTCCTTTTTGTGAAGTCTGGAACCCCAACCCATGAAATAGTTTCATCCACAGGTGAGGTGGGTCTCCTCACGTCAATTAACCTAATCTAGATTCCTACAGGCATTTCCAGAGGCTTGGCTCCTAGGTGACTCTAGATCCCATCAAATTGATGATATTAACTCTCATAGTTAATAAGCAAACTGTGACATAGCCAGTTGTGATTAATTGTATGCTAACTTGGCTGGGCCATAATACAGATATATGGTGACACCTTGTTCTAGATGTTTCTGTAAGGGTGTTTTTGGATGAGATTAACATTTAAATTGGTGGGCTTTAACTAAAAAAAAGATTGTTCTCCATGATGTACTTGGGTCTTGTACAGTCTGGTGAAGGCCAGTTGATCTCCCTAAGAAAGTAGGCATTCTGTAGTGGATTGCCTACATATTTAACCTGTGTATTCCCTGGTGTCTTGCTTTCTGTTTCATCCTGCAGATCTCAGAGCTGTCCATCTGCATAGTCACATGAACTGATTCATTAGTAACAATTTGTCTCCTTCCCTCTCTACTTTCCCATCGCCCTCCCATAGCCCCCCAACACATATACATCCACATGCTCTAGAGAATCTTGACTGTCATACCTACAGCCACCTGGAATCTCCAGATGCTCTGCAGTACGTACTCTGTCACCATAATCATGAATTCTACTTTCAGACTGTTACATAGCTAACTAAGTCTAAACCTTGGTTCTGCCTCACCTCCCCCCCAACTCCTGCCTTTCTATGGAAACTGCAGTATAAATTCCTGTCCACAGTGCCCTTCCTTCTGCCTCTTCACCAACCCAGTTGCTGACTTGGGTGACCTTGCATGGCAGGTGTACTGTACTTTTTCAAAGGAACTGTGTGTTTAAGTTCTTTAAACTTTCTCACTCTCTTGAGAGCTGCTGGCAGGCTTTTTGCATCCTCCAGGCTAATGTGACTGAAAGCCTGCCCTTCAGCTTAAGGGTGGGACATCCTTCTGCCAGCCTTCAGAGAGGTAAATAGGCAATTCATTACCATAGCATAGCATTAGATGTCAGACTATTATCCTGTGTAACATTCTGGTCTCACAGAAGTGACTGTCAACTTCTTGGCCAGCTTCGGCCAAAGAAACTATTTTTTCACCCAAATCAAACCACCGTTTGCACCGGGATCACCAGTGATCTTCTGGTGCCTCCTGTCTCTAGAATGTTCTTCCCAGTTAGCTAAATAAGTGTATCCCTTAAGTCCTTGGGAACATTTGTCTTCTCCCAGAATTTTTCTCCAATTTTATTTAGTTTTACACAGTTTCTAAAATACTTGAGTTATGGGCTCAAGTTATGCACCAGGATCACCGTTTCACCGTTGCAACGGGATCCTGGCTCTACAGAGAACCCCTCCAAGCATGCTGTCAGTGGGTGAGCATCTGTTCAAAAGAAGAGTATTCTCTATCCCTCCAGAGCCCTCACACTCCGAGGCCCCTGCGTGGGGACCCTGTTGAGAAGAAGGGCTCACACTCTTCACCTGGGGGGACAGGAAAGCAATGAAATTCCCAAATACTTACAAACTCACAGAATCACATGGTTTCAGAACCATAGAGTTTCAGGGGCTGGAAGAGGCCTAGATGGGTTCACAGTCACCCATTTAATTAAAAAAAAAGCACTAGTTAAAAATTTCGCTCATCTGCAGTTCTTATCATGGAGCCCCAAGTGAACTCTAATTAAGAAACTGGATGGAAGAACTACTTTTACCTGAAAGCAATACTCATTGCGTAAGATGTCTCAGGGGTTCATTAACCATCATGGATATCTGTGCATAATGCACCCACCACACTATCCATTTACCCATTCACTCACCCATCTATCCATCCATCCATCCATTCATCCATACATCCATTCACCTGTCTTTCTGCCTCTATCTATCTACATACATCTATCTATATACATCTATCTGCCTCCACCTACTTACCTACCTATCCATTTGTCATCTATCCTTCCATCACCCACTCATCTGCCCACCCATACTTCCATCCTTTCGTGCTCTGGCCTACCCATTTGCCCATCTGCTCATTCGTTCACCCATCTCTCACCCCAAGACAACCCTGAGGCAAGCATACAAAAAGTAGATGTGGGTTTATCTCTCTGCTCCTCCTTCCTTGCTTTTCTTTTTCATCCAGGATAAAAATGGAGCATTCTCATGGGACTTGCTGTATGGGTGTGGCAGGGAGAAAGACCACTTACATCAAGGTCATGGTGATGCCTTAGGGACTCTCCAAGCCCATCTGGGGCTATGGTGGGTGTCACCCATGCCCGATTGCAGAGTCTTGGCACAGCTAAGGAGGGGAACCTGAAGATGTCTAAGTTAATTCAGGAGAGAATACAGCCCTTCCCTCTTCTTTGTAATCTGCCAATGAGAGAACAAGGGGTGGCTAGATGATGCTGAGGACAAATTAAATAATCCACCTGTAGGAGCTGATACCTCCCATTTCTTGGGACCTGTTACAGGACACTGAGTGAACCAGTACCGCTGACTCCGAGGGGGACTAGACCAGTCTGTGGTTGATAGTGAAGCCGATCTTTTTACAAGCTAAGTTAAGGGTAATTAAATCCTGTGCTCCAGGCATATAAATGGATCCCCACAGGAGAAAGAGAATTAATTTAATTCCACATGCAAACCCCACCCAGTTCCCCCAACAGCTCCAAGTAATGGACTGAGTACGTGATGGAGAGACAGAGCAGAAAGCTGTGTTCCAAATCCTAGGTATTAGCTGCCACACATATCAGGAGCTTGAACCTGATGGGCCTCGAGGCTGATCTGGTGTGGCAGACCCAGGCTTCTCTCTCTGCACTTTGGTTTATTGCTCACAGTCTGTACAAGGGCTGTTTTCACCCTTAATAGCAATCCTGAATCACTGTCTGTTTCTCATCTCCACCTGCAGAGCAATGACCCAGACTGAAGGCTGCACCATAAATACGGGGCCCCATAAAGTCACTGTGGTATAGATTTGCCTTTTTGTGCATGTGTGTCGGATTCACGGGTGCACTGGCAGCCTTCCAGGCTGGAGGAGAGGGAGAGAGCGTCCAGGAAGCCTCACTCTCATCTGTAATACGGAGAGACTCATTTCCACTTCACAGGCTCAGCTGAGCCCCTGTGCCTTGGAAAGACAAATCCCAGAAGTGGCAGGCAGGCAGGCAGGCAGGAGGAGGTGGAAGGAGAGGAAAAAGATGAAAGTGGAAAAGGGCTGCATTTATTAAGCTGTTTTTCTCTGGGTGAAAAGGAGTATTTATCTGTGATTTCATATATCATGTGAGAGGTGGCTTCCTGCCAATTTCCAAGACGCCAAACAACCCGCTGACATCATATGCTAAATATAGCCCAGTCTTCTCTGGGGGTGAATAAATGAGGCTGCTTCTGGAAAGGAACAGACTCTCCTTTGCTACGTGTTGATTATGGTCAGGCTGTCAAGCTTGTGCAGTCAAAAGCATAACGTCTGGGTCCAAGGGAAGATGGGAAAGGGGCTGGGCATCTTCAAACAATTCCACAGTGGCGTTCTTATTGCTGCACCGGGTCGCTAGCTGAGCCTGGCTGTGACAGGAATGGTGGGTGCTTCTGCAGTTGTAACTGTGTGTGTGTGTGTGTGTGTACTCGTGTGTACGTGTAATCCCCTGCCCTGTCTGTCCTCCAAACAGCATGGCTGACCTCTTTAAAGGTAAAGCAAGAGAGTAAGGACAGACATGGGAGTCCTGATGTGACCAGGAACTTTGCAGAGGCTGGGCTTGGGGAGAGAAGGGACAGGGTTTGGCATGTGTACATTGCAAATGTTCAAGTAAGATCACTGGGGATGGTGACTGGTGAACCAGTCCAGCTGGATCTCAGGTACCTTTGACACCCCCACCCCCACCCCCACCGCAGGCTCTTGTGGATATTCCGTGAGGTCTGGGGCCTGTACTTGTGTGAAGCCACCTGAAAGGTAAAGACTGCATCTCCTGCTGGTACCATCCTTCACACTCACCCTGCAGTCCTGCATTCTAGGACAACACCGTCCTGGAAGGCTTCTAGTGCTCAAAGAATGGCACCTGCAAGGAGGGGGTGGGTAGGGACGGTGGGCAAAAGCAAATCCATGCAGGGAGACAAGGAGAAAGCTTCCAAATATCTCCTGGAAGGTGTAGGATCCCTAGGAAGAATTTCTCTTCGCAGTCAGGGATATAATAGAGGTGGTTACTATGGAAACTGGTGTAAAAGCAGCGAGAGAAAGGAGAGGGCTGACTGGAGAGAGGGAAGAGTGAAGGCAGTAACATCAAAGGGGGAGTCTACAGTACCTCCATGTCTGATGAGAGAAAACAAGTCAGGAAACAGCAGCTTGTTACCTTCTTGGAACAGGTCAGGAATTACCAGGCCCAGTGATCTTTTCTCTGGAAACCTGTGTGCCAAGCCTGATCTCCCGTAGAGCCTATCAGCTGGGAAATACCTTTCAGCTGTTTGGGAGGGAGGGGAAAGGTGGGGGTCAACTCTTCGGGGCCATCTATGCTGTTTGGTTTGTGCATAATCTTTGGGGACACTCTTAGAGAGCTGGTCATTTTTCTGTGTCTTGATTTCATCACGGGCCTTTCTCCCAGGCATGACGTAGCACTGTGCTCAAGAAAGAAACGATAGAATTGCTTTAAGCATGACAGTATCCAATGCTGTGTGGAGCAGGAAAAAAAAATGTGAACCACCCCACCAGCGCCCTGAGCATACCCTAGAGGCAGGTGCTGGATGGAGGGAGGCAGAGGCCAAAGCCTTGGTCACACCAACTTCTCTCTGTTTCAGTGTGATAATCTGAAGGGAGGGAAAGGGCAGTTGTATCCATTTAGGCTTCCCCCAGACACTACCCTTCTGTGCTGACTCACGCGCAGCCCTGCTGACCCTACTGTCCAGCGGAAATACATAAGCTACACAGATGATTTTACATGTTCTAGCAGCCACAGCTAAAGGGTGAAAGAAAAAGATTGAATAGCTCTACTAAAATTCTTTCAAGCCAATAAATCCAAAGAGTAACCATCTCAACAAAATCAATTAGAAATCATTGCTTTTGGTTTTTCAGTGTTCAGGAACTGAACCCAAGGCTAAGCAAACACTAGACCACAGAGCTACAGCTGTGGCCTCCGGCACAGAAATTATTAATGAGATATTTCAAATTCTTTCACACTACATCTTTGAATCCTGGTGTAGGGGCTGACTAGTCAAATATCCGGTGAGTCACTTCTTAAGCACTCCATAGCCAGGCAGGGCTCCTGTGTTGGACAGTTGCATAGCTCTAGAACTTTTCACTACAGTGATAGGTAATATCTAGAAATAAGAGAGCAGGAGTGTGTGCTTACCGTAGCCTGTGGCCATGAGTAGCTGGGCTGGGTATGTTCTGAGTCAGTCCTTGAGGCTCCAATGGCTTTATGACCATTTGAAGAAATGTATAGTTCTAGTAAACTATACATTTGCTATATGTTAATGTGTTAAGGAGTAGGAAGGGAACAAACTATGACAGTATCTAACCCTTTCTAGGGTTGATATAGGGAGGGACTTTAATCCTGAAGGCAGTCAGTGTCCTGTGCAATAGCATTTCCATTCCACAGCCTTGGAATACTCAGAAGTTAAGACACTCTGAACTGTGCCCAGTGGCACATGTCTATTACAACATCTCAGGATGCTGAGGCGGGAGGATTACAAATTCAGAGGCTGGATCCTGACTCTTCCTGTTTAGACATACGTTCAATTAAAGATTGTTTCTAAAAGGTTTACATGACTTTAAGTCTTTTTCTTTGCTTTTTTTTCTTTCTTTCTTTTCTCTTTTTTTGTTTTGTTTTTTGAGACAGGGTTTTTCTGTTGTAAATCTAGCAGTCCTAGAACTCACTCTGTAGACCTGGATGGCCTTGAACTCACAGAGAGATATCTGCCTGCCTCTGCCTTCCAAGTGCTGGGATTAAAGGCATGTACCATCCACGCCCTGCTGCCTTCAAGTCTTCAAGTTTAAGGTCTTCTGAAAGGTCTTCTTTCATCTGCATGTGAGGACGTGACCACTGGAACAGCCCATGGTTTCCAGTGAGGAGTGAAAATGAGAAATCACATCAGTTGCTTTCAGTGAACCCTGGGATATTGTAACTGCCTATAAATATTAACATCACCATGCATGTCATGCTAACTATTCCAACTATAAAGAAGGGACAAGGTCACATTGAGAGCTAGAGGTGCCCTACACTAATCCAGAAGCTCTCACTGGTCAGGTATCAGTTGTTTATTGTGTGCAAAGTACTGCTGGGTGGATGAAGACATGAAGGGATCAGGGAGTGTCCCTTCCATTCACAAGTCTTAGTCAAGAAGGGAACTGCCGAGGAGATGCTCAGCAGTGAAGAACACATGCTGCTCTTGTAGAGAACCTGAGTTTGGCTCCTATCACCGTGTGGGGAGACTCACTGTAGCTGCGTCTCTAGGGACCAAGTGCCTCTTCTGGCCTCCAAGGGCACTGCACTCAGATGCACAAACTGTTAACACACACACTCCACAATTAAAATAAAATCTTTTTCTCATGAAAGAATGCCCCAAATACATTCATATTTCTTATTTATTTTTATTTTTTTGAAGCAAATGTCAAAGACCCAAATTACCAGCTTTGTTTTAAACCTAAACTTAACATCACATATTTAAACAATTGTCAGAAGTGACGAGGCTGTCAGGATCCATGCACAGCTAGAAAACATCCTTAAATTACACTAAACCAGACACGTATTACCATTGGTGCAGTAATGGCTTTCATCGCTAAGTACTGAAAATAAAATTGAAATATTTCTCTTGAAGTTTCATCTGGCACTGTTAACTTCACAGCGGGCTGACAGTACTCACTCACATTTCAACATAACGGGAAGCAGATCCATGCTGGGTTAGGGAACCCATCGTGTTCTAGAACTACTCAAAGAGTCACAGGGCTCACCGCAGATTATGTTTTCTCTAAAACAAAGTATATACAGAGATTACAACAATTTGAAAGACAGAAAAATGGTCCTATTTTGTGGTCCCAACGGAAGTCTATGACAAATATGGGCTCCGATGAGCTGTTTTATAAATATTTTAGGTATAGTTATACAGAAAGTTGAGTCTGTTTGAAGTCTTAAAAAGAAAGTAACCCTGTTTTTCCTCAAATGATGCTTGTTATGGTTTAACAATTCTGCTAAGTGTGTGCATTGAATTACTTATTATCCGAGCGTGGCGTGATGTGAAGCTTCAGTCACCAGTAATCCTCTTTGTAGTGAATTTTTTGCCATTAACTATCTTAGTAGAAGTTGGTATTGATTTGAAGGTGCCGGTTCCATTGTCACCAAATGACTCTGAAGAAAATGAAGTGAGACCCCTGTGACCTAGTGGCCTGAACAAAGTGAATCTTCTCTTCTACTTCCTGGGGGACCTCTTCCGTTCCCCTAAAAAAAAGTCATCCAATGGGTCTTCAAAGAAGTCCAATGAAAATGGGTCCCTTCCACCAAAAAATTCCCTGGGGACATCATTTGGGTTCCAGAATGTGAAGCCAAACTCAAATGGACTGTCAAAATGACTTCCACCCCCTCCACCCCACCCTTGCCTCCACCCCTGCCCCACCATTTAATCCTTCTTTGTGGTACTTCGTGGTACTTGTGGTACTTCGTGGTACTTGTGGTACTTGTCACAGATGTCCAGCTCTTTTGGCTTCTGATAACACCTCTGCTACTTGTTTGAACCTCTGCTCTGTCTCTTCTTCATTTTCAGGATTTTTGTCTGGTGCCATTTAAGTGTCTGCTTCCGATATGTCTTTTTAAAGTTCCCTGTATGAGGCATGTGAGGCATAGACGTCTCTGCGTGCCCAGAACGTCATAGTAACCCACCATGTTTTAACAGATTGTTGAAACAAATTCGAGGATGTGGCGGCCGGTCTCCTGGTGGCTCTGGTGCAGCCGTGCTGGTGGCAGTGGTTACATCAAAATAAAATCTTAAAAAAAAAAAAAGTACCGGAGAGTATGCTGCGTTGAGTTAGGACCTTGGCAGATTCATTTGCACAAAAGGTTTGGGAAACCTAGAGAAGGAGGCTGACCCTATTTGGGGGTGGGGGGAGTGGGATCCCCAGCAAAGAGTGACAGGAAATGGCAGAAAGCAGGACTGAGATTTCTTAGAACTGAGTAAGTGACTTAGTGGTGACTGAAGCGTCACATCTAAGTCGCAACGCACAAGAATTTTTAATCAGCCTCTTGATGACTCACTAGAGGGGACTCCATTACCTGCCCCCATGACAGGACGACTCTGGGGTAAGCACAGCACACAAGTCCATCATTGGACTTTGCCCAGCATGGTGGCCCATGCCTTTAATCCCAGCACTCAGGCAGAGACAGGCACTCTCTGTGAGTTCCAGGCCAGCCAGGGCAACATGTGAGACCTGTCTCAAAAATAACAACAAAAGAACCAAAACCAATGGCCTTGACTCACCCAGTTCCTGCAGCTCATAGAGACATAAGAAACAGGAAGTTCATGAAAAAAAAAAAAGATTCCCTTAGGGACAAGTTGTTGGAAAGACTTGTTTCATTGTGATTCTGGTCACTGTTAATTCTCACGAAGTCAAAATGTTATCATCTACCATGGCGGCTCACCTGATCATGCCCAGCATATTACTGTGAAGAGAGCAAAGCCAAGGCTGCCTCAGAATCCCAAAGGGCCTGTCCACCTTTGATGGAGACACTCAGAAGCAGCCCACTGCCCTCAGGGCCAGATCTGTATGCGTGACTGCAAACAGCATACTTAGCAGCAGGCGCTAAGTGGGAGAGGAAAAGACAGGGAGTTGGCTCCTGGTGCAGGGGCAGCTGAGTGGACACACTGCAGACATGATGATAAGTGTCCAGCAGGCCTGCGCCACAGTGTTCCCAGCTAACCCTGGGCGAGGGCTTCGAGAGTCTTTAGCAGTCAGGGAGAGTCAGACACTGAATCCCTCAGCAGACCAAAGACTGTGTCCTACGCTTCTGTGCTGACCTTAACCTTCCTTTGGCAGAGCAGCAAACACTCTCAACCACTGAGCCATCTCTCCAACTCTGATCTAGAACTTCTGATTCTCTGCTCCACCTCAGAAGGGTTGGGGTTACAGGCATGCACTACCATGCCTGGATAATATGGCTCAAACCTGGGGCTTTGTATATGCTAAACAAGTACTCTATCGACTGAGCTACGCCCTTTGCTCTGTTTTTGTTTTTTGAGGCAGAATTTCATGCAGTCCTGGCTGGCCTGGTACTTGATATATATGTAGGCTGTTGGATTCCTAATTCTCTTGCCTTGGCCTACCAAGTGCTATGATTACAGGTATGGGCCATCAGGCATAGTGAGGCCCTATTTGCTCTACTCTTGACATCTCGTCTGGTGCTCTTCTCAAGCCTCATAGGTTAGAGGCTCTCTGAAGGTCACCAGTTGTCCAGGTTCTAGCATAAATTCCCAGAAAGTTCCTGGGTCCTGCTTGGGCCCAACTGGGTCTGCTAGGCACCTGCCCTGTCCAGCCTTCAGTGACCCCACAGCCAGGCTGAGTTCTGCTTGAGCAGTGGCCACATTGAGAGCCACTCCCGCTTCCCAGAAAAGAGAATTATGGGGTTTGAGACAACAAAGGACAAAGGACAAGACTAGGGTGGGCATTTAGCTCGTGGTGCCGAGGTTTAATTAGGACATAGGAGCTAATCCAGAGACGGAGATGCTTGCTCATCGCTATATCTATCTGTCATCTTCCCACTGAGCTTCAGGGTTCCAAGGGCCTGGGGAGTCCAGGGGTGCCTAAAGAAATGGTGGAACAGAAGGTAGGGGGTGGCGGGTGTCATGGCTGGTGAATGTATGTATGTGCTGTTCTGCTAATAAACCAACTGGCTCTCTGGAACAGAGACAGGAAGGGCCCTGATTGTAGTGTGGGCCAATTCCCTTGGTGTAAGTACTTCTGACTTAACACCTTTTGTGTCACTGGGGTCAAATACCTAGCAGCATCGATTTAAGGGAGAATGGGTTATTTTGGTTAACAGTTTGCATCCATGTTAGAGGGGAGGCATGGTGGTACCAGCTAGGAACCAAGAGTTTAACCACAAAAGTTGAAGTCCATAGAGAATGTTTCACATTCAAACGAGAACAACTTTCGTGGTTTACTTCAGTCATTATGGTGATGTCAG
This sequence comes from Cricetomys ansorgei, assembly GCA_026225945.1. NCBI lineage: Eukaryota > Metazoa > Chordata > Mammalia > Rodentia > Nesomyidae > Cricetomys > Cricetomys ansorgei. The sequence goes on along the minus strand of JAMJFZ010000435.1, from coordinate 3,742,837 downwards.
GGATGCTGTCAGTCAGGGATGCTCTCAGGGATGCTGCAGGTGGCTCCTAGGAGCCGTATGTCCTGTGTCTTTGTGCCTGGCTGTGTGCATAGGGTGCCCGAGATGGTGTGCTAAGATGAAGACCAGAGGTTAAAAGTTGTCCTTGAAAGATATCCAGGAACATAGGAGCCCCACTTCCCCTCTGGAATCTTGAGCATATTGAATCTTGAGATTTCCTCCAGAAATAGGAACCATAAGTGACAAGAGTCAGCTGTGAGGAGATGAGCAGGTTGGTTTTAGAATGGTGTGGGACACATTCCACGGCAACAAAGGTCTGGGCATGTGGTACAGTGGGTAGAGTATCTGCCCAACACACATGAGGTCCTGGGTTCAGTTCCCAGCACTGTATATAACAGCTGTGGTGGAGCATGCCTATACTCCCCGTCCTTGGGGAGGCAGAGGCAGGAGGATCAGAAGTTCAAGGTCATCCTGGACTACTTAGTAAGACTAGGGGTAGCCTGGGCTACATGAATCCTATCTCCAAAAAAGAAAAAAAGGAACAAATGAATGAAATTGAGTGACATGGACAAATAAAATGAAAAGGAAGGCCAATATTTTTCTTCAGCACTGGAAACCTTTATTTATGAGAGTATAACAGAGAGTCAATTATCAAACATCCCTCTGGATGGAATGTAAGTGATATAAACTGCAGATAGGACCCCTGTTTTACTTGGCCATAAATCAAGTGGGATTTGGCTGGATTGATGAAGACAGTAAGTCACACAGAAAGAGCCTGCCATTTGATTATAGCCCAAACCACAAATCTTGTTAAGAAGCATTTTACATTTAAAATATGTGACCTGCAAACAAAATTTAGTAGCAAAAGCAAAATTAAATATTTAATGACATAATTAAGTCTTATTAATGGTATGTTCTTTATTTTGCTGATTAAATATTCGGGAGAATTACCATCTCTTTCATCTTTATTACTTAAGCCATGTGTTTTTCGTAATTATTTGTTAGGTATTTTCATTAACATTTGATGAATATTAATAGTTAAAATAAGAAACAGTTTTTATCTTATGTTCTAATGACTTTCCGGCAGTAACAATATATAACTGTGTTTACGATGTGCTCCACTCCTGAGTGTGTTGGTGGGTGGTGCTGTCTCTGAGCAGTGGAAGTCTGGGTCTTTAAGATGATAAACAGCGATCGCCTAGCTCTTCCATTACTCTTTATTTATTTATTTAATCTATTCCTCTCATAACGCTTCATTGTAGGAGAAATACGAGCTGCAAACTTACAGCTAGAACTAGCGAGTCGGGGCTGGGAGGCGGCTCGGTGGGTAAAGTGTGAGGACCTGAGTTCAGATCTCAGCACCCCAGGGTGGGGGCGAATGGGTGTGGCAGTGTGTGCCGATAACTACGCTGGGGACAGAGACAGATGATCCTGGGTGCTTACTGGCCAGCAGTGTGCCCGGAATAGCAAGGGCTGGGCTCAGTGAAGAGACCCTGTCTCAAAAACTAAGGTAGAAGAAGACATCTGATATCAAACTCTGGCCCTCCACATGTGCCACATGGGCAAGCGCATGCACGTATACACACACACACACACACACACACACACACTATGTACACAGAAGCCTGTGCACACACTTCCCTAACTCATAGATTTTTGAGGATTTATTTTATTTTAGAATCGTGTGTGCTTGTGCGTGTAGGGGTGGTTGTACACACAATGTCCTAGGGAACGCGGATGCCCTAGGAGGCCAGAAGAAGGCACCGAAGCTCCTGTAATCATAGGCTTTCCAATATGGGTGCTGGGAATCCCGGCTCCTTTCTAAGAGCATTACATGCTCTTAACCACCAAGCCATCTCCTCAGCCTGCTAGGTTGTATCTTAAGCTGAATCCCAGTCTTACATTACTGATGGTCTGCACAGTTTTTTTTTTTTTTTATCATCCTTATTGGGTTCTCATAGTTTGGGTTCAGCAGGATACACTCCCCATTAAGTTAGCCCTCCGCAGTATGGGCAGCATAGGCCAGTGGCTGAACAGACATCTATTTCCCTTCTGATGGTTTCTATTCTAGATACCATGCCCAGAATGCATGTGGACCTCCTCTCTCAGTTACGCAGTGGTTGAAGAGGGAAAACTGGGATGAGACCACTAATGTTCTCTAAAGAGGGGAAAGCATGAGGTGACTGTACTCCCTGCTCCAGCAATATGGCCGCTGTAATGCCTTCAGAAGCCCCATGAAGAGCTGGACTTCCAAAGAAGCTCTAGGCCTGCACCCTGGCCTCCTCGTGGCGCCCCGCAGGGCACGTGGGAGGCCTTTTCTGCAGCCTTAAGAGATGTTGGTCAGGAGGGTGAAGATGGCAGTGTGGCCTCTCAGTCAGGCCCGCCATCACTTGATGGAGCCTCCGTGCCTCTCAGAGCCCTATGTTAGATGCCTTTGCGCTCCGGAGTCCAGACTGAGTTGGCCTAATCAGAACAACGTGCCCTTCGGCTTTCTGGGAAAGCTTTTCTCCTTCTGCAGGAATGATTTGCATTTTTAAAGCCACAGCTTATTGAAAAGAGCTATGAACCGTGGGATGTTTGGGGCAGGAGTTGGGGCTTGGGGGAATGAGGCAAGTTTCTATGCATACAGCTTACAAAGGGTTGTAACATTCTGAGATACCCGTGTTTGTTTTAAGACTAGTTACAATTTATTGAAGAACCTCCGTGGGCAATTTCTGATTCTCAAAGCCTTTGCTAAGTGGGTGGGATAACTCCATATGTGTGGTCACATGGTCTGTGTGTCAGCTTTCCATCTGAGCCAGCATCTCCTGGCTGGTGCAGGGTGTCACTGGGTACCACTAGGATTCAAGGCCAGGACCTGTGGTTCTCACTTCTCCCTGGGGCCTGGGGCCTCCTTCGCCTGTGATTATTTTTCTGTGTGGTAATATAAGGCAAAGGTCCTAATCTCATTGATAAGAAAAGTCCCAAACTGAGCATGATGACTCAGTTGTTTCCCCAGGTACCTGGGAGACTGAAACAGGAGGGTCAAGAAGAGGGTTAAAGGCCTGTCTGAGCTACAGAATCAGTTCAAGGCCAGCCTGGGCTAAAAAGTGAGTTCAAGGCCAGCTCGGGCAACTTAGCAAGATGTTGTCTCAAAATAAAAAATAACAAGAGGGTTAGTAAAAGAACGTTAGCCTAGCATGCGTAAGACTTCCAGCTCAACCTACAACCTCCTTAAATAATAGATGAGTAGGTAGGTAGGTTGGTAGGTAGGTAGGTAGATAGATAGGTAGACAGATAGATAGAGTCCCAGTTATCAATGGAAATACTTGTTCATGGTGTCAGTACTCAAAGCTGATGTGCAGGAGGATACCACCATGTCCCTGGCCCTTTTGCCCTTGATGATCACTCCTTGTCTCTGGCCCTGGACTAGGAAACTCATGTCCTCTCTCTAACTTTGCTGTGTGTTCACCTGTCTTGCCCAGATGTCCTTGCCAAGGGGCCAGCCTTAAGAGCCTTCTCTAGGCTGCTACCATATCTGGCCCAGGACGACTACATGCTAGCTTTTAATAATGTTCACCTTGACCACTTGTGCAAAAACCAGCCCTGGCCAGGTCCCATGTAGTTACTCTCAGTGCCACCGAGAGGGGAGTGACGTGTGGGTGATGCTGGCAGGAGCAGGAAAAGACTTCACACCAGACCCATGTGAGTCTCCTGGGCTGAGGGCTGATGGAGAACAGGCACACAGGCCTCAGTTCTCCCTTTGTGCTTTGAGCATGTTAACCAGAAAACACACATAAGCTCAGTAAGGACAGACATGGACTGGCCTTTATGGTGGGCGGTGCTGTGGACAGCTGGCAGTGAAGACCACACAGGCTGACATTAGGCTATCCCAGCATTCATCTGTAATGACTCTTATTGTTGAGCCACAGTGAGACCATTGCTTATCACCTGCATAGCCCTAGCACTATATTTGGCTCCTGCAGAAAACTGATTGTTCTTGTCACCAGCCTCGGGCTAGTGGCTGCCCTCCAGGACTCTCCATATCCCTTCCCTATCTCCTTCTATGACTACTAACCAGGGCTCTAGAGAGCTTTACCTACCACTGCCCTGGTGGCTTCAGACTCCTTTGAGGAAGCTGCCTCTGTGTTCAGGAACTAGCAGGGTCCGGTGGATCATCTCCACCAGAGGAACCATCGACGGTGGCCGACAGCATTTCTAGACTAGTCTCCTTGAGTCTTCAGAGAATACAGCTATTAGAACTCACAGGCTTGGGAAGACATTCTCAGATGCAGTGGTCAATCACACTGCCTTGTAGCGTAGAAATCTTACCTGGAATTGAAGATGGGGCAATGCCTAGCTGGAAACTGGTTTCCTGGTATGTCCTGAGCCAAGTGACTGGTGGCTTGAGTTTGTGCTGGTTCAGTAGGAATAATGGTATCTGGATCTGGGGAGATGGCTCAGTGAAGTGCTTGCCTTACAAGCCCAAGAACCTGGGTTCAGTCCCTAGAACCCATGGCAAAAAGCTAGGCATGTTGGTGCACACCTGTAATCCCTATGCTGTGGAAATAGAGATAGGAGAATCCTTGGGGTCCACTGGCCAGCCAATCTAGCCTACTTGGGGAGCTCTAGCCCAGTAAGAGACATTGTCTGAAAAAAAAAAACAAAGTGAACAGGACCTGAAGAACATCCTCCAACCTCCAAATGCATATGCATACATGAAGGAGTGCACACTAGAGAGAATGTGTGTGTGTGTTCGCGCGCACACACACACACACACACACACACACACACACCCTCTTCTTTCCCCCTGCAGTGAAATGCCCAGCACTCTGCCCTGGGACCTCAGTTGGGAGGAAGTCTGCCCCTCACATCACCACCATGGTATAAGCTTGTCCCTGTCTGCTGACTGCTGAAGGAGACAGACATCTAACTCCTTGGACTCCTGTGCTCTGCAGTCTTGACTTCAGTTCCCAGCCTGGGGAAACTGGCCACTGCTAAGCTGCTACCGTACTCTGGCCTGACAGGAAACAGCCAGAGCCATGAGCTTGTTTTCTGATGTCACCACTCAGCGAAAGAACAAGAGAAAGACAGCCAACGAACAGTGGCAGCCTGGGGCCTTGTGCGCTGCCTGTTGTCTGTTGGGGCCTCACAGCCCGCCTGGAGACAGACACACACACAGGGGTTCTCAGTGGCAGAGGAAGTGAGATGCCCTCTCATGCACACAGGGGAGGCAGCTCCCTTCTCTTCCTTCTGTACTGCTTCGGGAATTGTGTGCTTGGAGGCGCCCTTTGGGGTTCAGAGTAATAGAAGCAAAAGGTTCCCCATTTAGGAACCCCCAGTCCCATTTTAAATATATATTTAAAATTTTTTGGAAACACGGTCTCAAGTTGCATAGGCTGTTTTTGAACTCCTGAGCCTCTTGCATCAACTTCCTTCCTGAGTCTCTGGGATCATAGGTCTGTGCTACCAGACCCAGCTCATAGCTAACAGATACATGAAAGATACCAGATTCTATCCTTAAACTCCTAAATTGAACTAAAGAATATATAAATGCAGTTATAATTTTCTCATGATTAATATTAAATTCCCTCCAGAAAAGTGACACTAATTTATACTAGTTAAAGCTTTAGAAAAGATGAGTTTGCAGAAAATGTAATTATTTCCATCATCATTTTGAACAACTAAGTACAGAGGTTGGGTTACATAACAAGGCAAGGGTAAAGGTTGCCTTCATAAAGATCACAGAGATCATGAGTATGCTGCTGTATGTGCCTTACATAACATATAATTTATAATGAGATCATATATAATCTCATTTAAATTTCTCGCTAAAAAGAGCAATCTTTTGGTGTACACGTGTGTTGAGACTCATGTAGAAGCCAGAGATGGATGCTGGGTGTGCTCTCCACGATCATTTTTGAGGCAGGGTTTCTCACTGAATCTGGAGCTCATGAAACCTGCCAGACTGGCTGGTCTGGTAGCCCCAGGATGCCGGTTTCCGTCTTCCCAGAGCCAGGATTACAAGATGTGTCGCCACGCTGGTCTTTTTACGATGGTCCTCATGCTAGCACATGACCAATGTAGCCATCTCCCCAGCCCCTAAAAAAGAGCTGTCTTGTCACCCAACTCCAGATAAGGAAAGTAGGTCTCAAAAATCTACCTCCAAGTCCCTCACTGTCTCCATGACAACAGGCTGAGCAGGACCACCCCGCTGCTATGTGGTCGGAGTCTTAATGTGCAACCCAGACTCATGAGTGAGTTTAAGCGAACGGACACAAATGTTCTACTTTAAACATGTTGGGACCCTGAAACAGCCTGATAGATCCAAAGATAAATATAGACCTGTAGTTCTGTCCTCTTTCCTTGAGGACTGCGGTGAGGGAAGGGATGGGGCTGAGGATGAGAAAAACTGCTCCAAGCCTCTGAGGATGGAGCAAGGTGTAAGGGTGAGTGTGGCGTGTTCCGGCTGGGCTGGCAGACCTCCCACTCTGATTCAGAAGCAGGAATTCACTTGGTTTCCTTCTCTGGCTGCCTTGTTGATCAGCCACAGGGCAGGATGCATGCTGAGGCAATGAAATTTGGGTGACATGTCACACTAAAAGCAGCTACTCGCAGGCTGAGTCATGGCTCTGGTGAAGGTACAGAATGATACACACTCTAAAAATGCAGAGCAGTCTGCCAGACTGCAGCCGGAGCCACGGGAGAATGAGGTCTCCGCGTGACCTGACACTCCCTGGAGATTTGGAAATCTCTGCATGTGAAAAAGAAGAATGAAGACGTCTTAGTAAGACTTAACTTCAGACTTCATTGTAATGAAAATCAATCCTGAGGCCGTACGGAAGTGAGGCACTTAATGAGCAAGGGTGGCGACAGTGATAGGTCCTCACCCTGGGAAGCCGTCTGCACACTGTCTGATTTATGAACACTGGGTTTTGGATACAGCTCAGTGGGCAGAGTGCTTGCCTAGCACGCACAAGGTCCTAGAATCCAACCGCAGCTCCACAGTGGCCAAGCTTCGCGTATGCCTGTAATCCCAGCACTTGGGAGACGGAGGCAGGAGGATCAGAAACTCACGTGATCCCTCTGCTTGAGACTAGCCTGAGCAGCATGAGCCCTTGTCTCAATGCAAGAAAATGAATAGGTTAATAAAATTTTAAAACATTAATGAAGACCTTGGTGGAACTCCGAGTCCATATATTTCAGCTTTCTATATGTCTTCATTGACGACATCTATAATTACTAATTTGGAAAGATGAAGTGCCAGTCTACAGTCTGGTGACCTGGCCCCAGGGCAAGTGAGATGACAAGAGGCGATAACACGCTCACCCCGTCACCCTGCTTTTTCTATGGACTCACCGGCAAGGCCCCTAAACACTGACTCCCTCCCAGATGGACTGGTTGGTCTCAGTAGCAAGACATCATTCTCTGCTCTTGGGTAAAATAGGATCACTGACTGTTATGTTTGAAATAACAGAACAGAGGGTCCATGTCAAGGGCATCACCAGTTACCAACAGAACTGTCTTGCTTAGTCACTTCTGCTTCTGCCTCGCCTTCCACCGCCCGAAGCTCAGCTTCCTTAAGCTACGTAGAATCAGGGAGAATTTGGAGATGGTCACCATGTATTATGCACCTGCTGTATGATCTACCTCCCAATGGTGGCAACAGCAGCCGCAGTCAACCCCGTATAATTGTAGCGCTGTGCTTACCATTTCATCTCAAGGCGGTCTTTACATTAATTTCCTGACATATGCTGCAGTATTCTCTTCTTATAAATGAGGATTCGGGAGGTTTTATAATCTGCCCATGGTCACACAGGTCATAAGCATGAGGCGGAGCTCACCTAGGAAGATGGTTCCCAAAATCCACCAGGATTTTTTTTTTTTTTTTTTTTTTTACCAGTGCCTATCATGGACACTGCTGTGTGTGTGTGTGTGTGTGTGTGTGTGTGTGTGTGTGTGTGTGTGAGAATGCCTGTGGGTGAGCAGACCAGAGGATCTATCTTGGGTGTCATTCCTCAAGAACTATTTACCATGCGACACCATGCCTGGCCACCATTTGTTTTTAAGACAGGGTTACTCACTGAAACTTGTGTCTCCCCAATTAGGCTAGTCTGGCTGACCAGGGAGTCCCAGGGATCTGTCTCTACCTTCCCAGTACCTGGATTACAAGTGTACCTTGCCAGGATCAAGTTTTTCACATGGGTTCTGAGGATTGGATTCGGGTTCTCATGCTCACAAAGCAAATACTTTACTGACTGAGCCATTACCCCTAGCCCTGCTTTTGGGTTCTCTGGCATCCTTTGAGAGGGAGAACTTCCCTTTGCCTGTTCCACGGCTTCTTCTATCAGGGCTGTGAATCAAAGGGCCCTTGTCCATAGTCTCAGCATGGAGACGGGGTGGTCACTCAGAACTCTTCCTGGGTGGATAAACACATTGTGAAAGGCACTCTCCTCCTGGAGTTGCTGAGCAAGGTCTGCTGGGGCTGTGTTCCCCATCATGCACATGGAGCCCCTAGGCAGTGGAGGAGTGTGAGACCTGCAGGTAAAGAGAGACAGGAGCTAGAAAGAAACTGTGACAGGGATGATAATTGGCCCTTGGGAATCCCTAGTTCCACTGCAAAGCCCCTGAGTTGGTTCTGTTTGTTTCCACTTGGACTATGTGGCCCTCCCCTTGTAGAGACACACACACACACACACACACACACACACACACACACACACCTGAAATAAACCTGGGCAAACAATTCTTTCCCCAAGAGCCACAAACATCTGACGAAAACACCAGCACCAGGTATGAGAAATCTTTTTGTATCAGATATCATCACATAAAACTATAACTGAACAAAATACAGAGAACAGCTGCTCGTGGGATTCCAGCCCCAATGGATACGTCTACAATTCCTGCACCTACGGCTCAGAGAACATCGCAGAGGAAGGGACAGAAAGACTGTAAGATAGAGAGGACTGGGAAGTCTGCCGTGAGGTCTTGTCTCTTATAAATGACAGGTAAACTTCGCTCGTGATACTGCGACACTCTGGCTGCCTAAACCAGACCTGCGCAATGACAGCGTATCAACAGACAAGCTAATGTGAAGGGGAAATCTCACAGGGCCCCAGCTCTAAATTAAGAACTTCAGGCAGCTAATGATTGTTGTAGAGAGGAGAGTTACTCTTCCCCGGGGATGAGCCCTCAAATCGGCTATTCAATACCCAGTGGTCAGTCTTGAAATGATGCAACACTAAACGGACTCAGCAGGCTGCATTTACATATTTATGCTTCTATATGTAAAATAACAAGAGAAAAAGAGACCGTGTATTTGAGTAAAGAAGGGGGGGCATGGGGAGACATAGTAGGGGTTGGAAGGAGGAAAGGAAAGGGGAAACATGATGTAAGTATATTTTAACTAAACTATTAAAAATAGAAAAAAGATCAGGGAGCCAGTGACCCTCTTGCCACAGCTGCATGCTGTTTTCCTCTCACACTTTTTGCATGTTTTGCCGTTCTCTGTTGTTTTGTTATTGTTTTCTGTTTGTTTGTTTGTTTTTGAGATGGGGGGGCCTTACTATGTAGCCCAGGCTTACCTAGAATTCACAATCCTCCTGCCTCAGTCTCCACAGAGTGGGGATTTCAGGTGAGCCCCACCACACAGGCCACTCTTGGCTTAAATTTCTTTTATTGCAGTTTGTTTTGCATGTGCGGGGAGCAGAGGACAGTTTATGGTATTGGGTCCTCAAAATGGCTCAAATAGACACCGAGAGAGAGATATGGACACACAAAGCAGTTTGTGTCCTCAGAGTGCATTCTGGCACACCAGGGTCAGCCGATTAAAAAACAAAAACCAAAAACCAAAAACATGGCGACCCCAAATGCGACCACATGGGCCTTTTAAATAAAACAGGCAGTGGTTATGGGATCTCTCTGATTGGTCAGGATCTGAACACTGGATTGGCTCGTTACTTCTCACGGGAAAGTGAGGGGTTTCTGGGATTTTATGGGGAAGCAGAGAGACGAGGTCAGAACCACCCACCACTAGGGGACGCTGGTCCTCACATATGGGTGTCAGTTTTCTTCTTTCATCATGACCTGAGTACTGAACTCAGATCGTCAGGTTTGGCAGCATGTGCCTTTAACTACTGAGTCCATTTCATTGACCACACTCTTGGCTTTTAAAAAATTTATTTTTAGCTATGTGTCTATGTGTGTGTGTCTGTGTGGGTGTCCTTAGAGGCCTGAAGCACCAGATCCCCTGGAGCTGGAGTTACAGGCAGTCGTGAGCTGCCTGACACGAGTGCTAAGAGCCAAACTCTGGTGCTCTGCAAAGCAGCAAGTGCTCTTTCACTCTGAGCCATCTCTCCAGCCCCCACTTTTGGATTTATGAACAGCCTACATCTGCCCAGTCCAACCATCAAAGAAGGTCCAGGGGACAGTAGTCCTTCTTCGGTACATTTGCTCAGACTTCCACCTGTACCCCTCTTCCTCTACATTTGCTCTGATGTTCACACTCTTAGAGCGTAAGGATTAGAACTCAGGTTCACAGGGCCCATCTGAAGCTGCTCTCCGGGTTCCGCCACCTGCTTCTGACAGTTATCAACTACTGCAGTGATGCTAACAGCCGCCACATGAAATCCTCCTTAGACATGTACCTTCAGTGTCACAGCACTTCCATGACGTAAGTTTTACTTCTATGCCTCTTGACAAATGAAACTGAGGGAGAGAGATTAGTCATTTGCCTATGACCATCTGCTGGCAAGTGGCAGCCGAGGACCTTATTGTAGCAAGACCCTCAACCTCTTCTCACAGGCTGAGGCCGAGGACTCTCAGGCCTTGTGGTCCTCAGCTGTGGGCTATGCACCTGCTGTGACGAGCTCAGATTCCCAGGTAAGATTATCCCCCCACTGCCCTTCTCCAGAGTCTCAGAACCCCAGAAACTAGAGGACTTAAGGTCCTATGGTGCCCTCAGATCTCTCTTCAGAGGGGGCCCTTGCTCCTCCAGCTGCCCGCAGGGGAGAGGGTCACAGTAGAGATCTTCCCAGGATTTGTCCTGATAATGAGATCCATCTGGCTAAGGCCAGGCTCCCTTTCTATGAAAAGTCCACATCCCAAGATTGTTCACTCAAAGGCCCCAGTGGGTTCTCTTTGGGAGATGGACCCCAAGGAACTGGGTGAAGCTCTCTTCTACTGCTTCTCAGATCCACTCCCATCTCCCCAATCTTTTTCTTTCACCATTGACAGAGCCAAGCACACCTCAATAAATGTGTACACTGTGGCCCCAGAACCCAAGTGCCAAGACTCCAGCCTAGCCCAGAAGTCAGCTAAGTGGCCCTGGCCTGGCCTTGTGTGGCATGGAGACTCAGGCAGGATGTAAGCTCAAGATTCCCTGGAATTTCTATTTTCCTAGCCATCTGGTTTTTGGCTCTTCTGCCTTTGGTGTCACTGTGTTAAGGGGTCTTGCTTGTACCTTCAGCAAAAAGCAGGGTAGCATTTCTGGGTCAGGCCTTTACCTACTTTACCAATCTTACTGGCCCCAGGATACCTACACCTGGGGCCGACTTCCGTTATCACATCCCCGTGGCCCTCCAAGCATGTTGGGCAATGGGACCACCTCAAGTGCAGGTCCATGAAGCAAACGACAAACAGACCCAGGGGGACTCTTGGCTATGTGGATCTCCTAAAAGAATACCTACCCCAGGTTGGGCTCAGTGTCCAACCTGCCCTCTTGGGCTCAGATTCTTGTGCCTCCATGTTGGGTGTCAGAAGCTTCTGACAGTCTCTGGTCTCCCCTCCTCATCCTGTAACTGTGTGGCTGCCTTCCTATAAGAAACTGGCAGTGAAGCCCTCCTGCTCGTTGCCTCCCACTCCCCACTGCCTTCCATGATTCAAATGACTGCAGCCTGCACACCCATACCTGCCCCAGCTGGCTGCAATGGAAAAGATCATCCTTGGCCATGAAGCAGCACTTGCTGTCCTTGGAACCGGGCTCATTCTCTTCCCCTCAAACACCTTGTCCAGGAAGCTCTTCCCCATCCAGAGAGAGGATTATGAGTCCTCCGTCACTTCACCTGGGCCTTGCTTCTATAATGGCCACCTGCTGATAGGCAGCTGGGAGAAGACATCCTGCCCACCTTAGTCCAAGCACAACATCAAACCATTGCACGTCATTCTTGCCTGGAGACAGTGGTTCCAGATTGTGAGGAGCCAGACCGACCTAAGACTTGCTCAGAGTTCCTAAGGAAAGGACAAAAGGAACTTCAGTTCCGTGTTTTTGTCCAGGAATGGACTTGGCAAGGCCCATCCAGGGCTGGAGCCAATGCCTCAAAGGAGTCACGGTTGTGACTTCTGGGGACCCAACTCTTCCTCCTGGGCTGCGGTTATCAGTCCTAGGTCAGCTCTGTCTGATGTATCTGGTGCTCTCTTTGCCAGCCTTGTTTGACTTGGCTCTCTGTTGACCTTGGCCATTTTCTCTCTGCAAATAGTATAAAAGATGCTGTACTCCTTATAAACTTCCTTGGCATACGTCTTCGACTTATGGGAGACCTCCTGGTACCAGCTATTGCTTTTGTCTTCTTTAATTCTCGTCCCTGGTCCTCCTATTCAATACCTCACCATTCAGGACTCTTATTCCTGTGGGTTGGAGTCCCAGAATCTTTCTCTCCTTTTCTCCCTGCCTTGCCATCTATCTTTATGTTCCTGAAATAAAAACAGCTGGAGCCAAGGGAAACCATCGCAAAGCATTGTTTTATTGTAAAACAAAGCAAAAAATGATATATTGATACTCTCCCCTAAATCATATCTTGGTCAGGACTGGGGAAATGACTCAATGGGTAAAGCATTTGCCTTGTAAGCTTGAAGGCCCGAGTTCAGCTCCCAGAATCCAAGTAAATGCCAGGTGTGGTAGAGGGGCATCTGCAGTGTTGGAACACCTACAATGAGAGGATCAGATGGCCATGAAGCCCAGTGTGCACAGGGGCAAACAGCAAAGGGACCCTGCCTCAGATGAACAGGAAAGTAAAGGCATCTGTGCCCACACACAGACCACGGCGTGAGCATGTCTGCACTTCCAAAGTAGAACAATCCCCTCTCCCACCAAAACAAAACTGAAGGTTGACCTTTCTGCCACCATCAATTGCCAATGTTAAATTAAAAAAGAAAGAAAACTAAGGTAAAGCTCCAATAAAAATGAGGTCCCTACCTTCACCCAACACCCAAGAACAATTGTGATTTTGAAATGCTGGTATTCGCAGAGTGGCTGAACCCGGAGACGAGAGTGACCCTATTAAAATACAGTGTGGTACCTGTAAACCAAGTACGAGCAACAACAAATACACAGACAGATCCTGGAAAAAGGATCGCAATGTTCCTGAAGGAACTGGAGCTTGGTGTGTCCGCTGAGGGCCTGCCACTCCCCTGGCTGTCCTAGACTCTATGGATGCTGCCACCTTCCTCAGCCAGGCAGCTCGGGTCACTGTCTTGCCCTTTGCCTAGTGCCCAGAGGCTTAGCTCTGCAGACAGTGAGATCATTATGTCATTGCCTAGGCTGAAAGAAAAAAAAAAAGATTGTCTTGAGTCAGGCTTATTTTCTCCGTGCTTCCTTGGAGCCTTGTTCTCCAGACTGGAAGTTTCTAGTAGATAACAGAGCTTGGCTGCCCCTGGGAAATGATGAGAAGAGAGCGGGCTCAGAGAGATTTGCAGAGATCGCAGTAGAGAATCTGACTCATTGGACCTGTGCCTCCTCCTCTGGGCTTTTGCCCTCTGCTCAGTGTAAAGAGGCAGCTCTCCAGATAAACAGCCCTATTTTCTGGCTGGCTGTGGTGTTCTAGAAGGTATCTGGTGGTGAGGAAGAAGGGTCTTGTCTCACTTTCTGTAACAAACTGAAGTCCATACTGACACGGGAGCTCCAGAGCGCAAGGACCTGAGTTTCACCTTCAAAGCTCACGTTAAAAATTGTGGTATAGTCTCATAATACCAGGACTGAGGAAGCAGGAACAGGTGGATCCTTGAGGTTTGATGACCAGTCACTAAAGCCTCACAGGCAAGCCCCAGTCCCAGTGAGAGGTCTTGAAAAATAAGGTGGATAGGACCGATAGGTTGGCCTCTGACCCCCACACATATGTGCATGCATTTCCAACCACCCCTCGCACACATGCACAAATAAATATAATAATAAAATATAATGACCTTATATTTTCAAAGGCCCTGTACGTACACACTTATTCAAGTACGTGAAAGACTAGGGAGATGGTTTATTGGGTAAGAGTGCTTGCTATTTGAGCATGAAGACCCGAGTTCAAATCCTAATAGTCATATTAAAATCCAGGCATGGCTGTGCATGGCTGCACCTCTGGCATTGTGGGATGGAGATGGGTGGATCCCCTCAGCCACTGGCAAGTCAGCCTCATGGAAACAAGAGAACAAAAAGTTTCTGATTTAATGAGATTCTATCTCAAGGAAATAAGACATAAAGTGATAGAAAAAGGCACCTGACATTTTCACACCTTTGGTGTGGAACACACTCACCTGCATGCAACACACACACACACACACACACACACACACACACACACACACACTCAGGCACCTTGACCCTTCAGCTCTCACTCCAGGCCCAACACCTGTGATGCAGTCAGCATGCTCATCCTCCAGGGACCCTTCTTCACATGGCCTGTCCTGGAGTCTTGGGCTGACTCAAAAGAAGGCAAGAGCTCAGGCATAGAGAAAACACCACACATCACTGCTGGCTCTCCAGAGGAACACAGCTTTAGGGGGTGTGTGGAGTTTGGACACACAGAAGTGATGACACGGGCGTAAATCAAGGTTGTCACCATGCTAGGCTCCTCCAGCCACAAAGCAGGGCCACAGTGGATGCTTGCATGTAAAGGCAGAATTTCAGAAGGCCTCTCCTTGCTTCCCCTCACCTTCCAATGCAGGGTTCCCTGAGGGCTAGGCCATCGCTGCACACCACATCTCACAGGCAGTTGTAAATTCCCATGTTTGCTGGGAATTGAACCTGAGCAGTAAGGTTCTTCAAGAACAGTAAGCTCTCTTAACTGCCCGACTATGTTTCCCACCCCTGAACGTTTTTTTATTATAAGGGTTTTATTTTACTGAAACAAAGAAAACAAAACTACGTTTTATAGGTAAGTGTATAGGGATGGCCGAATGGACCCCCATTTGCTCTTTCTGATCATTGGAGCACTGCCAGCTGAGTGATTCACCGTGTGGCTCAGGGACCTGACACTCAGCTCTCCTGGAGGCTTTGCTATAGTTCAGTTTCCTCTGTCGGCATTCCCCAGTTTGATAGGTTCCATTTTTTGTTGTTGTGGTCGTGGAACATTTGTTAGGATGGAAGGATTATTTTACAACACGTTTTTTAAGTGTGTGTGTGCGTGTGTGTGTGTATGGTATGTGGTGTGTGTGCACATGTGCAGTTGTGCCTGACCACCTGTGTGCACTCCTGTAGAGGCCAGATGCTGTTGTCAGGAGTCTTGCTGGGTTTCTCACTGAACCTGAGCTCACCATCTCACCTACACCGGCTGGTCAGCGAGTCCTCATACCCAGCTATCCACCAGACCCTACCGCCCGGTGCTGGGGTTACAGACACGATGCTGCACCTGTCTCTTATGAGGTGCTTGGCATATCAACTGTGGTTCTTGTGCTTGTGCAGCAAGGACTTGAGCCAGTGCCCCAGTCTACAATGTGTTTTCTTGACTTAAAATGTGTAAAGCTTTATTTTATTATCCATTGTGTATACCCATGTGTGTGTGTCTGCAAGTTGCATGTTGGGTGCCCTTCGGGACCAATAAAAGATCCTCAGCTCCCCTTGAGCTGGATTTGCAGGCGGTTGTGAGCTTCTCTATGTGGGTTCTGGGAATTGAACTTGGGTTCTCTGGAAGACCAAGTGCTTTTAACCACTAAGACACCTCTCAAGCCCAGATGTAACGTTCTGATGTCTTTACCTGCCAGCAGAGCTTCTGCAGCAGGCCGTTTCCCTGACTACCGTGGGACAGTCACTCTGGTGTTTTCTGACTTGTACTTAGAGTTCCTGCCAGGATTTGCTTCCCCAGGCATTTCACACAACCCTCACACACTCCTCCCACAGAGGTTTCCATGCAGAGGTGGGGACACAGGTGAAGTTAGAAGTCAACAAAGAGTCACCATGCAGGATGAATAGTCCAATTCCCACAAACACCCTCCAAATCCCCCAGCCAACCTCTCCCTGTTCATCTTATTCCTCCTCTCCCTGGTGGCGATGCTGGGCCTGGGCCTTGTCTGTTTCCAGTTTGCCTTACATAGAGGACTCCTTCATGTGTTTGTGTTGCCTGCCCCACTAGCTCCTAAAAAACACCTGGGACAATATATCTAACATTAATCTGACATTTCTATATGTATAGTAAATATACGCCTCCTATGTTTCATTTTTAGCACAATTATATTTGTAAAACCTCTGAAACAATTTGAGTGCTTAATATTTAACTGTTCAGTAACTGAGTTAGTGAATGTTGGTTCAGCCAGTGTCTGGAGCACCATTCAGGAGCTAATGACCATGACTACAAAGGTAAAACCATTTACGACACGACAAGCTTAAACTTTAAAATACCAGGTAAAACTATACATATTATCTATCAAAACTATGTAGAAATTAGAATTCTGCCCAAAAAGACACAAAAAAGACAAACTATAAATTATATGTTCTTAGGACTTGAGTTTAACATTGAGAGAGTCGAGACTGACTGTCAATTTGATGTAATTTAAAGTAACAGTGGAAAGAAATCTCCGGGCGTGTCTGTGAGGGGTTGCCTAGATCCATTCACTGGGGTGGAAGAGCCACCCTAAGTATGGACAGCTCATCTATGGGCCATGTCCCACACTGAATAAAAGGAGAAGGTGAGTCGGGCACAGCGTTAATCTCCCTCTGCTTCTTGACTGTGGATGCCCTGTGACCAGCTGCCTCCCGCTCCGAGGCCTTCCCTCCATGATGGATTGAACTTGCACACTGAGTCCAAATAAACCTTTCCTTTCTTAATTGCTTTTGTCTTTTGTCAGGTGATTGTCACAGCAACAAGATAGCAACAAATATAGGAAATGGTGAGTAATGATGTATTACTTCCCTTAGGGTTTTCCTGTTGTGGAAGTTTAGTTTTAGTTACGTTTAAAATGGTATTTTGTGGACTGGGCAGAAGGGCTGCCCAGGTCTTGGCATTTTGTATTGTCTGCAGGTGTTGGCTTTATGCAAAAGATATTTGACTGCTCATGTGGTATCAATAGAAAACCCGAAGATTTTAGGGATCAATAAAATCCCCTGAGATGAGACACTCAGGATTCTACTGTTCAGGATGGCGCTTGCCATGACAGTGGTTCCCTCTGCTGAGGTCTGGCAGGGTTTGCACCTATGAGAATGCCTCTGTGTCTTCTTTGGTGAGGCACCACAGCAATGTACAACAACAAATGGTGCCCAGTGTGGGGTAGAACCAGAGAAGTGATCCACACCCTTTGGAGGAGCCCAAGAGATCATGAGCGAAGTCCAGATAATTGGACATTGATAATGTTTTTTGTTGTTGTTGTTTGTTTATTTGTTTGTTTGCTGTCCACAGACAGCATAAAAAGCTTGATAGGTGTTTGGTTTCATTTGGTCCTGTCCTTGTGAGTAGTCTTCTTATAAATAGTTTGGCTGGTGTAGTGTTAAATTGTGTTGTAGAGATAAAGCAATTTTTTATTGTCTTATACAGAAAGGAGGAAATGTTTGCAGAAGTTTATTTTTAGTTATGTTTAAAATGGTGGTTTTATGCACTGTTGGGAGAAGGGCTGCCTAGGTCTTGGCATTTTTGTATCATCTGCAGGTGTTGGCTTTGTGTAAAAGATGTTTGATTGCTCATGATCTGCATGTGGTATTAACAGAACACCTTGAGGAGATTAGGGATCAATAAAAACCCCTGAGATGAGACACTCGGGGTTCCGCTGTCCAGGATGGTGCTTGACTTGATAGTGGTTTCCTCTGCTGAGGTCTGGCAGGGTTTGCACCTATGAGAATGCCTCTGTGACTTCTTTGGTGAGGCACCACAGCAGGGTACAACATTTTCTCACATTTTGAAACTTTATTAGAGATTTATGTATTTCATAATTAAAGTTTTTACTTGTTTAGAATTCATTTTTTTCCCTGAAGACAGGAAAGATAAATTTGGCTATAACCTAATTTGTAAGTAAACAAACGTTTTGGGGAACAACTGCTTCTGGCCCCTACTTCTCAGTTCTGTGCTGTTGAAGATGAAGGCTGCCTGGCTCTGTTGGCTACTGGCAGGGTGCAGCCCACAGAGAAAGCATCAGTCTGTCTCTTAGCAAGTGGGAGGGACAGTGATGAGAAGTCCCCAGTGTCTTGAAGCTTTCACATCAACTCCACACACAGAATTCTATCACTTTCTGAAGGAAAAGCCGTCCATCACAGGTTCCCAAGGGACCTGGTACCACCACTGGCCAGTGGCATAAAATGAAAGTCACTCTGACCAGAAAGCCACTACCTTCCTCAATGCCTAGTGTCTATAGGCACAACGTATGGGGAAACTCTGGCTTTGTCCTGAGCACCACAGGGTTGTAGGGGAGTTACCTCGTGACCCGTCTGGCTTCACATTCTTTTCCTCTGTGCCTGTCTTGTTCTATTCTTCGGTGTGTATATGTGTTGTTGCTGTATATGTGTGTGCACATGTGTGTATGGTATGTGCATAGTGCGTGTAGGTCCTAGGACGACATCAGGTGTCATCCTTCATGTCCTATCCAGCTTTTCCTGAGACAGTGTCTCTCACTGGCCTGGAAATCATCAAGAATGCCAAGCTGACTGGCCAGCAAGCCCCAGGGAGAAACCCTGTCCCTGCTGCCCCAGTGCCAAGATAACAAGTATGAACTATCATGCTCAGATGTATTTGTTTGTTTGATTTTGGATTCTGAGGACCCAACTCGAGTCAGTATGCTTGCAAGTCAAGTCCTTTACTGACTGAACTATTTTTCCCACACTGCCTCCTGTCTTGTTTTTGGTTCTGTGGTCAATGTGGAGAACAGGGAAGACTTACTTGATAGAAAACTTCTAATCCCATCCACACTTTATCTCCTTCCTCTTCTCTCACTCTTCTTAAACCGTTTTATAAGGTCTGATGTGAAACGTCCCCCACAGGCTCATGGTGCCGAACTGGTGGCATTGTTTTGGGAGATTGGGGCAGGAGGCATGGTTGGTGGAAGTCACCGGGCCCCAGTCTTTGAGCAGGATGGCCTAGCCCTGCTTCCAGGTGGAGCTCTCTCCATTCTGTCCGCCAAGATGTGAACAAGCCTCCACCATCACAGACCAAGCTGTGTAAGCAGGCATGTCGTCTCCATTGTGAAACTCTCAGCAAAAAGAAATGCCCTTCCCTTAAGTTTCCTTGTCAGGGATCCTGTCACAGTGATTGGAACTGGTGTTCTAGGGGTCGTGCTGAACACAAGGTCAAATCAGGCACAGCCTTGGTCCTCAGGGAGCTTGGGCCCCTACTCCTTCCCAATGAAACAGTGGCTCTCTGCAGCAACAGTAGCATCCAGTGGATGCTTGTTGGAAATGCAGGCCCTCTGGACCTGGGTTCACTCATCATCTGGATTTTTAACAGATCCCCAGTAAGCACACGGTCGGGTAAGATGGACTGTCTACAGGGTTTCACAGGACACGCCTAATTTCTGCAGAGTGTAATTGTGATCAGGTTCTGCCTTGTCATTAATATTTAGCGCTCATGGACAATCTGAGCTTATTACAAATTCCACCCAGAGTCTCTGTGACTGTCACAGGATTCTCAGGCTCAGTCATGAGGACAGTGACTGCCCAAGGGAGTGGGAAGTCCCTGTAGCTGTCCAGCTCCAGCCTGGGAGGCTTTGTGGAAGGGGGCCAGCAGGAAGGGACATGAACAAAGGGGGAAGTGGACATCTGTTTCTGCAGAGGAGCTGCAGGTGGCCAAGCACATGAGAGGACAGCAGCTGCACCAGAGCCTGAGAAAGCAAGCTTCAGAGGAACACTTTCAGGTAGTCACATCTGTGATACACACCTTCTTCTTGGGCTCCAAACGCCGAATGGCTCTTCTGCCTCCTGAGTCTACGTAATGTCTACACATGGTCACTGAGCAGGGGAAGTCCTTCAGGGCACTGAACATGCCAGCAGCCTAGGGACAATGACTTCTATTTGTCCCCTCCCCTGTACTCTACAAAAGGAAGGGTTCTTAGAACCAGCATGAGATTTTATATTACTTATTCATGTAGAGAGTGTGTGTGTGTGTGTGGTGTGCATGTGTGTGAGTGTGTGCATGTGTGTGAGTGTGTGCACGTAGTATGTCCAGGCAGACTGGCCAGGAATGGAGACTAGAGAACCAGAGTGAGTGATTTGTATTCCCAAACAGGAGCCTCAGTTCTGACGTGTACACTGCTCTGCAGGGCCAGAGGAGAGTCATCTCTAGTGACACCCTAAACCCGGGTTCCCTTTCACCCAGTGCAGGTGGAACACAAAAATACCCCTGTAGGCATGTTTCCTACAGAGGGGAGGGAGCTTTCTGTCATGGGAAAACCTGTTTAAATAAAGACACGGCGCGGGAGGGGGGGGCGGACGGGACAGGGGGGAACAACTAGGCTTCACCCAGAGTCATCTGTGTGGACACCGTGCCAAGCTGCCTCTGGGGAGACTGGAGGGAAGTGTCACCACCCTACAGCACACACAGGGAGGGAGGTGAGCCCAGGGAGAGTGAAGCTCCCCAGTTTCTCCTGTGAGAAGGCCAACAGGCTGAGCCAGCCTGGCAGCTGCCCCCTGAGTGACATGAACCTCTCCCTTCAGAAACCCTGCCCATCCTGCTTCCTGCAGTAGCCACTGGGGCACCTTGCCTACCTCTCAGCCAGTTTTATTTTCAAGCTGCCCAAAAATAACAACATTTGATACGAGGGCTCTGAGGCTTTAGCTGTGGTCGTGTTTCTAAATTCTTGACTCAAGGACTATAAATGAGAACTAACTCTCCCCCCCCCCTCTCTCTCTCTCTCTTTTCTCTCTTCTCTCTCTCTCTCTCTCTCCATCTCCCTCCCTCCCCTTCTCCCTCTTCCTTTCCCTCTCCTTCTCTCTCCTCCCAGTCAGGCTATTTTTCCCTTCTTGACATGTTGGGAGAACCCCAACCAAGGGATCAGGGCTTAATGGGCCACAGGATATTAATAGTGGTGTTGAGACCGTAACACAAGGCTCTTTGTACCACCACATACTGAGCCTTGGGCGGGGGGCCGGGTGCCTCCAAACAGCCCAGAGAGCACGCCAGTGTGGGGCTGCGTGTGGGGTGAGCCTGCCTTGCTGAGCACAGCCACATTCTCCGTTTGTCCACTCCACATTCCACATTCCACGGCGAGGATCTATTTCCAGCTTTGCGAGTACACAAGACACCCTATTCATGAAATGCATGCTGGGAAACATTCTTCCCTGCGGATGTTTGTGTGCTGCTGGGAGCTCATAGACATTAAGCAAATGCAGGCAGTGTGCAAGCCAGGACCTGGGGCTCTGAGCTTTCCGTCTTTGCCATTTGCTCCTCTTCTCCGTATGCAGTAAATTCCCTCTTCTTATCCCTAAAATGGGAATAAATAACCATTCATTGAATGTTGGCTCTGAGTGATGGTGACATTGGTTTGGAAATGAAGAGACTTGGGCTGGCAAGATGGTTTGGTGGGTAAAAGCACTTGCCACCGAGCCTGACCAACTGAGTTCAACTCTCTGGACCCTGGTAGAAAGAGAAAGACCGTTTCAAGTTCTCTGACTTACACACACACACACACACACACACACACGCACACACCACAGATAATAACGGGATAATAATTTTCAAAAAGACTGGAGAGATAGCTCAGTAGTTATGAGTGCTTACTCCTGTTTCTCAGGATGCAAGTTTGGTGCCCAGCACAAACAATAGGCTCATAACCACCTGTAATCCTAGGTTCAGGGGATACAATGCTGCTGGCCTCCAAGGCCTCCTGAATTCACATGCATGTATGCACACATATACAGGTAATTAAAAACAAAGTAATTCTTATTTTTAAAAAGAAAATGAAGAGACGCAATTCTTGCTTTGAAGCTCTCTTTAAATGGGAGCTATTATCTTAATTAAACTACATTTTCATCATGGGGCCAGTTCCTTGGTGAGTTGACTGGAAGGAGCCAAATGCTCCATTAATTTGCTAACAGTGGTATTTGGAGACCCAGGGGTGTCAGGAACACTGATTCGCTGCGACAGAACCGAGTTGCACTTCTGGGTGATTGTGGTGAGCCTTGGGTGGCATTACGAGGGATGTCAACCTCTCTGTGACAGTAACATTCATCTGCTCCAACAGAAGTTCTGTCACCGCTCGGGAAGGGGCCAGGCTGAAGGGCATGTGACTTAGCAGTTGACAATTGCAATTATTCTCAGAAGTTTGTGGCCCAGAGTCAGTGCTAGCTACTAAGAAATGGGCTTCAGCAACAGAAAGCTCAGTTATAAGCTGAATGGGCAGGTTCTGGGCTCCTAGTGCTGGAGACGTGCTGAGGCCCTCAGGGGCAGCCTGGGGGCAGGCCACACAGGGTGTAAATTCTGAAATTTGGAAATTGTAAATTTGGAAATTGTTTGGAAATTGTAAATAAAGCCTCCACTGGCAGGAGCCTCTTTGTTTCGTGGGCTTGTCCTCCTGACAGGCCTACCTCTGGGCTGCTGTTTTGTGCCTCCCCAGACATGTGTGCATGTGGCATATGTGTGTGTGTGTGTGTGTGTGTGTGTATGTGTATGTGTGTGATGTGTATATGTATACTTGTGGCATGCGTATGTGTGTGCTGTGTGCATGTGATGTGTGTGTGTGTGTGTGTGTGTGTGGTGTGTGATATGTGCATGTGTGCTTGTGGCATATGTTTGTGTATGCTGTGTGCATGTGGTAGGTGTGTGTGTGTGTGATTTATTGTGTACATGTGTGAGTGTGGAGTATCAGGGTATGAGACGTATATGTGTGGTGTGTGTAGTGTGTGTGGTATGTATATATATGTATTGTGTGGTCTGTGGTAGGGTGGATATGTGGTGTATGTGTGGAGAGTAGATAGGGGAACACAAGGTTATGAGATGTGTATGTGTGGTATGTAGAAGGTGTGTGTTGTGAGCGTGTGTGTGTGAGGTATGTTTGTTGGGTGTGTGATGTATATGTTGTGTATATATAGAGATCGTGTGGGAAGAGTGTGTGTGTTGTGTGTCTTGTGTCTTATGTGTAAACCTGTGTGTAGAGTGTGTGTGTGCGATGTGTGTGGGAGGGTGTCAAGTGTGTGATTTGTGTGTATGGGATGTAAAGCATATATGTGTATTGTGTTCATATGTGTGTGTTGGGGATGGAGGGATGTGAGGTATGTGTATACATGTTGTATATGTTTTACGTGTGTATGTGTGTGAGGTGTATGTATGCATGTTGTATATGTGTGTTGGGAGTGTAGGAGGTATGGGGTGTATGTATTGTGTTTTATGTGTGTGTTGGTGTAGAAAGGATATGAAGTATGTGTATGTGCACTGTATATGCACATTGTATATGCATGTTGTATGTGCTGGCACATGTGTGTGTTGTGTGTTATATGTGCACATTGTGCTGTGGAAGTGCATAAGTTGTTAGACTGATCAGAAAACAATGAGAAAACACGGTCTTGCTGGGATGTAGAGACACTTCCTGAGTGATCCCACCTAAGGAGGTAGAAAGACTTATTCAGCTCATGCTTTCAGAGGGCTTTGTCTGAGGTTTCTTGGCACCATGCATGTGGACAGAAGTATGTATGAATGTTCTTTTGTCTGCGTATACAAGTGCATTTGACCAGCTTGCATGTAGAGGCCAGAAGGCGTTGTTCCTTAGGCCCTGCCCACCTTGTTAATTTTGAGGCTGAGTTTCTCACTGGCCTGGAACTAACCAAACAGCCTGAGCTGGCTGGCCAGAGAGGCCCAGGACATGACTGTCTCAGCCTGTCCAGTGCTCAGACTACCATACCTTTCCTTTTTGGGTTTGTTTGTTTATGTGGGTTTGGGGAGGTGAATTCCAGTCCTCAGGCTTGTGTGGTTAGTACTTTACCACCAAATAGACATCCTCCCTAGCCTAGACTGTGGATTCTTTGATGATGGACAGGAAGCAAAGAGGGACCAGATATCACCTTCAAAGGCACACTTCAGTGGTCCACCTTCTCCATCTGATGCCAGTTCCCAACACCTCCATTGTACCTCAAAATAGTGCTACCAGCTGGAAACAAAGCATTTCACATGTCTGTGGGGACATTTCACATGCAAACTATTACATGGATGAAATGTAGCACACTTTAAAAAACCACTCTACAAGGAAGGGCTCCCGCCACCTGACTCCTCTCCAGGCTACTGGAGAAACAGGGGGACACCTGAGCCGGTGAGGCGACCAAGCCTTCATTGTGAGGACAGGCCTTTTTGCTGACCTTGCTTGCCCTCCGCCACCATGCACCAGATTCTAGGAGCAGGAGGCAGAACTGTGGGAGACCTGGCCTCCACCTCCGAGTAACTCGTAAGAGCAAGGCACCTGGTGCAGAGTCCATGCCCTCTGAGTGGAGCCCTGTGCTTACCTTCTGGTTTTGCTATCTGTCTAGGACACAGGTTAATGGGAAGAAAAAAAAAATAGTGAGGTTCACTATATTGCAATAGGTTCGTTGTGTTAGTCACTGCTGACTTCTTTGGTTGCTGTGACAGAAGCAACCTAGGAAGGAAGGCTTTGTTTTGGCTCACAGTTGGGGCATGACATGGTGGCAGGAGCATGAGGTGGCTGGTCACATCACACCCACAGTCAGAAAGCAGAGGCAGAAGAATGCTGGTGCTCAACTTGCCTTCTCTTTTTAACTTAGTTGGGGTTCGCATGGGACCCGCATTCTGAGTGGATCTCCCCACCTCAATTATCCCAACCTAGAAATCCTCTCACAGATGCTCAGAGTTTTGTTTCCATGGTGATTCTCAGTCCAATAAAGATGAAGCATTGCCTTCATTAAATGATATTCATCCTAAAGCAGGAAGGTAAGAATGAACCCATTTTCTTCTGCCCTGTTTCCTACTAGCTTCTCTGAGGTTACTTCATAAACAGACCTTTGATGGCATCTTTAACCCCTTTAACTCCTCCTGTTGCTTGCCCTGTTCCTGCTGTGAGTTAGCAGGACAGACCTTTGACACCCCCTACCTTCTTGAGTCCAATTGCCCCTCCATTCATTTCATAGCCCAGATAGCTACTTGGCTCAGCTTCCATCCATGGATCTATGCCTTCTCCATGTGGGCTGGGAACTTTCTGAGGGCCTCGCCCCTGCCTTACTACCTCTGCCCTGGCACACAGCACAGCATGTGGGATACATGAGTGGTTGTGCCATGCATGTTATGCAAGGGAGTCAGTGGAGGAGGGAACTGGCAAACCTCACCTGTATGCACATATACAAGAGCAGCCCACAAGCTCTGGGCTTGTGGATGGAAGGACTGGATGGTCTTCTGTCCGCGTCTCCAGAGCTGTTGGTTCCTGACCATGAACTCTGGGCTGGCTTTGTCCCTGTGGAATCTTTCTAGACTCCCTGGTCTTCTGGACCCAGAGCTCCAGGCTCCATCCCACCTAGCTCATTTTCTGCCAGATGCTATTTGGCATGACCCACCCTGTCCCTGCCGAGCCCTAGGGGTTGGGGCAAGAAGAAGCTCTTGTTTCTGTCCAAGGCATGTCCCGGCTTAGTGTCATGGCATTCTTGCACACTTACCCAGACGTGTGTCATCTTCACTCTCATAATCTCAGAGTCACTCTCTCTGAACCTCCCCTTCCTGTCCACATCCTCGAAAACAGGGCTACTCTAGCCTCAGTTGTGCTCCTTGCATAGTCTTTCTCTATAGTTTCTGTCATACTGGGCTCCCTCACAGGCCACCGTCATGTTGGGCCACTGATGGGGTCCTGTGTCCCACCCATGCTCCAGTCTTGGCTTTGAGAAGGCCCACTTTACCCTGCACTTCACACTTAATAATTCACACATAAATGCATTTTATTTCCCATTACCTCTCATTGACTTTGGACTCTACATATAGTAGAATCTTCCTTCGTGACTCCCGCAAAAAACGTAATACTGTTTCCTCTGTGTATGTGATATACGTACATTGTGTAGTGTGCGCACTTGCTATTGCAGGGGTGTGTGTGTGTGTGTGTGTGTGGTCACTGTCTGGTATCTTCCTCTAATAGACTCCACCTTGTTTTTTGAGACAAGGTCTCTCACCAAACCTAAAGCTCCGAGTCAGCCCCTTGATGCTAATTTCTGGGTCACCTGCTAGTTCTCCTTGTCTCTCCCCTGGGGTCCACTTGGTTCCATCCTCTCTTGGAAGCCACCCTTTACCCTTCTGCTCCACTTCAACCTGCACTGTCTGAACTGGGCCACCCCCACCTGCTCTTGTGCTGTCATGGGTTGGATCTGTAACTTAGCGTTCTTGGAATTTTCAAAGTAGATTCTTAGTTCTGATTTTTATCTTGTGTTTATTCTGGCACTCGCCAGAAGGACGAATGGACGGAAATGATGCAATATTGAGTACTCACTTGGACTGATCTCTGCAGGTGGGAACTGTTCTAAGCATTAGTTCAGAACTACCCTAGGTATCTTGTTTATAGAAAATTGGGGATTAAAGTGGATATTTTTTGTTTGTGTTGGTGGCAGGCTCTAGCTTTTTGTTGTTGTTGTTGTGGGTTTTTGTTTGTTTGTTTGTTTGTTTGTTTTGAGATAGAGTCTTTTATTTAGTCCAGACCTTCCTGGAACTCGCTATGTAGACCTGGCTGGCCTCAGACTCACTGCCTGCCTCTGTTTCCTGCGTCCTGGGATTAAAGGCGTGCACCACCACGCTTGACAAACAGGCTTCACTTTTGTTTCTGCATTCTTCTTGCTCTGGCTTCCCTCATGGGCAGCTAATCTGTTCATCAGGCTACAAGACTGCCTGGTCTTAAAAACTCATATCTAAAATCCCCAGTGCCTCACATACAGAACGCATATGATAAATGTTTGTCAAATAAATTAGTTCATGAAACATCTGGTGTCCAGAATCCTTAAACTCCCATAGTATTTGTGTCAAACGCCTCCTTTTTCATTCATGCATGTATGAGAACACTGGCTATGTGTGTGCATATGAAAGACCAAAAGTTGACACAGGTGTCTTCCTCTATTGTTCTCCGCCTTAGTTTTTGAGGCAGAGTCTCTCACTGAACCTGAAGCTCAGTGATCCCAGCAAGCCCCTGAGAGCTTCCAGTCTTCAACCTCATGCCAGAACTGAGGTTATAGACACAGGCCACCTTAATTGACTTGTATGTGGGTGTTTGGGTTCCCGACTGAGTCATCGTCCTGGCCCCCTAGTTCCTTACCCTTAACTCCTAGTTGCCAACCTGCCGACGTCCCCTACAACAAGCAGTGCATCTGCCTGTGTATCACTGTTTTGTTTTTTTCTCCCTTCTTTGTCTCTATGGTGTCTCATCCAGTCTCTTCCTGTCCCCTTCAAAGTGATTTCAGAACATCCTCTTGTTAATGAAAGTCCCATGATTTTTAATTGCAATTATTGGAATTATCATATTTGCTATATAGCAGAGGCAATCCATGGAGAATAATCAGTGAGATGTGTAATTTATGAAATGATCTCTACTGCTCTAAGAAAAAAATATTAACACATAAATGAAAGATGAGATCACAGCTCCTTTTATCTGCACACACTTCTTTAACTCTCCTTACCTTCTGTACGGCAGCTTCAGAGTCAAGGTGTGAGGCCAGTGGCATCTATCCAAAAGCACACACTGTAGACTTTAAACCCCAACTCACACCTGTTCATGGGCTGATAATGAAAAGTGAGCACTAATGTCACATGACTGGGCACTGTGTACCTCGGAATCACTCTGTGTGTGCTCAGCGGGACTGGGGAGTCGCTGAGGAAATCTAAATGCAGACTAGGAGGATCAGTCAGTAGAGCATGAGGACCTAGATCCTCAAAACCCACAGGAGAAAGCTAGCGTGGTGGGTGTGTTCTTGTCACCTCAGTACAGACAGGAGCAGGGACAGACACAGGAGGATCCTGGGAGCTCCCTGACCAGCGAGTTCAGTGAGAGATTGTCTTAAAAATAAAAGTGGAGAGTGTCAGAGGAAGATATCCAGTGACCCCCCTCTGGATTCCACACATGTGCACACAGAGCCAATGAATGATAAGGAAGGAAGGTAAAGTAAACAGGCATTAATGATAGGAGATTTTTTAGCGGTCAAGGAAATGACAGTTACCAGAGAAAACCTTTGATCATTAATTATGATTTACAGGAAGGAAGGAAGGAAGAAAAGAAGGAAGGAAGGAAGGAAGGAAGGAAGGAAGGAAGGAAGAAAAGAAGGAAGGAAGGAAGGAAGGAAGGAAGGAAGGAAGGAAGGAAGGAAGGAAAAGAAAAGGAAGGGAAAGGAAGGGAAGGGAAAGAAAAGAAGAATCCAAACCCAAGGCAGGAAGAGGAGGTACATACTTCCCACTGGATACTTAGGTCTATGCACATTTTTAAAGCTCATAACCCTCGGTTCTTTGTGACAGCAATTCCACATCTTACTCAGCCCAGCTATCACCACAATTGGTTCATAAAGGCAAAACTGCCTAATCAATGGTCCAGAAATATCACTGCTGTGAGTGTAAATCCTTTCCCCATCTCGGGATCCCAGACTGACGGTCACATTGGTTCTTTTGTCTTGTTTTCCTGAAACTCGGAGAACAAAGACAACAGAAGCCTATGACTCCCATGTTAGTGAACCCTCAAAGGAAGAATGGGGGGTGGGACAACCCATAAGCCCAAGGATCAGACACTTAGAGGCCTGTTGTATGCTATAACCAATATTTCCTGACGTCCCCATTCTCTATGTATGAGATGAAGGACGAAAAATAAATCACTCTCAAATATTCAAAAGAAGAGGGTGGGCTTTCAGTCAGGAGGCAAGCATGCACACCACACCTGGACACCAGGACAACCTCTGCGCACCTTGCATGATAGATATGTGTGCACAAGCCATCGTGTGCTTTCTGGTGAAGGTGCCCAGTCTCCCTCCCCTGGCATCCCTGCAGCAGGTGTGTGCCAGAGTGTACCCAGACAGGGCAGCAAGAGGAAGACATGTAGACAGGGAGGGGCGGAGGAACCATCAATCTCCATCTTGCTGAGATGCGAATTCTGTCACCTCCACTGCCTTTTTTTTTTTTTTTAACAAAAACAAATTATAGATTAGAATCTAGGAGGCAGCCCTCTCTTCTCTAGGCTGCCTCAACATGTCTCCTTGACACATCCGTCCTTCACTCTTTGTCCCTACCAAGCCACCCTAATCAGATCTTTATGAGTCACTCTCTTGCTTCCAGTAGCTCCCGCTGGCATCCTGGATCCTTGAACTTGGCCTTTGCAGCACCTCTGCTTCAGCATTTGGCCAAGCACCACATTATCACCCTGCCTGTTTTCTCTTCAGCCGCACCAGCTGCTGACTTCACCCTGAATGATGCTCCTGTGTCCCAGGGCAGACCTTTAACTAGAGATGGGTCAGGGCAGTTCAGTCCCCATGTTCTGGGATTGTTTAGAGCAGGGCATACCTAAGCCAATCAGAGCAGAGTATCTTTTTGGTCACAGGGTAGAATATCAGGACCTAGCTAATCAGAAAGAAGATAAGGGCTCTCTAGCTCTGTTCTGGAAGGATGTTCTAGGATATAAGCACCATGGATGCAGAGTAGTTTATTCCCTTATTGTGTGACATGACCATCACCATCATGAAGCCAAGTTGCCATGGTAACCTTCAGAGACACTTGGGTCCCAATCATGGCAATGAAATACAGAACAATATGGTGCTAGCATGGTCTGTGGTTATATGGCTGTTAATAGTCCCTGGTAGAAAGGCCTCTCTAGAGTTTGCCTCATTTCAGTCACTGCTCCATTCTGTTGTAGCTGAATGTATTTTGGGGAGGTGCTAAATTATATAGGAGGTGGAAGGATGCAGTTGCCCAAGAGTCACCCATGTCCCAGAAGTCACTCACTGGTTCCCCAAGCTGAACTCAGATGGGATCCTTCCTTTGATCCATTGGTGTTCTCTCTGCTCACGAAAAGCCATGCAACATTAGAGAGAGTGCATAAAACCCAAAACAAGTGAGACCTGGACATCTGCTGACTTTTCTGCTGTGCTAGGTAATAGGAACCCTTTCCTGTTAAATCTGCCTAGAGAGGTGTCCTGTGAATTTGCACATGAAAGTATCAGAATTGATAGTGGGATGGAGATACAGAAAGGACACGAGAGAAAGGAAAGGAAGCAGGAAACATAGCTGTGAGGATTAAATTTATGTCATTTTTAGCTGGGCTAGAGTGCCCATTTGTTTGGTCGAACCTAGAAATTTCTGTGGAGGCATTTCAATATATTTACTTACTTACTTACTTATTATTTAGATTTCACTACTATTAATTGTAAATATTGACATTTAAATCGGTAGGTACTGAGCAAAGCAGGCTTCATCCAATCAGTTGAAAGCTATCAGAGCTAGAGCAAGGCTTCCCTCAGAAGGACTGGGCTTCAGGCTGACAGCACAGAAACATACCCGAGTTTGCAAACTTAACGCACTCAGCTCCTTAGGGAAACACCTGTATGTTACTCAATGTACAGACTGTGGGCTCTCCTCCCCCTCCCCCGCTCCATGTGTGTGAGCTCAAGGGCTTACACACATGTGCACACTTAGAGGACAGAGGAGGATGTCAGGTGTCCTGTTCTATCACTCTCTACTGTATTCCCTTGAGACAGAGCCTCTCCCTAAACTTGGAATTAGGCTGATAGCCAAGAAACCCCACCAGTTCTCCCCATATATATGAGCATTACAGATGAGCATGCAGCCAGCCTTGTCTGGGTTTATACGTATGTGCTGGGGCTTCGAATTAAAGTCCTCATGCTTACACTCTTCCCTACTGGTCCATCTCCTCATCCCTGTATGAGTTGGTTCTTTAAATCTCTCACCAAGTGTAGGTCTCACCAAGTGTAATTGCACTGGGGAGTCCTGGGTCCAAAGCCAGTTTGAGCTATGCTACAAAACTCTAACTCAAAACCCCAAAACATTTCAAAATAAAAAAGAGCCTGGGGTTGAAAAGATGACCCAGTGATTAAGAATTCACTTGTCAGCCGGGCAGTGGTGGCCCATGCCTTTAATCAGGAGACAGAGGTAGGTGGATCTCTGAGGCCAGCCTGGTCTATAGAGTGAGTTCCAGGACAGCCAGAGATGCAACAGAGAAATCCTGTCTCGGGGTGGGGGGTGGGGGTGGGGCGGAATTCACCTGCATCAGGTAACTCACAGCCACCTGTAACTCCTGCTCCAGGGGATTCAGTTCCCTCCTCTGGCCTCTTTGGGACACACACACACACACACACACACACACACACACACAAAACAAAACAACATATACTTAAAAATGAAAAAGGGTCCATGAGATGTATCAGTGGATAAAGGCCCCAAAGCCTGATAACCTGAGTTCAGTATCTGGAATTCACAAGGTGTAAGGAGAGAACTAACTCCTGCAAATTGTCCTTTGATTTCCACATCCCCACCATGGTGAAAGCCTCCTCTTTCTCCCCGAGGGGAGAAAAGGATCCAGGCATGGGAGCTCACACCTGTCATCCTAGCACTTGTGGGACTAGAGCAGTAGAACGGCACTGAATCTGAAGCCAACCTGGATTAAAGAGTAAATTCAAGGTCAGCGTGGATATCAGAAAACTCTAATGGGGCTAGAGAGATGGCTCAGCGGTTAGAACACTGCTGTTCTTCCAGTGGACTTGGTTCAAGTCCCAGAACAGATATATGTGTGGGCAAAATACCACACACATAAAAGAAAAATAAATAAATCCTTTAGAAATATAACAACAACAACAACAATAATCATAGGGTCTTTCTATACAGATG
This sequence comes from Cricetomys ansorgei, assembly GCA_026225945.1. NCBI lineage: Eukaryota > Metazoa > Chordata > Mammalia > Rodentia > Nesomyidae > Cricetomys > Cricetomys ansorgei. The sequence continues at coordinate 3,710,912 of JAMJFZ010000435.1, read as the reverse complement.
TATGTGTTATGTTGGCTCTCTTTCTCCTGAGAATCCAGTGACACCAGATTTGTTCACTGGGATAAGATGGGCCCTGGGACATTGATTTCAGGAGTGATGCTTTGGTAAGAGATGTCTTGAGGCTCCAAAGGTCTTAAACACGGTTCAGAAAAGAACCCAAGATAATATCATAGTGTCAGATTAGGTAGACACTGCAAGGTGACAGGGAGCCCAGGGCAGGCAAAGGGCCCTCACCTCAGGACCAGGGCTTATGGAAAGTTCCATTTCTAAAGGAGGCATGGGGGTTGGAGGGCAACCTGATGGGACTCAGGAAAGTTGAGGTGGAGGAAGCCTAGTGTCTTGGCAACATGGGACAAGAGAGGGAAGCAGTCAATGAGAGCTATGGTTTAAGGACCATGGAACCTTCTAGAAGTTTTCTTTCCAAGAGCAATGGATCTGGGCCTGGATGGAGAGGAGACTTAGTCACATGGGAACTCAGTGGTACAGAGTGATCCCAAGTGGAATTAGGGTGAGGCATCTGAGTCCTTCATGCCTGGATTGGTGTGGGGACTGGGCGAATGACTCTGTGTGGGACCTGGATGCCTAGGGCAGAGGTGTTTCCTCTAGGCACTCATACCCTTCATTGCTTCTCTCTGGACTGGGGGGAGGGGAGACCCCTATCTCCCCAATGTCTCTAAGGTGTCTTAAGTTATTTATTAGGAATCATAAAGCAGTGTTGGCAATCCTGCGAAACCCTGAACACAACTGAATTAGGACACTCGCTTTCATCGCTTCCCCATGCAGCACCATATGGACTCCAGCAGCGTTACTCCAGTCTTTGTCACTCCTTGTCCCTAGTGACCTCCCCTCGGGGCCAAGTGTAAAGGACAGAAGGAACCTTTGATCTGGCTTTTGGGGACCTCGTGGCAGAGATCCCGAGGAGTACTGCAGACACAAGACCCAGTAACTTCCAACTACAGCTGAACCATGAGAACCAGATACGAGAAAACTCTGTGTCTTTGGACCCCATCAAGGATTGGAAGTACAGTTATGTCAGAAAAGAGCTAATGAAGGGAGTTATCTTGACAATGGTCTCTGTGTTATAACTTATGCATAATGAGGAGTCCTAATTTGACTACTTGAGCAACATTTGGATGGGTAGATAACACCAGGTTAAGGGACAAGCCATCATGTCTGTGTTACTTTCTGGCTTGGGGTGCATTTTCATGGTTGCTGGTCTACCAAGTTGATGTCACCAGCCCCCTCTGTACCTGAGGGTCAGAGAGCCGAACTGGTGAGGCTGCCACATCTTGGCTTTTCAGCCTTGGAAACTGTGAGCTAAGGAGCTTGGGATGTTTCTCAGTTGGTAGAATGCTGCTAGATGCATGAGGTTCTGAGGTCAAACCCCAGTATCCTGTAAATTGGGTTTGGTAGTACACACCGATAACCCCACCACTTGGGAAGAGAAGGCATGAGGGTTGGAAGTTTAAGGTCATCCTTGGCTACATAGGGAGTTCAAAGCCAGCCTGGAATATGTGAGACCCTGTCTCCAACAAATTGAAAAACGACTGTGAGCTAAAAAGAAGTCTTTTCTGTATAAAGTACCCAGCTTTGGGTATTTGGTGAGAGCAATGGATAACAGTTTAATGCATATGCACACATAGATCACACACGAAGATCCTGAGGTAGGAGCATGCTTGGCAATTTGAGGAACAACAAGGAAGTCAAGCTTCTAACACAGAACAAATAAGGATGGTAATCATGGAGGTAGCACAGCCTTGCAAACCTTTGTATTTGAAACCGAAGGAGATTTTTTTTTTAAAGGTATCAGAGGGATTTTGGTAAAGGAGACAAATCAAAGGTTAGCCTACATTTAAACATTTTAGAGGTCTATTTATTTTGTGTGTTCTGTGTATTTTGTGTGTTATGCCGGCACATCTGAGCATCACCTGTGTGCAGTGCTCACAGAGGCCAGAAGAAGGCATCGGAGTCCCCTCTGGAACTCGAGTTACAGATGGTTGTGAGGCATCGTGTGGTGCTGGGAATCAAACCCCAGTCCTCTGGAAAAGCAACCAGTGCTCTTAACTGCTGAGCCTTCACTCCATTCCCCAGAGTCACATTGTAAACGTTCATCTAGCTGTTGAATTTGAGAATACGCTACAGAGGACATGGGCAGAACCTGGAAGAATGGCTATGAAGCATCTGTAGTATTCTAGGCAAGGCATGGCAGGGCTTCCACTAGGTCAGTTTTGAATATAATGTTTGTTTTGTTCTTACTTACTTGAGACAGCATCTCATGTAGCCCAAACTGTTATGAAACTAGCCATATTACTGAGGATGGCCTTGAACTTCTGATTCTCTCGCTTCCACCTTCCAAGAGCTAGGATTACAGGTGTGTGCCACCATGCCTAGTTACTGGATATATGTTCAATGTGTAGTCACAGGATGTGCTGATTGACTGGATGGTTAATGATAAACTCAAGGTCACTTCAAGGTCTATAAGCAATGGAAGGTGATCTTCATTTGCATAGAGATGGGAAAAACTGAAGGAAGGAGATAGGGAGGGGGGAAGAACAGGAACTAGATTTTGTATGTGTCACACTGAGTTTAAAATGCCAACTAGACAGCTCACTGAACATGCCTAACCAGTAACTTGGCATAGGCTGGCTGGTACCTAAGGGGAAAGAGGAGTCTAGAGATGTCTTGGAGATAGTCTGTATGTAAATATGATTTTAGAACTTGATACTGGATTAAATGACCAGGGAGTAAATGCAGACAGAAAGGAGTGAGTCCAGGGATGAGAAGGAGCAGCCTGATGGGTGGCAGGGTACAGTCATTTCTGCAAACAGCCCGAAGACACCGTGTCATTTTACACCTACCCAAACTAGTCACAAGAGACATATCTCAAGTTGCCGTGCATGAAACTATGTGTATAGCAGGCATCATGGAATATGTGCAACTTAACTTTGTCTATCAGTCTTTCCATAAACCCAAGACGTACGTGCCATCCTTAACCCATTTCTCAGAAGATGAAACACAAAAGTTTAGAAAGAGATGAAGGTAGCATTTACGTTTAATCCACTGGAACCTAGCCCACATTCTTTGTGTGGGTAGGTGGGAGTATGAGTAAGCATATATGTGTGTGCACACGTGTATGCAAGTGTACTTACCCCTGTGTATGTGTGATGAGGCCAAAGGTCAATGTTGTGTGTCCTCTCACTGAACTTGAAGCTCACTGATTGGTTAGACTGGTTGGCCAATGAGCCCAGAGATCCTCCAGTCTCTGCCTCCTGGTACTGAGATTACACTGTGTACCACCACATCTGGTTTTCTGCATAGGTGAAGAGCCAAACTTGGGTCTTCGCGCTTTCACAGAAAACGCTTTACCAACTGAGTCATCTCCCCAGTCCCCATTCCTCGCCAGGAGGCACGTGCATGGAGGGAAACATTAAATGAACCGATGAGTGAAGAAATGAAACACAAAGGACAGATGTTGGTGTGGCTTCGTCTCCAGGCTCCATTCTTACACATGTCATCACTTTCCTGCTACAAAGTTTAGGATTCATCTGGGCTGCGGAGAGTCTCGGCCTAACCCCACCAGTCCACAACCTCAGCTGACACCACAAGAGAAATACTGCGGCTAACCGGGTAACCTGGTTTCCCACTGACACCTTGACCAAGTTCCCTCTCAAGCTACAAAGTTGTGGCTGACCAACTCTTCACGACCTCCTATGGTTTTTTATGAAGCCATTGGCTCCAGGACAAAGATGTATGATTCTTAAGGAAATAAAATAATTTTTTACAAATAGATTATCTTCACTGAAGTTAACCAAGCGAAAGGGTTCTTTGCTTCCCCCATATACTTTCACTACTTCCTTGTTTAAAAATTTTTAAAATACAATATATTTAACATCTTCCTTCTCTCACAAGGATACAAACGCACTCCTTGCTTTTAAAGTCATATGTGGACGGATGTGGACTGTGCTGTTGGTTTAACAGTAGGCTGACTATGAATACCTCTGAGCAGGGGCTATTTTTTAGAAAATAAATCATTCACATACTTTGTTTGTGGATCGTATTTTTATTTCATTTCCAATGAAGTCATTTGTTCCCCAAGGTCACTGACGAGATAAGCTTGCAGGGTATAGTACTGACTCCCAAAGAAAAATACCCCGCGACCCCCAGCAGGAGGCGCCCTCTTGGACCCTGCTCTCTAGGCGTGAGTACAGCAGAGGGCGCCCTGCTCTCCAGTGTTTCAGAGGGACTCGTTGTTACCCACTTCATGTAATAACCGAGACTGTGTATTTGGTGTTACTCGGCACCCTTTACCCAGTGCTTCTTCAGGGCCGGATACATGAAGGTCAGAACCCTATCATGGAGACTCCCCGTTACTTAACCCCCCTCTCTAAGGTTAGGGTTTCCCAGCCCCGTGTGTCAGCTGTTGTGTGCAGCATGGGCAACGCGGGGTGTGTTCCCATGGGAACTTAAGACTTCAGGTCTCAGTGCAGAACTCTCTTGTGGCTCTAGATGAAGAGCTACAGAGAAAAGGCAGGAATTTTCTCCCTAAAGTTTGAACCAGGAAGCCTTCAAGATTCCTTGATAAAACATGGACCAGTCTTTGATTTCCATCTCACTTTGCCTCTCAGTGTGTGAGCTAAGTCTTCAGCAGGTTTAGAGTAGGATTCTGGACTCTGAGAACTCTTTAGTGTCCCATCCGTGTGCAGCAATCGCTGTTAAGCTATGTTAAGCTGTTATGTCAGGTTGAATGAGGGAGTCAGTCCTCCCTCAGTCAGGCCTGAATGAGGGAGGTTCAGACCTCGCAGGGATAGGCACAATCTGCTCCAAGGTTGCTGAGGGAGAAATGTCATCACACGTACCCTCCTTATTCCTTCAGTGTTGGGATTTTCGGGTATTCATCACCACACCCAACAGAATGTCACTAAAAAAAATAAAATAAAACAACATGAGGCTTTTTTTTTTTCTTATGAGGGGAGGTACTGCAGAGCGAGAGTTAAATTGAATAATTCACAAAATCAGAAGATAACTAGATAGCACCTCCAGCATTTATTCTCGGCTTAAATCTGCTTCTCCATTAACGTATGCTCCAGTGGGCAGCCAGATGATCAGACTTAGGAACTCGCGTGGACATGTCCTAGATTTGCTTCCTAAATGCACTTTAAACTCGGTCCAGGCTGGGTATGCTCTCTGCTCACTCGGATGCCCCTTAGACATGTGTGTTTACTGCATCAGCAAGGGACATTTGGCTTATTATAGCTACAGCCGTAAAAGCCCGGAATGACGGTTTCCAAAAACGGAGTGACATTTGAGTGGCTTTCGTCCGGAGCCTTCTGTAAACTTCGCAAATCCCCACCCAGCACCCGCTGGCGGCCCCGAGCAGCCGCGTGTGACCCGCGGGGCCCCAGGCGCCGGCAACCCCCTCGCCAGACGAGCCCTTGACTTTATTTGGTGCAGCACGCGTAGCTCCGGCCTGCGCGCGCATTCCTGCGGGCGCCACCTCACGCGCGGGTCGCTAATTATAGCACGGCAGCTGGTGCGCGGGGCGCCGCCCGTGTCGAAGGGCGGGGCCTATGGAGAGGGGCGGGGCCTGCGGAAAGGATGGCTGAATGGGCGGGGCCTGGGGCCCAGTGGAGCCGAGAGTGCTGTAGGAAAAGGTGGGTGCTCTTGGAGCAGGCACAGAATGGGGCGGGGCGGGGCACACAGTGGGCACACCGAGCCTTTCCTTTTTCTCAGTGACCTCCACATGCTCATCTGGGGTCCCGGGTAAGTTAGGGAGTGGAAGCCCTCTACGCGTTCAGTTCCATGGGTTCCTCGTGGGCCTGATCCCCTTCTTTCTGCAGCAGCTACTGGGGCTGGCTGGACTGGAGACTTCCTTTTTAAACGCGCCTTAAAAACTGTCACACGAAGTTAAAAAGGGAAAAGGAAAAGCCCTAGCCTGACACCACCCGGTGCGACCCTCGCTCCTCGATTGTGCGCAGATGCAGCAGGACTGAGCAGACGCTTTGATGATCCGACAAAAGCATGGCCGTTGTATGCTGCACAATGCATGTATTGTGCGCATGCACATCTGACTGTGTTCCCGGGTCAGAAACTGCTGTGGCTTGGTATATAAATCTAGGACGCTCCGTTCTTCTGTGTGTGGAGTTAGTCTCAGCTCTACTTCCCACACTCCCGGTAGGTGGGTTGCCACTGTGAGCCACCTTGTCCACTGTGTCCTTGGCCAAGAGAAGGAGCCTCTTCACCCCTTTGACCCTAACCTCACAAGTCGATCTAAATTAGGCTGTAGCTTGAGGTCCCTGCTTGGGGGTGTTAAAGAATGGTGGCAGACACCCATATGTTGCTTATTAGGAGAACAGTGTCTATAACGACTGTGACCTGCCTGTGAAATTTTGATTTCAGTTGTATATGGGGTACAATAAATCTTTATCTTTTATCGCCCAAAAGGCTAATTGAATTGCTGTTAGCAGCACAAATAACAAGATGGAGTAAACAGATTCCAGCCTGGGTGGAGGCTCCGCAATAGCTTTTTCCTGGTAGCAACCCAGTCCAAAATGGCTATAAAATGCTAACTCAGGTGGATCCCAACAGTCCTTTCTATGTTTTCTGCAGATCTCTTGCTAGCATACTTGAAAATCATGGTGTAAAAGAATATAATTTGTGGCTCACTTAAAAAACAACAAAAGCCCATACATTAAGACAGAAGTCCTTAGCTGTGCTGAGATGAGGCTCTGTTTTGTTTTCCTGGAGACATTGCCACATACATACACTTCAGGGGACACTGCTGCACAGAAAGAATGTTTTCTAAGTGGCAGAGAAATCTGCAGTGACCTAAATATTTCTCTGCTAAGGTTGTTGCTTACATGCACATCCAACAAAGTTTGACTCATCTGTGCCCGATGCCTGTCCTCTGGTGAGGTTCGGAACAGCTAACTGATGCTGATGACTTCCTTAGAATTACTAATTGCTAAGTAAAAGTGGTTAAGGGGTGAGATCGTCTGATTATGTAACAAGTTATCCTGCCCAAAATGTACAACTATATTTAGAAATATTCAAATGTGGCAGTATTACCCTATACAGGATGTTTTAGCTCATTGTGGAGGGTGTGCTGTGTGTACTCTTACTATCTGATCTCTGCAGCACCATTTAAAGGCCAGCCAGAACCTGGTGCTCCAAATTCTCACTGGGAACCCTGTCTAACAGAGGAGAAAAAAATGTCCACTACCTAGAGGCATTCGTGCTGATCTTGTGATAGATTCTACTCCAACCCGGGGCGTGCTGTTTGATTTTGAGCTAGTGTGGAGTTATAAAAGGCCAACCTATATTTTTCCCAGAAATATTTAAGGTGGTATCATAGAAGAAACTTACACCATGCCAATAGTCATTCTACTGTTTTTTTTTTTTTTTCATTAAAACAAAAAAACACTTTTTAGCCAGGTGTGGTATTGCTTGCCTTTAATCCCAGCATTCAGGAAGCACGAGGTGAGGTAGGCAGATCTCTTTTGAGAGTCTAGCCTGATCTACACAGCAAGTTCCAGGGCTACACAATGAGACTGTCTCAAAAGAAAAGAACTCCTTTTAAAATACCATGTCTAAATAATTCAAAATCATTATCTCTCTCTCTATGGTAGTTTTGCCTTAAAATATCTTTCTTGTTACATGGATTGTTTTAGATTGCTCAGTCCCAAGAGGCATACATGCTGTGATTTAAACACAAAACACACACACACACACAAACACACACAACCTGCAAAGATAATTTCATAATTTTTTAAAGCTTTAATACTTTTGAAATAAATCAAAGGGAAGCTATTTTAAATCAGGCTGACACGGGAGCAGGTGACACACTGTTGGGTTAAAAAGTTCACTGATGAGTTGTTTCTTTAGTGCTAGGAACTGAGCCCAGGGCTTCATGCATGTTAGGCAAGCACTCGACTACTGACCTACTCCTTCAGCCCTGTACATCACTAATGATCAGCAGGGGGTGTGTATACCCCAATTGTGAATTTACCTGGAGATTCAGAGACGGTAAGTGCTAATCCATAAACCCAGTCATTTCCAACTTCCAGTCTAAGTAACTTAGAAACAACATGTTTTTTGTGTCTCAAAGGAAGAGGCTCAGCTAGGCTGAATATGCTGCCCCCAGACACAGGAAGGAGGGACCTACATGGTTAACAAGTCTGGGAACTTTTTATTTCTGTTTCTACTTAATTCTGGTAGCACATAAGGAGTTAACCACAGCCCTGAATCTAGAATCCTAGAGCACTAGTTCTCAACCTTCCTAATGCTGTGACCCTTTAATACCCTGAAGTTATGCTGACCCACAACCATAAAATTATTTTTGTTGCCACTCATAACTAATTTTGCTGTTATGAATCCTTAAGTAAGTATCTGAAATGCTGGTGGTCTTTGGCCATTACCCAGGTTGAGAACCTGTGCCCTAGATGATGAACTGGGTGTGAATTCACACACACATAATTCACAGAGCATCTGACCTTGGTCTGTGACCAAGGAAAGGCATGTCTTCTAGGTTCCTATGAACAGAAGGGAAGCAGATGATGACTTGGGACTAATGGTGGCTACCCAAACTCAACATTTTGCTCAAGGACTACATACATAGTCACTAATCAGGAAAATGGGCATTTCACTCTTCACAGATCAAATAAAATGATCTATAAATCATATGCAAAAAAGGCTTTGAGTAATGGAAGACTTGTTTTCAGAACTAGGATTCCCAAATTCTTTTAACTCTTCCCTCCTCACACCCAGAATTTACTTCCTGAAAAACTGGGTGTAATCATTGATATTTATCCTTGGAAGGTGCTATGTGAAGATTTTAAAGTGACTTTTTCAAGAGACACAGTCACTAAAAAAACCAAATCTAGTATTTTGAAGAAAACCAAAGCTAAGTTTAGCCTGTTGTTATTTACTAAATGAAAAAAGTCAGATTTGTTTTTTTTTTTTTTGAAAAATGCATTCAATAGACTACTAATGAAAAAAATTAAAAATATGTAAGATAGTCCTCCTTAAGATACAAGATCCTCCCATGCTGTTGATGTCATTTCAACACTACAGTTACCCTGCATATTCTAGCCTTGAACTCTTTCTAAGTTTCACAGCTTCCTATCACAGGAGTCTTCCAAGCCATAGGTCAAGAGATCAAAACGTGTATCCTGCAGGAATTCCTTACCATGTGGTGATGGACACTGGTAAACATGCCTGGGGCTTCACATCCAAACAAGCTTCCCTGGTGGCTCTTAACCCCCCACCTCATCCCCCAGCTTTCCCAAATGTAGACCCCACCCCCTACCCCCACCACCAGTGATGGCCGGCATCACAAAAGTTTCCAAAGAGGAGATCCAGGCCGGGACAGACCATTCAGTGTCTTCACCATCTGCTCCTACCAACCCCCTCTCTCTCGCAGAGTGGCAGGCTCTCCTGCCAGCTGAAAAACAAACAAGTGCTTCCCAGATGAACTCTGTTCAGCTCTTATCTGTGTCCCTCCCACTGCCCTTCCCCTCTGGCTTCTTTTTGTTGTCTTTCATTTCTACTCTCCCGCAGGCCCCAACCCCAAACCCATACATCATTCAGTCTAGCAATTAACATAGCAGCCACCCTAAGCTTGGTTTAAAAAAAATTAAAAAAAGGCCTTGGAAAACATTCAGTGCTCCCAATTTTATTTTTATTTAATGCTAAAAGAAGAAGAAAAAAAAAAGTACTGTAAATCTGACAAATGACAGAACGCAGGTGATATTTTCATAGCGTAGTTTTAAAATATAATGTTGATAGCTAAGGTTACACTTATTTCAGTAGACATGAGTTTCATCATATATAGAAAAATTATCACCTTCAACTTGAGAAAAAAAAAAAGCAAAGGTTAAACGGTGGCACACTTTCAAAATACTTGGTGGCCAGGGAAAAGGTACATAGAAAAGCTGTAAACCATGTGTACGTTCTTGTAACTTTAGAGTGAGGCCACATGAGAGACACTAACTATATTTGTTAAGTTCTATAAATTGTTAAAGCAAAAAAGGGACTGCTGACACCCCATCCCCTAATATTCTGAGTATTAAAATCATAGCTGGGATAGTGTTGGGAATCTGACATTTCTATTCAGATGTGGACAACATCCAATGTCATCAAGGACAAAAAAAAGATCAGCCCAGGTCCCCATGTGAGTGGTTTCAGAGTAGGCCAGAGAACGATTCCCCCACCGTACCCGACCCCCTCCAGGACAACACTCTGGCTACAAGCCTTCTCAAGGCCACCCCAAAGCTGGGCAGATGCACACGAGTCCTTAACCTCAAACTGTAGCCCCTTTAAAACAGGTCAAGTTTTGCCTCCTTTGCCACTAGTACAGAGAACCCACAGGTGGCCTTTTCCACAGCTGGACAGACTTCTCAAGTTCGGCACGATGGCTCTTTATTCATGTTTTTAGAGAGCTTATCTGTGTTGAGATTGCCAAAGATACAGACAGCCTCGGCAAATTAGGTCAAATGACTAATCTAGTTGTAACATCTATGAGGTCAAATTCCAGTTTATAATAAAGTGCTTGGAAACACATTTATACTACAGACCATAATATTTGGGTCTTTCACAAACGTCTTTATGGGCAGGGGAAACTGACTCTGCTTTCTGTATGTGTACATCCGCCTAAGAGAGACCAGTGGGGTCTGAGTCACAGTAACATCGACGAACTGGTCTGTCATGCAAGCCTGTCTGTAACATCACAATGACTGGTAACAAGAATCTGGAGGGCAAGGTGCACTCACGAAAAACACGACAAGAAATACTGTATTTGGTGCAGTGTCACCAGTTTTCGAGTGTTAGTAACTTGACCGCTAAAGAAAACCACCTTTAAAAAAAAACTGAAAGAAAAATAAAAAATCCAAGTAACTAGAAATGATCCCAAGCTGGTGATAACCTGTTTTCAAATTAAAATATAAGCCAGGCTGTGAACAATACACAAACCATAGTAGATTTAGAAGCCATGATTGAGCCTACCAGGCCAAGTTACAAACACCTGCATGTCAAGGTTTAGGGTAGTGTTCCTGTTGACATTAAACCAAAACAGCACAAAGGGAAAAAGAAAAAAAACAAAAAACAAAACAAAAAACAGCATCACTAAGGAGCGACCACTACTAATAACTGATGACCTGTTGTTGTTTACATTAAGAAACAATCACTTCACCAAGTCAAAACAGTGATCAAATGAAATTAGTTTACAAAAGGCTTCTAAAAATAGTTTGAGAGGTGGGGCCTGCTTATTAATGTAAAAACCCTTCATGTCTGTAGTTTTCACTAGTTTATCCTTTTTCCAGAATAGTATTATCCACTTAGTATTTCAGACACATCTAAGAAGGAAACTGCAGGTTTCCTCCACCCACAGTAGGCCCCGCCACGGATATGCCCACAGGTCCTCCTGGCAGAACCGGGGGCATAACTGTCCATGTACATACTGCAGTAAGCACTCATTGCAAGAGGGTGTAGGGGTAGTGCCAACAGCAACGGCCGCAAGAACAGAACAGGTGAAGGAAAGGAACAAACCGGGTCAGAACAAAACACAAAACAGAAAGAAAGCCAATCCCACGAGTTCACCTGGCCTGCGAAAGCAGTGATGAGGAGCCCAATCACGAAGAGTGTTCAAGGCCGAGTGGCGCTACAGAGCGGGCTCTGTTGAAAACGGCAGCAGTGCCATCTTATTTGCACACGGCCCTTTACAACTACTTCTACAGCAGGAACCACCGGTGGGACAACCATGGAGCATGCAGCATTGAAATCTTACAACTGGTCACACGGGCAGAGTGAACATTGGTCAACTTGCCTTCGATTAAAAAAAAAAAAACCAAAAAAAAAAAAAAACCCTCCCAAACACACAATCCTGCAAAGCTCTCAGAAGCACCTCTACCAATATTGCAAGAACTCAACCATTAAAACAAGATTCAAACCCTATTCTCCTACCCTCTGAGAGGGCCTGCTAGGTGGGTGACATTTCCTAGGGGCGTGCCCTTCTGACAAAAGTGCCCCCTTTCACCCATTTCCTTCCTTCTCCACCAACTGGCCTCTAGCCTGACAGAGGGACCAGCGATGAGGAATGACAGACAGTAAGGCAATCTTACAATGTCAGAAAAATGTATTTGGCTTTTTTTTTTCTTTTTCTTTTTAAAATAAGTGCATACAAATATGACTAGAAGCATTTGTTTGCCAAGTGCTCTTAAAAAAAAAAAAAGCAGCCAAGTCGCAGCCTACATAGATCAGCAACTGTCACCAGAAGAGGCGAGCACAGACAGCCTAATAACATTAACAAAAGAAGAAAATGCCTTTTAAAGTACATACCTTTTGTCGTCAAAAAAAAATATAGAAACACAATGTATTCAAAAAAAATCAAAATTATACAGCCATGTTTATGAAGTCTACATTTCCCTTGTCTTGGAGATATATATTTATATATATATATGGAGATTTATATACAGTTCAAGAAGTTTGAGTTAAAGGTAACCGTGGGCTTCTCTGAACGAAGAAAGTCACGAGTCTCTCTCCTTTTTCACTTTCACGTCTCCAGCGAGGATGGTAGCAATCTCTCCTTGCATGAAGGCCCAGGGGACATTGGAGCCCACCAGAGGGCACTTCTCACCACTTGGACAATAGACCTCTCCGCTAGCGCCCTGCTGTTTAATGCTTTGTCTGGAGCAAGGGAAACAGAACTTGTGCGAAGGGACAGACGGGCACTGCACAAAGTGGGTATCCTCCAGCCGCTCGTGGCAGAGGGTGCAGCACAGGGGGGCGCTGGCTGCCAGAGAGGAGTCTGGGAGGCTTGCAGGGTGCACCGACTCCAGTCCTCCTGTGCTGACGGTGGCCTGGCCCCCCACCTCTCTGGGGCCAAGCCTTCTTTGGTTCATAGAGGAAGGAGAGGGCGGGCTGCTGCTGTTTCTCCTGGTGGTGGAGTGAACCTGGGTGGTATCCTTTGAGGCGTGGCTGCCCCCGGCATTGTCTGCTACTAAAATCAGGGCTGCCATGGGGGACTGGCCGTTCTGGGCCGCTTCAGGCGGTGTGGTCCGGTTGGAATGAGGAGAGGCAGTAGGGGGTGGCGGAGACACAAAAGAGGATGTAGGGGTGATGGGGATCTTGAGCCCTTCTGTGGAAGTGGACAGCCAAGGCTGGGCCTCGCCATTGATCTTAGGGGGCCCGACTTCCCCTTCCGGTTCTGGAGAAGGCTTCCTTTTCCTTGCTGTTCTTGAAACTGGAAAGAGACAGGAATGGGGGGTGGGAAATAAACAGAAATGTACCCAAAGAGACATTTCTCATCTTCAAAAACACACCTAATACACAAGTTCTGCATGCAGCCTCCAACACTTTCTCTAGTGTGGGGTTCTGAGCCTGCATACCACTTCCAAGGAAAGCTAAGTCAAGAGAGCCTGCCTGCAGGGCTCCAACCCAGAACGAGCACATGTGACTGCTAAAGTCCCCAACAGGTTAAAGGGTGAGTGCTGCCCTCAAGCTCCCGTCCAAGAATGTGCTGGGAAAGGAAAACCCCGTGTAGCTAGCTATCAGCCCGTTCTGACTCATCCCTGTTGTGCTGGTTCAGCAGAGGAACCACGTTGCCTCTGAGCGCCGGTTCAGCCTCAGGCTGACCAGGAAGTTGGCTGTTTGTTTTCTGGGCTAAGGCAAAGCAAGAAAGAGTGTGTGTCCCCACCACACACTAACACACACACACACATGCACACACAGGCGCGCTCCCTGCCCCTAACCCCCACGCCCGCGAGCCCCCTCTCCTCGCCCCACAGCCGCCCCTACCTGCTTTAGACCCGTTGGCCCCGTTGGCCTCGAACCCCAACAACCTGCCTGCAGTCAGGGCCGGCTCCTTCTTGAACTTGCTCTCGAAGGGCCCCGAGTGGCCGTGCTGGTGCAGCGCCAGGAGAGTGTCGCGCACTGTCTTGGGCCTACTGGCCCAGTCCTGCTCCCCGGGCGCGCGGCCCTTGGAGGCACCGTCGGCGCCCAGCTCGCTCGCCCCGACCGCTCCGGATAAGCTGTCGGCCGGGCTCCGGTGCGCTGGCTGCGCCTTCTCCTTGCTCGGCTCGCGCGCCTCGTGTTCCACCGCGCCCGACACGGACGCCGGCCGTTTGTGGGTGCCCAGCTCGGAGGGCTGAGCGCCCAGGCCCGGTGTCCCGCTCACCGCGGCCAGAGTGGCGGCGGCACGGCCGCTCAGCCCCAGCGCGGCGGAGCCGTTCACCAGAGGCACCAGGGTGGGCGGCACGGCGTGCGCGCGCCGCGGGTTCGGGCTCTGGCGGTTCAGTTCGGGTGGCTCCTCCAACTTGGAGAAGCCGTTGGGCACCAGTATGCCATTTGCTGGCGCAGGCTGCGGCGCGGCCGGCTGCGGAAGGCCCGCGCCCGCACGCGTGCCGAAGTCGGAGGCCAGGCGCTGGGCCCGATCCGGCGCCAGCGGGTAGCGCTCCAGGGCCTGGGCGCGCGCGGCCTCGGCGCCCGCGTGGCCCAGCTGTGGCGGAGGCTGCAGCAGCAGGTCCTTGGCCGACAGCGGCGGCGGCTTGGCGGCTGCGGGCGGAGCGCCGGTCGGGGAGCGGCCTTCGGTAAAGCAGCCGTGAGCACGCTTCAGCTGGCGCGCCGTCTCGATGACGAACTCCACGCGGTCGGCGCCCTCGTAGTTGACGCAGCCGCGGCACACGGGCTCCGTGAAGTCCCAGATCATGGCCCAGGGCATGCGGGGCAGGTCACACAGATAGCACGACTGGCGCCGGGACGCGGCCGCCACCGCCACCGCCGCAGCCATGTCCGCACAGCCCGCCGCGCTGCAGGAGGAGCCGGGCGAGGAGGGGACGCCGCCGCCCCCCGCGGGCCCCGTGCGCGCGCGCCGGCCGGCCCAAGCCCGCGTCTGCGCGACCAGCGGCGGCGGCGGCCGCAGGCGAGGAGGCGGCGGCGGCAGAGCCCGGGCCGGCGCGGCGCCCGCGCGGCGCCCCCGGGGCACGAGGGGCGGCGGGCGCGCGGCGGGGCGCGGCTGCAGGTCCCCGCGGGCGGCGGGGCGGCGCGGCGCGCGCGGGGGCGGTGGCTCGGCCGGGGCCGCGGGCTCGGGCCTCCAGACCGGGGCGAAGACGGGCCGCGAGCGCAGCAGGTCGCGGTGGCGCCGGGCGCGCAGAGCCGCGCGGGGCACGGGGGACGCGGGGCAGCCGCCGGGGCAGCTCAGCCCGAGCGGCGGGTCATGCCGCGCGCGGCGGCGTGCAGCTCGGTCCCAGGCCCCAGCGTGGCCGCTGCACGGCACCCAGTCCGCCTCGGCCCCTGCACCGCTGCTGTCGCTGCTGCTGCCGCCGCGGCCGCTCCACTTCTACAGACTTGATTCTTCGACAGCTCCGCACGGCGCCTGCGCGGCCCCCTCCTTCCCTGGCGCGCGCGGCCCCGTGCGCCCGCCCTCCCTCCGCGCTCTCGCGCGCGCCGCCCCGGATTCCTCCCTTTCTGGACTGCGTGCACGCAAGGGCCAGCGCGCGGTAGGAGTGGCGCTGCAGGTGTGCTGTTGGCGTCCCCTCGGGTCCCCTGTTCCCCGCCTATCCAGCTGGGATGCCCCACCCCAAGGCCATGTCCTTTTGATGAGACCGTGCAAACTGTTTTATTTTACACACAAGGCCACTTTGTCACTTGGTTACTCGCAGCCTCCTGAGCATGCATGGGATTTCGAGGAGAGCGAGGCGCACTTTGGACTTTTTTTTTTTTCCTTTGCAAGACTCTCACTCGGCCTAAGCTGGGCGCGCGCGCGCAGTCAGCACACTTTGTCCTGCGTTGGTCGAGGCAACACGGCTGGTTGCCCCTTTCAAGTTTTACAAACTCCGGACGGCCTGGTGCGCTCAGGTCCGGCCTCCTTTGCGCGTGCACCGAAAAGAGGACACACGGCACCCAGGCTCATCATGGCCCTCGGCGGCGCCGCCGCCCCAGTGCCTTATGTAGGTCCGCACGGTTAGCGCGTGACGTGGGCTAGAGACGCCGCCACTGCGCAGGCTCCGCACAGACGTGCCCAGCGCCGCGGGCCCTGCGGCCGCGCCGAGCTAGTGCACATTCCAGGGACCTGGGCTCTGCGGCGCGCGGCGTCACGGCGCAGGTCCCGCCCCCGGACTCGAGCTTCAGGCCCGGCCCCACTGCCACCCAGGCCGAACTTGGAGTGGCCAGCCCCAGGCCTGGGCTTCCCACTGGGCGCCCGGGACTTGCTGGCTGGCCGATGGACTTGACTCTCTAAGCTCCCTCCGGGCCTAGCCCAATGGGCGCAGACTTGCTTGGCCACCTCACGCCTCTGGTCGCATCCACAGTGGGCAGTGCGAGATGCCCAGCATGGACGGAACACCCAGTTGTACGCAAATAGTGAGCAGGGACTAGTGTGTGCTGTCTGTGGTCGGTCACTGAGACTGACCTCATTTAGGACCTACACACTTACTTGGCTCAGTGTAAGAGCCACTTTTATGGTGAACAACACAGGCCCGGTTCTCCCCAAGACTGGAATGAGCTGGTTAAGTGAGGGAAGAACAGGGTACTAATTATATTATCTTTCCTAAAACTGGATTGGAAGGTGGAGAGGGAGGGGAAAAAATCTTGCTGACGTCTCTCTCCAGTTGCTGCTATTGAAAATGCCAAGTTGCTTCAAAGGATAGTCACAAGAGGAAACACGCCTCAGAGAAGGCGCTCAGGGAGCTGCTTAGAGCACATGAATAAACCTGTTGGAGATGGCACAGAAAGCTTAATGCCAGATGCCAAGGGCGTCCACAGGCTAACCTTGAATGTCTCTCTCGGGGCTTTCCGGAGAAGGTACACCTGCGTCAAGGGCCTCCCCATTTCTGCTTCCAGTCACAAGCCTACCTCACCCTCTCCAAGCCTGGAATAGGGCCTACCCGGATCCATTCCCAGAAGCAGCTGGTGCCAGCTGGTTTGGGCACCTGCTCCAGGACCTGTCAGTCTGGTCACTCTCTCCCAAGACCCTGTGCAGCGAGCACGTGGTTTTACCCGTGGAAATACTGAGTGGAGATGAAGCTGACCCGACTGCAGAGCCATTCCAGTGCTCTAAGAGATGGCCCACTAGGCAGACACAAAACAGAACTGCACAGAAGCGTGGCCTGGTTTCACCTGCCAGCGGCCCTCAATGGCCTCTCCAGGGAAAGCCGCCACTACAGCCCAAAATAGAATTACCGAGGTATAATGTCTGCCTTGAGAAATGCTAAGTGGAGCTTTACTTCTCCAAAAGACCGGCATTTCCTTTGTACTTCACACCATTGGCTTCATGTCGAAACTCAGCTGTTAGAACTTCCCCTAGAGATGCCTGCCTGCTGGAAAACGGAAAGGCTATTTCAGATCTCAGCTGCCCTTTGTAAAAAGGAACCTGGCTCCAGAGGGTTAAGGCAGGTCCTGGATCCAGGGCAGCAATTCCGTGTACTGTATCAACAGCCTTTCATGCTGCCTGGCCTTTCATGTAACTCCGAAGCAGTGTGTTTTTTTTTTTTTTTTAAATCGATGTATGCTAAGTAAACATAGCTTTGTTTCTGTCTTCCACCCACCGCCTTCCCTCCCGGCTCAGACTGGAGCTGGATCCTGTCCAAAGCGGCTGCTGCTGGTGTTACAGCCTGCCTCCTCCACACACGGGAGCGGGGTTTCTAGGGTGAGGCAATGCGTCTGCAATTCGCACAGACAAGGCAGGAATTGTAATTGTAGCTCACCATGTGACGACTTATGAAAGAGGAAGTTGGTATGTTTTAGTCACGTAGACTGCCCTCTTGCTTAAGGCTCCTGGCCCTCCCAGAAGAGAGTCAGGATCAGCTTTGCTGCTCAGAGTCAAGGTTACAGGATTGGCTGCAGTTATGTATGTGTGCATTCCTAAGTGGACAGACGGGCAGATGCAGTGGGTTGAGGTTGGCACTTAACCAGAACACAGAAACCTTGTGATTTGTCTTAAGAACGAAAGGAAATACTCTTCAGGGAGGGGTTCTGTGGAGACGAGATGAGCAACAGTTTTCCTGGCTGTAATTCTTAAGGTTTCTTCTTTTAAATAGAGGTCTCAGTTTAGAGACGAATGGTTCTTCTGTTTGACTGGATGCAAACGGCAGTTTGGAAAGGATTCTAATGCATGTTCCATGGGCAAAACAGACCTGTGCCTGAACTCAGGATCTTGGACATCTGAATTCTGAATCTGCTCCCAGACCTCACTGCCGTAGAGGTGCCCTTGTGCATACCTGGAAGCCTTGTGCTCACAGTCTATGGGCAGAGTGCTGTGAGAAGACCCACGTGGAGCTCTGCCTTCAGGACCCCAGCAGGCTAGGGGTCACTTATGCCACAGCATTCTAAACCGGTGAACTCTACTCTGCTCCCAGATGTGGATTCGTGGTGTCCCTTCTATACAGTGCAGCTTTTAATGACCATGATGCTGAGGACTGGGGAGATAGCCCAGTGGCTAAAGCACTTGCCACACACAAGCCTGAGGATTTGAGTTTGAAACACCAGAACCCATGTAAGCTAAGCACCGTGTGTCCATAATCTCAGTGTTTCTACAAGATGGGAGGTAGAAATAGACAGGAGAATTCCCCCCAGACCCTCAAGGACCAGCTACCTGGACAACAAGGAAGGACAAGTGACCCTGCCTCAAACAAGGTGAGAGGCAAGGATGGACGCCTGAGGTTGTCCTCTTCCCTCCACAAATGCACCTGCACTCACGTGCACGTGCACACACACACTGATGTTGAAAGCATAGTAAGGCTTCCTCAACTCTGACCTCAGCATCTATGAAGGAGAAGAGAGTGCAGCCACATGTCATTTGTATTTCTGTGGGTAGCACTGCCCACCTCACTGACTTTGGCAAAAGTGCGGTAAAACCAGAAGAACGTGTTAATATGATTACATTTCCACAAACTGTAGACATGATGACAGAAATGAACCTTCTAGAACTGGCTCAAGAGCCTTCTAAGCACAGGCATTTGTGGGACGATTTCACTGTTTTTCAAAGGCCAAATATTCTTTTTTTTTTTTTGAGTGCTTTCCCTCTGTTTGACCTCCTCAAAGCCGCCATCCCCTGTGCAGAGAGGACATTTAGTATTACAAAAGGGGTTGTGTGTGGAGGGTCTGAGAACCAGGCCAGATCAAATCGCAGGGGCTTATAGACAGCACACATTATAAGCCAAAGCTGCTGACACTAGCCTGTGTGTCTACATTCATACAAATCCCCATCTAGAGCAAAACTGAGGTCTTGATGTATGTTTGCTACTGACTGTGTTGGAATTTAAAGAGCTGAGCAAAAAAGAAAAGGGGGGAAAAAAAAGTAGAGAAACCAGACAAAGGGGAGATTGAGGTCACACCCTTGCTCAATTTGCAAGGAAAATTTCAGGAGACCCGGAAGAGATTCAGTAGCCTTGGTGCCAGAGCTCCTGGAGGGAGTGCTCTTAGCTGGCAGTTGGTTTCCTGTGTAGTTAACACACTGGTTCAAATCCTCTGAAAGATAAGCAGTAGGAAGATGTGTGGACAAGATTTGAACATATCAAAAGTCCAGTATCCTCTAGTTAGCTTTCTAGCTTAAAAACAAACATTCCCCACTGTCTCATTCAATAGTTCAAAGGGAGCAGAGATAACCAAATGCTAGTACAGCTCTGAAGGCTACAGATAGTAAGTGATGATGTGGTGTTTCTTACATCGCTCATAGAGACACGTCAAGAAGATATTTCAAGCCCACATTCTGTCCTGTGGACTGACGATGGCTCAGTGGGTAAGGGTGCTTAACTACCAAGCCTGATGACTTGAATTGGATCTCCCAGAACCACATGGTAGAAGGAGTGATCTGACTTCCACAAGTCGTCCTCTGACTTACACACATGCACTCTGGCATGTGTGTGCACATATAATACACATGTGCTCACATAAGTAAATAGAATACAATTTTAAAAGAAATATGTTTTGCAGGCCAGGCTTGGTGAAACAAGCCTTTAATCTCAGCACTTGGAGGCAGAGCCAGGAAAAACTCTTGAGATTGAGGCCAGCCTGGTCTACCTTGTAAGATTCTGTCACAAAAACAAAAACAAAGGAGGGTCTCCAATTCAAGGCTATGAAGCTGCACATCCCCATCTCAAAACAAACAAAATACCAAAAAAACAAACAAACTAAACCCACCCAGAGTTACAACTGCCAATGAAATTTTATAGTCTGGGACAGGGTTTTACTTTCTCCATGTTTCAGGGCCCAACAAAAGAGTGTTCTCATTTCTAAATATAAGCAAATACAAAAACCAGATGTGGAGGCACATGTCTGTAAACCCAGCACACAGGAGGCTGAGGCAGGAGGATCATGAGTTTGAGGCTACCCCTCAAACTACATAGTGAACCCCAGTCTCAAAAAAGGTGAGGCATTGATTATTTCTGTATTTATAAGAAACGGGGAATTTCAATACAATTCACAAAACCCTTAGACAAAGAAAAATTAATATTCACAACAATTGAAGATATCAGGAAAGTGACAATTGCTTCAACTCCAGGTCCGGTTGTCAGACTGTGGTCTGGCCTTTTATCTGCCTTAGACAAAAATGGCTATTGGCATTAGGACGTAAGATTCTGGGGTAATTTGGGTGGTTGTGGTTATCGCATTCACCAAAGCTGGAACATTGCACCCCTACACTTAGTGCCGTGTTTCTTCAAAAGCAGAGAGAAAGATCATGAAATTATCTGCTCTCATTGTGAGGTTCTAGTACTAGGTCCCTCAGCACTCAGGGAGACAGTGGGCTACTAGATATTGAAAGAGAAAAAAGCATGAAAACACCTACAATTTCATGGCTATGGAAGTTCACAGTCAGAAAGGCGCTGTGGAACCTACCATGATAATAATGTATACAAACAAGTTTTCGTTGCTATCCTTGGTATTTCTCTTGGGATAGAAGCTAGCCAATATGAACTAGACTGACAAGATAAAAATGTATTTTTGCGAGATGATGCCCCTTTGCAGCAATATATGACCTCTATTGACGGAGTCCTGCTGGCTTAGTGACTTATGTACTTAGCCAAAATAAAAACAAAATCAGTGAGGGGTGCTTTTTTAAAATAACCATTTTGGGGATTGAGAGACAGCTCAATTGGTAAAAGTAGACTTGTAACCCTAGCATCAGGAGGGAGGGTCAGAGGGGTCCCTGAGGCTCTCTGGCCAACCAGCCTGTTGTAATTGGCAAGCTCCAGACCAGTGAGAGGCCATGTCTGTAAAAAAGCAAGGGAGATAGTGCTTCAGGAACAACATTAGAGACTGACTTGTGACCTTCAACACACACACATATTCACACACATATGTACAGCCACAGGAACAGGCAGTATATATACAAACAAGTGTACACACAAATCCTAATTATTTATAAGGCATATATTCAAATGACTTCTCCTACAACAGCACAGTTCTTTCTCCATTCCTCATTGGAGATAGAGGACAGTAGTCAGTTTAAGAAGGGAAAGAGGACTCCGTGCCAAAGGAAGCAGAATTTTAAAAAGAAATTTTACTTTACTAATTTCAGTGACTCTCTATATGAACCGACACCTTCCCTGCTGTGATACCAAGGGGAGTGCAAGCCGTGGAAAGAATGGACATCGGAACCCAGCTGAAGTTCACTTGAGGAGGGCGTATGGGTGGCTCTCCTGAGCCTGAGCTCAGCAAGCAAACACTGCTGGGGAGGGTGGTGAAGTACACTCCCCTGGAGTGACAGCCTAGGAGAGCCTGTTTACTGAAAAGCTTGTCACACACAGTGAAAATGCAAATCTAAATGAACTTTGATGGACTTGCTGGCAAGCCTCCCAGCCCTTCCAGCAAATTCCGACGCCAGGAAGTTGGTTTTGATGCATGCCTGGGAACTACACACACGTGGACTTTCTGAGTGTTGTCATCCCTGCCTTCACAGGGAGGCAGATTTTAACTGCTTTGATTGCGTCTCCTCCGTCTCCATCTACCTCAGTCTTGTTATCAGAACAATTTATTGTTCTCAATGGCTGTGGCCATCCCTGGTCATTGCCTTTATGAAGCTGGTAAATGAAATAAAGAAAATACACAGATAAGCTATAGCTAGAAGTGCAATTCCCAGGATGGAGTTCGCTCTTTAGCCTTACTTTAGGCTTATCACCTGTTTGTATTTTCTTCCTGGATTCTTTATTTACATATATGTAAATATCTGGGCAGGCGTTTGCTGGGGCCCAAAGGCTCTGCTCCTACCCCTGCTGTGAGGCATGGTGCAGGCCACCTGAACACCCCTGCCCGCTCTTTTTCATGAGTGAAGGAGGATGGCCAGCCTCTGTCATTTCTGCTCTGACCTCCCAGGTGGTGGGTAGAGACGATGGGAATAAAAAACCTGAGAAATCCAAGTCAGGCATTCTTCTGATCCCTCCAGGGATCTCAGAGCAATGCAAAGACCCAGTAAATGCCTGCCCATTACTTGGGGACACTGTGCTGTGCAAATGAAACTGTGAAATTAGACGGCTCCAAGATCTTCATATCCTTAGAGAACACAGTGTCTGCTGACCTGGGCTGAAGAGATGCAGAACTGCCTTCTATGCTGAGTTTAAACCAAGCATCTGTGCCAATATCAACTGTGCTCAAACCTTTGTATATATGCATGTATTGCTTACATGTACACTTACAATGTTTGTGCGCATGTGTGCATGCATGTGTATGTGCATGTACGTGGAAGAGGCTAGAGTCAACTTCAACTCTCCATCTTATTTTTCAACGCAATGTCTCTCACTAAGCTAGAGTTCTCCCATTTGGCCAGACAGAATGTCCAGCAAGCCCCAGGGGGCCTCCTGTGTGTGTCTTCCAGGCACTGGGATCACAATGGGCACTGCCATCCCTGACTCTTTTACATGACTTCTGGGAATCTGAACTCAGGCCCTTGTGCTGTACAGCACACATTTTACTGGCTGAACTATCTCTCCAGCTTCTCTTTATCTCTCAAACCTTTCTTTCTACAAGACATTGCCTTATCTACGTCATGTATGCATGTGTACACATGTATGTACTTGCATGTATATAAATATGAAGTTTAACATACATATTTATCTACACACATAATTAAATTTTAAAATATTTATTCTTTGACAATTTCACACATCCGTATATATTTTAATCATTTCACCCCAGTTATCCTTTCTTACTTTCCTCATCACATACACAATTTTATGTATAGTACACTTATTATAATTCATGTTTACTTACTTATGTGTGTGTACACATGCGTACTCACTTGCTTTGGTGCACAGATGGAGGTCAGACAGCAGCTTTCAGGAGTTGGCTCTCTTTTTCCTCATGCAGGTCCTGGGAATCAAACTCAGGTTACCAGGTTTGGCGGTAAATAACTTTATACACTGAGCTGCTTAACCAGCCTATAATGTATGCACTATAAGTATATGCATATCTAATGAGCAAAATGTCATAAGAAGGCTATGTCAGAAACATAGATGAACACAGACCAGGAGAGACCCTCAGTTGGGGTTAGGGTATGTTGGCTTAGTGCTAGCACCCTATCATGCACAATACTGGCAGACAATCCATGGCCCTGCAAAACAGAACAAAAAGAGGTCTTTCAGTTGCACAAACAACAAACAAAAGCGGGTTCTGTACACGGCCAGGCGTTCCACTGACTAGGTCAGCAGGATGTGGAAACTTGTTTTGAGGTTTTCGTGGGCATTCCCACCCAGGATTTTGCTGCTTAATATCTGTGTGGCCTCTTCAGGGTCTGTATCCTGAGTTCATAAAGGACCTTGTGAAAGTAGGGATTCAGATATTTTTAAGTTTGCCTTGACTTTGTTCACCCAGTGAAATGTTACATTCATTACAATCCTGGATGGCTCTCATTTATTTGGGTGTGATTGTGGGAAGACAATACACCTTTTAAAAATTCTGTTTTTCAAATACTGGAGATGGGGACACACTTATGGGTACAATTTGCTTCATTTCAACTGTTCTTCAGAAATCAGAAAGAGACATCTCTGTGGCTTCTCTCATAAAGGTCAGTTCATGTATTTCCATAGACGTGCTCCAGAATCAGGGCTCCCAGATTCCTTGAATTCACAGGGTGGAAAAAGGCTCAGCAGCCCACAGCTGTAACAGGAGACATTTCTTTTAAAAGCCTGGAATGCTGAAGCCCTCTCAGACTGCAAACATGTCAGGACAAGCCTTTCTGGGACACTGTCAAGTGGTTTGGGCTCCAAGTTCTACATTCCGTACTTTTGAGGTTGTTTTCTACTGGCAAGCAGCCTCTGGATGATTTTCATGTGGTGGGTGTTCAGGCCAACCTTCCTGTTCCAAGAAGTAAAACCCTGCTCTGTGCAGGGTCCATATTTTAGCAAAAATCAAGAAATGCTTACTCTCTTTTTTACGTTTTTTCCTGTGTGTGTGTGTGTGTGTGTGTGTGTGTGTGTGTGTGTGTGTACACGCACACACACACACATGCTGTGTGAGTGCCTCCTGAGTCTGGAAGAGAGTGTGAGCTCCCCTGGAGCTGAGTTTCATGTAGTTGAAAGCCATCAACATGGAGCCACCAGACATGGATGCTGGGAACCTAACTCAGGTTCTCTGAAAGAGCAGCAAGCTCTTTGAACTTCTGAGCCATCTTTCCAGCCATTTTTTTTGAGACAGGGTCTCATGTAGCTCAGGCTGGCCTTGAACTCACAGTGCAGATAAGGATGACTTTAAACTCCTGATCCTCCTTTGTCCACCTCTCAAGTGCTAGGTTATAGGCATCAGGGTTTTTTGGTCTTGTTGTTCTTATTTGGGTTTTTTTTTTTTCCCCCCCGCACTGCAAGATAGGGGTGGAATCCAGGGCCTTCTGCATGTTGGGCAAGCACTCTCCCAAACTGAGTGCTAGCGCCAGCCCTAGCTAGGGTTATGGTAATCAGTTTGTGAGCTTTGCCATAGTTCTGGCGAAGACAGGACTACAAAAGGGAAAGAAAGAGGGAAAGGGGATAGAAAGAGGAAGGGAAGAAGACAGGCAGGCAGGAAGGAAGGAAGGAACGAATGAACGAATGAAGGAAAGATACCATGTACCTCACAAGAAAGGGACATAAGCAAGATGCAGGCCATTTCTCTTACTCCATAGAGCCCTGTAGTTTGTTGAAGCTCTGATTCATGGGTTAGAGAGCTGCACTAATCAGTATACAGTGTAGCCCAGACCTGCCTAAATTAAACACTAGCATTTTGTCCCTTCTGCCCCCCTCACTGTGACCGCAGAGTTCATTTCAGAGGCGCCACTATCTGCAAGACCCAAACAAAGGTAGTTAACTCTAAGCCCTGTCCTCATTTTGTGATTATAGAGCAGGCAAGAGTGGATGTTTCAGTGCTTCCTGCAGCCAGATTCTCAGCCCGAGCAGGGCTTCATGTGATGGCTAAAAAGGAAAGCCTTGTCTCATCTAACTTTTGAGCATTATTATTACCTATCATTTTTATTTTGGACAGGGTTCACTATGTATCCCAGGCTAGCCCTGAACTCACCATGTAGCTCAAGCTGGCCTCAAACTTGCAGCAATCCTCCTGCTTCCACCTCTGGAGTGCTAGAATTATAAGCAGGCATCTCCATACCAATGGAGAATCATTTTCTAATTGCTTTAGAGAGCTATTTCCTAGAGATTACATCAACACAGAGCTAGTCTGAACCAAGGACAACAGGACAGGAGCGTCAGAGACAGGGCTCCTTTGAAACATTCCATTTTGCAGACTAGGAATACAATTTGTAAATCTTTTTTTCTCACAGTACATAGATTATGATATTTTAGTGGAAACCAATACAGTCAGCATACAGACGAAAACTCAACTGCCTTCTTGAAGCTTTCTGAAGGTTGTATAATTTAAATAATTCCATGATGCAAATAATTCCATGATGCAATTTCAACACCCAAGATTAAGAACATTTGTTTATGAAGTAACAACAGAAATCCTCCAGTAAGAAAACTGCTGCCACCCCACAATGCTGCTGCTGGTATTATTAAAAAACACGGGCAAAAGGTCAAAAGGAACCAACAATTAAGCAGAAATACAATCTGTCAGAGTTGCTTAGTGGGTAACTTGCCCACCAGATACAGCACCATGTCACCCCCAGTTGGGAGGAACCTAGTACAGATCCAGTGTAAGTCTCAAGGTTTTATAAGAATAGTGTGATTATTTCCTTGCTTAAATATTTAGTGAAACCAGCAAGCCAGAGAGAAAGTGGAAATCGGTTGATTTCCTCACACTATTGCTTTTTGTTCGTCTGCTTTGGAAAATGCTTTATTGATCCAGATGGCACATTTTCGTAGCTAGTCCTGACCACGGTTGGTCTCTCACAATAACAACTGTCAACATTTTGAATTCTCAGCTAGGAGTTTGAATGGCTTTATGATTGATTCGCTTGGCTGTGGGCATCAATATTGCCTTTGGAGACTTGGTAACGTGACAGTCTTGAGAAGGGATTTGAGTACACAAGAGTGCATTGGAGCTGTGAAGGAGGCAGTGGAGAAACAGCAGTGGGAGAGGAGGGCAATGGGCGGGGCACAGCGGTGGGAGTGACTGTGGGACTGTTCAAATGGGGACAGGGGCCTGGGGAGGCTGCTTGGTGGGTCCAATGTTGGCACCAGGAGCATGAGGACCTGCTTTCCATCTCAGGCATCACTGAAAAATGGTCCAGCGTCCTGTACTTGGTATCCCAGTGTTGGGGAGGCAAACTGGCATATCCCTGGGGCTCCCTGGCCATCCACACTTGCCTACTTGGCGAGTCTCAGGCCAGTAAAAGACTGTCTCAAAAATAAGACAACCCAAGGTTGAACTCTTGCTCCATGTACACATACTTGCACATGCACACACTCATATTGCATATATGCGTACACACATATGTACATACTCACTGCATATATGCATGTACATACATGTACATACTCACACACATACACACAAAGTTGGAAATAGGCTTGATTTCTTATGCAAATCAAATATAAATACTAAGGTGGGAGCTTTTTACATCATGCCTAGGCCTTCTTGAGGGGTCTACTTTTGCTGTGGAAAATGGCTTCAGTTTCCTGTTTTCATGGGGCTTCTCAGGATCCTAAACCAAAGAAAAGAAGATCACCAAGGCTGACCCCAAAGAACAAGCTTTGTAAAGAGCAAACCTCACTCCAGGGTTGTTGGTCCTCATCACAGTCTGAAAGCCAGAGTCTGAAAAAGACAACAGCATGCCCAGAGCTTGGGGTGAACAATAGAACAACAGCAGAAAGCCAGATTTACAGCAAGGTGCATTTGCTTAGGCAGAAGTATTTCCCACTGGTCCAAGATTCCTGTAACTGCCAGAATCCCTAGAAAAGCCTCTGAGACAGCCTTTCTCAGAATGATTGAGAAAATTCTGGAGAACTGAAGACCAGTAGAAAGCATGGAAGCAGAGGCAGAAAGAATGCTCCATGATCAGGAGCCTTACAGACAGTGTCTAAAGCTCAAGGCATCAGTACAACCCAGTTCCAATGAGGCATGATAAGTACTCTGGCTTCTAAGATGACCTCCGGCCTCCTTGGACCACAGTGAGCGCATCCTTAGGTGGGATGTGGAATGCAGCTTACTATTGATATCCTAAACAAACAAACAAAAATGAGAGAAAACAATCAGAATTTGCAAATCACTGTAGACAAGGTATTTTATAATACATCACTTTATCACTTGAATGAGAAATGAATGTGGTAGATCTCTGTTTTAAGCACACATGAACTCGGGTGTGTGTGTGTGTGTGTGTGTAAGTGTGAGTGTGATGTGTGCACACTCATGTCCAAGGAGACTGAGGGAGGAAGTCTGGTGTCCTGCTCTGTCACTCTACAGTATTACCTTGAGATGGGGTCTCTTAGCTGAGCCTGGAGCTAGGTTGGCAGTCAGAAAGCCCCATCAATCTGTCTGCCTCTGCTCCATGCAGCACTGGGCTATAGGTACGCCACACCCAATTTTTTATGTAGGTTCTGCAGATTCAAACTGAGATTCCCTTGCTTACAAAGGAGCCCTCTTGTCCTCTAAGCTATCTCCCCTGGTTCAGATGACACTTTTGAACTTTACTATGGCAGCATTCAAGCTGTGAAGGCAGACAGCCCTGAATGCCATGCATAGGCACCACAGGAAAGGTGACATCTACAGAAAGACACAGCCTTAAGGTTTCCATCAGAGCCTCCCTGCCACGGTCATTTCCAAAGTAACAAAAGGGGTGCCTAATCTTTCCTCTTTGTTAACTCTTTATGATCATTCCTGTGGCAAAGGACTATTTGGATCTGTTACTGAGAAAGGGTATAATTGACTTCCAAGAATATTATTTTAGGAATCTGTGTCCTTTGGGAAGGAGATAATCTAGCATGTAGCTACTCAGGCTTGCAAATGAATACCTCATATGTCACAGATTTCCCTTAGGATTAAGAAAGTGCATTCCACTAGTATCCTAAATAGTGTGTGTGTGTGTGTGTGTGTGTGTGTGTGTGTATGTGTGGATACATACGGAGGTCAGGCAAAAGGACAACCTCAGGTATAATTCCTTGGTTGCCATCCACCTTAAAAACATGTTTTCTTTGAGGCAGATTCTCACACTGGCACGGAAGTCACCATTGCAGGCTGTGTTAGCTGGCTGGGGAGCCTTGGGATCTGTCTCTGTGTCCCTGGAATGGCATGAAAAGCACACACCACCACTCTTGGCATTTTTCATGAGTTCTGGGGATTGAACTTAGGCCCTCAGGTTTCTGTGGCAAGCACTTGATCAACTGAGCCATCTCTGCAGCCCCTCTGCACAGTATTTGACACAGTATGTGGCACCACCGAGTGAAAGATGCACAAGGTTGTATTGCAGAGACAGCTGAGGGCACTCGTCCCAGCCCTCAACCACAGTGTCCAGAAAGCAGCCAGCACTGATCCGGCTCTTTAGCAGACAATCCTATCTCTTTCAGCATCTCCCATGGAGGTTTTACCACCACCTTCCTGAAGCTGTGGCAACAGCTGAAAGAAAAATTACTGTAGTCCCCGGAATCAGGGCTTAGCGTTATCTTTCCACACATTTATTACAACAGTAACCCCCTCCAGGCCTGTCTTGGTTGGGCACAAGATTTTTCAAGGAACAACACTTTCACTATCAGGAAGTAGGCCTGTGTGTCTACTGTGCATACTCCAGGCTGAGAAAGTCATGTTGCTAACTTCCGGATGAGGAAGCAGTGTGTCACGGCCCTCCTGTCAACCAGAGGCTTCCCTCTTAAGCACCCAAAACAAAAATTGATAAATAGCTTTATTCCTCCCCACATACTTCCAGGCATTTTTTTAAAGACCAATCAGCTCTTCTGCATCTCATGGCCTGACTTCAGGATCATTAACCCTCCACACCCTCTTCTCCATGGAAGAGTTTATCACCAAAAGGGCCTGATTCCCAGACCCTCTCCAGGAGATTCTGCGAGCAGAACCCTTTCAGCCATCTGCCTCGTGACACATCCTTGGGTTTTGTTTTTTCTCTCTCTCATTTTGAATGATTCCTTTTGCTTTTGGTTTTGAAACTGCACTTCCCTATGTAGCACAGCATGGCTTTCAACTCTGGATCCTCCTGCCTCGGCCTCCCAAGGGCTTGGATTACAGACATGCACCACCACACCCGGCGTGCTCGGAGTCTGAACGTCCAATTCTGGGCCTGTAGACTGTCTCTTCCTGTGTATTCAGTTTCTGTGTTGGCTTCCTGCCTCTCTATCTCCTGCAAATCTTCCATTCCAAATTAAACGATTCAATGAAGCTGGTTCCTGGGCTCAGTGTCCACGGGCCCCCAGAACCCACGCCGGGGAAGGGGAGAACCAGTCCTCAGGTTGTCCTCTGACTTCTACATGTGTGCTGTGGGGTTTTTAAAAAAGTAGGTTTGCAGACTATACCAAGATCCTGCATGGCCTTCCCCCAGGCTCCTGGGAAGTAACACCTGGAACACTACTGTATAATCATATCTCAGTCGGGATACTGACCTGGACAACAATTCACATATGAACATCACAGCAAAGCTCATGTGGCCTCCCATGCCATAATTGCCTCTGCCTTGCCCCAGCCCTCTCTCTTAACTCTTGGCAACTGGGAATATGTTCTCGGTTTTGATACCCGTGTGTGGCACGTCGGCTTTGAGGATCTGCTCTTTCATTTCACTGAGGCTGCCATAGGCTACTAGCTTGCGCTCTCGTTTGCTCAGCTGGACCCTGTAGTGTGGGGGTAACAAGGTGCATCGGCCATTTCACACACAGTGTGTCTGGGTTTTTTACAACTCCAGACTATCACAGGTAAGACTGTTTATACACACGGAGTTACATGTTTTTACAAATATTGCACAACTGTTTTCTTTCTCTCTGTACCTTGTCTTCTCATAGTGAGTTCTTTCGCAGATCAAAGGTTGATCAAATTAATGAAGTCACAAATTCGGCCTTTCCTTTATAACGTCATGATGTCAACCCTTATCTCCTTTCTGCCCAGGCTTAGCTATCCAACATGTCTTCCTGGTTGGGCATGATGACACATGTGCTTAATCTTAGCACTTGGAGGCAGAGGCAGGCAGATGTCTGTGAGTTCCCACCTAGTCTATATAGAGCAGTGTTTCTCAAACTGTGGGGTGCAACCCCTTTGGGGGTCAAAAGATCTTCTCACAGGGGTCACCTAAGACCATCTTGCATATCAGATATTTACATTATGATTCATAACAGTAGCATGAACAATCATGAACAATCAAACATCCTCCACATGAATCTAACACCTGCAGACAATACGAAGTACCAAGGCCCAGGCAGCCCTTTTCCCAACAGTGCATAAAACAATTATGTTATACATAACTACAAATAAACTTCCACAACAGACAGGGTCTTTTACTATGACTCAGGGCCTACTGATTAGTAGAATCTGGCTGGACAGTGGTCATCAGAAGTCCTGCTATTTACTTTATGATTCATAGCAGTAGCAAAATTGCAGTTATGAAGTAGCAACAAAAATAATTTTATGGTTGGGGTCACCACAACATGAGGAACTGTATCAAAGGGTCACAGCATTAGGGAGGTTGAGCACAACTGGTAATAGAGAGTTCCAGATCACCCAGGGCTACACAGTGAGACCCTGTCTCAAAACAAACAAACCTCTCTATCATGTCTTCCTGTATATTTTTTTCCTAAAAGTTTTGAAGAATTTGTTTTAGATTTAAATTTGAGATCCGTTTTTGAGTCATATTTTGAGTGTGAGGTTGTGGTTGTCCTTTTGTTTTTTTCTTGTTGATATTGCTGTTTTGTTTTTGCTGTTTTTAGTTTGCTCTGGCAACACCATGGTGGGAGGGAGAGGGAGGGGAAAGGAGAGGAGGGAGAGAAGCCATCTTTCCATTTCACCTTTATGTTTTAGATTTAAGTTTGCCAAAAATGAAGGGTGTGTGTGTTCATGTGGGTCCTCTGCTCTGCTTCACTGGTCCACAAGTCTGTTTCTCTGCACTAATGTCACACCGTCACGGTTCCTATAGCTACGTGGTATCAGCTGAAGTCTTCCTGACCCTCTAGTCTTTCTCAATTGTTTTAACTATTTTAGGTCTTGTGCTGCCCATGTAAACTCAAGAATAAATTTGTCTACGTCTATAAGCAGCCTCCTGGGATTTTTTAAAATGGAGATTTCATTAACCCATTAAGTTAACTTAGGGAGAAGTGACACGTTTATTGTGTTCAATCTTCTTATGCATGAGCACAGTGAAATTATTTTCTTTTATTTTCTCTCTCCCTCCCTTCCTTCTTTCCTTCCTCCTTTCTTTCTTTCTTTCTTTCTTTCTTTCTTTCTTTCTTTCTTTCTTTCTTTCTTTCTTTCCTTCTTTCTTTCTTCTTATTGTGTGTGATTGTGTGCACCGTGTGAGTGAGGGCACTTGTGTCTACTATGTACGCAAAGGTCAGGTGGCAACTGTGGACAGTCAGATCTTCTCATCTGCTTTGTTGGTTCATTCTTGTGATGTTGTTTCAGGCTAACTGGCTTAGGAACGCCCAGTGATTCTCCTGACCCCATCTGCTGTCTCTTCATTGGCGTACTGAGATGACACGTCTGTGCCACCGAGTCCACCCACGGTTCTAGGACTCAAACTCAGGTTGCAGGCCTGCACAGCAAAAGCTTTTACTCACCAAGCCATCTCACACCCCTACACATGTTTCTTGAGACAGAGTCTCGCTATGTAGCCCTGGATAGGTAAGAACTTCCTACACAGGCCAGGCTGGCCTTGAACTCATGGCTATTCTCCTACTTCTGTCTCTCAAGTACTGGGATTACAGGTGTAAACCACTACGCCCAGCTTGCTTTTCTTCATCAGTTTCTTCGAAATTCTCAGCTTGGAGATTCTGAACACATTTTGTTTTTCAGTTTACACCCAAGCATTTTACGTTCTTTGGAGTAGTTATACGTGGCAGTGCATTTTAAAGCTGGTTTTTCTAAGGTTTACTGTTCGTCTGTGGAGGAACGATGGAGTCCTGCGTTTTGGCTTGTATCCCTCGGCCTTGTTAAGTTCACTCACTCACATTCAGATTTCCTCTGAGGATGCGTGAAATTTTCTGTGTTGTCATCTCTTCCGTCTTCAGAGAGGGGCAGAGATAAACCGGGATAGTGCGCATCCTTGCTCCCCATGTAAGGGGACACGTTCAGGTGTTCTCAGCAGTGAGCGTGTTAACTGCAGACATCTTGATAGTTTGGTTTGGTGTGGGAGTTAGCTTTTTACCCCTTTTCTCTCTTACCTTGTTCAAAGTTCCTCTCATGAATGAACATTGGATTTTGTCACACACTTTTTTTCTGATTTTGCTTCTTCAGTTTGCTGATACAATATATTCCAATGAATGCATTTTCTAATATTAGATTTATATAGCGGGAATGATTTGGTTATGGTGTATATAATTCTTTTTACACGTTGTTGGATTTGCTTTGCTCATACTTGTTCAAAATTAGCAGGAGGAACTTGGCTCCTTGGGAGCATATACTTGAGGGCATATCAGGACCTTGCCTTCCTCTCTCCTGCACACTACGAAGGGAACAACTTTGCTTCTGTGTCTCCTGTTGCCATGGCAATGCCCTGCCTCTCGCAGGGCCCTGCAATGGAGCCAGGCGTAAACTGAAACTGTGAGCCAAAATAAATCTTCTCTCCGCTGTTTCTGTCAAAAAGGTGACAAAAAAGTTTTCCTAACACAGGGACCAATGACTTCCTGGGAAATACAGAGTGAAGGAGCCAGATCCTTGAAGGAGCCACCATCCATGATGCTGGGGCACAAGGTCTTGGCATGAAGAAAGCCTTGCCGAGTGGGCCAAGCATTACCTGCCCCGATTGCTTCTCCAGAAGCCTCCTATTCTTATATATCTTGATGTCAGTGGCAACATGTTCTGTGTGGCAACCTGCACAGCTCTGGGTTTGATGGGGGATGGAGAGTGAAGAAATGAAAGACACGCTGGTATAGGGTGCGCTGTGCACACCAGCAGCTGGGGGGAGGGGGGACTGGGCCTGTTTATTCTAATCTCAGCAAGGGGTCTCTGTAGGGGAGTAATCTCCAGCTACTGCCATCCTGGAGGAGGAAGCTGCTGTAGCTGTTTTCTGCCCATACTCTCAATAGCAGCACTTGGACCAGAGAAAGGCCTGCTGCTCTCATGGGTCTGAGGCACTGGCTTCCTTGACAGGGCCATGCTCATGTCAACAGTACACATACATTCAGTACTTCATCTGCTCCCTGCAGTCGCGGGTTCTTTACAATCATATATTCATTGGGCAGAAAATGCTCCCAATGCAAATCACTAAAATGCAAACCAGACATGAGATTTGTGGTCTAAATGAAAACTTGTCTGGGCAGGCCATTCAGATTCAACTAAGGGCAGCCTGGAAGTTAAACTTAATTGTCAACCAGACACAACCTAGAACCACCTGAGAAGAGAATCTTAATGAAGGATTGTCTACATTGATAGGCCGGTGGGCATATCTTTGAGGAATTGTCTTAATGAAGTTAATTGATGTTGGAATACCCAGCCTACTGTGGGTGACTCCATTCCCTAGGCCACGGGGCTGATGAGTACTGGGGGAAGTCCTGAACTGTGTAAGAGTGGGGAGAAAAAAAAAAAAAACTAGCTGAGCATAAGTAAGCAAGGAAACATGCATGCATTTATTCAAACTCTCTGCTCTTAACTGTGGATGTGATATAGCTAGCTGTTTAAAGTTCCTGCCTCAATTTTCCTCACAATTATGTACTGTTAACAGAAATTATAAGTCACATAAATCCATCATCTTTCAGGTTACTCTTTTGTCAGAGTATTTTATCACAGCAACAGAAATGAAGAACAAGGAGAAAACCAAGGTCTCTGAGCACAGTGGCCCCTGCTGCAGATGTGACCCCTCCTGCAGAGGAGGGGTGAGAAATGGTCCAAAATGTTTGTGGTGCTGGATGGCACTGCCTGTAGCAGAAACCTAGCATTTCCCCCCTATGTACGCTGCACTGGAATGTGGAGAGAAAGGCATCAGGATGAAGGATCATGTGCAACAGTCAAGATGAAAGAGACACAAAGAATGTTATTGCTTTCATGGTGCTCTTTAGGTCATTCTTTCATTCATTCTCTCCCAAAAATACAACCCATGATACTTCAGTCCACAGAGGCCCACTCTTTCCACTGTGCCCTTGAATGCAGCCAGCCATGGAAACCTGCAGTGGGCTAGCTGAAGGAACTTACCACTGTTTCTGTTGAGAAAGGCCTGGAGCAATCACATACTATGTATGTGGTTGGTGGTTTGAATGAGAATGCCCTCATAAGCTCCTTTCTTTAAACGCTTGTTCCTCAGTTGGCGGAACTGTTCGGGAAGGGTTAGGAGGTTAGGCTTTGTTGGAGGAGGTTTGTCACTGAGGAAGCCACTTCCAATTAGTGCTTTCTCTTGTGCTGTCTCTCTCTTTCTCTCTCTCCCCCGCCCTCTCTGTGTGTCACACAGATGCACACATACGAGCCTGTGTACCTTGTGTTTGTGGATCAGATATAAGTTCTCAGCTACTACTCCAGCATCTGGAACTATAAGCCCCAAATTAAATGCTTTCTTTTAAAAGTTGCTTTGGTCACAGTGTCTTATCACAGCCGCAGAAAGGTAACTAAGACAACAGGCAAAAACATGTCTCCCAAAACGCTCTCTACAAACCTCACCCGTGGGACCTGTGCACGGGGCCTTATTTGGAAACAAAATCTCCAGAGGTGATTAAAGGAAAATGAAGTGACACTGGGCTAGAATGGGCAAGGTCCAACATGACAATGAAGGCAGATTAGAGAGGCACATCTACATATCAAAAAGCACCAAGGATTCCCACAACCCCATACATACTCTAAGAAAAAGGGAGAACAGGCAGCCCCTCAAGCCAGAGTGGGCACTGTCCTCCCAGTGCCTGGTCTCGCATCCAGCCTTCAAAACTGGGGAGATACGTCTTATTTATTTATTTATTTATTTATTTATTTATTTATTTATTTATCCATTGTTGTTTTTTGAGACAGGGTTCCACTTTATATCCCTGACTGTCCTAGAACTCACTTTATGAACCAGGCTGGTCCCCACAGACATCCACTTGCCTCTGCCTCCTGAGTGCTGAGATTTAAAGGTGTGCAACACCATGCCCAGCTAAGCTGTTTTTCGCCACCATGCCCAGCTGTTTTTCTTATTTCAAGCACCCAGCTTGTGGCAATATGACATGGCAGCCACAGGAACAAACATACCTCATTGAAGAGTAAATGCATGATAGTGTCACCCCACTGCCTACATACGAGCCTCACAGTGGAGATACCCTAAACAGTCACAGTGACTTGTGACATCCACAATGGAAGCCAGTCCTCCACGGGTTTGGCATAGCTCCCACAGACATGGCTGGACAGATGTGTCCAGCACACTGAGATATCTTCGGATGCAGCAGCCACACCTCATTCACCATCTCCTTCCTTCTGAGGTCTAGAAGTGCTCACTGAATGTCAAAGTCCTGCTTGAGTTTCCTGGTTGACTATTTCTGATGGGTGCTTAAATTCATGTTACACTAAGCATTTGCCATCATCTTCCATGAAGATGGAAATGGCAGACAAATGCGATCTGTTCCTTCATCAGAAAAACCCATCCGGACACAGAAAGATACAACCTGGAGTTTGAGATCTTCTTTAGTCCTCAGTCACAAGTGTCAGACGTTACCTACAATAACAGGTTCTCTTCTCTTTCTTTTATTTTTTGACAGGGTCTCATGAGCCCAGGATGGCCTAGAACCGTCATGATAGCTGAGGATGATTCTGAACTCCTGATTCTCCTGTCTCTTCGAGTGCTGAGTCTGTGGAGGTTCATCACCACACTCAGTTTTTGTGGGGTTAGGGATCAAACACAAGGCTTCATGCATGCTAGGTAGGTACTCTTACCAACCGAGCCAAATCTCCAACCCTCAGCAATAGGTTCATTAAAATCTGATGTTAGATGTAACTGCAGTTTCTTCTTAGGTGTGCTCTAAAACTTCTCTGTCCGGAGTGGTAACCTGCAGCCTTCCATGTGAACTCACCTTATAGCCTGCAGAGACTCCAGCCGAAGGTGTCTCCCATGAGCAGCACCAATAAATGAAACAGCACCAGATGTAAAGTCAGTCCCCTGGGGCTCCTGGAGGGAAGTGAGTGAGCACAGGGTGGGAGTTTCACTAAGAGCAAACATAGACTCTTCATGTGATTTATAAACTAGGAAGGACTGGAAAAAAGTCAGTCTTAGGTCTAGTATTTTTTCTGTCTGTACCCCTGTATGTAACAAACCTAAAGACTTGAAAGATGTCTTTCACGTCTCTGATCTGCTAATTTTTTATCCAAAAGAGATATGTCTAGAACTGCTTAGGTCTTCTTTTTTGACCCTAAGACTCTCTCGGTTGGGGCAGGTATATTCCTAAGTTCCTGACTTGTAGAAATCTATCTCGGGAAGTTATCAATAGTATTGTATTAACTCATTTTGTACGAATGTTTTAAAGTATGTTTTGAATAACATAAAAGGAAAAGGAAACGAAAAACAAAAAACAAAGTAGAGTAGGCTGTGGCAGCTCAGATCAGTCACCTCAGCTCTTGGAAGGTTGAAGCTGGAGAACTGCTTCAAGTTCAAGGCCAGGCTAGGCTACAGAGTGAATGCCAGACCTCAGCCAGCTTGGGCTAGAGTAAAACCCTGTCCAAAAAAAAAAAAAACGGAAACAAAACAAAACAAAACAAAAATTAAGTAGGAAAAAGGAGGGGAGAGGAGGCTTACATAATAAACTGTTCCACGCAATCATCAATCCACGTTTTTTCAAAGAATAAGCAACAAGTTGAACTTTTTACTACATCAGAAAATACAGTCACGAACTGGGGAGATGGCTCAGTGGGAAAAGTGCTTGCCAAGAGGGACCCCTGCACCCTTGGAAATGCTGAGTGGGCATGGCAGTTCTCCTGTACCCCAGCACTCCAGAAGCAGAGAATACCAGAGACTAGGGCTAATGGGCAAGCTGGCTAGACAGACTCCATTATAGGAAGGCTCTAGGCACGAGTGAGAGATTGTCTCAAGTAAATAAACTAGAGAGTCCTTGAAGAAGGCTCATGTCTTTTTCTGACCTACACATACTCACACCACACACTTGCAAAAATAAAAAAATCCTAATATCAGGTTATCACTGAATATTGTTGGTTTTTTATTGATTATTTTCAACTGTTCTCTGGCTAGCACGCCCCCTGATGTTTCTGAAATGTGCTAGAAGGCTGGAAAGAGCTATGACTAAAGGTGCAGGGGCAGGAGGGCTCTCAGGTTTGCTTTTGAGTGGAAAGGACTCGCTGTTCTTAGACAACAGGCCTTTGACTGCAGAGTGTGCTGCAGCCTTGGAGGCAGCTCCTTGCAGAGCAGGTCTGGTTCCACAGAGTGTGGTCAGGGTGTCCTGGAAGACTGGAGGACAGGTTCTGGGTGTGGGCGGGGCACTGCCTAGGATAACAGTGGGCCCTCTGGGACATAGGAACACTCATGAGCAGAGTGACTCCAGGCCATAATGATGACCAACGTGTCCTGTGGCCTGGACTCAAGGAAAAGGGGCAATAGGCCTGACATTGAGACTAATGTGTCATTTCCCATAATTGCCTTTAGACATTAATCTCTGCGTGCTTTAATAGAATTTCTAAACTGTCTTACATACATAATGAGCCATGAAGGGTTAATGTTCTCTCACTCTAGGAATCCTGCTTTTCAGATATGTGTCTAAGCAAAACGGCCAGAAGTGTGGAGCGCAATTTATGAATGAGTATGTTTTGTGAAGGGTTCTTTATAATACAAGAAAAGCTGGAAACAAACAGTGTACAAAAGTAAGGAAATGGCGAAGTAATCAGAGCCCATTCCTATGCTGGGAAGCTGTGGAGAGATTGAAAACCATGTTGAACAGTTACAGTACCCAACTCCATGAGGGTCTGTGCAAAGGCAGAAACACAACATTGAATTTTAAATACATATGAATCTGCATGTTCATATATACAACATATATATTAATTCTAAATTGTAGAATTATAAGATTAGAGACAATTATTTCTGTATATATTTAAAATAAAATAATATTATATATATGTAAATATATATAATATATAAATACAATATATATATATTCTTTTATTTTTAAGACAGACTCTTACTATGTAGCTTTGGCTGGCCTGTAACTTGCTATGTAGAGCAGGCTGGCCTTGAACTCACAGAGATCCTTCTGTCTTTGCCTCCCATGTACTGGAATTAAAAGCATGTGCCACTACGCCTGACCCTAGAAAAGTGAATATTTTGAAAGTTATGGTATCACGTATTTTTTTTGTTGTGCCAAGCATCAAACATGCCAGGTAACAGCAGATACTTCCCCCTAGATTGGAAACATGAACTCTGATGTGGGCTTCTGTGTAGTACTGGTATGGAAAGTCAGGATGAAGCCCTGTGCTCTCAGTGTCGACGGCTCAGTCAGTAGCCAGGTATTTCCAGAGTACCTACTTTATCACGCAGTGTCTACCTAGTTCTTACTGTATGTTGGCCACTGAATTTGTGCTCAGAGCCAGGTCACCACAGTGAGCAATGGTGTCTGATCTGGACAAGGCAAGAAGCTCCTGTTCTGGTGCTTATGATGCTAGAGACACACTGCCTAAAGGACCAAGTCCAATTCCAAGGAGTAGAACTTTCACCCAGGTGTCCAAAGCCCAGGAGTGATTCTAGGCCAGGCCTCACCAAAGGATGGCAGCAAAACGTAGGGGGCCTTAGATTAGGATCCCATGGAGGTTTTGTGGTCTGCCATTTTGCCTTAAGAGGAAATATTTTGCTGTGGAGCTCTGGTCGGTATTTTCTTATTACTTTGTTAAGGCCTGACAACTTGCTGTTTAGGTCAGCAGTTGATGCATTTCCGTATGCAGTCGCTAAGTTGATGATGGCTGAAGTAAGATTCCACCTTAGTGGCTTCAGTTTACACATTTCTATTCTCCAATCACCTTATCTTCATTAAAAATATCGTGTGTGTGTGTGTGTGTATGTCTTTGTACTTGGGTGCACATGTGTGTGTGCGCACGCATGTGCGCACACACACACACACACACACACACACACACACACACACACACACGCCAGAGGATAACCTCTGGGTGTTGTCCCTCAGGAACCATTAACCTTGTTTTGTGATTCAGGTGTAACAGCATACTGCTGTGACGTCTCACTAAAGAAGACTTGGAGGCATTTTCACAGCTGCAAACCCTTCTAGACCTCAGCAAAGGAAACCACCATCACGGCAAGTGCCATACTGGACAGTGGGACCCTGAGCATCCCAGCTCAGGTGATTTTACTGATCCAGAACTCCTCAGGTGCACATGCAGGTCATTAGCAATCAAACATCCAACACCTGCAGACAGTACAAAATGCCAAGGCAGAGGCAGTCCTTTTCCCATCAGTGCACAAAACAATTATTTTATGCATAACTAAAAATAAACTTCCCCAACAGATAGGATCTTTCACTATGACCCAGGGCTTACTGGTTAGTAGAGTCTGGCTGGCCATGGTCACCAGGAATCCTCTGTTTCCACCTCCCCAGTGCTGGAGTTATAAGTGCTTCGTACCACATCTGGCTTTTCATGTGGATGCTGGAAATCTGAACTCAGATCCTCGTGCTTGTGTGCCAGCAGCATGTCAACTGAGCCATCCCTCCTGAGATTATTAAAGAACATCAGAGTGGCCAGATGCTCCATTCTGTGCAGAACACCATCCCCTATGGAGCCCCGGAGCTTACATTCAAAGCATCTTTTATTCTCAATCCATTTCTGCCCCTTGGGAAACCATGGGCCATGGGCTGATGATCAGCCATGGGCTGAGATATCTCAGTGAATAAAGGCACTTCCTGCCAAAACTGATGATCTGAGTTTGATCCCTGTGTCTCACCTAATGGAAGGAGAGAACTGATTCCTGGAAGTTTGCTTCTGACTGCCACACATGTAATAGCATTCATTCTCTCTCTCTCCCTCCCTCTCTCTCTTAATAGATAGATAGATGATAGATAGATAGATAGATAGATAGATAGATAGATAGATAGATAGGTGACAAAGTATTAGAAATTGATGGCTACTGGCAGGGTAGTTGTTCGAAACTCTCCAGTGTGTAGTCCTGCCCAGCGGTTGCACTTGACCTTGTTTCAAGTTCTGTCTCTTTGACCTGTGAGTCTGTTAGGAGCTGCACTCAGATGCTTCACTGCAGTATGCTCAGGAAGGTAAGCATGACACTACAGCCCAGTGCCAATAGTTCTTACACAAATCCTAACAGTGTTCCCAACAGGCATGTCCAACCTACAAGAACAAGCCATGTGAGACGAAGGCATCCGGTGAATACAGGGATGCAGGCCAACACAAAATCCTAAACTGTTTAAAATATGATGATGAGGCTGGGGTAAGAGTGGCTTAATGGCTCAGTGGAAGAGTACTTGCTCTGCAAGCCTAAGTACCTGAGTTCAAATCCCCAGCACTAGTGTGAAAAGCTGGGCGCAGCTGTGTGTTCTTGTAAGCCCAATACTCAGG
The DNA here is from genome assembly GCA_026225945.1 of Cricetomys ansorgei. NCBI lineage: Eukaryota > Metazoa > Chordata > Mammalia > Rodentia > Nesomyidae > Cricetomys > Cricetomys ansorgei. Next base: position 3,669,890 of record JAMJFZ010000435.1, on the reverse strand, counting down.
CCAAAGTGACTTTTGGGTTCAGTTAAGGGATCCCTTCTCAAGGCAATAACACTGGGAGTGAAAGATAAGAGACCAGAGATCCTGGTCCGGCCTTTGCATGTACTTCTCCAGCTGTACACATGTGCATACTCATGTGCACACACAATCATGATAATTTTACAATTTTCTTCTATCTCTATTGCACATTCTCAAATATGAATTTGGTAGATGACAATGTCAAAGGGCTGCAGACACCTGGATTGTGTGTGTGTGTGTGTGTGTGTGTGTGTGTATGTGTGCACTCATGTGTCCTTTGTGAGTAGGAAGAAAGCAGGAGGAAACTGTGCATATACCCCGTTAGGACAATTAGAATGACACATGTCTTACACATCATCTGGGTAGCAGACTTAGATTTTTCTTTAGCAATTCAACACTTAAAAGGACATTTGGTGATTATGAGCAGTTTCTGAGGTCTGTCTGTGAGCTGGGCTGAAGGTTAAAAAAAATGCAAGTGAGCCTGTGAATGCTTCTTTGTGCATCCCCCCCTCTCCCCTCGCCTCACTGGCAATGTTCCTTGCATTCCCTTCAGTGGCTTTTCTCTGCCTCGTAAGTATACAATCCCTTTAGCCATAGCTCAGCTGTTCAGACACCTGACAACCGTGAGACAGTTCTTAAAGTGCACGAGTGCATTCTGAGCCTGGGACATGCAGTGACCCATTCTCTCCTGCCACAGAGCAGCAGCACAAGGATCCTGGTGTTGCAGCGTACTGAGGACATTCAGGAGAACTGGGTTTAGACACTTCAAAGATGATTCTTCTTACCTCCCTCAGCCTCCTGTCCACTCTCATTCCCTAATAGATCTTCCCCAATTCATGTCTTTTTGTTTTGTTTCTGTGTTCTTCTGGGTTTGGCCAGGGTCACCTGCATGGCCATGGGTTTGGAACTATGCATCGGAGCCTCTAGGTTCACCAGTGGGTTCAGCTAAAGATGATGACTCTCTGTAGTGCATATATATCTATCTATAAGATATTTGCTATTTTTAATTGTGTGTGTGTGTGTGTGTGTGTGTGTGTGTGTGTGTGTGTGTGAAGTGTCCCAGGCAAGAGAAGTCAGACCTCCTGGAGCTGGAGTTACAGAGAGTTGTGGGTCCTGGGAACTGAAATTAGATCCTCTGCAAGAGCAGAATGTGCTCATAACTTCTGTGGCCTCTCCAACACCCTATAGTATATATATTTTTAAAAAGTATTTCTCCCAGACCTGATGACACATGTCTGTCACCTTAGCCCTCAGGAGGCAGAGGTAGCAGGGTCAGAAGTTCAAGATCATCTTTAGCTATATGTGCTTTGTGAGACTCTACCTCAAAATTTGTTCCTCTAGCTTTGCCTTTTCTTTCTTTCTTAAATTCTATATTTCTGAGCTATTTTGAGGACATATATGGCTGTGCAATGGCTTAGTCTCATGCAAATAATAATATGTAAAATATTGTCAACTTCCCCACCAATTCTTGGCAGAAGTGAGTGATCAGCTATTCAAATACTTACATTCAGAGCTAGTCAGACAGACAGATGGATGATAGATAGATAGATAGATAGATAGATAGATAGATAGATAGATAGATAGATAGATTTTAGTGCTCTGACTTTTTTTTTTAAATTAATAGTTCTTTGGATTGATCTGACATGAGAGGAAACATTTATCTCCTTCAGTGATTTTTATGCTCATAAAAATGTCCCACTGTTTGAAGGGAATGTCTAGTACCAGAGAAATCACCTCTAAAGTAGATTTCAGGGCCCTGTCCCTGCTGATGACATCACCCTTTGTCCCAAGTTGAGCTATAAGGCTCATTTTCCATAACCGGCTATTTCTGTTCAGGATTCTATTGGTTATTCTGACATCTGAGTGGTTGCCAGGCCCAACAGGCTTCCTGGAAGGCATGGGACTAAAGATGGAAAGTCAGGAGGTTGAGATTCCTCAGCCACCAGCAACCTCACCACATCACCCCGCCCCCCCCCCCCCACACCCCAATTCACTACTGTCTTGTTTACTCCAGGGCTTTGGGACAGGCAGAAAGCTGGGAAACTGAGCAGATTGTGGCTGTGTTGGTTTTCTGGAGAAATCTGCACATTGGTCCCTGGGATCTAATACAGACACACACCCCCCTCCGCCCCATTGACATTAGCTATCAGGCAGAGAACAATCTTAAGGTACACTTTGTAGTCAGCAAAGTTTACCTTGTGTTAAAATTTTACCAATGGAAATCAAGTAGTGTTTACCCCCAGCTCTGTGGCAAGTTCTGTGCAAACAGAACCTGTGACACTCTTTAGCTCATGTGTGGACTTCCTGTCACACTTCTCTTGGCAATGTGTATAGAAGAGAGAGCTGAGTGTCAATCAGCTTCACTATGCTGAAACAACCGAGAAGACCAACTCACTAAGAGGCAAGGTTTCCCGACCACAGATACTGGTGACTCTCAGGCCCGGGTTCTTCACCAGCTGTGTGGGGTGCTCAGCAACCTATCCTCAGACGTGCAAGGACTGGGCCACCCCTGGCACTCAGAGACACTTAAAGCCCTTCCTCCTTCCCCCACACCCGATAGCAACTGGCAACCTGGAAGAGCCAGGTTGCGGATGGATGGAAGCCCTCTCAGCCTCCCACTGAGATGCACAGATGTAGTAATGGCTAGAGTAGCCTCCCAGGCTCAGTTCCAGCAGGCCAGGGAGACAAGGCTATACTTGGACAGATAAAATCTCAGTCACATGGACCCTGCAGGTAGCCTAAGGCCTCTACCTCCTCAGATAAGAAACCAGGCACAGCCACATCAATTCAAGAGCAATTTAAGATAGGATTTTTAAATAAAAGATCTGTAGGCACAAGACCTAAGTAGACTTAGACCCAGAAGTTAACGAAGATCAGATGGTAGGGAGTAAGAATACCATGTAAATAGAACTTGGCCCCACACCCTGTAGCCCAGCAGTTGTGAAGGACTTTTTTTCCCTTAATTATTATTTTTAAGTCATGGTATAACTTTTACCATCAGATGTAGATTCGTGGTGTCTAATAGGAGACTTGTGTGCAGTGGGCTAAAAACTTCTCATTCACCTAAAATCCCTATAATTTGGTGAAGAAGGTTGACCGACTCCTATATTTTTTGCCTAAAGCTAAAAAGGGGCGGAGGGGGACAAATGCATAACTTTCATTTAATCAAATCACTGAGCAGCAAACTTCAGCAAGACCACCCAGGCCCTGGCAGCAGCTTTTCCTGTAGAGTCTGGCCTCTTGTCATTCTTTGAAGGCAGAGCTTCATCTTGTAATTAGGGGGTTCCTTTGTTTCTTTAATGTTGAATGGTACTCAGCCCAGGGTGCCATGGGAAATCACCTTGTGGATCCTGGCAGCAGCCATCACTGAAGGCCTTAAAGGGAAAGGACCACAAGGAACCTGGGGCTGTGCACCTGCCCTGCCCAGGGGGCAGGGGGCAAGAGATGCGTCTGGACAGGTAGCAGGTTGGTGTGTGTGTGTGGTGGCCATCACCAGTGGCCGTTCCTATTGAGGCTCACAAAAGCTGCTTCCGACTTTCAGCAACAAAAGTTCTGCATTTTGAGGATCAACTTAGTGTCCCCTCCCCAGGCGGCCATTAAAGCTTGAGGCTGGCGCCAGCGGGAAGCTCCAGGAGCCACCGGGTCCCTAAGGTACTCTGTGGAATTTCTCAATCTGTTTAGTTTGGAGAAACATTTTTTTTTCTTTTAGATTTTTGGTCCTAGCTTTCTCCTATTCACTCTCTGTAATTGCCACTTTTGAGATACACTTTTGCCATTTTCCCATAAAACCAAAACATGAGACCTCAGGCCAGACACCCTTGTCTCTAGACCCCACTCTCTGCCTGCTGTCTCCACAAACCCTTTCTTCACACAGGGCTTGCCCTTTTGTCCTCCATGGGATGCCTCTTGCAGAATCTGGCTAAATGTCTACCTTGATAATAGAAAGTCAGAGTTGGATGTGTCCTGAGTCCTGCCATAGGGTTCCAGGAACACCCTCTGCCTCATGGGGCTCAGGCTTCATAACAGTGTGTGGGGGAGAGTGTCCAGTCTTCCCTAAAGAAATCATGGTGGCCCTGTGGCCCTTTTTCCCTGTGGCACTTGTAACTCATCTCCGGTCGCCTGTTGCTCCTCAGCTGTCACCTGAGTCAACTGCATTGTGCCATCCCATGATGTCAACTCTGACATGGCCTTTCTTCTTCAACCAACACGCACCGAGGTTTCCTCCCAATGCCCCATGACTTGTATTGTGAAGATTTCATAAAGACACACGTGCCCTGCTCTTTGGCTGTCAGAATGCCGAGACAATGGACTCCAAGAAACTGGAGTTTCTCTGGGAATCTCAAGCAGGCAGAAGGAAAAAGCTGGTCCCAGCAAGAACGGGAACTTACCTCCCAGGAAGGCATTTCGCACAGCTCCCATCACCTGTCAGACCACCTTACTGGAGACTGAAACCCAGGCAGTGATGGGTCACTGCTGGGCCGGGCCACACCTTGACCAGTCTACACAGCGGTGCGTCCTCTTGCCCTCTATACAATGAGGGACCTCATGTCAGGATCCTGAGATGGACTTGGGCATCACTAGACCTCTTTGTTCTTCCCACTGTGGCCACACTGAATAAATCTCCTGTCTCTGCTTTCATTACTCACTGGTACCCACCTGCTGCGTGTTGACCCTTCGGCCCCTTTTCTTCAGCAGGGAAGTGTCAGAAGTGAGCAGCCCAAGGGTCAAGTTCCCTTAAGGTCTTCTACACGATTTGCTGTGAACATGGACAAGTCACTTCCCCTGGCCACCAGAACTTCTGCCACAGCAGCTCTCTAGACCTCACGAGAACCTGTCCAGGTCACAAGTGGAGTCTTCCATACACAGAGTGCTCACACAAGTCATTTCCCACCTTTCTGTCTTTAGAGGGACAGGGGTATTTCCATAATCTCCCTGCGGGTGGGGGTAGGGGCTTAGGCAGGCTGGGTCTCTGGCAAGCCCAGAATGTGTGATCCTAACCAGGTTCTGTGACCTCAGATAGATGTGAAAATAGGAGTGGGTATTCCCCAGCTACTTGCTTCCTAGCTCACAAAACACAAAACATCACCTGATACAGCCTAAATGAGGGATAAGAAGAGGTTGATACCGTGGTATAGCTGTAAACTGCATGCCGGAAACAATATGACACAACCCTCAGCGACATGATGGACTGGAAATTCGGACAAAGTGGGGCAAGGCTGTCCTAGTGGTTGATAAAGTTTGCTTGTCATCCTAAGCCCCAGTCTCAACATCCTGCATGCCCTACCCTTCTGGAGGGAAGTCACCTGAGTTTCAAGCACATGCCTATATCTAGTACCTAAAGAAACATCTGACCAATTTATTAAATTAGGCCAGAGGAAAACCCAACAAGGCCCCACGTGACTCCAAGAGAGCCGAGTGTCTTCTGAAAATAGGGTCAGGAGTATTTTTGCACGTAAGGCCTTCATCTGGGCCTGTTATTTCCAGGCCACAGAGTTCAGATCCTTTCTCTGGGAGGACTAACCAGCCACACTTCTAGTATAGAGTACAAACAACCAGGATCACGGATGGGTTTCCAAGCAAGCTTAGAAAATCAGTGTGTGCTGTGCAACCAGGATCAGGGATCAGTATCCAGGCAAACACAGACAGCCAGCGTGCGGTGTGCAAATAGAATTGGCAAAGGCAGACAAATAGTGTTTAGAATGTGACTGGGATTGAGGATCAATATCCGGACAAACCTAGAGAGCCCGTGTGCAGCATTCACCTGGGACCAAGGGTCAGTATTCAGGCAAACGGAGACAGCCAGTGTGCAATGCCTAATCAGGACTGGGAGTCAAAGGAGTCAGAGCCAGAGCCACCCATGCTTGGCTGAGAAACCAGATACCAGCGCTAGGCAGGAATTCACCCCAGGGAAGTTATTGCTTCACTCTCTAGTCCCTTAGGCTCCTGCCTTCTGACAAAAGCCAAGCCAAACAGGGTTTGGGGTGAGGCCAGGCCCACCAGCCAATGTCACCTTCCAGGTATCAGTCTCTGGGCAGAACCCAGGGACTCTGCAGGATTTTGCAGCCCTTTGCACCCTACTGGAAGCGGGAGGGTTTCCTGGAGGTCACTGAGCATACGTCTTCAGTAGGGGACATCATCTCAGTACACCAGGGGTGAAGAGGTGGGGCAGTCCCAGGTCTTCCTGGGAAGTGAGGAGAGGTCTGGCTGCAACTACACCCCAGCTGATAGGGTCACAGGAACTGGTCTGCTCTGAGGCATGGAGTTGGGATCTGTGACCTTCCGCACCAGGCAATCCACCTGTCAGAAGGTATGTAGAGAGAGATGAAGGGGAGGAAGAAGAGCAAGAGATTGAACTCAGTGGGAAATGCACACAGGAACACATGGGCACCTTGTCACCTCGCTGGCTGGGCCACATGTGTCACCTCTGCTCTGCTGTAGTCAGCATTGAATACTTGATGTGGCCACACCCCCATTCTCTATGGCGCAGCCATTTGGAAGGATGTGCCTGTATTCGTTACCTTTCTTGTTGCAGGGACAAAATATTGGACCAAAGCAACTTGAAGTGAGAGACTGTCAGTCCATTATGGTGGGGACATTATGGGGGAGTCCGTGGTGGTGGAAGGCTGCGGCAGGACTCCAGAGTAGGAAGAGGAAAGAATGCCTCAGGTCCTCAGAGAAGCAGGTTAAGAACTCTGAAGACCCTCCCCACAGTGACTTACTTCCTCTTTCTAAGCCCCGCCTCTTAAGGGTCCATGCCTCTCCAAAAATGGTGCTTCCACTTGGGTACCCAAGGTTTATACACATGAGCCTGTGGGGACATTTTACATTTAAAGTAACAGTCAAGTAGATCAACCCCAGGAGACACAATTCTCCTTCCCCAGCAACTAAATTCAGCCCTGCAGACAGAGTCAGTGATGAGGAGAGGCTAGAGCTGGCCTGTCCCTAGATTAGGGGTCTCTGGTGGCTAGAGGTCCTGGAGTGTTTTTGTTTTTAAAGGAACAGCTCCTGTCTCCGCCCCAAGGTTGGCCCATTTATCACCTGGATTTCTCAATCTACTCCAACTACACACACATACACACACACACACACACACACACACACACACACACACACACACTCCCCACCCATGTTCTAAATTAGCAGTTCAGTAATGCTCTGCTCCCAAGGTGTGACGTGCTAAAAAGGTAACTGTTGGCTGGTGACAGCTGGGTAGGGGCAAGCCAGCCTAGAGGCACCGGCCCCAGTATCTGGTTTTACAAGTCTGGGTTCTCTTTTCAGCCCCCTCAGCTTGCTGCTTCCCAGATAGACAGGGGAGGCTCTGTATGCATGTGGGAGACAGGAGGATGGGGCTAGCATTGACACATTGCAGAACCTCCATGAGTAAGAATGAATAACCAGCTCAGAGCTCCTCCTAGCTGGGCAGAGGCACTGACCCAGTTCTGTATCAGCTGAAGGTGGAGCCGGTGCCTGGTGCAGGCTAAAGAACCACCCTGATCTGCATACAATGGGCTACTGCAAGTCCAGAGACCCGGAAGTCCTCCCAAAGCTCACACCCCTGCTTCCCAGTCTACATAGCTGTGTGCTGGGAGGGGCCTCAGCCGCCCACTCCTGTCCTGTCCTCAGGCTTCCAAACACAGCTGTTGACATCATGTCTCAAAAGAAGGAACAAAACCAAGAAGTAGCTGGTGAGGTTGCCCCAGTTCCCTAAAGACAAAAGAGAGCTGGCTGGTCTTTCCTCAGAAACATTCCTGGAGGAGGCTCATGAATCCCACAGGAGTGACAAGAACTCTTTTTTTCTTTTGAAAATAAAGGCAAAGGAGGCACCGCTTGGGGGTTACATACAAGCCAGCAAGTGCTAGCTAGAGGAGACTCTTCAGTGGAGCTGCCTGCTAGTTATGCAGAGAACTCCAGTGTTGCATGTTATATGAACTGTCATCTGTGCTGGGAACTGGCCGTATTGTGAAGCAGCTGCCACGTCAATAAACTCATTGGTTCGACCAAACTAGACTAGGGTAGAACGGTTTCATTGGTCTGTCATCAGTGATCTATTGGAGTGAATCCAAGTTTGTTTGTGTCTCCCCAGAGAAAGTCTCATGAAAGTTTACTCTAGATTCTTTACTTACTGGTTGGAGTCCGAACCCAAGGAAGCACAAACCCGGTCTAGGGAAGTCAGTCTGAGATGCCTGCAGAACTAAAAGACAGGGGGAAACGAAACACAAAATAGAGAGCCATTACTGTTGAAGTCATTAATTTACGGAGGAATTTTCCATGTCTTTCTAAGCCAGCAAAAGGTACAGTCTGATGACCTCAGATAGTGTCTGATTAACTAATAGAAGACAGACCTGGGTGAAAATGTGTGCAGTCCTGAATTCCGAGCTGTGTTCTGCCTTGAACAGTACTCAGAATGGGCCACTGGGATTTATCAACAAGAAGGAAAACAACCTTGTGGGTATCAGCAGTTTGCCTACAGATCCAGCAAGCCCTGCTGTTCCCCTACAACTGCCCCGGGATGGCTCTGTGGACCAGAAGGCTGCTGCTGGGTACATGATGTTGCCATGGAGACCTATACTGGTTCCCCAGTGAGCAGCTGAGGGACCTTTAGACTGTCTACCTGTATGCTGGTATGAAATGGGAGCAGGGCTGGGTGATGGAACTTCCTGGCATTGGTGTAGGACTCTCCCTTCCTCCAGGTACACTCTGTAAAGGAAATGGATCCTCAGCTCAGTAACTAAAACCACTGCATCCAGACTGACCATCTCCACAGCAGCAAATGACCAGCCGGAGCATCTTACACAGTCAACGAAGGATGCCAAGCTCAAGCCAACCAGCCAAGGGGATGGGCACATAGGAGCAGCATAGAGACAAACCTGAAGCAGTAGTAAGCCTTTGGGAACACCGTAAGGGGAGAGTGAGAAGAGATAGACTGGAGTGGCCTAGAAGGGCAACTGTCCAGAGACTGGAAAGTGAGGGGCTGGGAGGTGTCCGCAGACTGAGAGCAAGGGCGCAGCTCAGGCACAGCAGAGCAACTGTTTGGAATGGAAAAGTGGGCTCCAAAGGAAGAATTAAGCCGGCCTTTGAGTATGTCTGTGAGTCAGGTGAGGGTGCAGACTGCATTCAGAGAAGAGCCCTCAAATATCTAGGGAGTCGGTTAGATGATACTTAGAATACTCTATGTCCTAGTTAGCTTCAATTCTCAACTTGACAGAGCCTGGAGTCATCTGAGAGGAAAACCTCCACTGAGGAATTCCCTAGATTGGCTCGTGGAAATGTCTGTGGGGATTATCTTGATTTATGAATTGATACAGGAGGTCCCAGCCCACTGTAGGAAGCACCATTCCCTAGGCAGGTAAGCGGTCAGGGGCTGTATAATGAAACAGTGAGCAATGCAAAGAGTGAAGAAGCGAGTATCACTCCTCCATGGTCCCTGCCTTGAGTTTCTGCCCTGACTTCCATCAATGGTGAACTGTGACCTGAAAGTGTAAGATGAAATAAACCTTTTCCTGCTCTAAGTTGCCCTTTGTCAGAATGTTTTAATACAGAAACAGAAGAAAACCCCAACACCCCAAATACAGGTTAAGGACCGGTTGCACCATGCCTATGGAATGCCCTTGGAGAGGTTCTAACTTGAGGAGGGCGGCAAGTCAGAACCATGGTAAGGGATATGGGAGCAATGTTCACAGGCTATTGTCACAGTTGAGGGAGGCAGAAATGAGAAGCCTGACTTGGAAGCACGTGGTGGAGGTAAGGAGAGACAGCTATGAATGGCCTTGTCATATGCACTGCCTGGTCACCTTGGAAGTGTCTAGAAGTATCCTCGGGAAGAGGAGATGCTGAACCAGACATGGACCCTAAGGCAGGGAACCATAGAGAGGAACTGGGAGGTGTGGGATGGGGGATGGTGAGGGGGGAGATCCCTGGAAGTGCAGATGGACACAGTGGAGGGGTTGGGGATCCCAGGGAAGAGCAATTGCAACACTGAACTTGGTTGACTGGGATGAGAGGAGACAAGGACAGCCAGTGGGCTGGGTCCTTAGGCTTCTGTCTGCCTTACTGAGAGTAGCCTGGAGAAGGTGACCATGTTTGTCTTCTCAGTGAGTCTGTTTATTCTGTGGTCTCCCTCCAAGCTCCCAAAGACCAGGGGCAGCTCATTTTCCTTGCACTGGTGTTTGATTTCCCAGTTCTGACCTTGCTGTGTTTGTGATGCTGTACCCTGCTTTAGCAACGTGTTACAGTTATCCTGGTTATCACAGATGTTTGCATGTTTGTATATAATTACGTTAGGACCCTCACAGCCTTTTCTCTTCCTCCACAGAAGACTGAGAATGTTGTCTTCTCCCTCTCCCCTTCCTCCTCATTTCTTCCTTCCTTCTCTTTTCTTAGGCTTTCTCATCTTCTTCCTGCCTACCTCCATTTCTGGATCTTGAATGAGCTTCTCTTTGTGAGTTTGTGTGTATGCAGAGGCCAAAGGTGTCTTCTTCTATCTCTTCACCCTATTGCTATTTTTATAAAGATTTAATTTTCATTTGAGCATCTGTGTATATGCCAGACGTTTACAGGTGCCACCAGAGACCAAAAGAAGACATTTAGTTGCCTGGAGCTGGAGCTACAGGTGATTGTAAGCCACCTGACATGAGTGCCGAGAACTGAACTGGGGTCCTTTGGAATTGCAGCCAGTGCTCTTTCTTAACCACTGAGCCAACTTTCCAGCCCTCACTCCTGTTTTTCAAGATGGTCTCTCACTGAAACTGGAGCTCACCAATTCTGCTAGACTGGCAGGCCAGGGCCCTGGATGTCCTGGGACTTTCTTAACATCTGCAGGCAAGAATCTAGAAGTCCTTAGGCCAGTGCTGGGTAAAGGGAAGGTTTCTGGTGATTGGTTTCTCTCCTCGCTTGGGCTATTGCTCATTAATTGACTCCACATCGGTCCAAGGAGAGGAAGATGAGCCAGACTCTGTATGAAGCTTCCTGCAGTTCCCTAGACCATACAGCTTCAGAAGGAGGGAAACAAAAGACATTCTTCTCAAGGGAGAAGGGTGTGTCGTCCGCAGAGTAAGGCCTGGCCATGCAGGGAGAGTGTTTTGATACTGTAGACTGCTCAGTGTCACTTCAGGAAACTTAAATTTCCTAAGCTTGGTGTCGTTAGCAAGAAGGTGTATACAATTTGCAATCTTTGTCTCTCGCTGTCTCTGTCTGTCTGTCTTTCTAACTCTTTCCTCCTCCTCTCCTTCCTTTTCTTCTTCTTTCCCTTAACTACTCAGTGAAAATTCCAAAGGAATCTTTGTTCACTGGATGCTGGACAAGCCTCCTTTGTCCCATGTCCTGCACTGTCCCCAGCCCACATGTATATATTCCTCTTGGTGTCCTCAGGAGGTACATGCTACCTCATCGTACACAGAGAGGATGCCTGTCCACCATCGGACAGACCAGAAGTGCCATTTCCTGACCAGCACACCCGTTTCTCTATGTTCCATCCTGTCCTTCACAGTTTTCAAAGAGAATGCAGTTGAGGTAGGATTTTATTGCAGAGACGTACATGTTGTCCACGGCTCTTTGAACCTGAGTGTAGATGATGCCTGGAGGACTCTGAGCTTTTTATGGGTCAGTTTGGGGGCCAGACATGAAGCCTCAGCCCCAGGAACATGCGGTCCTTCCAAGCCTCCCACAGAACTTTGGGCCCTCACTCCAGCAACTCAGCTAAGCCTTAACGACATTGGAGGACTCTTCTGACATCTGTGACTAAGAGCCTCTGAGGAAGGACAGGGTGTTCTGCTGACCCAGTCTAATAATTGGAACCATTGCCTGTGCTGAGCAGGTGCTGAGCTGATAGAGGACTCACTGCTCAAGCATGGGGAGCTGGGTTCAACCCCACCAGGCGCATATGCGCCTGACACCACAAGTGTGGTGGCACAAATGTTTAATCACAGCTCTAGGGAGGCAGACACAGGTAGACCCCTGGGGCTCCCTGGCCAGCCAGCCTTGCCTGCCTGGCAAGCTCCAAACCAGTGAAAGACTCTGTCTCAAAAACCAAAAATGTCTGACGTGCTCAAGTGTCTGAAGAATGACATCCAAGGTTGTCCTCTGGTCTCCACATGTATGTATGCATTCATACCCACATGCATACATACATGCACATGTACACGCCACCCATGCATACACACATACACACACACACACCACATGTGTGCACATACACACATACTCTACACACACATACACCACAAACCACAGACATATACACAACACATCCACACACATCCACACACAATCTCTTTACACACGCATACACCAAAATATCACACACACACACACACACACACATACACACACACACTCTACACATACACAGACACACAGTTGCATACACAGGCATACTGACACACACAGGCACACAGACATACACTCACACACTGCACACACACACACAGAGACACATGCACACACAGGCACACACACAGGCACACAAATAGACACACATAAGCACTATCAATATACACAGGCACACAGACACTACACACAGAGAGACAGACACACACAGGCACACACACACACACACAGACACACAGACATAGGCACACACTCACACACCATCACTTGTCTCTAGGGCTAGAAGAATCCTCCTTGTCATGTCCACCACTGCTGTTCTCTTCACCCTATCAGCAGCAGAGGTGGAAGTGGGAGGCAGAGAGCTTCCAGGAGGAAGGGGTCATCAAGGCCTGGCCTGAAAACCTTTCCTTACAGCTGGCTGGTGACTTTCCCTCAGGTCAACAGCCAGATCTAGCATCCACCTACCCAGCCAGCCACATGCTTCCTGCCCAAATGCCAAGGTTTTCATTTGACCATGACATAGAGCTTCATAAAATTAAAAAACATCTAAATACCACCTTATTTACAGTAATTTCTACTTTCTGAAGCCATCTCCAAACTTCCCCTTCACAGTGCCAACCTCTAAATCACACCAATCACAGCACGAAGCCACCATGACAACCACTTACCACAAGGAAGCCAAGGAGGAGCCAAGGCTGACTCATCAGGACCCTGGCACTGCCCGCCTCTTATCCTCTGGGTGACAGGGAGCGGGGGAGGGGGAATTCTCCCTTCCCTGCCCTAAAACTGGGGACATAAAACATGTCTCCACAGATGGGGTGAAAACTCAGTTGGAAAAATGTCTGCTGTGTAAGCATGAGGACATGAGTTAAACCCCACAGAACCCGTGTGAAAGCTTGACTTAGCTGTCCATAGCTGTTACCCCAGAACTTAGGGGATGGGGGTACAGGTGAAGACAGACAGGTCACTGGAATCCATTGGCCAGCCATAGCCAACTCGGTGAGCTCCTGGCGAGAGACCTATCTCAACAAACAAAATGGAGAATGATAGAGAAAGATACTCAATGAAAACCTCTGGCTTCCAAGTGCACATGAACACACGTGTGTACACACACACACACACACACACACACACACGGAGACAGTTCTTTTTCTTCCCCATTTTTCTTTCCCCTGATTGTTTATCACTTGAATACCAATTCTTTATTCCATTTATGTGATACAGCAGCTACTACACATAAGCCGATATGCAGAGGGATGACATGCTCATGCAACCATCTCTTAATATTTGCTAAGTGATTGCTCATGTTAATAATAAGGCCACATGCTGGTTTTTCCTTGAATCAAAAACTGTGTTATTTACACTGAAGTACCTAGCTGCTGTTTTCTTTTTCTCTTGCTTCCCTCCCCGAAGCAGAGCCACTAGTCAACATCCAGCTATTGAGACCTAAGTTATGTCTGATGGATGAAGAATAAAGTCACACTTTATAAAAATCAAATTTGACAAAATTATAACAAAGCTCACTGACCAGCTAGTTTCTTTGGAATCTTCACAAAATATTTATCAATCCTTTAACCTGTGATTAAACCTACTTTACCTCTATTTTTTTTTTAAATTTCTTTATTTTCTTTTTTACTAGTGTGACTACAAAAAGATTGCTCAACTCTACTGATTGCCCATAGAGAATAAATACATGATGATTTTAAGACTTTTTTTTTTTTAGTAAGCTAAGAACTTTATCTGTCTAAAAGATTATGTTCATGAGGAAAATGGGCTCCAAGACCCCAAATAGAATTGACCCATTGCCTTCTGAATAAATGACCCATTTTATAATTCAGACTGACTTTTGCTTTTCCTAAAATTCGCAGCCTAGCCTCACATTCTAAGCTAAATTGTGAGAATCAGCTTGGGTTGGGCTCCTGGCCGCTTTCCTCCTTGTTGCCAGCCCTGCCCACAGCTGTTCTTTCGCACCTGATGAATACAAATTTAATTATTGTCACACACAGTGAGTCTTTGCCTTCATCAAGTTTCATTCCTGGAAACTTTGTGACTCAATGAATTGATTTAAAAGAGGTTGTAGCTTACCTTAGGAGTGACGCAGTTGAGAGTTTTGTTCTTGCCTTAACATAAAACACTGTGTGTGTGTGTGTGTGTGTGTGTGTGTGTTGTTGGGCAGAGGTTGTCATCTGGTGACTCTACATTGTGTTTTGAGACAGGTTCTCTCACTGAACCTGAAGCTCTCCTATTCTGTTAGACTGGCTGACCACTGAGCCTCAGGAATCCTCAGACATATGTTGTCACTCCCAGCAAGCTCTTTACCAACTGAACCATCTCCACAACCCCTCAAATGTATGTTAGCTATGACCAAAATATGTCACAAAAGTAAAACTATAACAGGTTTTTGTTTGTTTGTTTTTGTGTTTGTTTATTTATTTCGAGACAGAGTTTCTCTGGTGTAACTCTGGCTGTCTTAGAACTCACTCTGTAGACCAGGCTGGCCTCAGACTCACAGAGATCTGCCTGCCTTTGCTAAGTACTGGGATTAAAGCTGTGCGCCACCTCTGCCCTGCCCATAACAATTTTAAACTCTAGAATCAATGACAAGGATAAAACAAAATGACCATGGCATTTAAAATAAGTCAATCACATGCATCTTGTGGCAGAAGTGGCTCTGAGTGTACGTGCATGCGTGAGAGAGAGAGAGAGAGAGACAGAGATAGGTTTTCCTGCTTCTTCTCCAGAAGTCTTTCTACACTGTCATCTACATCAGTCTTTCTAATGGACACTTCAAGTTTGCAAACTTCATTCTACAGCCCAATAGAATCCTAAGTGTAGAGATGCCCTTCACCCATCTTCAGCTCCTTCCCCACCCTAACTCTCTTGCTTAAACTGCTTGGCAGCTCATAGTTAAAAGAGCTGCCTTTTCCTGCCTCGGAGCCTTTGTTCATTACCTGCTCTGTGCTCACCCATTCTTCCACTCAGACAAGCCCCACTCCCCTTCTAGGCAATGTCCAAGTGCTTCCCCTCTCACAACCCCCACAAAACCCTTCCAGGCAAGGAGGCTTGTCTGTCCCCTGGAATACAGGGCCACCTTGTGTGGCATTGGCAGTGCAACCCATACTGGTCAATAGGACCTATCTGCCACTGTGCTTCAGGAGAGTGACCAAGACCAGGTTTGCAGAAGTCCTGGCCTGCCCTGAGCCCATATGTGGCATGGTAATAGATCTTCTTACTGGTCCTTAGGACAGTTTTAGAGGACAGGCATTAGCAGTTCCATCTTAACAGCTGAGCACACAGAGGTCAAGCACCCTTAAGTGGTTCAGCTAGTGTGTGATGGAGCCACAGGAGAGAGGCAGACAAGACTCAGGAAGGACGGGAAACTAGAAACCAGGAAGTCACCAATGTAGCCCATCCCTTCGGACCTCCCTTTGTCTGGTTATGAAGAAGGCTCAAAACAACCACCTCTTGGACAATGTGTGCAAAATCCCTGTGTCACACTCTCCAAAACTTTACTACCTACTTTAAGGTCTCTTTCCATGATGCCTTGCCCACTCTGGTTCTCCATCTTTCTTTCTTTTCTTTTGTGGCGAGTCTATTCTAAGGCTGATCTCTGGCCTTAAACTAGTTATGCAGCCAAAGATGACCCTGAACTCCTGATCTTCTGAGTACTAAGGCTATAGGCATATGCTACCACGACGGGAACTAAACCCAGCACTTTGTGCAGGCTAGTGGCACAATCTACCAATGGAGCCACACCCTCAGCCCCTTGGCATCTATTTCTTATTGATAGATTTGCTTCCGTTAGCAACTGAAGTGTCTGTGAGCTGTGCATGAGTGCTTCCTTGCTTTTCACTGGTTACGCTAATACCCGTTTTCCTAATCTTAGCAGAGAGATCAGGCTAGGATCTACTGAGAAGAAAACCATTCCCAGTCCAGCATGATCGTCAACGATTATGGCATACATTTGCAAATTAATATCGCTTAACGTGCTCCAGAGAAGTCTTCCGGGTACTTTGTAACCCATGCTGGGTAGTGATGGCCGACATAACTGCTAATGCGCAAGGCTGATGTGTCCCCCTCCGGGAGACCTTGGAGGTCTGTAATCCCGGTTATGCCTGCCCTCTGGAGGGCTCACTTAAATGGTCTGAGAACCTTAGAGAGAGGTGGTATCATTCTTTCCCGCCCAGGCTGAGCCACCTAGGGAGACCGTACTGGTCTCTGGTTTTGTGGCCTGACAATGGTAACTGGCTTCGGGCTTCACTCACCACTTCTATCTGTATAATGGATCTGGTGTCTTTGTGTGTGTGTGGTGGTGGTGGTGGGGTCTGCAGCTTGCTGGGCTGTTGGGTCCTTCTTTCCTTAACTCCTAGTGAGCAGGTCTTCTGTCTGTTCTCCTTGCAATATGACCTTGACCCTCAGCCATACCACTTCATCTTTCAGAATCCTCCAGGTCCCTCAGACTCCCCTAGCCCAGCTGTAATTAGAGTCCTTATTGACTGACTGGCTTCTGTAGTCAGGACTTGCCCTCACCCATGTAACTCCCTCCTGCGCATTCAAGTCTTTTATCTTCCAGGGGAAACCACTGACTCTTGTCTGGTTTTAATTGTAGTTTTAAAAGCTTGGCTTTTATTTGTTGGGGGCTTGCTAACTCTCTGGAGTTACCTTTTTACCACATCTAGGTATACAAAACCGAAGCACTTTTTGAGATAGGGTGATCTGCCAAAAACAAAAACAAAACAAAACAAAAAAACAAAAAACAGACAGCCAAGGTGTTTTGCTCGTGAAGGCAATATCCTCCTAGATACAATGTTATAGATGCACTCTGTCCAATTGCTAGTGATGAAAACAGAGCCAAACCAACCCAGTCGATGGCACAGAGCCCCTTCCAAGCTTATTCAGTTCCCACTCTCCCTAGCTGAACTTCACAGGTAATCATGGGTCCCATTGATTTGCTTGTCCATTTTGCATTCATTAACAGACACCTCTCTGGATGGCAGTAGATGATCTGTCTACTTTAACTAGCCCATTGATTCTGCTCTTGGAAAAGTGTCTGCTCTAGAGAAGTTAAAGGAAGCCTATACTTTCTCCCAACCTCCTCCCCTGTCTCTGAGGAAATGAGAGAAGGTCTAGCTCAAGCCTTGCCTTTCTCTGCCTCATGTCTTCTCCTTTGACCCAGAATTCCCATGTGCTACCAATACCTCCTGACATAGACGATGCAGGAACACCCTCTTTTTGTGTTTGACTTTGAGACAGGGATGTTGGTAGGATGCTAAAGCTGCCCTTGAACTTGCTCAGCAGCCGGGTCAGTCCTTGAGCTTGCAATCTTGCAGTCTTCCTCCCCCGGTTTTATCAGTGCTGGGATGACAGACCTTCAGCATCAGACTGTAGAGCTCTTTTTTTTTTTTTTTTTTAAATTCAGAAAAGCAAACCAGTGCTCCTAAGTCACAATGTGCATGCATTTCTCAACTAAAGAGATAAGACAGTGACAAATCCCAAACACTTGTCTCTTAGAAGAGTCCCCAAGAACCACTGTTTAACTTGAAATTTGATGAGTCTTATCTTTCTCCTTCAAAGATTTTTGTAACTAGCCATGCATTAAATGCCACATGGATCTTACATGAGTTAGGATCCTGCACGTGAGTTAGGATCCAGACTTAGTAGTCCAACTCCACGTGGCTTCAGGGAGCAATCATTATGCATGGCTGTAGACGCAGGTAGCTGAGACAGGTACTGAAATGGATCTCCAGTAACGTTTGCCATCTGCATACATAATTTCACTCTGTGATGCCCACACTAGGACAACACCATCTAACAAAGCATTTTTCCAAACATCCCTGAATCAGCTGACGCATGAGAGGCTCTGGGGGGGGCTAGGAACAGTTGAGTCGTACAGAGTGGAGGAAGGGGCCATTGTTTACATTTCCAGAGAGGTCTAGAGGCCTGAGTAGGCTCACCTAGGCATAGGGAGGAAAGATGGAACAATGGAGAGTTGTTTGTAAGCCCCTGAGAGACATCTCTCATGGCCCGTGGAAATTCTTGGACTGTGGTACCCTCCTTTCCATAGTGGAGATTGGAGCCTGTGGCATCTGAGTTGTTACAGTTGGTGTGACTTGTTAGTACACACTGATCCAAGGGCTGTATAAGTCAGAGCACTGCTAAGAATGAAAAGCTGGTTGTGGGAGTGCACATCAATAAGACCAGCACTAGGTGGGTCAAGATTGAAAGGCTGGTCTTAGCTACATAGTGATGATACCTTACTCCAGGAAAGAAAAGAAAGAAAGAAAAATAAACTTATAGTAAATATATAAGTCAGAGGCATTGTTATTTCCATTTTTAATATTATATATCATTTGGTGCCCTATCTGCCCCAGACAAGGCACCAAGACAGACCGAAGAAATGACACCCTTCAGATCTAGCTTAGCAAACTACTGTGTTTCCTGGGGTCACTTACAGAAGCACAGAGGACTCAAAGGTAGCTGCATAGCTGAAAACCCATCCCACACAGCTGACAACTCATACATGTTCCATCCTTGGGGCTCCCTGTGCCACTTGCAGGCAGCTGGGCTTGTTGGAATCTCTTCGCTCCAGCATCCACGGCCACATGTACAACTTTGGGAATGGGACTTGTGAACCCTGTGATTTTCAAGACCATCCTGAGACTTGTAAGTTGTGTTTACTTCCTGGGCCTTGAAGAGTTTCCCTCAGCACAGACTGTTGGAATTCCAAGGGAACAGTGACACAATAGCAGGCAGACTAGTACAAGTGCTACGAATATCTCTGCAGAAACTCCTATAGTTCTGCATTCCTCCCAGCCACACTGAGGGATGTGAGAGGAACAAGTGGAGAGACCTGTGGAGCACTGTGTGATGAGGGTGGACACCCATGGGGCAATCCAACCCAGGGCCACAGAGCTCCTGGTTCCTCCACTCAAGTGCTGGAAACCAGGGCTGATTTCCGGAGTTGGGGCAGTGCTGTCTGGGTAGGTTTTAGGAACTAATATTTGGAGAGAGAATTCTTTTTTTCAGTTAATACTGAGAAACTTGATGTGGTTCATTTCAGCCATTCCTCTTCTAGGAAACCATAGTAAAGCCATAAATAAAGATAAGATCAGAGATAGACATAAATGGCTCACACCTTGACTTTATCATATGCCATGAATAAAAAACTAATGAAGCCAGGAGTGACAGCACACACCTGTGATCCTAGAGCAGGGTGGAGACAGGAGGATCCCTGGGAACCCAGGGCAGCCAGTGAGCTCCAGGTTCAGGAGAGAATCTGTCTCAAAATGTAAAGTGGAGAATGATTGAAGAAGCTACCTGTTGTCAACCTCTGGCTTCCACAAGCAAGCATGCAACATACATGCTTGCAGGAATGTATACAACAGACACAGATACACACAGACAGACAGACGGACAGACAGACAGACAGACAGACACACACACACACACACACACACTAAACTCAGGGTAAAAAAGTAAAAAGTCTGAAAGAAGCATATATACAATCAGTCCTTTTTTAGAATGGTAGAATTATGAAATTTTTCTTCTTTATATTTTTCTATTTCTGTTTTGTCTTGGCAAGACTCTATAGAAAACTTTCTAATGGCAAAAGTAAAGAGTTTATCTGACATCCTGGCTGGGAATCATTCAAATAGTACACTATTTAAAATTAAATGGTAAATTGTAAATGGAGAGGTCTGCTGCCTCGATCCATGGCTGCATCCTAGGGTGACAATTTCCTTTCCACACAATACTTTATCAAACTGGAATCTCTGTCAGAGAAACCAAGAGGAAAAGAATAACAACAGAGAATTAAAAGATAAACAGCCCAAATCATTTGCAAGTCAGAGGCCAGAATTCCCTTCCAAGGCTGTCTACTTTGGGAGGTGCGCCCAGAGTCTTAGGAAAAGCCAACTTTTGGAGGTCTGACCTCACCCCCTTCCCCAGTTTCTACTCTGAAGAGATTTCTTCCCAAAAAAAGAATAAAGGATACTCAGTGGAAAGTATTAACTGCTTGGCAGAACTACACAGACACAGACAAACAGAGGCCAGTGAAGTATAAATATTTCATACCAGAACTGTCTTTTGACCCAGCCAGTAATATCTACCCCAGCCACAGATCTAAATGTTTGGATGAAAATGAGAGAGCAGGCCAAGGTTGGCCAGCTGCAAAGGGGCGACCAGGAAGCGCAGCCCCGAAGGACTTGCAGACAGAGCAGACAGACGGCCTCCTACAGTGAGGAACCCGGGCATCTGGCCTTATTCCTGATCCCTGAACCTGGAAAGGTGATGATTTTTCCTTGAAGGATTGTTATCGCAGCATTGAGTGTCTTTCTCTCTCTCTCTCTCTCTCTCTCTCTCTGCTTGTCTCTGCCTCTGTCTGTTTGTCTCTCTCCCACTGTCCCTCTTTCAAATCACAGTGTTTACTTACTTATTTAGATTTTAAAGTCATTAGTACCATTCTTCCCAGTATTTCATCTCCCTTTGCTTCTTTTTTCTTCTTTCCTCTCCTTGTCCTCTTCTTCTCTCCTCTCCTCTACCTCCCTGCTCTTCCTCCTTTTCTTTTTCTATTTCTTTTTCTTTCCTCCTGCCCTCCACCTCTACCTTCTCTTCTATTCCCCTCTCTTCCCCTCCCCTCCTCTCCCCTGTCTTCCCCTCCCCTCCTCTCCCCTCTCCTCTCTTCTTTGGC
This sequence comes from Cricetomys ansorgei, assembly GCA_026225945.1. Classification (NCBI taxonomy): domain Eukaryota; kingdom Metazoa; phylum Chordata; class Mammalia; order Rodentia; family Nesomyidae; genus Cricetomys; species Cricetomys ansorgei. The sequence continues at coordinate 3,648,862 of JAMJFZ010000435.1, read as the reverse complement.
TTAGTCGATTTCCATTTTGAATATGGCTTCCCTAATGACCATTATGAAAAGACAGCTTGGGTTTGGGGAGGACAAAGGATGGATGTGTTTCTGTCTCAATTGCAGTCATGACTATATCTATTTGCCCAAATTTACTAGATTGTGCAATTTCAATTCATTCAGTCTTGAATAAACTGGTTAAAGAAAAGATGCTGAAGAAAGAAAAACTTCCCAGCTGCTCGACTCAGCATTTCTGTCCCCATCTGATGGACACAAATCTGCATCTTGAGGTGGCTTAGCTGGTCCTCCTCTGATTTCTAGACCAATCACATGCCCCTCACACTCTAGTCTGTTTAAGTGACTTGCAGCTTCGTATCCACTCCGAGTTTCTACTGGATCTCTTTCCTATCTTTTCCTTCCTTCAGAGATCCTACCTAACCCCAAGTTCATGCAGTCAGTGTCACTCCAGTCTAGACTCAACCTGAGTTTGCTTTGTGTCAGGAGCTGCCCTTCACCCCAGACTTCTCACCTTCACACGGTAACCCCTGGATAACAGGACTGGACAACCCCCTATCCCCAGGTGTTCAGCTCCAGCCCCTCACGGCAGCCACCACAGTTGTTGGATGGTGGAATCTGTGTGAGGCATGGGGTACGTAGGTAGAAGCCACTGGAGAAACTGGTCACTTTGCAAAGGCAGAGACCAGGCATAGTGTGGAACTGGCTGGTCAAAGGAGGGTGATGACTTTGAGACATGGGGGCTATAGCATCTGGACACTGCCATTGGGGACTATGTGGACAGTAGTCTGTTCCGAGAAACCAGAACACACTCACAATATAATTTCATTAATAAAAGTGATAATTTCATTTTTAAAAGTGAAAATAACAATGTGGGAGACAGTTATGCAAGTTCTCTCCTTGCGAACATGGTGTCCTGAGTTCATTCCCCAGAACTCAGCAGACCTAGCAACAATAGAGACCGTAGACTACGGACTGAAGCCTCTGAAACCATCAGCCAAAATAAACCCTCATTCCTTTGAGTTGTTTTTCTCAGATATTTTGTCACAGTGTTGGAAAACTCGCACCAACCTTTGTTTCTGGAAGAGTCCTATGCTCATGGCTCAGCACTGGATAATCACTTAGGTGTACTGATGAGGTGATCAGGTGGAACAGGTAACCAACGCTGCACACCCAGTCTTTTCTCCTGACCCCTGGCATTGTGTGCACTTACTTGGCCACACAGGCACAGTGATTTGGAATTTTGGGATGCTTCACTCAAAAACAGTGGTTCACTCAGGGGCAATAAAACTTGGCAGATATGTAAGGAAAAGCATATTAGAGGGTGGAGAAGGCAGTTAAGATTGAGCTGGGGAAATGGATCACACACAGAGAAGATAACCTCCACACACAGGAGACACAGACTGACACTAACACACACAGAGACACTGACAGACACTGATCCACAACACACAGACACACTAACACACACGTAGACCCACTGACCCTGATACACAGACACATTAACAGATACATAGCAACACTGACAGACACACTGATCCACATACACAGAGACATTGATACACACAGAGAAATACTGATACCCATAGATGCACAACACACATGTACACAGTAACACAGACACTGACAGATGCAGTTATATAACACAGAGACACACTGTTACACACATACACTGACGGACATACATGGACATAGAAATACACAACACTCAGACACACACAGATATACAACACACACTGACACATACACTTACACACTGGCAGACAGACACATACAGAAACACACACATGCACATGCAAACTCCTGTGCATATTCACACATACAAATACACACATGCCTACACAGACACACACAGACACACACACAGATAGGCATACAGACCCAGACAGACACACATACATACACAGACACACATATGCACACATGCACACACACTCTTATTTCATGTTTCAGTGGTACAGCTTCTCCCCACACGTGCCCTCCCGCCTCCGCTTGATCCTCACAGGGCAGCTGAGCTCCTCGAGGAGCCCCGAGTGTAAGCCAGAGATTTTCTCCTTTCCATTTGAACCTAGGCTGAACCTAGGCCCTTATATACCAGGCAAGCACCCCACCACTTAGTTATGGCTCTGGCTTTCTTTTTGCTTTTTGCTTTGAGACAGGGAATCATTAAATCACAGAAGCTGCTTACAAACACACCGTGAAGGTGTCCTTGACCTCGTGACCCTCCTGCCTCAACCTCCTGAGTGGTGAGCGAGTACATATCTGTGCGCGGAGGCCACCGGTCAACCTTAGATATCTTCCTCAATTACTACCACTTTATTTTTTGGGACGAGGTCTGCCGTAAGTCTGGAGCTCACCAAGTAGGTTAAGCGCCAGCTAACCCAGGGACCCCCTCTCTGCCTTCTCAGCTCTAGGGCTACAGACATGCGCCCCGGTGCCCTTCTGCATGGGTGCTGATGCTCTGAACTCAGGTCCCCATGCTTCTGTGGCAAGCACTCCCCAGCCCCTGGCACAAAGATTTGGTGGGAAAAGACATAGGAATTTGGCTCTGAACCTTCACATTCCAGTTATTCGTGGCAATCCTAATCCTTCATTGCCACAGATAAATAAAACATCAGCTCAGAATTCAACTTGGCGAGTGGGAGAAAACAAAGAATGGATCTTTGAGGCAAAATGTGGGCGGTGTCTATTTGCAGCTCATGTATGTTTAAAAAAAAACCAGGCTGGCAGAATGCGCGGTGCTAAACAGCAAAGGCAACAGGGACGAGGGCGTCCCTAACACACACTGCTCTGTGGCCAGCAGACCTCCTGAACGTGCTGTACAGAGACTTCAGGGAGAAGAAGCAGAGGATGAGGGACAAGTCAGTGCACGGATGTCATCCGAGGCCGTTGTACCCAGGAGCATTTTGCAGTGGCTCCTTGGGGACTATTACACTCGTGAGGAAGAGCCGCTGAGCTCCAGTTCTGTCTGCTCTTTGTCTCTAGCTAGTACGGCCCCAACCCCAGGTCTAGAACTTCGGCATTCTCAGCTCAAACCCCACCCTTCTATTAACTTCTGCCTTGTCCTGTGTGTGTGTGTTAACAGAGCACAGCCTTGGGTTTTGTCTCTAAGGTACCATCCAGTGTTCTGGCGCTCACTAAGTAGGGTAGCTGGCTCACCGGTGAGGCCCAGGGATCAGCCTGTCTCTGTCTTCCCAGTGCTGGGATTACAAATGTGGGCTGTGACTCCTGCCTTTTTAACATGGGTTCTGGGGATCCAACTCAAGTGCTCATGTTTGTGCAGTAGCCACTTTACCCACTGAGCCCTTTCTCCTTATGCCTGTGCTGTCCTGTGGTCACTGTTCGTGGCTCCTCCAGAACATGAGGGGTCTGCAGCATCTGGGTGGTGAAGTGAGAGCAAGTGGCCAAAGGGGACACAGGGTTGGAGAAGGGGGATTAAGGGGGCCAGGCTGCCAAAGGTAAGCAGAGCGGATTGGAAGCAGGAACTGACTCCATCCTAAGGATGGGGCTTTCCTACCGTGGGAGCCAGATCTGAGCGGTGCTCTTCCGAGCAGTGGTTATGGGGCGTCAACTGCACACAGCTTGTGTGCACAGCTTGTGCCCATAATGAGCAGCTTCCACAAGGGCCTTAGGAAAAGCCACATCCAAGCTGATGCTGCAGGACTGGCTGCTGAACACTCAGCCAAGAGGGCTGGCCAGGGACAAGCAAGCAGCACTTGAGCTCATAGCACCAAAGGGACAGAGCCTTAAGGACAGCTGTGTTCTAATCACACCACAGCAGGACGGGAAAACAACAAAGAGGAAAACCAATGAGAAGTCTGGATGCTTCTGTGGAAAATCCCAGCAAGACTCTTGAGCACCAGCCAGGCTCATCCAATGGCTGTTCACACTTGGTAGAGAGGAGCCTCTGGGGAGGACTTAGGACCAAACAGCTCCCGGGTGTGCTTATGAGCATGGGAGCATGTTTGTTCCTGGAGCAACCCTAGGGCCAAGATCTTTAGTAGTTACGTTTTCTGTTGCTGAGACAAGATCTCTGACGAAAAAAACGAATTAAGGACAGAAGGCCTGGTTTTGGCTCACAGTTGGGGGTGGAGTCCATCCAGGTGGGGGAGACATGGTGGCAGGAATGTGAAGCAGTTGGTTCCTGTTGCATCCACAGGCAGGAAAGAGATGAACGAAGGAGCTCAGCTCTCTTTTTTTATGCAGGCCAGGACCCTGGCCCGCAGCGTGGTGCTGCTCACGTTCAGGCTGGTTGTCTTCTCGGCTCATTTAGCATAATGCAGAAACTCTCTTTCAGACCTGCAGAGAGTTTGTCTCCTCGGTAACTCTAGACTCTGTCAAGTTGGTAATCAGGATTGACACCCATAGTCTCTTGGACCTAAGTCAGCAGAAGAGCCCCTTCACGCTCCTGGCCCTTGAACATGGACGTCTTGTTGGCTGCTGACTTGGAGGTCCCTGATGATGTCTTGAGTGTTACAGGCAGTGGACATTTCAAGCAGACAAAGAAATGATGCCAAGATAAGTGGAAAATCCATGACACTGGGAGAAAGGAAAAGATAGGGGGCTTCCTTAAATAACCAGTGCCTTCCTGCCTCTAGGATGAACGACTGCAGCATCTGCATATGCTGTCGGTGCAGCTTGGTCCTTGGCAACGTTGCCTCCCTCTGCATGTGTGCGTCCATGCATCGTTCTGAATCACACCCAGTATTCACTGCATGTGTCTCACTCTCTCCATTTTGCTTTTTCTAGTCTATACCCAGTATGCTGATCTACTATGTGCTATATTGGAGCTCAGAGAGACAAGTAAATGACAGCGAATTCTTCTACTCATGTAACTTACATCCAGTTAGAGAAACAAGTGCCCACATGATGTTAAACCAGGTGTTAGTTTTTAACTGTCAACTTGCCACAGACTAGAATCACCTGAGATGACAGAGTGATTTGAGGAATTTTCTAGATCAAGTTGGCTTGTTGGCATGTGTGGTAGAACAGTTTCCTCTGAGATTAAAAAAATTCCATCCTGCAGGAAGCTCCTTAAGCAGGAAAGTAAACAACTCAAAACAGCTTCAGAAAGTCCCTGAAACTCAGCAGATTCACCAGGCCCCTCCCTGCTAAGGAAACAACAAAAGCTGAAAGTCCCTTTCAAAAGAGCAGAGCCAAGCTGAAAAGAAGACTCTCGGACTAGAGCAGCACAGTGGAAGAAGCAGAAGCCAGCTATCTTCTTGGAAGAGGTTTAGACCGACTGAGGCACCTGGAAAAGTTCCTCTTCAACCTTTTGAGCCTCTTGAAGGCTATGCAGTGTGCTCCAGGTCCCCAGCCTTTGTGAGCTGTCACCCAGGCTGGGGTGGGCTTGGTGATGCAGCTGTCTGTGAGTCATTGCTGCTCCTGTATCCTCTCACCCATTTTCCTATAAGTAACACCAATAAAGCTTGAACTTGAATAAAGTTGAACTTTGGTGGTGTCTGCACTTTGGTCTGTCATAGATTCTTTATCTGCAATGAGCAGATGTTGTGTATTGCATCTTTCCAGGAAAAGTTTTGTCATACAACAGCATGTCTATGGGAGAAATTGTCCTGATAGTTAGTTGATGTAAAAAAGACTTAACTTCCTTGTGGGTGGTGCCATTCCCTAGTCAGGAATAAGGAAAAACAAATAAGCAAAGATCCATTCACTTCTCTCTGCTCTTCACCATGGATATGACACTTTTAAGCTCCTGTCTTGACGTCTTCACAGCAATAGACTGGAACCTGGAATTGTAAGCCAAATAAACCCTTCTTTCATTAAGTTGCCTTTTTATCAGGATATTTTATATAGCAACAAAAAGGAAATTAGAACATTGTGGAAACACAGTTGGAGCCGGGGTTGAGGGGGTAGGGGTGTGGGGGGACACTGTACAGTGGAGGGGTGGGAGCTACAGGTAGGGATTAGACTAAGATGGTTCTTACCAAAGAGAGTGGGTATGACGTTATATGTAAAGTCAGAAGTAGAAACCAGATGGAGAATCATCATGGGAAATATCAAGCCAATGAAACCGTGTGGTCAGATATAGCAAACACAGTAGAGGCCAAGGATGGGAATTAAGAACCAGGGAGCTGAGAACAATGAAAAGAGGCCCAGAGCTCCTGCCTGAACTGGCTGCTGTTCATAGCACTGGGGCCACCAGCACAAAGCCGGGGTTCAGTAGACTTAAAGGATCAGGATAGAATGACAAAGGGAAACAGGTTTAAGATGCAATTAAGCTATTGGATAGCAGATGTGAAACTGAAGGAGGCACCTGGGTACCACTGCAACTTCCTGGTAGGTACCTGGTGCTTAGTAACTGCCATGAAAGTTGGGGGAGAGGCAGCTTTGAGGAGAAAGTGTGAGTCCACAGACTAATTATGAGTTTGCAGTTTTTAAGGGACAGCCAGACGGAGGCAGCTGTTCTGTAGATACCTGGAAATGCAGACTATACTCCGCCATTAACCGCAGCCCTGCACGCATGAGTCACCAGTCTGGGGCAAAGGACCTCAGAGGGAGTGGATGCTGGCCTAGGACTGAGCCTGGGAGATTATCACACCCCCAGAGCAGTCTCTGGAGTGAAAGCCAATCTGCATGAGGAGTTGTTGTGACGGTGTGTCTACAGAGATGGAGGAAGCAGAGAAAGGCATAAGCGAGGGTGGTGAGACTCTCAGAGAAGGGACGCATGAGTTGAAACTGTAGCTTGGCAAACAGACAGAGTGGAAGGCCAGGTTTTGGACTGGGGAGTCTTTGGCATGCTTGACAGACGCAGAAAAGAAGCCAGACAAAGAGGTGGGGTTGATGGCTACAGAGAAGGTGGTACTCACAGAGAGCTGACCTCCAAGAAGGGTCCAGGAGTGTTGGGGACCAGGGCAGCCTTCAAAGAGTCAGGGCCCTTCTCTCTCTGAGGCTGAGGGAAAGCAGGAAGGATGGAGGAGGAGCTGGGGAAGGAATGGAGTTGTTGAACAACAAAGCCAATCCTATGTGTGTGTATGTGTGTGCGTGTGTCTGTGTATGTGTGTGCACACTGGTTACTTTCTTCATTGCTGTGACAAAACCCCTGACGAAGACAACAAGGAAAGAAGAGGTTACTTGGCTCACAGTTTGAGGGTATAGTCCGTCGCTGTTGGGAGACTTGATGTCTGGAGTCTGAGGCAGCTGTTCACATTACGTCATCAGCCAAAAAGGAGAAAAATGCTGGTGTTCAGTTCACTTCCTCTTTTGATTCCATACATAGAATGGTGCCACCCACATTTAGGGTAGGTCTTCCTACCTTCATTAAACCAATCGAGAGCCCCTCTCCACCAGACATTAACCATCATAGTGTGTGAGCACATCCTGGTGTGCGCGTGCAGGGGGGCATGTGTGCGGAGGCCAGAGCACGGCCTCAGGCACTCTTCTTCAGTCCTCTCCCGTATTAAGCTAGGCGGGCTGGCCAAGGTTCCCAGGGATCCTCTCGTCTCTGCTTTCCCAGCTCTGAGACTACAAGGGGACTCCATCGCCCTTGGTCTTTTATGTGCAGCTTCTGGGGATTGAACTCAGGACCTCTGGGGCTCTGAGGGCAAATGCTTTACTGACTAAGCTATCTCTCCACCCCAGGAACCAGTTTCCTCTATACTCCAAGACCAGACGCTTCTCTTCCATAGGCAGACATCTCTAGAGACAAGGGCAGTGGCCTTGACTTCTTTCCCCACCAGTTGTGATTGTGACTCTGCTGGCCACTTGCCCTTTGTCTCCTGAATTATCAGTGGATAATAAGAAGCAGTAGAGAGTGTCCAGCACTCAGCATCTCCAGAGAGCAGGGCTTTCCTACTGAAGGTAGTCTCTGCTGGCCTGACACATTTCATAAGAGATAATATAAAGGAAGTAGGAAGAAAACCCAAACTATAGCTGAAAAATAATTCCTTAGTGGAAAGAAATGATTTTTTTTTTAATTTAAAAACATTTACTTACTTATTTGAGACAGGGTTTTTCTATGTAGTGAAAGGAAGTAGCCACATGTGGTGCACAGACACACAGGCAGGCAAAATAAAACTTTTTTCAAGACAGTTTTTCTTTGTATAGGCCTGGCTGACCTGGAACTCACTCTGTAGTCCAGGTTGGCCTAGAACTCAAGAGATCCGCCTGCCTCTGCCTCCTGAGTGCTGAGATTAAAGGCGTGGGCCGCTGCCGCCTGGCTAAAATAAGACTTAAGAAGAAAGAAAAGGTGGAGAGTGATAGAGGTGACACCTGACCTCCACTTCTGGCTGTCACACGTGGGTGCACACACACACTCAGACACACACGCATATGCACTGAAAAACGTGTGCACCGTAAACGCGTGCGTCCACCATGCACACAAGTAAATCTCGAGTTCCTGGAAAGTACGAACTGTGACTGATTCACCAGATTATGCACTGAATAAATATTTGCTCTTCAATAAAATCACTGCCCATCGTGTCACAAGTTGCTGAACCTCTCTGAACATCAACTCTATGTCTGTGTGATGCAGAAGCTGCTCTGGAAGACCCTCTCGGCTCATGCTCAGAATATTTCAGGATTCTGTTTCCTGTACTGACTCTATGTACCCTAGGGTCTGATTCCCCAGAGGTTACCAAAGTCTTTCTTTAAGCCTGTGTTTGTAAATAATAGATTTAGGATTGGAAATCTAAACAGAGATGCAAAATTAACCCCCATGAAAGTAGCTCTGGATAGGATAGTTACACATAGTGACTTGGTAATCGTATGGCAGGCCCTAGAGATTTGAGAACAGGCAGGAGGCCAGTGCCACAGTCCCAGCTGGGGCAGTGTGTCTTTGGTAATCCTCTCTCTCTCAGGAAGCTCTGGGAAGGTCAGCATTTCAAGCTGTGTCTGACCTTGGCTAATGGCTACTGGGGTGAAAGTGGGTTCAGCAATTAGGCGTCTTCTTCCACAGGGAATAAAATGGGGTCTGGGACCATAAGCTGACGTTAGGGCAATAGAATAAGAGTTGGTCCTGAGAGGTTCAGGAACAGTAGCAAGGCGTCAGAGAAGGCATGCCCAGTGTGGGCTGTAGGCTGGCTCTGTGCCTGTAAGCAAGGGATATAAAAAATAGTGAGATGTGGTAGTCAGGAGGGAAGAGGCTGCCACTGAGAGCAAACCTCCCATGAACTCTGCATGGGCTGTGTGTGTGTGTGTGTGTGTGAGAGAGAGAGAGAGAGAGAGAGAGAGAGAGAGAGAGAGAGAGAGATGGCCAAGGCTGGAAAGGGAACAAGACGTTCTCTTTATAGTTTGTAAGCTCCCAGCATGCTGGGCAATGGAGTGAGCAAATGGCTGAACAGGAGTGTGTCCATTTTTCCAGCATCAATAACATGGGAGCTTTTGTGTCTCTGCGCCCCCCCAGACACTGCCCAAGAACACACTGAAGTAAACCCCAAGGAAGCCATTTTGTGGTGGGCTGAGTGCTGACCTCTGAGCTCTAGGCCCTGATGACCATGTAATCATTCACTCTCCTCACAGCCTGAGGCCCAGGAAGGAGACAGTGGAGAACTGTGAGGGTGGAAACAGAGATCTCAGGAGATATCAGTCAGCAGGGACCTTATCTTTGTGGCTCTGGCCCTTCATTGTCAAGAACAGCTCTGTTCAACTTCCCAAAACCTTTAACAGTTTTTTTTTGTTGTTGTTGTTCTTGTTTTCAAAGAAAAAGTATTAAGTGTGTTCTTTGGGCTTTGCATGATGTAACTTCAATGCTGGCTGTCCCTGGTAGTGTGAGCAGTATAGCCAAGACTCAGCCGCCAGCACATGAAACCACTTCAGAGGGCTTGGCAGAGCCCGTAATCCCTGTACCCAGGCTGCAGTGTCTTGTGGGTTGTACTTCTGGTGTATGCAAGTTTGTTTGCATGTACACTTGCATGCATAGCTGCGTGAATACGTACCTGTTTATATGCATACCTATGTGCATGTGTACATACGTGCATGTATGCCTGCCTGAATTCATATATATCTGTGCACATGTGTATCTATGTACATGCATATTTGAGTACATGTGTACCTTCATGTATATATACCTATTTGCACGTGTACTTGTATACATAGGTACCTACATGCACGTGTATGTGGGCACATGTTCACCCAGGTTCATATGGCTCTGAGTACAGGGAAGGCATATTGATAACTGCTGGAAATGTCTTTCTCATTCCTAACAGGTTCCCCTGACCCCCTGCTGTCAAGGATTCACCAAAATCAGTCCAGGAAGGAATAGCAGAAGCCATGAAGCCAACTTCCTGCCCAGGGCCTGACTACAGGCTTATAGGAGACCTAAAGCCATGCTCCAGGCTCACCCCTGGCCCTGCTGCCAGGAAGAAGGAATCTCAGAGAGGAGAACCCAGTAGCAAACCAGGAAGGGACTTTCTCTGGCTCTCTGAACTACCCTGCCCTGCCTGAGGCAGAGTGTCTTAATCCCTAGTGACATCAAGGAAATGTGCTCGAAAGTCCCAGGGCTTGCCTTGGGCTCAATTCTTCTCCAGAGGCTCTGTTGGAAGCAACCAGTACTGAAGGCATATTCTCTGCAGTTCATTCCAACTGTGAGGCAAGTTCTCTGTAATTCTGAAAATATTTGCATTCCAGACCAGGTCAAAATAGACACACTGAAATTGTAAAGACTACTAACGGAGTCCCAGGTTCCAGGGTCTTATAGCTGTCACTCAAATAACTCCATGCATGTGTGATGAGGGATCCAAGCCTCATGCCTGCACCCCACCAACTGAGCCTTATCTCCACCCTTAACAGTAGCTCTAAGATCAATACTTTGCTTGTTTATTGAGTAATCTTCTCTGATAGAGATAGGTCCTGTCCTCATGCTGTTCAGTAAGGAGGAGTCTGTGACTGATGAACTACGAAAACAAAAGTAATCATGAATTGCAGCGGCTTGAATGTTTGCTCAGCCTTTCCTCTCCCTTAAGTTGAGACTCTGTCCTCCAGGTGATGGAATTAAAAGGTCAAGCCTTTGGAAGGGATTATGTCATGAATGTGGAGGAGCCCTTACCAAAGGACTGCCACCCTTATGGAAAAAACACCCAGAGAGACCTTTATTTCTTGAACTATGTGAAGTCACAATGAGAAGAGGCCATCTGTGCACGGGGAAGAAGGCCTTTGCCAGACTTTGAATTTCCCCTGCTTCTGACCTGGGACTTCCAGCCTTCAGAACCATGTGCAGTAAATATCTGCTGTCTCTAAGCCACTGACTATGGTATTCTGCTATAGCAGCCTGGATGACACTATGCTGAGACAATCGTGAGAAGCTTTATACCTCTCTTCTGAGGAAGTGACACAGTGAGAATTCCAGGGAAAGGGAAGGACAGCTTGTATACAAGACCAGAGGCAAGAAGGAAGACCAAAGCAGTTCCAGAAAGCCCTAGGAAGTCAGCGTTAGGAAGTAGAGGAGAGGCGGTAAGAGATCAGGTCCGAGGTCAGGGTGTGTGTGAAGTTTAGGTATGTGGCCTTATGGGAAATACAGCAGGGTACCATGCCCCTCAGTCATGAGACAATGGTTCTTGTCCTGTACAGAATATGGTGGAAGCTTGAGGTGGAAGAGGGGAAGATCTGGCAGGAAGGCAAAGTGGTAGCAACCTGAGAGATAGCTAGTGTGAAGGATGTGGCCAGGGTCTCCAGAGACCATCAGCTGTTCCTGTGCAGTCCACTGCATGCTGGGACAGGATGCCAACGATGCCCCAGTGATAGCATTGCTGGCTAATGCAGCAGTTGTGGGTTAGAGTCAGTCCCCTCAAACCTCAGAGACAAAACAAGAGGCTGACGTGAGCGCCTCTCACCACTTGAGTCACATGCCCCCGGGGCCTTGTGTGGGACTCCAGTCTTCCACTCCTCCAGGTCAATGTGACAGGTCTGTGGACTGAAATCTCGGAAACCATGAACTGCAGTGACTCTCTTCCCTCTTAAGCGATTTATGTCGAGTATTTTGTCATTGCAGTGATGAAGAGCATTTGTGTTTCCTGTGTGTCCTCTTGCATTTCTTCACCATCTTTCTACTTCTTTGGTTAAATCATACTTGCCATGCTTTCCCTTACTTCCTTTATCTATCACTAACTTACACAGCCATGCTAGGTACAGAAACAGTGCTGACCACACACGTGTTGAGTGACAGCCGTGCTCAACAAAGGTCGAGGTATCACTATCTGGGGACCCCGCGTCTAGTAGACACAGGTCCCCGAAGCCAGGCTGCAACACATCCAGTACATTTGGGCATGCACAAAGCACAAGACCATCTTCATAGATTTCTTTTTTTTTTCTCTCTCTCCTTCGATTCCACGACTGACTTAAAGACTGACTCTAACGAGTCGCGCTCATGCTGAAAGCCTAGGGAGAGAACGAAATAGGCAGAAGCCAGTTTTTAGCAGTGCATGTCAACGCTTTATTCCTTTGGCTGGGTCTGACTTGATAAATAATTAGGACTTTGGTTAACTACCAATGAATGGTTTATAAATTCTTGTAAGAAGCATCATATGAAAGAAACTTAGATGGAGAGAGTAAACGTGGAAGGTCGAGGGCAATGAGGAGCTAACTGGAATCTTCCCCAGGGTCCCCCACCTTAGGAATGGAGACTCCATCTACTTCGAGACAGATGTGGGCCATTCTCCTCCTCCCACTTTACTCCCTCAGTCCAGCCTTTATCACTTTGCCTACTGTCCCTCATCCTTTTTGTAAGCGCAAGAAGATAACGGCACCTCAGACCACAGGGAATGAAATGTCTTCAGAGTCTGAAGCACACTGCTTGAGGGCCTTAGGGTAGGCTGATGCCTATTCCTGGACAGTGGACGATTAGACTCTTCAAGCTCCACAGAACGTGAATGAACTCCCAAGCTCTGAGCTTCCTGGTTCCAAATGAGCCTGTGCTATTGTCCCAGGCTTTGTGTGTTGGAGCCTGAGAGCCCAGTGTGGTCACCCTGAGAGACGCTGAAACCTCAAAGGGTAGAGCCTACTGGGAGTGACTGGGAAGCTGGGATTGTTAGCTTCAGAGGGGACTCATATAAGTCTTAAGGAACTCTAGTTAGTCCTTGATAAAGGGTTGTCCAAAAAAGATCAAGATCAACTCCTCCTCACTGTCTGTCTATCTGGCTGTCTTGTATATGATTATTCCCTTTGAAACACATGCCTGCCATGGTGTGACATAGCTGACAGATCCATGCAGGAGGGGACACGTGACTTTGGACTTTCAGTTCACACAGCTATGAGCTAGATAAACTTCTTTATAAAGTACCCAGCTTCGGGTATTTTGTTATGACAGTGGAAAGTGAATTTATAAAACCAGTAAGACCTAATGGGAAAACTGTTCGGGAGGACATATGTGTATCTCCTGTGAATTTGCTTGTCTGGGAGAAGCCATGTAGGTGTCATGGCTACAAGATGGTAACAGACTTGGGAGGTCAATGGCTGCTGAGGCCCATGAATAATAATGTCCACATGGCTGTTGTTGGCTGAGAAAGGAATGTAGCCATTTTTACCTGAAAATCTTGTAGGCTTTTGAGTCCTGGCATGTGCGGGAGCTACCTATGCATATTGCTAGCACATCATAAAAACCATCCCTGGGGTGGATGTTGGTCCTCCCAGGAAAAAATAGATAAGCCTTTAACTCACAGAAGCTAAAAGGAAAATGAACACACCTGGAAAATGAATCTGCACCAAAAGAGCCAAATTCAGTCATCAGGAGCATCCAACCATTAACGGGTCATTGTGTCAAATGTTCTTTGAAATAACCTCAAAACTTGCAGGCCGCAGGAGGTAGGACACTGGCTCCTAGACTGACAACTGCATACCAAGATGGCCCCTGCTTGTGACCATCGTCTGCATACCAAAAACTGGCATTTTTAAAGTTTTTGCCAGCAGCAGCTCTCTTTTTTGGCATGGATCTTCCCCTGGCAATCTGCATTATCAGTCTATCTCTCTTTTCCTCTTTTCCTTTTTCTCATCTTAATATGTATACTGTTAATTATTCTATTAAAAATGCTCCTGAGTTTTATTTCTAAAGTGCAACTGTGAGTGTCACTTCTCTGGGTCCCATAGAAGAACGGGCTGTTTTGTTTGTTTGTCATTTCTCTACACCCATTCTCCCTTCCTGAGTAGAGTTCCCGTGAATCCATCTGTGGAAAAGGCTGGATCTCTCTACAAATGGCCTTGTGGGCTCTGGGCCATGGAGATCTGGGACAAGCTTTGAAGAGACAGGAGGAGCAAGTATGTGGCTGTCTGCTTGGGATCCCCTCCAGAGCCAGGATGTGGACTTGCCCAGGCTAGCCCACACTAGACCTGAAACTCTTTATAGTTTCTGACCCAGATAGTTGCCTGGCCAACCCACCTTGACCAGAAAGCTCAAAGTGAGTCCTGACTTGTTTTTTCCTTTCCTTTCCTTTCCTTTCCTTTCCTTTCCTTTCCTTTCCTTTCCTTTCCTTTCCTTTCCTTTCCTTTCCTTTCCTTTCCTTTCCTTTCCTTTCCTTTCCTTTCCTTTCCTCCCTTCCCTTCCCTTCCCTTCCCTTCCCTTCCCTTCCCTTCCCTTCCCTTCCCTTCCCTTCCCTTCCCTTCCCTTCCTTTTTCCCTTCCCTTCCCTTTCCTTTTCTTTTTTCCTTTCTTTTCTTTCTTTTTGTCTTTCTTTCTTTCTTCTTTTCTTTTCTTTTTTTTTGGGGACAGGGTTTCTCTGTTGTAACTGAGTTCTGGAACTCACTCTGGAGTCCAGGCTGGCCTTGAACTCACAGAAATCCACCTTCCTCTGCCTCCCGAGTGCTGGGATTAAAGGTGTGTACCACCATCACCCCACTGGCATTCATTTTTTAAAAAAAATATTCATTATTATTGTTGATTATGCATGTGAACATACGCACATAAGCATGGCGTCTGTGGAAAAGAGAGGCATCGGATCCCCTGAAGCTGACGTGAAGGGAAGTGGTGAACCACTTGCCTTGGGTCCTGGTAACTGAGCCTGGGTCCTTCGTCAGAGAAGGAAGTACTCTTAACCACGGAGCTCTCTCTATCCCTGACAGTCTTAGACAGTCTTAACTTTCAGTGGCTGGTAATGATACTGTGCAAACCCCTCAGGAAAATGTATTCTGAGCCTATGCAGAGGAGGACTGCGCCGGTGTCTCAGAAACTTGTTCAAACTTTGGAGTTTCCTTACCCTTCCTCTTTTCTCCCCCTCTTTTCTCTTTCCTCAAAATTATGAGAATTAATCTGCTAGTTCTCAACATAGGTCGAATGTTGAAATTATCAGGGGAGGGCTGGAGAGAAGACTCAGGTGGTAGACTACTTGCCTTTCAAGACCTGAGTTTGAACCCCAGCACGTACTTAAAAAGCCAGGCATGGTGGTGTGTATGTACTTCAGAATCCCAGTGCTGGGGAGGTGCTGACAGGCAGATCCCTGGGACTCACTGGCCAGCCAACCTGGTCTACTCCCCTAGTCCCAGGTCTCAGTGAGAGACCCTGTCTCACAAACAGAGTGGACAGATCCTAAGGAATGTCACCCCAAGTTTACTTCTGGCCTCCACATGCATCTTCAGACACATACACATTCACATATATGCATATGTACCCCCAATACATTTTGCCCAGGAACACACACACACACACATGCATCCTAGGAGCTGAATTTTTAAAGGATTTACTTTATTATTTTAATATATTGATAAGAGTCTGTGTCACGGCGTGGGCATGCTCACATGAGTACCAGTATCCACAAAGGTCAGAAGAGGGCGTTCAATGTCCCTGGAGCTAGAGTTACAAGCTGCTGTGAACCTCCCTGGGTTGGGTGTTGGGAAACAAACCCTGGTCTTCTGGAAGAACAGTGTGTGCTCTTAACCACAGAGCCATCTCTCTAGCCCATTTAATGAGCTTTGTAAAGGCACTATTGCAGGCTTGCTCCCCAGGGAACGTGTCTTACTGGCATGGGGTGGATCCCAAGCACAGGCCCAGTGGAAGTCTCTGTCCATGAATCTACTTCAGCCAGAGTTGAGAATGAATGTAAGGCAGCAGCAAGCCAGAGAATCTGACTCCGCAGAGAGCTCACACATCTCTCATAGATCTACAGAGCCCAGGATAGGGATCTCGGGACCCAACAAAGCTCATAGATGTCTCGACATTGAAAGGACCATGGAGCACTGTCTCATAGTATCACTCAGGGCCTATCATACACCATGCTCTAACTTACCAATGACCAAATCAAGGTCAAGGGCAATAATGGGCTTGGGAGTAACCAGGCTGGATCATTTCTGAACTTAGGAGGTAAAATGTTAGGTAAGGTGACATGTGCTTTCATCTCAGATCTGGAGAGGTGGAAACAGGCAAAGTCTTGGAGGTTTGCTGGTCAGCCAGTCTGGTCTACTCAGATCCCAGTGAGAGAGCCTGTCTAGAAAAACAAGACTGGTTCCTGAGGAGCAACACCAAAGGTTGACCTCTGACCTCTACGTGCATGTATGTGTGTTATACACACACTTGAAAATCCACTGTGTACCGGCTATTTTAAGGAATTTTACATTTGTATTTGTTGTACATTAAGTCTGCCGTAATTCTGTGTCCTATTGAATTGCAGCTCACTGCTTCAACACAACATTTGATATTCTCTCAGTCCAGTTTTCTGCCAGCTTTCATATCTTCAGACTAAACAATACAACTTTGATTTGCATAAGTTCCCCAGGCTATTGCAAAAGGGGTGGCAGGGCCCATTTCAGTGCATTTTGAAGTATGGGGAACAGCGATCCTTCTAAATCACAGTCAATTGCCCAGATTTTCACTTGAATAAAATTCAGGTACCGTTTAGTTCACAAAGGTAATTTGACTTCAGAATTTACAGCTAAACCTCTCATCATCTACAGCAATCTTCCTTGCCGTCCCCCGACCCCATTTCTTATGGCTCTCAGGATGCACAATGCTGCACTTAAAAATGATGAATCAAGAATAAAATATGATGGAAATCACTGCTGCATTAAAAATGCATGGAGAATCTTTGAAAACAGGGAGAATATACCAGGCATTTCTCTTACAGTATCAGGAGAGGGAAGACTGAGCCATGGAGGGAATTGACTATGGTATTCCATTTAGGAAGTGTCTCTGTGGGGACCGTGTGTCTCAGGTCCAAATGCTCATCAATATGCAGAGTAGGAAGACCAGGGTGTGGGGCCACGTGTAAGGAACAGGAGGTACTACTGTGCGCACCAGTGCTGCCAGGGTTTGAAAGTGAAATGTGTTCCCTGGGCTCATCCGAACACTTGATCTCTGCGGGTGGGGCTGTTTTGGGAGGTTGTGCAGCCTTTGGGACATGGCATTGAGTATTAGAGTCAAGCCCTGCTTCCAAACCCCGTTCTTTGCTTTCTAATCTGTCTGGATGTGAGAAGCCCTACCTACCTCCAGGCATCGCATCTCTCCTAATCATTACACCTCCTCTGTCATTATGGCCTGAGGTCCCCAAAGCTACGTGCCCAAGAGACACTTCTTCCCTTAAGTTGCTTCTGTCGGGTAGTCTGTCGCAGAGACGAGAAAAGTAAGGAATTCAAATATTTAGCATGGTCACACAGCACAGCCCAATTGAATGGCACAAAAGTTCGGGTTTTGGAAATGATCTATAACCTGCAACCTGTCGAACTGTGGGGGATGAAGGCTGGAGACATAGCTCAGTGGTACAGCTTTTGCCTGCTACCCATGGGACACACAATATGCTAAATATCATCCCCAGTAACACACACACACACACACACAAACACACACACAAACGTAAAGTGGTCCAAAGATCATAAGAGGAAGCATAGACTGGGTACTGGAAATCCGACAAGTAATGAGAGTGAACTGGAAGCAGTAGTCCCACAGTGACTGAGTGACACAGTGAGCACACAGGGAGAAATGGTGCATTTGGCTGAGTTAACTGCAAGGGCCCCTCAAACACAGGCTGGGTGCCGGGGAGATGGCTCAATGTGTAAGACTGTTACTCAGCACATCCGAGGACTTGACTTTGAATCTCTATCACTGATATAAAATGTCAGGCATTGTGGTGTATGCCTGGAACCCTAGCTCTGGGGGGTGGGCGGTGGGCGAGGGTGGGTGAGGAGGGACAGGAGGCTTGCTGGGGCTTACTGGCTGTCAGCTAGCTCTAGTTTCAGTGAGAGACCCTGTGTCAAGGGAACAGGGTGGAGAAGGATAGAGCAGGACATCTGATAGCATTCTCTTATCTGTGTGTGAACACTGGCATGTGCAACTGTCCACCAGTGTGTACATATAACACACACACACATGCACGCACACACACATATGCACACGCACACACACATGAGCACACACACCACAAAGACCAGGGGCTCTGTACATACACTGAAGAAAGCTTTGGAAGGATTTTTTTTTTTCCCTTTGGGGTTTTAGTCTTTTGACTCCAATCTAGCCCGAAGGAGTGGCTGCCAGGCTTCTAAGCAAGAGGCAGGCCAGAATTTCTTTTAAAACATATTCACATGGAGGGCTACAGTTTTCTTTCCAAAGCTCCCTCTATCAGCCAACTTCAGAAGCAACAGCAAAGAAGCCATTGATGAATTCAGCTGAGTCAGTCTGTTCTGGATCCAGCAGGTCAGGGCACAACAGAGAGCAAGCAAAGAACAGAACCCCAGGACACTGGACCCCTGTCAATCATCAGCCCTCATGCCATCAAGCATGCTTGATCGCTAGGGAAGGATGAGTGACAGACCATGCCTTCTAAAATAGGGCGTCAGGTGACTCTGCGGCATTCATAGTCTGATTGAGAAAAAAACAGAAAAACAAAAACCAGGAAACCAAAGCCATGTGACGAGCAGACAAGTTGGGTCAAGAACACGTTGGACCAGAGATGTTAAAGTCCATGGTTATCTGACCAGTTACGATGAAAGGGAGAAAGCCAGACTTCATGGGACTTAACATGACCAAGAAATGTCTGAGGAGACAGCACGGCAGCTGTGGAAGGTTTCCCCTGGTACCTAGTACTCCAGAGGCTGAGGCAGAAGGATTACCAGGCGCTCACAGCTATCCTAGGCTACATGGGTACCGATGGCACAGCCCCAGTCCTCTGCTCACGGGTGGGCAACTTCAGTCCCACAATGGGCCCGCCAAGCTTCGAGGTGACAGACAACCATTCACTGTGGGGGATATGGAGATAAACAAGGAAGTTCCATGTGCGCAGGGACTTTCTGTCTGCCATCCCAAAGAGACCTCTTGGCAGAGATGTCAGTATAAAATGACAAATTCTAGGTAGGGCAACATCTGTCTTGAGTCGTGATCTTCACTGACATCCAGCAAGGCCTGTAACAGAATGGTACAGCAAATAGGATGAACAGAGATACACCATAGTCCTGACAGAACAATGTGAAATCCATCTTATCTGGGCCTGGGAAGGTCTCTATCAGAAGGTGACTTCTGGCCCAGAGTTGGCCACAGATCCGAGAAGCTAATCAATGACATGGCTGGATAGGTCATTTTAGGCAGAGGACAAAACATTTTCAGGAGACTATGTCTCAAAGGGCAATGTCTGGAAGCATATATATATATATATATATTTTTTTTTTTTTTTTTTTTTTTTTTCAGTGATGGGGACCAAACCCATGGCCTTGTGTTTGCTAGGCAATGCTGTACCTCTGGACTAAATTCCCAAACTCCAACATGGACATAAGTAAGTAAGCAAGCACAAAGAGCTAATGTGGCCAAGCCTGGTGGCACAGGACAGTAATCTCAGTTACTTGGAAGACTGAGGCAAGAGGATTGTGAGTCTGAGGCTTGCTTGGAATAAAGAATGAGTTCAAGACTAACCTGGGCAACTTAGTGGGATCTTGTTCCTAAACAAACAAACAAACAAACAAAAAAGCTGGAGATGAAGTTCAATACCAAATTGCTTTTCCAATATGAACAAGGTCCAGAATTCAATCCCTAACAATAACAAATGAAAGCATGAACCAGAAACACACATCCAGATTTCTTAGAAGTGGCTAGTCCCAGGAGTCACCTGCACCTCCGGTCATCAGATCCAAATACCATAACTGCTCTCGGCAGCGGTGGCCTCCAGCCCTGAGGACGGCACCAAGGACCTTAGTGGGAGATCCCTAGCCTGCTTCACAACAGAGGAGAGCCAATAGATCAGTACTGATGAAGGAAAAAGGATTTATGTGTAGGAGAACTGAGGAGAGGAAACTCCTCACTTTACTGAAGCTTGTCCCTGGGCTCTGTGGCCAGAGCAGTGTGACCAGCTTGCCCTGTGTTCACACATGTGCCAGTGTGTGAGTTCTCCATGGAGAAGTCTAACACATCTGCAGCAATGACATCCACTGGCCTCAAGGACAATGAAGCAAATATTGTGGCCAGAGATGAAGGAGGAGTCCTGCAAGTAGATTTATGCCTTAGGCGCTGTTTATACTTCTGTCCTGAAGATCAAATAGACTCCCACTGTACAAGGAACTAGAGGCGGTTGAGGGATGCTGAGAGTGGGAGAAATAGTTGTCTCCAGGGAAGAGAACACCAGATGGTTATCTAATACCTAATGGTCAGCCCTAAAACCATGCATACAAGTAACATTATTCATCAGAGAAGGTCATTTAGGTATGTATGTATATATATGTAAATGCATATAAAAGCATTTAATAACAATTAATGGAAAAAAGAGGCCATGCATTTGAAAAAAGGCAAAGGGGGTGGATATATGGGAGGGTTTGGGGTGAGGAAAAAGAAGGGGAAATGATGTAATTATATTATAATCTCAAAAAAATAAAATGGAAAATAGATCCAATGCCTTCATTTCTGTTGGCATTTGAATGAATGCCCTAAGACATTGGAAACATCATTTGAAGATGTGGTGTCTGGTTGGTGGATGGCTTACTTTTTTCAGTGTTTGCTGGGGGTGCATGAAAACTTGAGTTTGAATTCCAACCCATGTATATAAAAAGCCAGGCCTGCTTGCACGTATCTGTAACCTCAGCACTGGGGAGGAGGAGACAGGGGGATTTTGGAGCTTGCTGGCCAGTCAAGCTGAAATGGTGAAGTCCAGGTTCAATCACACACACACACACACATACATACACACACACACACACCCTAAATAAATAAATAAATAAATAAATAAATAAATAAATAATAAAATGAAGATGGGTTTTGGTACAAATAAAAGAACATGAAGTTTAACTCTCCTTGAATGAACTTTTAAAAAAAATCACATCATAGTTTTTAATTAAGGCTAATGAATTTATACAAAGAAGTAAATGATCAGACATAGCTACCAAAACACTGACAAGGTGGAAATTCTACACAGCATCACCATCCTTCCTTCTCTGAGACATTTCCCTGATCTGGTTTCCAGATGATCTTTCTGGAAGGAAGGGGCACAGTGAGCCTTAGTTAGGGAGATTTTCCCAACCGCTGTCTTGGCACACTATAGGACCCGGTGTTGGCCCAGAACATCAGCTTGGCCTGGAACCTGATGCATGCTTTCAGCCACCTATGAACTTGGCCTTTATTCTTTAGGGCTGTGAATCTGGCACTGGAGAGTGGTAAATAAGCTTGTTTGAAAGCCCAAACAAACTATAAGGAAATCCTGCATTCTGTAACAAAAGGCAAAGTCAAGTCAAGGCCCCTTCGCCATTGTCTCCTGCCAGGATGGGAGCTGCTGCCTTGGAAGAGAGATAACATGAAAGAGGCCGTAATTGCAGGGCAAGACTCCAGGGCCCGAGAAAACAGGACAAAAAATATCAAGGAAAAGAGGGTTCTGTGTGCTTTCAGTTGAGCCAGGGAGGGGAGGGGGAAATCAAAAGAGCAACCTTCTCTTGAACTTGAACTGGGTGGGTGGGGTGGGGTGAGAAAGCACACCAGGAAGAAAGGAACATTTTTAGGAAAAACATGAGGGCGGAGGAAAAAAGGCAGGATGATGTCATGTCAGCCAAAGGAACTAAGGAGGAGCGTGTGTTTTTATAAACATATTTTACGCAGGGGAGGAGGACATGAGTGTGGACCAAGAGAGAGCAGACCAGTAAGGAACAGGAAGGAACTGGAAGCCAAAGGGATTTAACTTATCTGAGCTCTGAAACCACTTAAAAAAAAATTATCCCATTCCAGGGAGGAGAACGATAAGGAACAAGGGCAAGAGGAAAAGAATGAAGACACAGGAGGGGTAAGGAGTGTATTCTGAGGTACCAAAACTATGCAAATGAGAGACCAAGACTGCAGTGTCCCATATATTTGTTGGAACTGGTTG
This sequence comes from Cricetomys ansorgei, assembly GCA_026225945.1. Lineage (NCBI taxonomy): Eukaryota > Metazoa > Chordata > Mammalia > Rodentia > Nesomyidae > Cricetomys > Cricetomys ansorgei. Next base: position 3,626,673 of record JAMJFZ010000435.1, on the reverse strand, counting down.
AAGAATGTGGAGCCTTATGAACAATTTAACTTTTCACAACTATCCATTGCAGGAGGGCACCCAGAACAGTGTCCTGACACCCAGTGCAGAAGGGTCCCCAGAACAGTGTCCTGACACCCAGTGCAGGAGGGTCCCCAGAAAGGTGTCCTGACACCCAGTGCAGGAGGGTCCCCAGAAAGGTGTCCTGACACCCAGTGCAGGAGGGTCCCCAGAACAGTGTCCTGACACCCAGTGCAGGAGGGTCCCCAGAAAGGTGTCCTGACACCCAGTGCAGGAGGGTCCCCAGAAAGGTGTCCTGACACCCAGTGCAGGAGGGTCCCCAGAAAGGTGTCCTGACACCCAGTGCAGGAAGGGCACCCAGAACAGGCAGATGTGTTGAGAAATCCAAGGAATTGTTGAAGATCAAGTATCAAGTCAGTGATTATATTATATCTCATTTTTCTAGAATTTGGACATCTGAGAGACAGAGGGAGAAAGGACGGGGAGAGGAGGAGAGGAAAGGGGAAAGGAAGTGGGGGGGGACCGGACAAGGTTTCAGGTATCAATGAGCCTTGGGCTTTAGCTAGAGTTCAGTGTGGTTGCTTATGCTGATAGTCATCCCGGAAGTAGAGCCTGTGTTCACTATGTGGCCACACCTGTAGCTGGTGGTTTGTTGTTGCTTTGTTTTTAGCCATTTTCCTACCTAGTCAATGGTGCAGCTAGAAATCTCCATACCAAGTCACTATTCATCTAATCCCTAATCCGGACAAACCCTGAGAGGATGACCACTCTCTTTTGACCTTGCAACAAGAGTCTGCTTCTGGCCCTCACTCTGCCAGGACCATGTGGTCCTTGAGCAAGTCCAGAGCTGAGGAAGAGGGACGTATCTTACTGATCTCTGCACAGGAATCAACCCCAGGTGGAGATAAGGATTTGGAGCAAGAACAGGTAGAAGGATTAATCTGTGTCCCCAAACCTTGTCCTCCTCTTGTGAATGAGGCTCTGTTATGTGTACTCTCCTCATTGGCATCTAGTTTCCTGTAGCTCCTGCACCTGCAAACCTGGCAAGGCATCAAGGTGTTCCTGCTGACATCTGTCACTCACAGAGGCCCCCTGACCTGCAGCATGGTCAGGGCGGGCGTATTTGTTCTCTCTCTCTCTCTCTTTCCACTCAGCTAGTGGATCAATGGCAGGAGGGAAAGAACAAATTGTGCCAGGAAGAGCAACCTCTCCTGGGCTGACTCAGCCTGGGATAGGAAGGCAGGGGGCCATCTGGCATTTGAACGGAGCCCTTATGAAATAGTAACTGCACATGTACGATGTTGGCCTGGTTCTGAGAAGGTCACCCAGGTTGACTTTGAAAGGCACAGGCACTGTGTCAACAGAGCACTGTGATAAGCAGCGGGCCCTTTCTCTGAGCTAATGTGTCTGATCAGGTACCTCCGGGATCAGCTTTATATCTCTCCTCAGATCGGCATGTTTTTATGACAACCGTCTCCATAGCAACCAGGTGTCCAGCCACTAAATGGATCTGAAGGCTATTCAGTCCCAGCCTGGGGGTGGGGCAGGGAGCCCCTCTCACTGCTGGTTCCTTGGAGAACCTCAGAGGGGCTGTCACGTGAGGCTGTCATGTGAGGCAGGAGACCTGGGGTTTCCTTCCCACACTTGCCTGGACATAAGGGTCAGCACCATGGGAGAGGTGGCTTTTGTTTATCATTTGTAAACAGCCAGTCAATTAAAATTGCATGCAGCTAGCTATACATGGGAAGTGTTACAGACAGTTCGGAGATTGGAGAAATAACAGAGCTAGCTGAGGAAGAAATAATTAAATGACAATTGCCCTGCAAAGCCCCAGGTCAGTGATTTGGGGGTTAATATGCCACAGCAAGAAGGAAGATTTGTGAAGCAGACTCATTCCGGGTGATCCAGACAGAAAGACAATCATCGCATATGGGAAATCACACAGGATCACTGAGGGTTGGGCAAGCAAGGCAGAGCTATCAACATTCCCGTCTCTAACAAGGACAGAAGGGTTACCCGCCTTGAGGATCCACGTGGCCCAGAAAGGGGCCCAAGGAGGATGTGAGGGGGAGGGGTGCTGCAGAGGTGTGGCTGCAGAGTGAGCCACAAGAGCTTGCTCTTCTCAAAGTGTCTCTCAGTCACAGGAAGCATCTCTCCATGGCTACGTGGCTCCTCCCAAGGTCAACCTTGCTGGCCTGACTCCCCACCTCCTTCCGTCAAGTGCACCAAAGCTTTGTGTGACCCCCCCCCCACTTCCACTGTGAGTGACAGAAGCGATGCCCTGGGGGACATCCGTGCAAGGACACCAGCCACGTGTCTGATAGGAGTAGGGAGGGAGACACAGCTGTGCCAGCAGGGACAATGTGATGAAATGGAATCCAGGAGCACTCACTGGGAGTCCCAGGAAGATACTTCCAGAAGGGCTCCTAAACAGGCTGCAAATGGTCTTTGGGAGGACACACCCTTCCCCTCCATAATCTAAACCAGGGCCTGGTGAGGCGGGTACAGGGTCCACAGGGGTAGGGCTGCAGCGTCTCTTTTTTGCTCTGCTCTCTCCCCATCATTCATTATCTCCGGGATGGAGTTCAGACACAGAGTTGGTCTGTGGGGTCCAGACCTAGGTGTTTCTTTCAGGAAGTTGGCCCTCCTCAAAGGAGAGTGGAGGGTTAAGTCTGCAACTGCCAGTGTCTGGCAACAAATGAAAGGAAACCACACTCCTGAATGAGCAGGAGGCAGGAGGAAGGTAGTCCTTTCTTTTTCTGTTTTTAAAGCATGAGTAAGATGCTCAATGTGTTTGAGATTATTTGGTGAATTCTTTGAAAAGGTCCCTCAGTCACTAACTGGCAGACCATGGCCATAGATACCTCAGTCTTCCGACCTCCTTTTTTAACCTGATCCCCAGAGACAGGTTGGATATCCTGGTGGGAGGGGTGCACTTCTGTTTAACCATTAATGATTCATAAAACTCCAGGCCCCCACACGAGAAACCCTGGGCTTGGCATGTTAGTAGAAAATCCTATTTTGAGTGTGTTATGAAACAGAGGTTTTGATGTGCTGCCAGGTTTATGGAAGATGCTGGATCAAGGCTCTGAGAAGCTGGGGCTGGCCTAGTGGGTGTTACGTAAAGCTGTCCTAGGGACTCAGGTTGATCACAGAGGGGCGGGATGTACTGGAGGGGGAAATCAAAGACAATACTACAAAACACGAACCAACCTCCATGCTCACGGTGCTCTAAAGCCATCAAGCTGGTGGGCACAGCTTTAACACTGGGGACCTGCAGCCTGTGCTCTGGCTGATTGCTCTGAGTCTGAAGAAAGGCACCTTCACAGGGCCCTCGGGGCGGGGGGTGGAGTGGGGTGAGGTGGGGAAGAGGCTCTTTTGACTGCTGATTGAAATTCATACTCGCCTGCCTTCCTTCCCTGTCTCGGAGGCCTCCTCTGGGCAATGTGTAATAAAAAGTAGGAAGGTGACCTCCTCCAATCCCATGCATTGTGAAATGCATCATAGCCACCTTGCAACTGAAGCCCAGGGATGGAAGCTTATTTCTCTACACTTGAACCCAAAAATCCATATATGAAGCCACAATCCTTTCCCGGTCCAGATTGCTAGCTTTTATACAGTTTCTGAAAAGCCTGTGTCTGGCCAATTGTTAGTGTGTGTGTGTGTGTGTGCGTGCACCTCTGCATATGTATGCAGGTGCAGATGTATGTGGGTTTATGATAGTGCAGGACAGAGGTCAACCTCAAATGTCATTCTTCAGGAGCAATCTATCTTGTTTCTTTGAGGAAGGATCTCTCACTGGGACCTGGGGCTTGCCTGTTAGGCCACCTAGCTGACCAGCATGTCCCAGATACTCGTCTCTGCCTTCCCAGTGAAAAGCATGCACCACCACCCCTGGCTCTTTTACATGGGTTCTAGGGATCAAACTCAGATCTTCACGCTCACAGTTTCCAAACTGAGCCATGTCTGCAGTTCTATTTATTCATTTTTGGGTCAAAGTCTCATCACATATCTCAGGCTGGCCTTGAACTCACTACATAGCCTAGGCTGGCTTCAGAGTCACAGAAATCCTCCCTCCTCAGCCTCCTAAGGATTCATATTACAGATAAGTACCACCATGCCCAGTTCAGCCAATTGTCTTAAATTTCTCAGAGGCTGGAGTAGGGATGGGAGGGGAGACTAGGCCAAGGAGGTGCTGGTCAGGGTACTCCCGGCTGGACCTAGTAAGGGATACATGTTGAAAGGAGTATACAAAGTGGATGGAGGAAAGGTGGGGAGGGAGGCTCCATCTGCCCCTGGCCTCAGGCTCAGTTCACGCCTCTTGCACTGTCAAAGAAAAGACTTTCACTTCCTTTTGGAAGGAAAGACTGGCTTTACCGGATCTCAGATCCCCACATGCTAATAGAGACAGCCACCCGGCCACGGCTAACCTGCCCTAACATAAGGAAGAACATTATCTAGAATCCTTCTTAGCTGAAGAAACTGTGAGGGCAGAAGGTGGGAAGCCACTCGTTTGTTGGCTCAGAACGGTTCCTACTTCAGAAGTCACAAGGATTGTCATCCCAGCAACTCAGATGGCTGAGGCAGAAACGCATGTTCAAAGCCAGTCTAGGCTACAGAACAAAGGGAAAGTCTATCGAGACAACTCCATGAGACTCTATCTCTAAATAAAAAGGAAGGAGCCTGCTGAGGATACAGCTCGGGGATGGAATGCTTCCGAGTACGCACAAAGCCCTGGGGAACGGCTCCAGCACCGGAGCAACAATAAACTCCACCAGAATTCAGAAAAGCCATTAAAATAAGATGACTCTTGAGAGATGTGCCGAATGGTTCGGGCTAACCCCGGGCTACAAAGAGTGCCCCTCTTTCATCTCAAAAAAATTAAAAAAAATAAATAAATAAATTGAGAACACAAATGGAAATTGATGGATTCCGCAACAAAGACAGTGGCTTTCCACCGCTGAACCAGTGGATTATGGAGTATTCCTTTAATAGTGCCGGAGGAACACCTGCCTACAAACCAAAGACGAGGCTGGGAGGGAACGTCTGGCCCCGGACAGCCGCCCTCAGCCAGCAATGGGCCTGCTGAGCCCATTTCAACTGAAATGAGATCAATACGACTCATTTTTTTCTCCTGCTGGCTCCCGAGTGATTCATGAATCAGAAAACTAGTTCATGAATCAGAGTGGGGCGGGGAGAGGGGGCCATTTGTGCAGTCGGCAAGCCTCCATTCTGTTCACGAACCTAGCCGTGAGTTGCATAACACCGCCTGGCACTTGCTAGTTGAAACCAGTCTTTTAGGAAGCTGCTTTTGGCGTTGACTGGCTCACCTATTTTCCTTCTGTAAAGGGGAGGAGCACAGCATGTACTGACTGTGTGTCCAGCCGCCTTGGTGACATTTCCACGACAGGAGTGGGTATATGTGAACGTATGTGTGTGCGCCACGCAAACAGCCTTTGACTGGCCCCAGGCCCTTTTAAACCTGAACTGGAGCCAAGTTCATCTCTCCGTGGAGCTGCTTAAGGAAGCTTGAGATGTGGCGGTTGGAACCCACATCTCTGCAAGGGCTGATTACAGCCTACTAAGGAAAATGAGATTTTTATCTCACAGGAATTCAGTTATAAAAATAAAATACAGCGTCTGGCTTGATTCAGCTAAATGCACAAGCGCCTGGGTGTTTTTAATTTAGTAGGAAAAAAAGCCCAGGACGAAAGAAATGACCTAAAACACTGCATTTAAAGAAAAAGAGGAGGGAGAAAAGGGGGGGAGGCTACAGGAAGTGTGTGTGTGTGTGTGTATGTGAGAGAGAGAGAGAGAGAGAGAGAGAGGGAGGGAGGAAGAGGGACAGGGAGGGGGAGCGGTGGAGGGCTAGGGCGGAGGGGCGGGGCAGAGAAAAGCCACCCTGCTGGCACTTGAATGCAGAGGGTGATGTCACCGGAGCAGTTGGAGCGAAGGGGAGAAAAACAACTTGAAGCAGTGCTAATCCCCGTTTGTTGCCCTGAAGGGAATGGACGGTGGCCAAGGCAGGGAGTTATGGGAAACCATATAAGGGTGCCAAGCAAGCTTTGCCGCCAACATTGGGAACTGACAGCTTTGTTCTCTGTCACTTGGCTGCCGTCCAGAGCCCTCATTTCAGCTCCACAGCGTGACTACCCTGGCTGGCTGCCAGCCCTGTGCTCTGAGCTCTCTTCCTCCCAGGACTTTGCTCCCCCCCCCCCCCCCCCGCGTCCCTTTGCCAAACACGCAGTGGTTACTATGGCAGTGGGAAGGAAAGTTTAAAAAGAAAAAAAAAACACAACAAAGTAGAGAGGCACGCCTTTATCCAGATGTGCAGCTGGGAGCAGAGAGAAAGGCAGTTAACCTACCCAGTGGGGCCTGCAGGAAGGAGGAAGACACCTCCTTGCTGTGGCTGCTGTTCACTGTTGCTGGGGATAAACAGGCCTCGCTGTGCACCTTGTGGGAGGGAGTGGGGCTGGCTCCCAGGCCCTGTTTCTCTTCTCTCCCTCTCTTCCTGAGGCATTGTGGAGTGCGTAATACCAAATGGAAAACTGTCATGCTTTCCACTGGCCATGCGTCTGCGGTTCTGAGAAAGCTCCAGGGAGCCAGGTCCACAGAGCATGAAAGAAAGGAGACTGGAAGGCGGGAGGAGTGGTCTGAGTGCCCTCTGGACGCCAAGGCAAACCCAGAGCCATAGCTGCCATTGCCACCACCAGGAGGGCTATACTTACTGTTATGACAAGCAGGTCCCCTACCCTGGCAGTTCAGGGTGGACTGGAGAAGCGGCCTTTGTCAGGGCCATGGGCCCCACAAGGACCAGTGCGTCCCTTGTTCCCACATGGAGTGGCAATCAGGAGGGACTCTTAAAAGTACATTGCAGTGTTTTAAATTAGGCTCATTTTTCACCTGCTTAAAAAGTGGAACATGTCCTGGGAGGTGACAGGTGGTGACCAGAGGCAAGTTTCAAGGTGCATCACTAGCTGTGGGTTTCTAAGGCAAAGGTTGCTTAGAAGTAGAGATCCTGCTGCCAGGCTTTCAGACGCTCAGGGTTCAGCAAAGTCCCCAGGAAGGGCTCCTCAGACTAGATACTACTGCAACAGGGCTGACTCCTGGCCCTGCAGCTGGTGACTTAAGAAGAACCCAAGCCTAAGAAATGGTCGGTCTAAAGCCAGGACACCTTTGTAAAGCACACAGAATGTCACCCTCAGCCGGACCCTGTGGCACCTACAATAGTCTCCGTAGTCTTTCCAGCTGTATCTTGGCTTCCTGTTCAGGGAGTGAAGTCAAGCTGCCAGGAGGGACATGCCCAAGGACAGGAAGGAAAAGCTGGCAAGCAGGGGAGGATCCCAGAAGTGCCTGCACTTGCTCCATGCTGCTTTTATCCAGGCCTAGGCTATCCTTCTTAGGAGGCATGCCAAGCTCAAAGTGGGTTTTTCGCTATGCTATGTTCAGCCAAATAGGGGTCCAGCAAAGGAGAGGTGATAATGGGTCCCTTTGGGGAGTATTATGAGCAGAGCAAGCACCATGACTACCCCCACTACTGGGGTCACCTTCTCTCTCCATCACTATCTCCCCTCTCCCCGCTGCCTGCCCCCCGCACCCCTTCATCGGCCAGAGTGCCTGCTAGTTTTCATTCTTGCTGAAGACATGGCCACAGAAGGCCTAGTCAGGAGACATACTCTGTGCAGCAGTTCCCATCCATGCAAAGGGGACCCTAGGCTTGATCCCCAGAGCATAGCAGAGTCCAGCACCACAGGGAGGGTAGTAGAAGCCGGAAGTCAGAATGAAATATAATTTTGTCTCAACGGAGGCAGACAGAGCAAAGAAACACTCACTGCCAAGCAGAACAGACACAAAGATAAGCTTAGTTCTTTAAGAATTAGGAGAGGAAAGGAGAGGGAAGCTGGGGTTTAACAGCAGAGCTCTGAGCTGACCGCCATTCCAAACCTAAAGATCCCATGTTGACAACAAGGTCAGCTTCCCGGATCCTACCAGAGCAGTGACCCAGAAGAACCTCTTTGTTTTAGGACTGATGCCAGCTCCCGGCTGGTCCAGGCACATCCACTGACTCTTTAAGGGGAATACTCTCTGGTTATTTCTAGAAAGACCACTGAGTCAGTCAACATCCCTTACTGCACATTAGAGGCTTTTGCCACAACATGTCTGAGCCTGGGAAGCTCTGTGGCCTCTCATTTGCTCAGCTTTCTCCTGGAAGGACCTGGGAACACACTCTGGGGCTAGATGTCTGTCCTGTGGTTGCATCCAGGAGAGGCTCTGATGTCCTGGCCTTACCATGTTCACCAGGAGAGCCCTGGATGGAGAAGAGCCAAGGCAGGAGGAGGAAAAGAGTGTGTCATGTAGGAAGCCTTAGCTAGGCTGCCTCTGCAGTGGTGCAGGTACACATTGCATGCCCCAGGGCCCTTTCGTCCTCAGGATGTAAGTGTTTCGAAGCAGTGACTTTGAAACACAGAAGTCCCCTTTCTTACACATTAAGGCCGATTTCCTGTTAGGTTTGTCAGGCAGACAGATGGGATGGTCTTGAGGGATTTGCATTTCCTGAGAAGCTAAGAGAAAGCAAAGCCAGATCTGATCATGTGAAGAGGATCAGAGGTCAGATATGCTTCCACCCCCAGAGACTCATGTGGTGAACAGAGCAGACGGGTGATTTGCTGGGGTTCTCCTGTAGTCCTTCATCCTTGATGCTGGGGTTTCCTCCTCTCATTAAGAGGCCCAGTTGAATTTCTTGCTTAACTTGCATGGGGGAAACAATTCCATGTAAACATTAAGCTTGTTCTACGAATCCACATTCTGCCTCTGTTGCTAGGCACAGAGATGCTTTGCGACATCAGGTAGACAGAAGTTACAATTCGTCTCATTCTGGACAAGCCAAGAAAACACATCACTGGAGCTATCTGCAGAGATCTGCCTTTGAATGTGAGCCGAAGCGAAGGTGAGGCTCTGAGGGGCTTCACAGGGATGGCCACTGTAACAGAGCATTTTCCAGACAGCTGCCTCTAATTGCATGGCAACTTTCCTCTTCGTTACCTGAGGCTCCCAGAAATACCTGCTAGCATCTCCTACAAAAGCGGCTCCTCAGCCAGACTCCTGGGCAGGAGAACCTAAGCTAGAAAGAGGGGAAAGATAGTGGCTCTTTTCATGAGTGTCACCAGGACTCCACTCAGGAGGGTGGGGACAGTCTAAAGACTAATTTAAACGGTGGGAGGTCTTGCCATCTCTGTGCCCAAATCAGTGTTTTGGGGCTTGTCAAATTACCTAGGCCCTACAGAGTCTACTCCTAGCAGCAGTCTCTCCTCTGCAAAAGCTGTCATTGAGGCTCTGGCTTTGAAGGTTGCTATGACTCTTAAGGGTTGTCAGTCCTATGAATACTCAGGCTTGGGCATGCTAAATCTTGCATCTTTCTGCTACATATGGTCAGGTGTAAGCCATCTAGCATACCCACACATGAGTCCCTGTATTAATCAACAAGCTCATCACATTTTTTAAGTTTATTTATTTTTTGGTTGTGAGCCTAGTCTTTAATGGCTGAACCATCTCTTTAGCCCTTAAAGTTTATTTTTAGTGTGTGTGTGTGCATCTGTGTGTATTTGTGTGTGTGTCTGTGTGTATCTGTGTGTGTGTCTGTGTGTGTGTGTGGTGCATTCATGCTGAGGCCAAAGATCGATGTTGGGTGTCAATTTCCACCTTACTTTTTGAGATAGCTCACTCCCCAAACTGGAGTTTGCTGTTTTGACTAGATTTTCTGACCAGTGAGCTTCTGGAATCCCTTCCTCTACTTCTCTAGTGCTGGGATTATAGGCAAAGATCGCCATGCCAGCTTTTGGGGTGGGTGTGTGTGTGTGTGTGTGTGTGTGTATAGGTGCTAGTGATCAAACTCCTCATACTTCTGTGGCAGGCACTTTAATCATTGAGCCATTTCCCCAGCCCATGGCTCTTCACTTTAATCTGGATAGCTACTTCATGGTCACTCTCCTCCTACTATACCTGTGTAGAAAAGGCTGTATGCATGCTGTGGAAGCAGGGATATTGCAGCTATTCAACTGGCTGGTTAATATCAGCAAGCATGATAGGCATTGTTGGGTCTCAAGTGCATCTCCAGAATCTTCTTCTGACAGGACCTTGGGCTACTTCTCTTGCGCACACCACTCACAACTCTCCCAGGGCTTGGTTCCTTCATGGGAAATAAACATATCCCACAATGCCAATGGATGAGTGTCCTGTAACTGCATTGATTCTTAGGCTACTTGGCCCCTGGGGCTTCCTGCTGCCGAAGACAACATGATGGATGTCACATACAGTGCGTCACCCAAGCCACTGGGGCAGTCGGGGCAACTCAGAGACATGATCCCCATTTCCATCTGCAGCAGTGGATTCAAGGCTAGTTGGCCCGGGTGAGTCACCAGATAGATCTCTACAAGTATCAGGGCTCCAGTACTGGTGCCAGGGCCTGGCTGCTCTTATTAGCCAAAAGCTGGGATTTGAAGTCCTAGACAAACAGAAACCTGGAGACATTGGGCATGCCACACACGCCTCTCATCACCTCTATTCCCCTATTCTGACGTTTGGTGATTCCATCATCAAAGGAGAATGAAGCAATGGCTCATTCAGTGAAATACTTGCCATACAAGCACGAGGACCTGAGTTCGATTCCCAGCACCCGTATGGAAATTTGGACATGATGTCACACACTTGTAACTCCAGTGCTGGGGATAAAGAAACAAGTGGATCCCTGAGGTTGGCTGGACACTCAGCTTATCCGAATTGGAGAACTTGGGGCCAGAGAGACAGTCTGTCTCATACACCGAAGAGGACATCTGAGGAGTGACTTAAGGACTTAAAGAGACATACATGCACATATGTATATTCATACACATAAGCATGGACACACATTATTCAATCACCTATGAGGATGTATGACAGTTCTGAGGTGACAGGTGTCGTTGGCTCTCCAGGGAAGGAAGTACTTGAAAAGTACAAACTGGGGAATGATCTCTCCAGGCCATGCTGCTGCTCCTGCGGCCCCTGCCTGCTATAGAGCATAATCTGGCACCACCAAAGCGCTTTCTCTATAGTGTGTTGCCCAGCATCCACCCAGGATGCCAGTTGTTGAAGGACAGTGGCTGCGTTGTTCCTGTAGAACCTGGCAGGACACGGTGCCTTTTTGGAGGAACTGAAACTATTCTTCATTGACAAAAAGATGAGACCCTGAAAAGCAGATGGTTGATTCACATCCAGAGCTCGTAGTAGAGGCTTGCTGTGGGCTTCAAACTCGCTCCTTAGAGAGAGCGAGCTGAGCCTGTAAGATGCTGCGAACAGGTCTGAGGACACGGCTCAGTGGGTAAAGAGTTTTCTGTGTGAGTATTAAGATCCCCCAGAACATCCTTGATAGCCAGGCATAACAACATACACTGATAATCTTAGGGGGGTGCGGGGTCGGGAAGCTAGCACACTTGCTGACCAGCGAGTCTACCCTAACCATCCATCAAGGTCCTAGTTCAGTAAAAGAACCTGTGTTGTCTTCATGCATGTGTGGCCAAGTGAACACACACACACACACACACACACACACATATGCATGCATACACGTACACACACACATACACACACATACACACATACATACATATACCGTACATACACATACATACACATATGCACATATGCATACATACATATATACACATGCATATACACACATACACACACACACACACACACACACACACACACACACACACACACTGCAAATAAGATAATCTCAGAGTCATGTGGACTTGCCTGAGCTAGTTGCTGGAGCTGCAGTCCACCACCCTCAAGGAAAGAGCCCTGCAAGCAGATGAGAAAATGACCCAGTCAGTCATGCTGTTTAGTCACAGCCCAAATCTGTAGCAGTCAGGGCTACTAACTATGATGTTCATTGCAGGCACATGCCAGTCTCACAGCTTTATGTGCAAAAGATAATATGAATGCTTTCTCTTATTAATACAAGAATTATCCCTGTGGCTGGCCTAGAGACTTTATGTTTTAGTTGAATGACACGGTGCATGAGCAGGAAAAAGCAAGCTTCTATATCCTGTGATGGTGTGGAATCACATAAAACTGTGGGCCGCATCAAGTGCACTGCCATCGACTAGCCTGGCATGCCCTCTCTGCCTGCCCCAGGAGTGTCCCACCTCCACCCAGGCAAAACAGGAAGGGCAGGCTGTGACATACACATGCAGCCTTTGTATCTCCTCATCACAAGTACAGGCTTCAATGCTAAGCTACGAGACACCCTGGTGTCTGGACTGTGTCTGCTAGCTTTTGGCTCAGGCAGGTGACACAACTCCAAAGACAGTCATGGGTTGGCTTTTTGGTAGACACTCTGCCTGGTCATGTGTGTTTATTGAACATCTCCTATCTACAAAGTCATACAGATGGAACTGGTCACATCCTAGGACAGTCACAGCAAATGGAGGAAACTCTTGAGTCTTTGAGCCCATTTGGATTTATTTGTAAATACAAACTAGGCTGAGTCTTCACATGGGAACTGACTCCTGCCCAGACCAGTCATATTGGGTCAGGAGGGACCATGGTCTTCATACAATGTCCCCAGAGATGCTTGTTCTACCTGTCTGCTGAGTGCCCAGCTTTAGAGCAGTTCCCCCTCAGGAAGCCCAGCTGACTGACATCTCAAGAGCACAGGAGGGGATCCTCTGAGGGAATCCTCTCTAGACCCTGGGGAACAAACTAAAGCTATGCAGTTCAGGCCATGCCCCAGGCTACTTAGGCAGACTGGATGCCCCATCAGTGTGGTTAGCACAGAGGTTCTCAACCTGCGGGTTGCTACCCTTTTTCACAGGGGTCGCCTAAGACCATCTGTATATCAGATACTTATGTTATGATTCCTAACAGTAGTAAAATTACAGTTAGAAAGTAGCAACAAAAATAATTTCATAGTTGGAGGTCACCACAACATGAGGAACTGTACGGAAGGCTTGCAGCATTAGGGAAGTTGAGAACCACTGGGTTGGTGTCTTGTGAACCTGGGGAACTCCCTGGAGGAGATGATTTGAAAGCTTGGGTCTTCACGGGGAGAAGCAAATCAGGGCAAGAGAAGGGGAGTGACTCCAGAGTTATTTTATTTTTAAACAAAAATTTACTATCCTCCTACTTCCGACTGGGATGACAGGCATGGGCCATCACACTCAGCTAGTTGACAGTTTAAAACACTGTGCTTGTCTTCAACGCTATATTACTCATGGGATCCACGTGCTCGCCATGTGCAGAGGCTGTTCAAAGCCAAACCACCAGTACCAGGAAGATCAAACAGAAGGAAGCAGCAGAAAAACAAAGGAGTCCATCCACCGTCCAGGCCCTCCAACCAGACTGTGTTCTGCAAATCGGTAACGACACAGACAAGCAGGTGCTGCCTGGTAAGTCCTCTGATGCCCAAATTCATCTCATCCTCTCCCCATTAAAGGAGAATGTGGGAGAATAGCAACAGGAGCAGAAAAAAAGAGCCGCAAAGAAGAAACTAGAAGAAACTATCACCCAAGGTTTCCGTGATGACTCATGCTCGGATGATGATCAGCTTTTGGTCCTGATGGGTGACTAATAATGAAAATCCAACCATCCCTCTTCCTGGCACCCCCACTTGTGAATAAAGAACTGGCCTATTTGTATGTATCTGTATCTTCATATATACATTCATCTCTTTGTGCATAGATGGGCATACACATGCACTTGTATACATTGTGCATATGACACACGCACAGGGATAGGGAGTTGGGAGGAGGGATGGTAGGGCAACGGGGGGTCAGAGGGCTTCTTGGCTTCTTGGTAGAGATGATAGTTGAACAAGGGCTTTGAGTGGGTGAGGGAGTCAGCTGCAGGGACATCTGGGGACAAGTCCTTCACAGGCAGATGGTGGCCCAGCCAGTACAAACCGTGAGTAGGTCGGTTCTAGCTTATTGAGGGAGCAGGGAGGCCACAAGCCTACGGGAGAATGGCATGGTAAAAGGAGGAGAGGCCAGTGGTGTCAGATCCCCGTGACCAAGGCGTCGTTCATACCGAGCAACAGGGAGATGCTAAGTGGCGATGGGGTGGGCTCATCTCTGACTCCGGATTTAGGTGTGCCCTTCGGTACCCGAGTTGAGTCAAGGACACTGGAAGCTGACGGAAGGCCCTCTCGAGGGAGAGTGATGGCAGTGGTGGCCATGTTGGTAAGAGAACATCACCTCTGAGGACAGATCCTGAGGCCACTGCAGATCCCCCAGGTCATCTCTAAGTGGCCACTTTGAACCTGATAGGGACTGCAGAGTGATACCTTACCAGAAGCCTTTGCTTCGTCTAGACTGATCCATGGGATCCTTTCTCGACTTCTGTCTCCACATCCCACCTGGCCTACCATCCTCCACCTTTATCTCCATCTTCTGGTTCCTGGTCTCCTCTCTCTCCCACATATGACACAATGATTGTCATATAACGATTTCCCATCATAACATGACCATCGCATTGGCCGTTGTGAAGCAGACACAACCTTGGGCCCACAGTTGTGGCAACAAAACAAGTGATCGTGGAGTCTAGGTCTGTGGTTATGGTAGTAGAGCTGTCAATGTTGCCAAGTAGAAGGAGAGGCATCATGGAACCCTCACCTGGAACCCTAGTCATTACTCCGTCCTGTCTTCCAGCTGCTCTGATGTTTGGAGGTGCTGAGTTCCCTGGGAGTAGACGGTTGCCTGAGGGCCACACTTGGTGACTCAGCTGCTGTGGCTTCACCACCCAAATGCTACCGTGGGATTTTTGGTGATGCTGGCGTGTTTGAGTCACCCGCTCCCTGTGTTCCTTTAAATAAGCCAAATAAACTCTTTGGTTCAGTAGGTTGGACTTGGGTGGAATTGTTCTTTGGGCTGTTGTGGGTACCTTTTCTGGGCTGAATAGGCATCGGTTCACTTCTCTCCAGAGAAAACAATGAAATAGAAGTTGCTGGAAGGACCCTCTTATCCTGATGCTGCCGATGTTGGGTACACAGTGTCAGGCTATCACCAGTGTCACCTGGGTCCACACCAGTCCTTCTTCCCTTTCCGGAGGGGAGGCAGCTTGCCTGAGGCTGGCCCCCTCCTGCTCATTTATCTTGGTTTCTGCTAATAAACTTCAGAGTCTTTTTCCAGAGCATCCTTCTGGCCTGCTTTCCTCAGCTCTGCAGCTCCTCAGGGGCAGGACTGAACCGTCTATTTCTTGTTTCCAGTAGTGCAGATCCAAGCTGCTAGCTCTGTGCCCAGGGAACACTCTGTAGCTGTTATTGACTGGCTGACTCAGACCCTGTCTGCCCACATGAGCCATTCTGGGCAGCTTTGACTGAATTACGGATGGAGTTGGTGAAAGTCAAATAAAGAGTCTGGTTGATTTTCTTCCCTCTCTCACCAGGCTCCGGATGCTTCCTCAACACAGCCAGTCCATGTCCCCCACTGTTCGCTTCTCCAGTGGGGGCCAGAGGCTTCAAAGTGTCTCTGGGAATAGCTGGCTCACTCACTACTGCTGCTTGTGTCCTCAGTAGGTGTTCTGACTCTCCAAGTGGCCAGCTCCAGGTGTGTGACTGTTATCTTTTCTTTTGAAAATGACACTAGATATCTGCCCCTTGCCAGGAGGGAAGAGGCAAAGGAAAGGGCCCTTTCCCTGTCATCCTAGGGAACAATGGGAGATGAAGGTGACTGTATAAATTAAAATTAACAATCAATCAAACAAAAAAAAAATTGACAGACTCTGATGCAATGATTTGGGTTTTCTCAACCTACATTTGAATACACTTACTGGTCAGGCCTTCAAATATCAAAACTGCTTTTTAGGAACCAGTATTCATAGGCAGAAAAAATAAAATGCAATCACATCCTTTCCTATAAATTGATTAAAAAGCTCTCTCTGTGTGTCTGTGTGTGTGTGTGTCTGTATGTCTCTGTGTGTATGTCTCTGTACATCTCTGTGTGTGTGTGTCTATCTCTCTGTCTCTGTGTGTGTGTCTGTGTGTGTCTGTCTGTCTGTGTGTGTGCATGCACATGTATGAGGAGGCAACAGGTCAACCTCAGGCATCATTCCTCAAGAGGTACTGTCCCAACCTCGATTTTTAATCAGGGTCTCTCACTGTGTCCTGTGGCTCATTGACAAGGCAAGGCTGACCAATTGTCCCAGTGAGCCTCCTGTCTCTACCTGTCCAGGACTGGGATACAGGTGCAAGCCATCATGCCTGGGTCTCTTACTCTGCATGTTGGATATCAAACCCCTGTCTTCATGTTTGCTCAGCAAGCACTTTACTGACGGAGCCACCATCCCCTGTCCCTAGATTAAACACCTCCAATAAAAACAGATAACTTTCATCAGCGTCTGGAAGGGAATAGGGATACAGAGGAGAATCTTCATAGTAAATATTGTATAATATCTTAAAATCTTGATACTATACACTTAAAAGCTAAAAAGGAAATGAAACTACAAGACTTGGAATAATCCAAGCTCAGACCAAGTAATAGTTCCTCTTAAAAATGTACCGTAATGACAGGTGTAGGGGCATTTGGAAGTCACTTTTCTATCAATAATGAGCCTGAGCATCTGGTACCTCTACTGTGTGGCACTGGGCACAGGCAGGGATGTAATGATGCTGATCTTGCAAGAAGAGGAGGTGGGCAGGTTTAGCCCCTATCATTGAAGAACTATGCGAAAGAGAACTAGAGGTGGTACTGAAGAGGATGGCCACTCTTCCATTGACCTCCAGACCACTCTGAAGAGGCTACCCTTGACCTTGCCTATTTGCTCATCTCTAGCTTTGAGCCTTGGTATGGGAAGGAATTTTAAAATAAGGAAGGAAAGGGCAGGGGAGGGCATTAAAGGAGTGCATCAGCTGGAAATACAGGACCGTGACTCGCCTGTGGCTTTGTGTGGCCCTCGCCCCACTTGCACTTTACCTGCAGTCGGGTGGCTTGTGAAGTCTATAGGTGAACTCCTGTGCCTATAAAGGGCCTCCAAAGTGAAGGTCATGTGTCATGGGAACCCTAGTCTTCCTTAGAGGAGTCCCTAGTTCCTTTGTCTACCTTATCAGCGGCTCTTTTCAGGGCTACTCATGCCAGCCCTGAGTGAGGGTATAAAAAAGGAATTTGTGGATGGAACCCCCCAGAAGGAAATCTCCTCTTCCCTCCTTCCAGGAAACTGTCAACTGGAGCGAGGCTTCACTCACTCAGGAACTGTTTTTCATTTACAGATAAAAAGAGAGGGTAAGAGGAGAGAGAAACAAGCACAGATGCGGATTCTGGGTAATGCCAAGTGGCTCCCCTATGGAGCCGGTTGCCACGGCAACACACTCTTGTGATGGACCACTTTGGGAACTGGGTGTAAAGAACTACAGAGAAACATCACAAAAGCAGCAATGTGACTTTAGGCCCAGGTTCCTTGTATTTGTGGAAACATCCTTTGGCAGGTGTATTTTCTGCTCCTGCCCCTGGCTGTGCCCTGCATATTGAGCAGATGCTAACAGGTCCCCAAATGGAAAGATACATTCTTTGTCTTCTCTGTACTTACACCCTTCCGTCATGCACAGAGCCTGCTATGCCAGTCTTCCCTACATAAAACGGGATATTTCCTGTGAGCATGGCTGTGTGGCCACATGTTCATATGCTCTACTGAACCTTACATTTCTCACCTATGCTGCCCGCAATCACCTCTGAACTTTAGTCTCAGAGGCCTCAAGGTGGCCTCTTTGACTTGACCAGAGAGAATGTGGTCATGCTGTGGGAAGGCAGATTTGCTTGCCTTGTCTAGATCTGGGTCAAGTTTATGAGGTGGAAGGGGAGTCGGGGAGCAGGGGAGGAGGCAGCCACGGTATGCGCTGGAATCTCAGAGGCGAGGCAGCCTCCTAACTGGAATGCCTGCAGGGATGGTGAGCTCACTACTTCAGGACAAGCCCATTGTGTGACTTAATTTTTCTGGGAAATCCCAAGCTGCTGGTTATCTCTTGTTGTGAGACCCTCCCAGGCTATCACCTGAGCCAAGAAACCCTTTGACCATTCCCCAAAGCGACTTTGGTCTGTCTCCTGCCAGTTTGACACAGCCAGGAGGAAGATGTGTCCAAGAAGGCACACTTCATCTGCCAATGCAGACCCACTCTGTTTTTAGGGGATGCGGGAGTTGGGCTTAGCGTTGTTGAGCATATTATCGCCTTAGCAATGATAGAATGACTTTCTACTTCCCTGTAACTAAATGGAGCATCTGGGGAGAGGAGTGGCGGGTGCCGAAGGTCACTCACCTGGCCCTCGGTTTACGGTCTGATTGTACCCGTGTGGATGAAAGAGACTCTGGAAGTAACTGCTCTGTCGTGTCAGGGATTGGCACAGACAGCAGTAATAACCATGCCACAAACTGCCTTCGGCGGCTTTCGTAAATCAGGAGCTGCCCCGACTGCTTTATGGTTGTGTTTCATCCAACTGGCTCAAAGAGCGAACACAGTTTGCCCGCGATGGCAGTGTTAGGAAGTAGCCTGACCAGGCTTCGGCTCTCCCCAACACCGCGCACCAGCCCCTGAAACCATTGCCCCACTTGATGGCTATTAGGAGGACCTGCTGCACATCAGCCACTGCTCTAGGTGCTAGGAATACAGCAAATAAAACAGACGAAGATCCCTAACACCGTGTCAGGAAAGACAAACAGGAAGAGGAGGAAGAGGGAAGGGAAGAACAGAAGAGGAGAGAGCAAGAATTCTGGGAGTGGGCAAGTGAAGCTGAGGGTAATGTGAGGTCCTGGGAGAGAGGGCTGAGAAGGCACTGAGAGGTAAGGGACAGACAGATACCAAGTGGGTAGGAGGGGTCCCTGTGGAAGGGAGGAAGGCAAAGATCCCTAGATAGGAATATGTCTGGCTATCGAGAGAAGCAGGGAGGCCAGGGACGTTGAGCTAGATTAAAATTGAGCAGGCAGGAAAACAGAAAACTGGAGAGGCAGTAGATTCTCTGTAAGGATTGCCACCCTTCTCTGAGTATGCCAGGAGCTCTCCTGGGGTCCAGAGCAGACATAACAACATCTGCTTTTCATTTGCTCAGGACCACACTGGCTGGTGTGTGGAGGAAGAAGCAGGCATTTACAGGACCGCATCAGCAAGGCAGAGAGAGGTGAATCCCTGGGAGACCTTGTCTTAGAAAACAAGGTGGACACAGCCTGGAGAATGACACCCAAAGTATGACCTCTGGCTTCCACATCACATACAGGTACACACCTGCACACACACACACACACACACACACACACACACACACACACACAAGAGTTTACTACTACAATCCAGGGGACAGAGAGTAGGATCTCGGGGGTCCTGATAAGCAGAAAGCAGGTCTTGGGAATACTTTAAGGGACTAAAGGAGGTTGGCTGAGAGTTTGGGTATGGGGTGCAAGTAAAGAAGAGAATGAAGGACAAATAAGGTCTGAGGCTGGAGCTACTGGGAGACTGTGGGTGCAACAAGTGTGTTGAAGAGGCAGCCTAGGGGAGCAGGTGCTCAGCTGCGGCCATGTTGAGTCTGAGGTGTCCATTAGCTGAGTGGAATGTCCAGAAGGCCCGTGGATGTATTTTGAGTGTAAGAAATAGTTTAAGACAACTAAACATGAGTATGATTCCTCATCCTCATATGTATGATCATATGTATGATCATATGGTGTACATATGTGCTTGAATATATGTACAAATGTGCCAGAGGTCAGACTCTAGTGTCATTTCTTTTCTTAGGAGCCAGTGGCCTTCTATTTTGAGACAAGGTCTCTCATTAGCATAGAGCTTGCCAAGTAGGCTAGACTGACCCGCCAGTGAGCCCCCGGGATCCTCCTGTCTCTGCCTCCCAGCACACACCACCATGTCTAGCTTTCACATGGATTCTGAGGATGGAACTCAGACTCTCATGCTTGCATAGCAAGTATTTTACCTACTGAGCCAACCATCTCCCCACTCAACTCTTGAAATTCAGGCACAAGCGTCATTCACTGGGGAAACAAAAATGGATACCAGGCTTATCTCCCGTAAGGTGCTTCATGGATTAGGTGCCTAATCAGTCTGGTGTACTCTGACTGTGATGTGCATGGAGAAAGGAAGGAATCTTGCAGAAGTGTAAGAGGAGGCTGGTCTAGGGTTAATAATTTTTGTTTCAGGTAATACTGAATACACGCCGAGAAAACCTTTATGTCTGGAGTAAAATGAATATGAGAAGAATACTTTATCTAGACCATGAATTAAAATCTCATGGATAGACTGGGAAATAAAAAGGACAATTAATTTCACATTAAGCTGTGAAAATTCTTGGTATTTAATAGTTAACTAGAAGTTAACTGGGCGGTCAAAGGGCACACTGCAAGTCCTTCTTTCTGTGACTGAAGGAATGGGAGACATAATCACTCTTAGAGCTATTCATACCAGATTCAATGCCATCAGACTTCCTGGATAGTTGTCACGAGTCTCAGACAAAAGGATGGGGCTGTCACAGAAAGGTTGCAGCTGCTGCATTAGCACGAGATGTCCTATGACCCCTTCCATGGCTCAGTTTTCTGATGTATGAAAATGGACACTATGATTCAGACCCGAGGATCCACCAGGAGGTGGTGTAAGGCACTGGTGGCAAGACAATCACAGAGATTCTGAGAGTGAACTGCACCATCTCAGCTGGAGCCAAGTCCAGAAAGTTCATTTGAAATGTCAAGCACAGCTCATCAGCCAAGGAGAACAGGGACCTCACGTGACAAGTGAAGGTTTAAGCCTTGGTAGAGGAAATGGGCCTCTTGACATAAAGATGGTCCAGAATGCCTTGACACTCCGGTCTGTTTCTGTTTCTTGCTTGACCTTTTGGTTGTGTTTATAAAACCTTGATCAGTGCTTTCAGCAACAGCATTCATGATTAAGTGCCAGCAGACGTGTTAAAGAGGGCCTGGTCCATTTGTGGGCACCAGAAATCTTTGGAAATTGGCAAAGAGACACCTTCCTCGTGGCTTCTTCTTGGCTCTACTATGTATTTCATCATATCTTCTTATGCAACTATAATGTTCCATAAACATTATCTATATATTAGTTTTATGATTTGGATGCAGACTGTCCCCATAAAGCATTCATGTTTTGAAGAGCTGATCCCCGGGTGGGAGAGTAGCCTTGGTATGTATTTGGGAGCTACATCATGTTCCATGTGTGTGTGTGTGTGTGTGTGTGTGTGTGTGTGTGTATATTTATGTGTATGTTTGTGTGTGTTTATATGTATGTTTGTGTGTGTTTATATGTATGTTTGTGTCTTTGTTTTGTTTATCATGAGGTGAGCAGCCTCATCGTGATTCCAGAATCAACAGAGACAAGAGAGATATCTTGACCCCTTTGAAGCTATGAGCCAAAATAAATCTTTCCCCACTTAAGTTTTGTATCAGGAATTTTGTCACAGTGATGGTGTTTGAATGAGAACGGCACCCACAGGCTCTTATATTTGAATGTTTGGTTTGCAGTAGGCAGAACTGTTTGGAAAGAATTAAGAGGTGTGGCCTTGTTGGAGGAGGTGTGTCACTGGGAATGGGCTTTGAGGTTTCAAAACCCTTCACCATTCCCAGTTAGGTCACATTCTGTCTCTCTGTTATCTCTCCATCTCTGTCTGTCTATCAATCATCTATCTATCTATCATCTATCTATCTATCTATCTATCATCTATCTATCTATCATCTATCTATCTATCTATCTATCTATCTATCATCTATCTATCTATCATCTATCTATCTATCTATCTATCATCTATCATCTATCTATCTATCTATCTATCTATCTATCTATCGATCTATCATCTATCTATCTATCTATCTATCATCTATCTATCTATCATCTATCTATCTATCTATCTATCATCTATCTATCTATCATCTATCTACCTATCTATCTATCTATCTATCTATCATCTATCTATCTATCATCTATCTATCTATCTATCTATCATCTATCTATCTATCATCTATCTACCTATCTATCTATCTATCTATCTATCTATCATCTATCTATCTATCATCTATCTATCTATCTATCTATCATCTATCTATCTATCTATCTATCTATCATCTATCTATCTATCATCTATCTATCTATCTATCTATCATCTATCTATCTATCATCTATCTATCTATCTATCTATCTATCATCTATCTACCTATCTATCTATCTATCATCTATCTATCTATCTATCTATCATCTATCTATCTATCTATCTATCTATCTATCTATCATCTATCTATCTATCATCTATCTACCTATCTATCTATCTATCATCTATCTATCTATCTATCATCTATCTATCTATCTATCTATCTATCATCTATCTATCTATCTATCTATCATCTATCTATCTATCATCTATCTACCTATCTATCTATCTATCTATCTATCTATCATCTATCTATCTATCTATCATCTATCTATCTATCTATCTGTCATCTATCTATCATCTATCTATCTATCTATCTATCTATCATCTATCTATCTATCTATCATCTATCTATCTATCTATCTATCTATCATCTATCTATCTATCATCTATCTGTCATCTATCTATCTATCTATCTATCTATCTATCTATCTATCTATCTATCTATCTATCTCCTTTCCCTCTCTTTCTCCCTTATGGTTGTTTCACCATGTAAACGCTCAGCTACTGCTCCAGCACCATGTCTGCCTGCCTGTTGCTACCCTCCCCACCAAGATGGTCATAGACTCACCCTTTGAAACTGTAAGCCTCAAATCAACCCTTTCCTTCTATAAGTTACCTTAGTCATGGTGTCCTATAAGAGCAATAGAAAAAGGTAACTAGGACGGATAGCAAGTCAGACCAATCCAGTGATTGATGCACTGCAGGCACGCGAGTCCAACCTTTTTACAATGTTGTCATCTATGAACTTCATGCTAAAGAAACATGTTATCTCGTTATTAAACACACACACACACACACCACAATGTTTTAAGTAAACTCGAGATTTTGTGTTGCAACATATTCATAGTTATCTTTTGGAGGCCTGTCACTCACCCTCACTGACCACAGGTTGGACAGATGTGCGTGTAAACAGTTGTCTCTTGGCAAGTTGGGCACCCCTCACTGCAGAGATGGGGCCCACTCACCTGTATGGCCGTAGTAGGAAGCACTCAGCGGGGCCTTCATGGGCATCCAGTGACTTCTAAGGGTTAGAAAACTCAAGGCTTGTTCCCAGAATCATTATTTGATGAAGTCTGAAGCAGAGCTCAGAAGTTTTATTTGTAGGAAAGTGTTTCTGCCAGAGAGAAGGCAAAAACAGGTTCCCCAAGTTCTTCCTGACTCACAGAGAATGTTTTCTAAGTTCAGTTTGAGTATGCGTGTGTGTGTGTGTGTGTGTGTGTGTGCGCATGTGTGTGTGCATGTATGTATGCACGTGGGTATGTGTACTTAGTTCAGGTGACTTTGAAAACGGAGTTACAGACGGTTGTGGGATACCTGGCATGGCTTTTGTCTTCTGGAAGATTAGGAAATGTTCTTAACCACCAGACCATCTCTCTATCCCTCTACTTTGTGGTTTTGAGATAAGGCCTCTCACTGGTCTGGAACTCACCAATTAAGGCTAGTCCAGCTGCTCCTGAGCCCAGCCCTCTCCCTCCCCAGCACTGGGATTGCCATTACAAGCGTGCACTCCATGGCCAACGTTTTGACATGGGTTCTGGGGAGTAAACTAAGGTCCTCATGCTTATACAGCAGGCTCTTTACCAACTATCTCCCCAGACCTCCTTAGAAGCTCATTCCTAAGAGGGGACCAGGGAGCTGGATGCCTCCCCCAACCCCTAAACCCTGACTTCCTTTCATCCACCAAGTGGAAATGTTCTGCAGCCATACACAGGCAGACAGCACTGTGCACACTCTGCCAAAGGTCACGCTTTGAAAATATCTTGAATTTTGTTTTCATAGCTTGTTAACCTTTTCCTTTCTGCCACAATGCTTGCGTTTGTTCTGACTCCTCTGCAGGAGGAGGACTGGTCTGAGTGGATGTGTCAAAGCACTTCCCCCTTAATCTCATTACAAGGGTTCCTCAGTCTCTTTAACTCTTCCCAGGACTCCCTTGTTGGGCAGTGATTTCCTCTTGGAACCCTTTCTTCTCTGTGAAGCTGGGAGAGCAAGTACGTTTGGTTTTGTAGGGAAAAGAGAAAAGAAAGGCACAGGCTGGGGTGATAGCTCAGTCACAGTGCTTGCCTGGCAAAGCCCCCCTCAGTTCTACCCCAGCACACACTTGCAAAAGCTTGGATGATGGAGTTCTTGTAATCCCAGAACTGGGGAGGTAGAGAAAATCGAGTCCCTGGAGCTCACTGATCAGCCAGCCCAGCTTGATAGTGAGTTCCGGGCCAATGAGAGATGCCGTCTCAAAACTAAGAAAGAAAAGCGGGTGGCATTCCTAAGCTTGTCCTCCGGGCTCCATGAGTATGCACACAATTGCGCACACAGAATACAAAATAAAAGAAGTTCTGGCAGAATGTAACCTGAAATCTCTGCTGCTTGGAGCAGGAGTTTCAAATCCCAGAACAAGGCTGTCGTGAGGTGGCCATCTCAGAGCTGCCTTCTCTCTACCCAAGGCTTTCCACATGAGATGAATGAGCCCATACTCGACAGCCGGTACCACTCACGTCTTTAGAGAGCATCTTATTGAGTTCTCTTGCTCCTCAGATGTTGTCCATCTGCCTGTTTGGCCATCCTGACTAGATTCTTACGAGCATGTGGCATTTCCAGAGTTTTTCTTAGTTTAAACACCATGGACAAATCCCCGTTGAAATTTCATCCGTATGTGCCAGGGTTCATTCTCAGTACTTGAAGGAATGGAGCCAACTTCTTGTTAATTTTCCAATCTTTCCCCACTAAAATGTTTAGTTCCCCTTCTGAGTCGTTTCATAGATTGTTTCTGCCAAAACAATGGGACAGAGGGTTCTGGGAAGGAATGATGGAGCTGGAGGAAATTAACCAATAAGATCAACAACAGAGCCAAGCCAACCATTGGAGCCTCGCCGTGCCATGCAACTGGCACAGGAAGGTGGAAGGAGTGTTCTGCCCACTCCAGTACCATGTGTCTGTACATGTGTTGCACACAACTGTCATGCAGATTGAGGTCCACGCCTTGCTTCCTGGGTTGGATTAATGACAACTGGCCAGGGTTAGTGCTACAGTGACAGGCACTTAGGAGGTGGCATCACAGCGGTAGTAGCCAGAGCTTCTGGTAGGCTTCCTGGAGCAGAGCTGTAGCCTCTGATCTGCTGGTGTTCACTTCCTTTTTCAGCAGAGTGGGTCTAATGGCAGCATCTCCTTCCAAGTCCTGGTTTCTTATGTTTTCATGTAAGAACGAGCAGATATGAACACATACATATGTATGCATATAGCACACATGTGTATATTTGCATATGTACATCTGGTAAGACCTAGTGAAATAAATGGACATGAGAGAATAATCAGACAAAGCAGACAGCACATCCTCTAAGCTGACAGACCCTTTCTACTACCTCTTTGTTAGGTTTTCATGAAAAGCATGTGTGGGCAGGGGGGGGGCGGTTCTCAAAGCTTCATGTCCTGGTGCTTCAATAGCTTACTTACCCATCTCCATTAATCGAGCAGTTTGCAGCCTGTGTCAGTTGGCTCAGAGCAGTGACTCACTCTGATTCGAAGGCTCTCAAGACTCCTTGTTTAATCCCTTCACAACACACCTTCCGCCCTCTCGCAGTTCCGCACAGCTCAGAGCCCTCTTAGCGAGGCCACTGGGAGATTGGAGGATGGAGACATTTTGAAGTGATTGAAGGGTCATGTTTGAAACTGGGGAGTAAAGGGGTTGTCTCAGAAGCGTGAAGACCCAAGGTCCATCCCAAGAACCCATGTAAAAAAAAAAAAAAAAAAAAAAAAAAAAAAGCCAGGCCATGGTGGTGGACTTGTAGTTCCAGCATCAGGGGAGGCAGACAGGAAGATCCCTAGGCACTGGCCAGCCAGCCTAGCGTACTTGGTGATGGGGACTAAGGGAGGACAGCCCACATACCGGTGGCCTTCACTTGCACATGCGCATTCACTCCTTCTTGAATATGCGAGCCCTCTCACTTGAATATACATACACACATGTAACACACACACACACATACACACACACACTCCATCTTTGCAGGTAAGATTTCACTTTTCTTTGACTTTCAAGCTGAGAAATTACAGGCAAACTTGTTCCAGAAGAGAAGCATTTACTAATTATTACCATGGAGAATCCCCGTGTCCGTCTACTGGGTAGAGAGCAGGATGGATGGAGCAGCCTCTTTCCTAATCCAGATGCAGATCTAGAAGCAGCTGGCCCCTTTTAAACATCCTTTATTCCTGGCAACGACCAATGATGCTCACCATTAGCTAACTATCTTGCCATTGTTTAGAGGAGAGAAATGAAATGTATGCATAGAAAATTTCCTAGCTTTATTTCATTTGTTTTCTTTGTGTGCATGTGTGTGTATGCACGCCCATGCATGCGTACATGTACGTTCGTGCGTGATGAGGCCAGAGGACAGCTTCTCTCACTTGCTGGAACTTACCAGTTATTCTAGGCTGGTCAGTCAGTGAGCCCCAGGGATCTGCCTGTCTCTCCCTTCCCAGTGCCAAGATTACAAGAGGATGTCAGCACATCTGTCCTTTTAAAGATAATATCTGGGGACCAAACCCAAGTCTTCTTGCTTGCAAGGCGATCACTTTACCTACTCAGCTATCTCCTGGTCCCAAAGATTCATTTCTCCAGCCCCTTCGCAGAGCCAGTGTACTTCAAGTGACTTGAGGAAGACCACACAGCTCCTTGGCCTGGAGTAGGGCTGGGCGACGGCTTTGATGAAGGTCGGGTTGCATAGATTAAAGTGGAAGCTGGAGGCTCAGCGACGGAGACAGAGGCACAAGAACCTCCATTCATTCAGGTCGTTTAGCAATCTGGTATAAAAGATTGCTCACATGACACAAAGCCAACAAACTTCTGGGGCTATTCCAAATTAGACAGTAAGGTGTGTGAAGAGCCCGGGGCACGGAGGCCCAGCCTGGGCTCGGGATTCGGCAGCAGCTCTGTTGTGCGGCCTCTGTTTCTCATGACTGGCCACTGACTCATACTCCTGCTGCCTGGCTCCACAGGTCCCAGTTGGAACAACGTGATGGCAGAGCCACACTCCCTCCAGGCATCCTCTCCTGAAGTTGCTTTTGTTCTCAGCTAGGCCCCGGGGTCACCGGCACAGCCTGCCCGGGCCTGTTTCTCTAGGACTCCACCAGGCTGAGTGGGCCAAGGCAGGCAGTAAAATGAGGCTTCAGAGGGTTTGGAAAGGTGATTCAGTGGGTAGGAGTGCTTGCTATGCAAACATAAGGACCTAAGTTCAAATCTCTAGCATCCACGTGAAAAATGTGGTGTGCCTGTGTAAGACAGTGACCTAAGCATGGTCGGGGGAGGGGAGAAGAGAATTGGGACCTGCAGGCTGCCAACCCAGCTTCAAGCGCAGGAAGAGATGAAGGCAGAGAGTGATAAAACAGGACACCTCGGCCTGCATATGCACATGCATCTGTGGATGTACAACAGAGAGAGAGGGGTGGGGGAAGAAAAAAGAAAACAGGCTTCAGCCTGGAGCAGTGGGTGGGGAGGGGAGGCCGGGGTGTAGGGATGGGTAATGGTCCCTTGGAGATAGAACCACAAGAGCCATACTCCTACAGAGGTGACTCTGGGATGCCCTCTCCGTTCTTAACGCATGCAGCTTCCTTTCTGACAGGGGCCTTGAGAGTCATGGAAGAACAAATGTCCACATTGGCGGGAAGCTGAAGAATCACAATCCAAACCCCTGAGCCAGACTCCAACCCTGACCCCTTCTAAGCCCTCTCCTCTGCCCTCGACCCTCTCACCAGACTGACAGTCTGTTGCGGATAGCGTGAGTATGAAGCCCGCTGCTCAGCAATGCAGTTTTCTAGACAGGCCCATCTGGTTGACTGCTCCTCCTCGTTCTCCGTTAGCAAGCAATTGAAATGCATCGAAAGACATAGGTTCCAGGCCTGACTAATCAGTTACCTTTTGTGCTTTGGAAGGGCTCTTAACACTTTTGGGTCTCAGTTTCTTTCTCTGGGGAAAAAAATCCAGACTAAAATCCAGTCTTAGTAAAGCAATAAAGAAGTAGTAGTAGTAGTAGAAGTAGCAACAGCAGCAATAGTAACAATATAGGCTTGTTTAGGTCTCAGGGTCACAGTGAAGGCATAGTGACATAATATATATTAAATTGCTTAAAATGAATAGACGTCTAAATATCATGTAACATTATGGATAATGTTCTGACGGCATTTTAATCACTTAAAAGCAAACAGCCAAGCTCTATTTCCATAGTCATCATGGAACCCACCCTTCATCTGTAGTTACACCTGTTTTGTGCAAAGCCTGTGGTGTCCAGGGCTGAGTCAGCCCAGGTCCTGGTTGGCTCCCGACTCTGGCATCCCCTGTGCTGTGACCTAATGCAATTACTCATCTGATCTTAGTTTCAGACACTTGCCTGGGATGCTGGTTGGATCATTGCTACCTCT
This sequence comes from Cricetomys ansorgei, assembly GCA_026225945.1. NCBI lineage: Eukaryota > Metazoa > Chordata > Mammalia > Rodentia > Nesomyidae > Cricetomys > Cricetomys ansorgei. The sequence continues at coordinate 3,598,093 of JAMJFZ010000435.1, read as the reverse complement.
GAGGCTTGCTTGCAGAGCTGGCTGCTAGCTCATCACTATGGCATCAACAATGTCTTGTCAATGTCTGAACTTGCTCTTGGAGTCTTGTGTTTGGTGTTGGAGGATCTCTGAAGGTGGAGCCTTGTCTACCTTCCTGTCATACGCTAGTCCCTTCAACCCACAGTGTTTTGAGCTTCTCTTGAGAATCTAAGACTTCTATGGCTTCCTGCATTCTCCTTTTCTCTTCTGTTGTCATGCCCAGCCTTTCTGTCCTGCTCTCACCTCAGTCAGACTCTCTGACTAGCCAGGTCCCCCACTTTGGAGGCTTGGGTGTCACTCCTTATGTTAAAGTCTCCCATGAGTGCCTCAATCAAAGGTAGCACCTTGGTTAAGTACCCCCAACCCCTCCATCCTGAACTACTTTCTGCCCTTGGTTCAAGTACGTGTGGGTGTATCTTCTCTCTCCTCTGATGGGTATTGGCAGCCACTTCTGATGTGAGATTTGAAGTTCTCAGAAAGTGGAGAACACACAACACACACACACACACACACACACACACACACACACACACACACACACACACAAATTCTTGTCCCCTAAGTAGAGGGGGCAGTGAGGAAAAAAATAAATTAATTGAAATCACTTGGAGTCTTATCTGCTATGCAAATTTCAAATCCATGCCAAACCTTCCTGACTGATGGGCAAGGCTGAGGTCAACATGACATCAGGACATGATTTCTTGTATTTCCCCATGTGGACAAGGGCCTTAATGTCTGGATCACCATCGTGTGTGTGTGTGTGTGTGTGTGTGTGTGTGTGTGTGTGTGTGTGAGAGAGAGAGAGAGAGAGAGAGAGAGAGAGAAAGAGAGAGAGAAAGAGAGAGAGATTTCCTTTCAAAGTAGGCTGCTAGCCTTTTCAATAAATGAGCCATTACCTTTTCAATAAAGCCCAAGACAAATATAAAATACAGGGGCTGGAGAGTTGGCTCAGTGGTTAAGAATACTTGTTGCTTTTGCAGAAGATTCTGGTTCAATTCCCAGCACCCACATAGGAACTCGTGAGCATGAATAACTCCAGTTCCAGAGGATCCAATGCCCTCTTCTGGCCTCTTTGGGCACTGCACTTATGTTGTGCACACACATACACATGTGCAAAACATACACATAAAATAAAAAAGAAATGTCTTTCTTTTAATTAAAAAATAAAACAAAGCAAATATGAAATGCTATGAAAACACAGTATAGAGCCATCTTGCTCTTTCCAGCTCACGAGAACTGTTTTGCAATACCTCTTGCTGCACATGCAGGAAATGGAGAGGAAAAATGATGGTATGGCGTGTCCCCTCCTGTCTTAACTTTCTGGATCTTGATTTCTCAGGTCATCGGACCACAGAACAGAGAAAGCCAGCACTATTCCCAGCCATCCTCTGCATTGTCCCGATGGCAGCTGACTCATCAAATTGCTTACTCAACTTGAGGAAAAGCACATCCAGACCTGTCTGTGTGGATGTTAATTAGCAATTGTGTTTACAGTTGAGTGGAATTTCACAAAATGTGTAACTAGATGTGTACACACACAAACCTATCTCTCTCACAGTATTCCGGCCCTCATTGTTCACATGTGGTGATACCAGCCCTCTTCCCAGTTGTTCTGATTAGTCTGTGATCTTTGTTCTGCTCTAAATATCATTGCCCCCCCCCCAACTCTCACATGAAAATCTTCATCCCCCAAATAGTAGTATTAGGAGGTGGAGCCCATGGAAGTGGTCAGGTCAGGAGAGTAGGGTCTTCATGAGTGCAGCAGTGTCCTCATGAAACAGGCCCCAGAGAGTGTCTTTGCCCTTCCCATCATGAACACAAGGATACATACAGGTGTCTATGAGCCAGAAGGCCGCTGTCAGCAGACATTGAACCCTCCAGCACCATGATCTTAGACTTCCAGCCTCTGGAATGTTAGCAGTTAATTTCTACTGTCTATAAGCCACGTCATTTTTGTAATAGCAGTACAGGCTGACTAATAGGCTGACTAACACTCTGACCATGATCACATAAATTAGCCTACTTTGTAGTCTGTGTAGTCTCTGTCTGTATAGGAGACACAGCCTCTTCTGACAGAACACCACTGTCTTCACTTGCTTTCTACTGCCGTGACAAAGAACTCTGACAGAAAGCAACTTGAGGAGAAAAGGGTTCATTTGCTTACGTGACCAGAACAGTCTACCACCGAGAGAACTCAGAAGCAGAAGCCTGGAGGAAAGAAATGAAACAGAGGCCATAGAGCAACGGTTCTCAACCTTCCCAAAGCTGCGACCCTTCAACACAGTTCCTCATGCTGTGGTGACCCCCAATCATAAAATTATTTTTATTGCTATGTCATAATGTAATTTTGTTTACTATTATGAATTGTAATGTAAATATCTGATGTGCAGATAGTCTTAGGGGACCCCTGTAAAAGGGTCACTTGACCCCTAAAGGGATCATGACCAACAGGTTGAGAAACACTGCCACAGAGGAATAGTGCTTACTGGCTTGCTGTCCAGGCTCATGTCTAACTACTTTTCTTATACCTCCTAGGCCTATCTGTCTAGGGATGGTACCATCCACAGTGGGTTGGACCTCCCATCATCAATTATTAATTTAAAACTTGTTCAACAGTCTTGTCTATAGCCAATATGATAGACGTATTTTTTTCAATTGAAATTCCCTCTGCCTACATGACCCACACTAGTGTCAAGTCAACAGAAAACTAATGATCATGATCACCTTTTATTCCCCAAAGTACTAATGAAGACATTTTTCGATCTATGCTAAATATTCAAATATGAGCTTTAGTTTGTAGTGTGAAAGAATTTACTTTATTTCCTCCCTCTGTGTAATATTCTTATATGCAAAAGCATGTTGCAATATAAAGTGTGTTTGCAGATTCTTTTTATAGGTAATTGTGTGTGTGTGTGTGTGTATGTGTGTGTTTGTGGTGCTGGAACCAAGGCCTTTGCAATGCTATACGAATGTTCTACCACTGACCTACATCCCTAGCATCAAATATTACAGATTTGCTTAAATTAATTTTAATATATAGTCATCCTAGGAGCTTTGTGGTCAAGAACCTTTTGTGTATTTCCTGCGTCAGATATGGAATGGGAACATTATTTTTGGATATTTGTCAAATGACAAGTGTTTCATCTTTTACTTTTCTACCAGTCTGGGTTTTAAGCAGTGCAAACACTCTCTCTCTCTGTCTCTGTCTGTCTCTGTCTCTCTCTCTGTCTCTCTGTCTCTCTCTGTCTCTGTCTCTCTCCCTCCCGTGTGTGTGTGTGTGTGTGTGTGTGTGTGTGTGTGTGTGTGTGTGTGTGTGTGTGTGTGTGTGCTTACAGAGGGCAGAAAAGGTGTTGGATCCCTTGGAAAAGGTGGTTGTGAGCTGCCCAATGTGGAAGCTGAGAACTGAACCCAAGTCCTCTGCAAGAGCAGCAAGTGCTCCTAACTGCTGAGCCACCTCTCCAGCCCCTTTGGTGGATTCTTATAAACAAAATAATACCAGAGTTAGTAGAAGCGACACAAAATATGCTCCAAGTTCAACAAGCAAAAGCCATAGATCTAAGTGACAGGTTCCATGTCCACAGCAGACTGCTCATTTATCTTTCCGTGTGATCAATTCTGAGTGAGCATGACTTTTCTTATAAAACAAGCAGTGAGTTTGTGTTCTATTAATAGATGTATTATTCTATCTTCACCTTTTGAGTCAACATGCATTTTACCCAAGTTTACTAATAGTAGCTGTATTTTTTCTTTTCTTTTTTCTTGTGTGTGTATGTGTGTGCGCACGCGCGGGGGTGCCAGCATGTTTATGTGTATCACATGCATGCAGATGCCCTCAGAGGCCAGAAGAGGGAATCAGATGTAACCAGAACTGGAGTTACAGGCAATTGTGAGCCATTTGATATGGGTGCTGGGACCACAACCCAGGTCTTCTATGAAAGCTATAAGCACTCCTAATCACTGAGCCATCTCTCCAACCCCAATGGTTGCCTTTCATGAGTGCTTGCTATGCAGTGATATACTGGTGAATAGACTCTCAGGAAAACATTATGCCAACTGTTTAGCCTTTGTTGATTTCTATAATGGGAGTAATTTCACTGTGATGGTTAGTTTTAAATGTCAGCTTGCCACAACCTAAAATCACCTAAAAAGAGAGCCTGAATGAGTAGTTGTCTAGATCAGGTGGCTTTCAGAGCGTGTTTGTGGGGATTTTCTTAATTATTAATCTATTTAGGAGAATACAGCTCACTGTAGGCAGCACCATTCCCTAGGCTGAGCTCAGAACTGTGTAAGAGTGGAGAAAGATAACTGAATAGCAAGCAGGCAATGTGGATGCATCCGTTTCTCTCTGCTTTTGACTGTGGATGTCATGACTGCTGTGACTTCTCTCAGTGATGGACTATAACCTGGAATTGTAAGCTAAATAAACCCTTTCCTCCCCTAAGTTGCTTTTGGTCAGAGTGTTTTTCACAGCAACAGGAAAGGATCTAGAACACTTACCATGGGTGATTTCTCCCAATTCCCAGTGAGATACCCTAAAACAATCTGTCCCTACCTGTCAGAAATCACTGTTCCTGCCCATTCCTATACCATGTCTGTTGCAACACATGAGTAAGAACATTCATAGCTCTTCAAGGAAGGTATTAACTGCCATTGTACTGAGGACAAAGAAGGCTGGGGGACACTCTGTTTAAGCTTACATAAATACTATGAGGTCACTTGGATTTAAGCCAAAGTCTACACGATTCTTAAACCCCCATCTTCCTGGAATGCCATATTTCTTGCACCTAGCTATGACAGGCAGTCTTAATTTCTAGAATGGGGTGAGCAGGATTATCTTTAAGACTATCTCTGAAATCTAAGTCAGCCTTGAAAGGTGGGAGCTTTCTCCCAACCTAGGGATGGGAGACACAGGGTCTCTGTGAGATGATCAACTCAGTCACAGCATATCCACTAGGTATCCAGTGGTATCATGGGTGGTAGGTGTATTGGGAAGCAGACTTCCTCACATAAGGGCTTAGGAGGGACATGGCCACTCTTACCTTTCCAACAGCTACCCAACAGCAAAATGGGCCAGTTCCCATGATGCTGTTCTGTGAGCAAAAGAACATTCCAGAAGAACAGTACAACAAGAGTGTCAACTAAGCCCTTTATGTTAGGGCTCTTTCTTCCAGTCCACCTCTACTTGTGTTTAAACCAAGGGACAATGGTTTTCATCTCTATAACCCTAAGGGATCAGTGAATATAGTTCCTGATGCCTGTGAAAAGACCAGAGGTCTATCAACACACAGTGTGGTTATCTACTACCGTGACTTGGTTTTCTCAGTGTGGCACCTTGCTGAAAGACTCAGACAGAGCCAAAGCAAAAACAAATAATTGCTTTCCACACTTCCTGTAGTGCTGAGGTTCTGCATTCTGGAATAGCGATATGATACCAGCAGTGGCACCCTGAGTTTGAGTCACACTTTCCCTCCGAGAAACTCTGAGCAGTTTGTGGACACTTGACAAACAACTTACACACACACACACACACACACACACACACACACACTAACATCAACACCAACACCAAACAAACAAGCGAAACTGCCCTCCGCCAGGAACAACTCATTTCTCATGTTTGTCCTTATTCTAGCCTAGCCGGGTGGCTGAGAAGCGAGACAGAGGAAGGAGGTGAAGAGGCCCCTTGTGGCTGTGACAGGAGGTTTACTCAGGGCAGGATGACTTCTAAGGAGCCTTGTCCAGGCACAGGCTAGAGCTTCCCAGGCTCTGGGAGAGACTGCCACAGACTCAGGCTGGTGGTATTGGGGTCACTGCACTGCTCTTCCTTCCCAGCAGCCTGACCCAATCAGATGCTGCCTGTATTTGCAGCCACTGTGCTGGGCACCAGGCTAGTAGGAGCTGAGCAGGAGCCAAGGTCAACACCCTCCAGAAGTCCATAGAAAACACACTACCATTCACACCCGGGTCCTGTGTGCCTCGCCACAAACAGCACTTGCATCCTGCCTCTTCCTGTTCCTCTCTTGAGCTCACTCTGTCTCACCACTCAGGTCTGCAAGCTTATCTTTATGCCTCCACTTTCCTCTCATGGGAGCAGGTAGAAATGCTGGGTGCCACCTTTCAAAGCCAGTGGGGTAGAGAGGGGTGAGGATGAGGAAGCGAATAGCCAGGCACACAGGGCTGGAGGGATGTGGAGGGCAGGTGGGGAGGAAGGACTGGTGACATGTGTACCTGCTCAGGCTTGGGGTTCCCTGGAAGTCCTGTGTGTGCACTCTGGGCATTTACTATCCATATGGGAAGATCTTTCATCTTTTTGTGTTGCTTCTGAATGGCAGATATATGCTTGTTGCATTATGTCTGAGTAGTCTTATATCAAAACTTGCCCTCTGTGGAGAAAAAAAAAATATTAATTATGTTTTGGATTGACTTCAAAGGCATCTTGGAGCATAATTTAAATAAAAACTATACTCGAGACTCACAATATTATTACTCTTATTTGATTTTTAACCCTAAGAATTTCCCAGACTGACAGCCAAACCAACATCTGGGCAGATTTATAGTCCTTGGGAGTGGAAGCCAGCCAGCATTCTGCCCAAAGGAAGCGGTTCTGAATCCTGGAACTCAAAAGCGACAGCCTCTCCTCGACTGTGTCCCCACCATCACCCATTCCCGCTGACTTCTGAGAACACTTTTGTCACCTGTAGGCTGGCCTTGAGCCCATGCGTGTTTCAGATGCTGCTTGCTTCTGTCCTGTGTCCCCACCTTGGTTCATACACTCTGAGCAAACCTGCTTCAATATGCCCCTCTCACTGTTCACCAGGCCACCCTGGGGAAGAAGGAAGGATGTCAGTAGGTCATCTAATGAGAGCAACTCTGGGTGCCCTCACTAGCAAAGCCCACCTCAACGTCTCTGAAACCGGGCATTCTGAAACCCTGCCTTTAGGTGAGTGGAACCCCAAACTCTGCAGCTTCAGTGAAACCATCAAGCTTCCTTTGACTTCTTCATTGTCGTGAAATTAAGTTCATATGAACACTATGTATATTTGTGTGTACATATACAGTATAATATGTACACACACACACACACACACCAAGGCACAGATAACATCATAACCACACACCCAACTACCCTAAAAGCAAAGCACATGACAGTGTCCTGGTCAGCCACAGATTCCAAATCTCTCCTTGTCTCTGTAAGACTATTCTCTACATTCCTAACTACATTTGCAATTGCTTAGCCTCAAAGAAAGTTCACCTTTTATGTAGCAAATTTCTTTGAATTGATGCATTCCTGGAGGGAAGCTCTTCAAGACTCAGAACATTCTAAATGGAAGCTCTTGAAACTCAGGAAGTGAACAACTCACAAGTCTCAGGAAGTCCCTGAAACTTATTGGTCCCCTTATTCCCCAAGATTATATGAGTAGAAAAGACTGCTGAGGAAAGGAGATTCTCCCTTTTGTTGAGCTGCCTGCAAGTCATGCAGAGAGGTCCAGGTTTCCAGCTTTAATGAGTGATGGCATCCATGCTAGAGTGAGCTTTTTGGTGATACAGCTGCCTTTGGGTTGTCTCTGCTCCTATAAGTAACCTGTCACCCACAATTCTGTAAGTAACCCCAGTAAGTTCCCTGGTTCACCAAGTTGGACTTTGGTAATATTGTTACTTTGACTTGTTGTTAGTTCTGTCTGGGGTGAGTAGACATTTGTTCACATCTCCTTAGGAATAGTCCCTCTCCCTCTCTCTCTCTCTCTCTCTCTCTCTCTCTCTCTCTCTCACATGCACACAGACACACACACACACACACAGACACACACACACAGACACACACACACAGACATGAGTTTGGATCCCCAGCACCCAACTAGCAGCCATGTAGGGAGGCAAATGTCTGTAAACCACAGACAGGAGAGTCCGTGAGGTTAAGTGGGCAACTGGTCTAGTAGAATCAGTGAGTTCCAGGTTCAGTGTCTCAAAAAATAGAGGAATTTACCCTGGATGTCAGCTTCTGATCTGCATGCACACGTGCACACGCAAACACATGTAACCACAGACATACACAGAGAAAAGGGAGTCAGGATAAATGGAATGTCTGGGAAGGATGCTAAGATCAGAGATGGACGTGGAAGGAGGCTGGAGAGGCAGAGGCAGACTCCACCAGGATACAGACAGGGTTTCCAAACTGAAGCAAGGTTAATTTGGATTTGAAATGTACTTGTTCTGCAGGCCAGAATGTTAGTGTAAGCCTGGCATTGGGAAGCAGCTAGAACGGAAGCGAACAGTCCTAATTCAGCCACATTTGAGCTTTTTGGAAAGAAACCACAGCAGTGAGGGGGTGGTTCTCGGCCATGTCCCAGGGCCTGGGTGGTTTTCTCCTAGCGCTTCATCTTGGGACTTGAGATTTCCAAGTAGTCCTTTACTTTGGCTTTTCGAGGGTAACTGTATAATACATTGTTCAAACAAGGGCATTCAGAGAATGCAAGGGACAACCAACCCCTGAGCACAGAAGCAAAGCTGCAGAAAACAGGATCCTGCCAGGCTCCCAGGGAAGTCTGGTCCCCTCCCTGTCTTTTGAAACAGCAGTTGATTGAATTGAAATCTGACTTTTTTTTTTTCATGCTTGTGATGGAACTCAGGGCCTTGCACTGGTAGCAAAGTGTTCTGGCACTGAGCTACATTCCTAGTACCTGGTTGGCTGATACAGCTACTGTGTAGCCTAAGCCTCAAACTCATATCCTGCCCTAGACCGTTACATGCTGGAATTGCAGGAGTACACAACCACTCTACCTGTTTCTTGGTTTTGTTTTTATATACAGAGAATTGTGTCTCTTTATGGAATTCTTTTCAAAGGATATTGCTTTTGTTTCTCTCCTCCTCCCTCATACCCTCTCTGCTTTGTGGCCTCCTACTCCCAGCATCCTCCTCTCTGCTTTGTGGCCTCCCACTCCCAGCATCCTCCTCTCTGCTTTCATGTCACACGCACCCTTTCCCTTCACCCTTGTTTCCCTCTTGTGGTCCCTTGTCTAATTTGAATGTTTACACCTACTGTCCCACCCCCTTAACATATATACAAACATTACCTGTTAGGATCCACATGTGAAAGACTTCCTGTGTGACTTTGTCTTTCTGAGTCTGGGTCTCCAAGCTTGACAGAACACTTTCTAGGTCTGCCTGCCCATTTTCCTGCAGATTTTATCATGTCATTGTTCTCCATGGCTGGATAGAATTCCATTGTGTATGTACATTTTCATTATCTATTCTTCAGCTGATGGGCATCGGGACTGACTCCGCTCCTAGGGTTCTGTGACTAGACCAACAATGAACACAGATGTGCAAGTGTCTCTGTGGTAGGATGCAGAGTCCTTCGGTGCGTGCCTAGGAGTGGCATAGCTGGTCATCTAGTGACCATGACCACTGGTCACTAAGCTTCCCTCTGATCCTTATCCTAGCTGCAGGGAATGGTTTCCCCACAGGACTGGATTCTCTGTTGCATCACACATGAGCATAGACAGGCTTATTTCATCCTCTCTGTCCCAGTTGCTAGGCTGGAGGGCATCTGAATACTCATCTTTAAATGATCTTCCATGGATAATGTGAACACTGTTGAAGTATGAGGAGGGTTGCTATTCACCTGTCCAGCTGACACTCCTAACTACCCACAGGCTTTAGACAATGTGCTCACTCCCCTCTACACAAGAATCAGCTCCCAGACCCCAGGACAGGCCCAATTGCCCAAATGCAGCTTCACTAAGATCAAAGAGAGAACAGAGGTACCCAGAAGTCCCTGGGAACTTAAGCAGAAGTGAACCTGAGCAGGCCTACAGAGGCCATCGAGAACCTGGTATAGAGACAAGAACATTCTGGATCTCATTCTCTTGGCCTTGTGTCTGTTCATTAACCACTGCATCCCATACCCTGCTCAGTGCCATGCATACAATGGGTGTTCAGTCAGAATCAGCAAATCATTGAAACAACACGCTCAGGTACCCAGTGGTATGTATTTGAGTCTGAACCATGGGGTGTGGTGTGGGCTTCCAGTTCCCCTGGGAACCCTTGATCATGAGATTTGAGAGCAATCTTAGAAATCACCCACTCTGGGTCTGGGGAGATGTGACAAGTCTCAGCCACACGGCACAGCCATGAACCCTCCCATGCCCTTTTCTACCCTGCCAGACCCTGAGCCAAAATGAAGAGAGGCCTCTGACGGGTTGCTTTTGTCAGGAATTTGATCTCAGCAACCAGAAAAATAGCTGAACCAACAGAGCACCCAAACACAAAGCAGGAACCAAGCGGGAGTACACCGCCCTGTGGGTTTCTCTAACCAGGTCTTGAAAAAAGAAGACATCCCTACTGGGTTCAAGTCTCCTTAGAATCTGTTACCAAGCATTCTGTGAACACGGAGGCCTCAGAAAGGCTGCCAGACTTCAAAAACAAAAGCCAGGACGCCCAGTTCCAGATGTAGTTTCTGCGAGGCAGCTCCTAATATTACATGGGTCCTGCTTTCAAAATATGACATTCAACATGTATCTGAACTGAAAAGTGATTTGTTGTTTATCTGAAGTTCAAATATAGCTGAGAATATTATTTTATTGTGTGTACCTGCACGTGTGTGTGATGTGTGTGCAGACGTGCACATGCCATAGTGCACATAGGAGTCACAGGATAGCCTCATGTGTCAGTCCTTTCCTCCTACCTACTTGAGGAAGGATATTTCTTGTTTAACACTGCATATGTCAGACCAGGTGGTTCACGGGCTTCTAGAGCTTCTCCGGATCCCATCTCCCTGTAGAAGTGCTTGGATTACAGAGGGATGAGTTACTGCATCCAGCTCTTTGTGGGTTCAGAATATCCAAACTGGGTCTGCCTGGTGTCTGCTCTTCCAGACCCGAAACACGGTATAGAGTAAACACCAATACGTTTTCTTTTAATGTAAGCATCATTTTATCTGAGCATGCTTTCAGAATCTAAAACATCTCCAGCCATGAAAAAGAATCCCTTTTTGGAGGATGTAGATGAATGGAGTCTGAAAGAAGAGCTACAGCCTTGCAACCCCAGAGCTGGCAGCCAGGACAGGCTCCCCTATTAGGGGCAGCCCAGGTGCACCCTGCATCATTCAGAAGAAACAGCGGCATCTTGCACCTCTCAGGAGGGAACGGAGCACCCCACATTTCCTAGGAGAAAAAAAGTGGCACCCTGTACTTCTCAGGAAGAGAGCCAGCACACAGCCTACAGTCCTCTCTGACACTCCCTTTCAGATTATGGGTCCAACCGTCTCTGCTCTACCACCAGTCATCACCCACAATGCCTCTGGCTGCAGCCCAGCCTGAGATTTTTAACCCTTCTCTATTCACACAGCCTCCTGCTTTCTCTTTGTTCTCCACTCCAATTTCCCACTTCACAGCCCAAGATCTGAAGAGTCACTCAGGGGTGATGGCAGTGGCGGTGGTGGCGGGGCGCAGGAGCACTTCAGAGAGGCCAGCCTCCCTGGCTGCTCTGGTCCCTCTTGGGTTTCACTTACTGGCTTTTACATAAGGAGCTAATGTCTTTTCAAAGCAGGCAGATCACCCGCCCGTGTTTTGACAGTTTGGCTTTAGTGGAAATATCATTAAACTTTTCGAAAACAAGGGCTTTGAAACTCAATCCCCATATTGTTTACACAGTTTTTATCACCCCGCTCTTTCTAGATCGTTTTTTTACTTGCTTAGGCACAGTTAATTCTCCGTTCACTTTCAGCACTCAAAACAAACACTGGGTCTAAGCAGTCAGCCTTTCTAGCGCTGTGTAGCTGAAAGTGGAAAAAATTACATGTCGGGCAGAATGGGCTTTTGATGCCTGCGAGGACAGGCTCTTGTTGCAAACCACCTTGGTGAGTCACCTGCATTCTGCGCATACCCCTCTGAGGAGCAGGAAGTGTGGATATTTTTGACCTGAGGCAAAAAGAGTGTGTCAGATGTCTAAAGGCCTCCTGGCTGGCACCCCTCCCCTCAACAAGCACGGGCTTCTCAAATGTGGCCTCAGTACACTGGTGGTCCCAAAGTGTCCATCCCACACCAACCTCTCTGTTTATTCTCCCTGCTCTGGCTCTGCTTTTAGTAGGCCAAGTAGAAAATACCTAGAGTAATAAAACTTATAAAACCAGCAGTGTGTGTGTGTGTGTGTGTGTTTGCGTGTGTGTGCACGCACGTGCGCGCGTACACACACACACACACACACACACACACACACACACACATCCTTTAAAAAAAACATTGGGGCACAGTTGGTAGTATGGTTGCCTAAAATGCATGAACCTCTGGGTTTAGGGTTCAGTTCTTAGCACCAAATAAACTGTAGTCCCAACACTGGAAGGATCAGAAGTTCAGGGTCATCCTCCATCACACGGTGATCTACATGAGATCCTGTCTCAGAAATTAAACAAATAAAACAATAAAAGAAAGAAAAAAAACCTGACAACAATGGGACCTGAGGATGGGGAGAGCAGGGAGGTGGGTCTGTAGGAGGGTGGAAGAGGGGGGCCTGATGTAAGATATCCCTCACGTGGGCTGAGCCTCATGGGTTCTGTTGTCTCAAAATGAAGTAAGGCAGATCCAGCCAAGCTACTTACTGCCAGGAAGTAGTCTTTACAGTCCTGTTTTCCGCCATGAAGGGCTGAAGAACAGGCTGGGGGAGGAGGGGGAGAATGGGGAATGAACTGAATTGAGCTGAAAGAAAGATTTTTTGAAGAAGAACTAGCACCTTTGAGATCAAGCCGTATGTGTAGAGGTGTGGGGTCTGGGGTTGGGGTTCCTAGGGAAGCCCTTAGGACTCTCTTGTGTTTTCAGCTTCTGGAAGTGGGAGCCCAGAGGATAGAGAAACAGCTGGGCCCCATTGCTCGGCTCTCTTCATGTGGCAGGAGAGCTCTCCAGAACATCGATTGGATAGTCAGGTGCTGGAGTGGGCTGGGAAGGCCTGGAAAATCCACTTTGTCATCTCACTAAGATCTGGCTTCCCTAACTGGCTGGCCAGTGAGCCCCAGGATCTGCTTGCCTGCCTCCCAGTACTGAGGTGGCAAACCTGTGACAAACCGTGTAGCTACTGAGCTGTCCCCCAGGCCCTCTCTCTCCTACTTCCAATGACCCTGGAACTATACCTTAAGGACTCAGCCTGGCCTCCCTGACTCAAGGTCAACTGATTGGTGGCTTCATTCTTTTGAGACTCATTCTCCTTTACCATACACTTCAACTGAGTGTTGAAGGCTCTGAGGATGAGGCCCAGGGCCTCTTTGGGGTCAGCCATTATGGGAAGGCCTAAGTCTCAACCAAGCCCTGAGGTGGGTTCTTGTTTAACCACCACGAATTCACGAGAACAAATGCCCAGGCAGCACATGCTCTGTGCAGCGGAGACACAATCAGTTACATAACTGAGGACAACTCTACATACCATGTCCTAGGCGATTGTTCTAGGCTTTTCTTTAAAAGTCATTTAATCCTCGTGACAGTTCTGAGGGACGTGCACTGTGACCAGCTCCCCTATGCAGAAGAAGGGAAAGTTCGGAACTGGCAGTTGGCAGAGGGTCCAGCAGAGTTAGAACCAGGAACCCTGCCTCAGATGCTGCATTCGTAAGTACCAGGATTAGGAAAATGGGGGAAGGTTGCCGCACTACTGAAGGCCAGGTGCCCTCTTGGCCCTTTGACCCTATCAGCCCCCATACTGAAAGAAGTGTCCCTCTGTTGTGCCCAGGCTTCCACACGACAGGAAAGGTCACGGCATGCAACTCTGTCCTACCACCTTGACACCATCCTGGTCCGGATTTCGTGAACTTGAGCTTGCAGCTGAGGGCTTGGAAGGGCTAGAAACACATGGCCTTTTGTGTTTGGGTTCAACAGAAGGCACATTCTGCAGAGGACGGTTCCTTCCACTTGATTGCTCTCCTTGCCCTCAAGGGACCCTTGGGATCACTTAGGAAGAGAGAGTGAACTCTCACAGGTAGAGCTGGCTGCTCAGGTATGTCCCTCTTTGAGTCGAACCCTGTCAACATAAACACAGCTGGCCTCTGAGGAGGGAGCCATTAGTTATCTTGGCCTGTTTGAGTATTTTCCCCAATAGCAGAGGGAAAGCAGACCCTAAAGCCTAGTATGGGGGACATTTCCCTAGGTTGTTCTAGAACTTAGTTTATGAGGCAATAGCCAGGCCTCAGTTGGCAAGATCAGCTCTGGGCAAGAGAGAGTAAAGGGCCAGCTTGATCTCCCCGGGCCCCCAGAGATGCCGGATGGGGAGAAACTAACCGCCAAGTTCCGCTCATTTCACAAGCTCATGGCAAACCCCAGAGCGTTGCTTTGTTGCTTAAAAACGATTTAATTTTTGCAATCTTCCAAAGAGAGCAGGTGCCCACATGAGAACTGATATTTGGAAAGTAACTCCTGTGAGGTAGAAAGACTGACAGCTCCTCTCACAGGAGAGCAGCTCTCAGGCATGGGGACATGTTTAGGGTCAAAGCTGTAAGTGATCTCTCCTTCCCACTGCAATCCTAGGACCTGCACCCCACGAGGAGCCAGCCCCCCACTCTGAGACCAGGGCAGCCATCTTCCTGAGATTCATCTAGAACTCAATGTCTTCCTGCTCTACTGGATTTGAACTCAGGCTCTTGTACAAGCTCTTTTCCACTGAGTCAACTCCCCAGGTCCTCAGCCTGCTTTTCTTTGAGACTTGGAATGGGCTAGGGGGAGACAAGGCCTAACTGAGTGGCGGGAGAAAGCAGGCAGCCTGGTCTGCAGCACAACTCAGCCCTCGGGTCTGTTCGGCTCTGATGATGACTTCATGTAGTTGGACCTGGGCTATCTTTGCTGAAAAGCGAAAGCAGCGGTATCGGCCCATGTGATTTCTGGGACACTAACGTGGACAGTTTGTTCTACAAAGTGCCTCACATGACACTGGGCCCACGCAGGGCCTTCTGAAGGGTTGTTCTTTAGCTGTTTTTCCTATTACTGCCAACGTAAACAATGCCCTCAAGGTGGCCTCTCTCAAGGGAGTCATTTATTGGCCAGGGACCTCAGGACTTCCCATTCCTCGTCCTATTCTGACAAGGAACATGGTCTGAGTGCCTGACATCGTAAACCCTTGCTTGGGCTCTCTGTAGGGTCCCACAGAGGAGCCAGGCTTCCAGGACAGCCATCCCTACACTCGCGTCCCAGCAAGGCTGAGTCTGTAGCTACATCCCTCTGCATCTCTTACACGGTTTTCACACTACAGAAAACAGAGCGCAGGGCCGCGCCACACTCCCCTAAGGCTGCTGGAGGCCAGAGCCACCCAGAGGAGATACGCCGGTTCCCATATTCAGAAGACTGCATGTGCACAGATGATCCGTGTTGCTGGCTGTGGCCAAGGGCAACTGGAGAGCTTGTGCCAATGCCCTCCCCTGCAGCCTACGGTCTGGACAAAGCGGTCAGGGCACATCAGCTCACGCTGTGTCTGCCCACTCTCCACGGAGTCCTGTGTGCTCAAGGTCACTCGGATCACCTGTGTTTCCTCAACCCCGGGTGAAATGACAGGTAGGCTTGGCTGTTCCCACAAGGACACCCACACAGCTGAGCAGAGGTCACCGCCGCCTGCCTGAGTAGGCTCTGCACATGGATGCCGCTGCAGCGACTGGCGGGAATTCAGGGAAATGGGCAGCGAGCCATTTCCCATGAGGAGATGAGGAGGCTGCGCATCCAGTCGGCAGACATGGTGGCTGAGGGAAACCTTAGTTTGGACCCCAATAAATAACAGGTGACAAGAGTCACTCCTAAGAACAACCGTAACTCCCTCTGACCGTGAGGGAGACCTCTGAATGCCTCTGCTCTGAGCAGCCAAGGCAGAGCCTTCTCCCCAGCAGGTGGATGTGGGCGATCATAGGGCTTAGATCTGGGAAAGGAGCAAGGCACAGTATACACAAGTCAGACGTGAACCAGTCTGACTTCAATGATCTCGACGTCCAAAAATAACCATGCAAAGTTGTGAAGGACAGAAGGAGAATCCGGGTGGATGGTGTCCGTGGTGACCTGGTTCCAGGTGCTGTTTTAAAAGCTTTACTTCACATGAACTCATTGAATCCTTACCATAAAGTATTATATGGCCATTTTACAGGCAAGAAGACTGAGGCTCAATAACATGCCCAAGACTGAAAAATGAGAAGCAAAGCAGCCTGGATTGAGGTGCTTAAAGTAAGTCTGTGTCCATGACCTTGACACAGAGAGAAATAGGTAGTAGGCTGTATCTGGCGAAGCTGAGAAAGGAAGCTAAGCTGGGGATAGAGGAGCTGCGTTGTAATCCCAGTACCTTAGGAAGTGGAGGTAGGAAGACTAGAAGCTCATCAACCTTGAATTCAAGGCTAGCCTGGGCTATGTGAGACACTGCCTCAAACAAAAAAAGAACTGAGATGGGAAACTCTTCTCAGCCAAGGCAGGGACATGCAGTGAATTACTTCCTGGTGGAGAAGAGGCTGGTTCCTGGTTTGTCTCCTTCCTGATGCCTCTTCTCTGCAGAGAACCTACCCTCGCTCCTGCTCCACAGAACCAAGTCTCACGGGGTTTTGGAAAGCGGAGTCCCCATGCTGTGCCCCCCGACTCGGTCCCCAGCTCTATTGTGCAAGCTTTCATTACAGCAAGTGTGGAGGCTGCTCTCGCGGTCATGGTTTTTAACTGCAAAGGAAGAGGAAACCCATGTCAGAAAAAGAAGGCATTTTGCCAACACCACATTTGTGTGGAGGTACCTCAAATGTGAACTGGGTCTTTGGGAGAGGTTGGGTGCTCTGGGAGGGTGGGGTGGTTTCTGTGAAAGTGGAGACAGCCCCAGGACAACCTCGGGGAATGGCAGGTGAGGGGCTGTGGGGATGGGGAGCAAGACCAGGGGTGCAGGGAAAGAAGGAAATGGCGGGAAAGGCTGGCCCTAGAGGACGACGCTCTCTGAAGAGCAAGAAGGCCACACACCAGCCCCCAAGGTCCCGAGGTCAGGCCACGCCATGTCCCTATGCTCTTGGTGGTCTTCCACGTTCAACTGAGTGACCAGTGGGTACTTAAGCACATTCTCTGAAGTCGTGCCCCGCCCCCCCCAAGTCATTCTCTCCCTTGCTTCACATCTTGTCTGGAAAAGGCCTTGAAAGTTAGGCAGGGGACCTAGTGGGCGCCAGCTGACCTCAGGAGGCGAGGGGAAGCCTGGGGTAAAGAATACAGAATACGTAAGAGTCCTTTTGGTCCTCTTCTGTAGCACCCATACTGACATCTCGAGCACATACTTCCTTGTGGAAAAAAAATTGCATGCCTACCCCATGGGGTTCTGTGGATGCAGTCTGAAGACCTGTTTACCCCCTTAAGGAGTATCTGAGGATCACCTGTTTGGGAGAATACCACATTGTCTGGAGGGAGAAGGGTATCTCAGCACAACAAACAGAGGTTATGGGGATGGAGAAGTTGGGTTGGGAGACAGATCAGAGGTATCTGTCCAGGCAGCAAGAAGTATAGGCTCTGGAGCCTTCCACACCATAGGGTGCATGGGGCTCTTCCCAATGAGGGCAGTCAGGTAGCTTCCTACAATCAGCCCCTGAGACCACAGACCCACAGGGCAGTCCCTGAGCCAGCCTGGGAACCACGAGCTGTGGGAAGTGAGGAGCCTCACCTTAGCCAGAACTCAGCCCAATTCAGCACCTGTCCTTCCACCTACAGCCACAGCCGCAGTCAGAGCCCTGCCACCAGCAGGGAGAGCAGCGGTGACCACTGGCTACGTCTACATCCAACTCTGGTGACAGCTCACCAGGTCATGCACAGCTACACTCTTAAGAACACTGGCCTCAGAAGATGTCTCTGTCCCTGTGCTCCACCACGAAGCCAGTCACTACAGTGAGTAGGGACCACGGAGGTCTGAATTTATCTTTGGCTCCAAAGCTGATGCCCAGCATTGTTCAGCCAGGGCTCTGTCTCTCTCCCTGCACCACTGCCTCCTCCCCATTGTGGAAATCAAATCTAGCATACAGCTCATAGTGACACCACATCCACAGATGCACCGCCTCCTCCAGGGGGACACCATGGCTGCCACAGGGCACATGGTAAACTGAGGTAAAAGCCTTTTCTTAGCAGCTTTTGAGGCTGCGTTCCAGGCCAGGAATCTGACCATACCACCCCAGCCTCTTGTCCTCTTAGGACAGACGACACACACCATGAAGTAGATGACTTCAGACCTGAAACAGAGCAACCAAGCCCTTCATCCTATGACTGGATCTGGGCCTTGGGTGACCCCTTAATCTAGTAGTGTCTGGATTCATTTATCAAATAGGTTCAGTGAAACATGGGTGAACAGATGCTTTGGAACCCCCAAGTCTGTGAGTACAAATCTCACAGTGACACTTGATCCACACAACAGCAGAGGACAGGGGTGGCTTACCTGTTTACAGCCCTTCATTCTTGGACTTTTGTCTTGTTCTGTATTTTTTTTTAGCTCTCCCAGGACACAATGTTCACTGGTGACCTTTTGGTCTTTGAACGTGTGTTCCCATGCAGACCCAAAGCCATGGCTGTCCTGAACCCAGGGAATACCATGGATCCAAGAGGGAGACCAGACTGTCCTGTGGGAAGATTAGGCACTCTCAGTCTATAATTTGGAGCCTGAAAAACGTTAGCTGGAACTTAAAATAAGTTGAACCTTGTTCCCTAGATACTTCAAAGTCAACTGAAGTGGTAACCCAGGCTTTAGCAAGCCTGGTGTGTTTAGAAGATTGACTTTAAGTGTCCCAGGGTTGTTTGGGTCCTGTGGTGCCAGGCTCCACTGGGGGAATACTACCTGGCTTGGCCTTTCTGGGTAAGTTCTTTTGTAGGTGTGTGTATGTGTGTGCGTGTGTATATGTGTATGTGTGTGTATGTGTGTGTGCATGTATGTGTGTATATATGTATGCGTGTGTGTATGCATGTGTGTATGTGTATGTGTGTGTGTGTATGTGTGTGTTTATGTGTGTGTATGTGTGTGTGTATGTGTGTGTATGTGTGTGTGTATGTGTGTGTATGTGTGTGTGCATGTGTGTATATGTATGTGTGTATGTGTGTGTATGTGTGTATATGTGTGTGTATGTGTGTGTATATGTGTGTATGTGTGTGTGCATGTGTGTATATGTATGTGTGTATGTATGCGTGTGTGTGTGTATGCGTGTGTGTATGCGTGTGTGTATGTGTGTATGTGTGTGTGCATGTGTGTATATGTATGTGTTATGTATGCGTGTGTGTATGTGTGTGTATGTGTGTGTGTGTGTGTGTATGTATGTGTGTATGTATGCGTGTGTGTATGTGTGTGTGTATGTGTGTGACTAGAGAATAGGGCTACTGCACCACTGAGCCACACCCCAAGTCCTCTTCTTACTTTTTATTTAAAGCCATAGTCTCTCTAAGTCTCCTAGACTGGCATTAAATTCACTCTACTACAGACTAGGCAGACTTTGAACTTGCAATCCTCCTGCCTCAGTCTCCCAAGTATCTGGAAACAGGCCTTGGTTCAGGCTCACGCCATACTGTCACTTAGCCTCTGGGAGCTACTGCTTGCTCACTATGAAATGGGGAGAGTGCTCCCCACCGGCAGGGGCTTCTGGGATTACAGGAGATAACAGCCAGTGGAAAGGGCTTAGCACTGAGCACGCACAGAATCAGTACGTGCATCTCTCTTCTCTTCCACTGCTGCCTCCCAGATGCCTTGGGACCCTAAGGAAGACTCCAGATGGGCTCTAAGATCTGGAAAGTTAAAGAGAGGAAATCGGACAGGACAGGGCTCTCTTCTGGGTTTGTTGTTCACCAACAAGTGAATTCCCTGAGGCACCACATCTGCTCCACACATGACAAGCCTGCAATGCCAGCATCTGCCAACTTGAGTTGAGGCCATTTCCGATAGAGCTCCAGCAGTGTCGGCACAGGCCAGAAGGTTGCCTGAGAGAAATAATGCCGCCAGGGCATTTCCCAGTGGCTAGAGGCACAAGATTCTTGTGTGTGTGTGTGTATGTGTCTGTGTGTATATGTGTGTCTGTGTATGTCTCTCCCTGTGTATATGTGGATTTGTTTATGTGTTTGTGGGTGTATGTCTCTCTATGTGTCTATGTGTCTGTCTGGTGTATATCTGTGTTTGTGTATATATGTGTGTCTGTGTACATGTGTACATGGTGTATGTGATACCAGCACTTGGGAAGCAGAAGGATCAGGAACTCAAGGTCGTTCGTGACTACATACCACATGAGACCACACCTCAAAACTAAAGATGCTAATGGCCAACACGATGAGCCCATTCATTCATTCATTCATTCACTCAAGCCATTATGCAGGAAGGCACCCAGGAGCTCCGTACAGTCCCAGCTCTTCCACTCTGACTTGTTCCCTGAGTTAGATAGAGGTGCGGTATGAGGACAGACCGCAGAGCCACGTGTACTGCTCGTTGCTGCTGGAGTCGGCCTCCTCAAGAATGTGGCTTCCTGGCCTCTGCCTCCCATGCCCCTGGCAGCTCACCCCAGTGTTCACCTCACAGAAGCTCTAGGGATCGGAACTGGGGGTCTCCCCTTGCTGCCAGCATCTTATAGCTGCCGTAGGTTAGGAGGAAGGAGGAGCCATTTCAATGAGATCATTCCTCAAATGCAGAGGTGCCCAGGGCACAGAGAAAGGACACTTTGCCTCAGGCAAGAAACATTTGGGGTTTGGCAAATTCTGAAGCATGGACCCAAACACAGGCTGCTTCTACCCTCTCCTACAAGATAGGCCCAGGGACCAGGCAGCCCCAGACTCCCCATACATGGACAGCTCCCTGGATAGCATGGACACTTGCCTGAAGGGCCTGCCCTGTCAGGACTCAGCTCAGTACTGGCCCTGTTAGCACTTGGTTATCAACACTCTACCAACACTCGATCAGTACCTGCAAACACTCAGCTCAGGACTTAGCCAAACAGCACTCAGTTTAGAACCTACCTGATCATTGTTCAATTCAAGCTACATAACTGGCATGTGTCCACTCACAACTGTGTGTGTGTGTGTGTGTGTGTGTGTTGTGCATATGTATCTACATGTGTATGTATGTGTGCCTGCCCATGTGTATATATGTGTATGAGTGTGCATGTGCATGTGTGTGATGTGTTTAAGTGTGTGCATGTATGTATGTGTATGGTATTGTGTGTGGGAGTATGTATGTGTGCATGTGTGTATGTGTATGTGTGTGTCTCTATGTATTATGTATACATATATATGTAAGGGTGTATGTATGTGTCTACATGTGTGTATGTGTGTATATGTGTGTGTG
Organism: Cricetomys ansorgei; assembly: GCA_026225945.1. NCBI lineage: Eukaryota > Metazoa > Chordata > Mammalia > Rodentia > Nesomyidae > Cricetomys > Cricetomys ansorgei. Next base: position 3,576,817 of record JAMJFZ010000435.1, on the reverse strand, counting down.
TTTATATGTGTGTGTATGTGTGAATGTGTGTCTGTATCATGCTAGTCGTCATACTGGCAGCACTCAGCTCAGCACTTTGCATTTTCTCTCTCTACACACATACCACACAAACACACACACACACACGTACACCACTTACACACCCACACATATGCACACATACCAAGCACAGTCATATAGCAATAAAATGTCAGTCAACTAAGCATATTTCCCAGCAGTCAACACAATAGACCCCTTAAAGAGAGCAGAAGTCTTCTTACCTGGGGTTCCTGGAAATCTCTGAGTCTAGGGGACCACTGGAGGCCACAGCACAAGTAACTAATGCTAGGGCCAGGCCCCTTCCTCCCTCTCTCAGGTAGACCACTCCTGCCTGCTCTCCATGCTCTACCTGCTTATGGCACCCAGAGAATTCTCAGCTAAAAGGCCTTTGCCCTGTTGCCTTTTATTCTGGGCCCTTGCCCTTCCTCCAGTCCAGTCATGAGCAGTATGAGGGACAGGCTCCACCATCTGTTGTGCTTCTGCAGCTGGATGAAGGACCCCTGGAGGGATTTCACCAGGCAAATGGGATGGAAGGCTATGGTACAAGCCTGTCAGGCTAAGGAGACCCAGCCAGTGCCTCCTAGGGAGGGCCTGTAACTTGCTCCAAGGACACTCTGGAGGTCTGGCTAAGACTGAGAGAAGTAATCCTAGGGCTTCCAGCTTGGAGGCCCACACTGTGTGGTCCCTAAGCCCTTGGATCAGGAGGAAGGCCCCAGGCCAGGGTTCTAGCCATGGCTCGGGGACCCAAGTGGACAATCGCTGCAGTGAGAAAACTTACATAAACATTGTATATGTGTGTGTATATTTGTGCTCATTTTTGCATATTAATAAGTATCTGACTACTAGCCCCAGGGTTTATAATAACCTCACACCTAGCACTGCTCCTGGTACCTAGTAGGAACTCAGTAAGTGTAGCATGGGAATTCCCATTATGGGCAGTGTTAGGTCCAGACCTGCATGTTGAACTTGAGCCCTGGGACCCCATGTGTTCTGCAGAGGAAACTTGGCTGTTTCTTCACCTGCAGCCGGGCCATCCCTTACTCATTGCTAACTCATTACTGACGAAATCAGTGTGAGCCAACCCAAGCCTCAGCGGTTGCCTGTGACTGAGCGCTGCTGGCCTTTGATAATGAATCTGCCTCTGCTCCCTCAGCCCACGTAAGCTGTACCTTCCCCAGGCTGTTCTGGGCATTTTGATGGCATGCTCCATCTAAGTGACCCCCAAATGCCCTGTATTTCCCTGGGGAAGGTCTTATTCTATGGACTTGCAGGGAAGAGCAGGGACAGTTGAGGTGAGAGGCTTTAAGATCACAACATAACAACGGGCCTGGGAGATGGCTCCGTAATCAGAGTGCCAGCCAGGTAAACATGAGGTCTCAAGTTTGGATCCCCAACACCCATGTGAAAGCTGGACACAGCAATAAACACTTGTAAACCAGTGGCTGGGGAAATGGAGGCAGGAGGATCAGTGAATTCCGGGCCAGTTGAGAGACTCCATCTCAAAAACAAAGTGGAAACTGATAGAATGCCCTCTGACCTTTATTGTTGCTTATTGTGAGCACATGTGGGCATGCTTGTGTGCACACACAGACATACACACACACACACACATACACACACACACTTCCAAGTGCTGCCCGGATGGGCTGACCTTAAGTAACATAGACACACAAAGGCAGACAATAACAATATAAAATACATTTAAAACAAAGCAGATCCAGAGCTTGGAAAGAGAGAAAGAAGATGCAGAAGCCTACAGAGCAATGGTTCTCAACCTGTGAGTTTCAACCCCTTTTGGGGTCAATCAACTCTTTCACTGGGGTCGCCTAAGACCACCTGCATATTAGATATTTACATTATGATTCACAACGGTGGCAAGATTACAGTTATGAAATAGGAACAAAAATAAGCTTATGGTTGGGAGTCACTACAACATGAGGAACTGTACTGAAGGACCACAGCTTTAGGAAGGTTGAGAACCACTGCTACAGAGCGATGTTATTTTCTATTTCTATACACTGATTGTCTCAGTTTGGGTTATTATTGCTGTGCTGGAAAAACCATGACCAAAGCAACTTGGGAAGGAAAGGGTTTATATGGCTTGCATTTCCACATCATAGTCCATCACTGAGGGAAGACAGGACAGGAACTCAAGCAAGGATGGAGCTGGAGGCAGGATCTGATGTGAAGGCCAGGAAGGGGCGCTGCTTACTGGCTCCCTCCCCATGACTTGCTCAGCCTGTGATTTTTTTTTTTTATAGAACCTAGGACACCAGCCCAGGAGTGGCCCCACTCACAGTGGGCCTGATCCTCCCACATCAATCACTAATTAAATGCTCATTTTCTCAATGAGGCTCTCAAGTGAGACTCTAGCTTGTGTCAGGTTGACATAAAACTAGCCAGCACACTGATGCAGGTGCTATAGTTGAACATTAAATCCTGCTGGAGGGTTTGGGCTTCCTAGCAGCCAAAGCAAAAAGTAAGATATGACCAGGCATGGTATTTGTAAGGACAAGAAGAGTAGGTTCTCCCCATCCTTGGGGAAACCTTAAGAAGAGAACAAAGGACAAGAAACTCTGGCCAGGATGTGGGGAAAGAGGAACAAGCATTCACTGCTGATAAGAGTGTAAACAGGTGCGGTCACTATGGATATCAGTGTGAGGAATTCTCCAAGAACTACAACTGCCCAGCACTACCACTGTTGCATATGTATGCAGCGGTTACAAAAGGAGCAGAGCCAGCCTTGGTGTGCATGCAGAGGAGTGGACAAAAAAAGCGTGGCGCTCGTACAGAGTGGCACTTTGTCGGCCACCAAGAAAAATGGAATCATGGCACTTGAGGGAAATGGATGGAATGGGAAGCATTAGATTAAGACTCAGAAGGATAAATATTGTTTTCTCTCATATGAGTATCCTAGTTATTGACTTTCACACACACACACACACACACACACACACACACACACACACACATACACATGCAGACACAAACAGATACAGACACACAGATACACACACAGAGACACATACACAGACACACACACAGACAGACACATGCACACACATAGACACACACACACATACACACACAGACACATACACAGATAGACACACATAGACACACTCATATAGACACCCACAGACACACACACAAACACAAACATACACACACAGATACACACACAGAGACACACACAGACACAGACACACACAGACACATACACAGACACACATAGACACACTCATATTGACACCCACAGACACACACACACGCACACACATCAGGTATAGGCAATGAATCTAGGAAGGTGACAGTGAGATAGGAAAGGAGATCCTGGGAGGCGGGGAGTAATGGAGTACATGAGACATGAAGGCAGAGACTGAAAGGAAGGGGTGGGTGGGGGTACAGGGAGCCATAGGGTAGGATGAGAGAGGGAGATCAACAAGGACAAAAATGTGCATGGAAATGCCATGAGGATCCCATGACTCCATGCTGACTTTAGAATGTTCCTTGTGACACTAGGCTGGAGCTCCCTCGGGGACCGCAGTTTGCAGAGGTGGAAACCCTTAGCACACTTTAGGTTTCTTACTTTGCTTCCTGGTTGGCTTCTCATCTGATTCCAGACCAGGGGAAGATGAATTTGGGAGAGATGGCTCAGACATCCTCTAAACAACCTTCAAAAAGTAGGTGGCCCTAAAATTAATTTTATTAAGAATTAGATGTTTGGGGATTGGCCAATTTTAAAGCAGAAGCTGGATAAATGGCAATGCTTAACACAAGGGACTAAATCAAAGATGGGCACGAGTGGACAAGAGGTTTGGGCATTGGGTAAGGCTTTATCAGGACCCCTCTTCCAACATGGTGGTCCCACCTCCTGCTAGCTGCAGAGTTTCTGGGCTGTAGACTCATCCTAAATTCTGACTCTAGGGGCCTCTTCCTGGTGAGAATGACTGACTGCCTTGTCTCAGACTCTGCTGCTACCAAGAAAACCAGACAATGTAGACAAGGTGCATGCATGTGTGTGTGTCTGTGTGTGTGTGTGTGTGTGTGTGTGTGTGTGTTTCTCAGTGTACATATGCACACGTGCCCATGGTTGTCTTCATGTGTCATCCTTCTTGCTCTTAAGACCAGCTCTCCTACTGTACCTCTCCGGGCCATTGAGCCCAGCGATCTGCCTGTCTCTTCCTCTCCATCCTTCCTCTCTGTCATTGTGAATAGATTCCTGCACCATCATGGCAATCTGAAGTAGAGTCTTCATGTTTGTGCTACAAAGGCTAAGACATCTCCCCAGGACTAAAACTATTTTAAAAGGCATCAAAACAACAGCAACAACAACAAAACTACCAGTTCAATAAAAAACCAAGGAGCCTGGATCTCAGAAGCTGGGCGAAGGCAGAGGTACACCTTTCCCTTGGCGCCCACTGCGTCCTGAGAAGCTGAGCAGTGACATAGTTTCCAGAAGTCTAATAAATCTAGAATGGCAAAAAAGGAATGCAGGGTACGTCAAAGAAGAGCTTGGCTGACTGCCTTCTGCTTTCTGTTACAACAACTAGAGGAATGACCCATTGAGAGTCCTACAGAACGTCAGAACCATGCTTATTTCAAACCTAAGCCTTTCAGTACTGAACTGAGGCTTGATTCCCAGGGCTTTGTGCAAGCGCTCTATCCCTCACTGACCCTGGTCTGAAGAACCATCTCTAAAGAGTCTCATCCTTGAGTGGGTGAAGGTGATGTAAAATAAAGCAATATATCTAGACAGCCCAGCAGTCAAAACAGAAATCACAATGGAACTTAGAAAATGCCTTAATGAAAAGATAATAAAGCCAGAAATCTATCAAAGCTTCAAGGATTCAACCAAAGCTTGCTTAAGAGAAATTTACAGCCACACATGCGTCAGTGGAGGAGAGAAAGGAGGAGGAAACAATGAGCTAAGTCTTCTAGGGAGATCCTAATGAGAAGCAGGAAATTAAAGCCTGTAAGATAGCACAAGAAGGGGATTAGCAGGCTGCAGGAGTCGGCAAAATGAAAAACAGAAAAACGGAGAAAACGACAAAGCCAATCATATTCTAGAAAGACTCATAAAGCTGACAAGCTGGCCTCACTGATTTTGTTTTAAAGGAAAAGTCATGGTAATCAATATATAGCTATTAAATATAAGTCAATATTCTGGACCATAAGGACAGCAAGTTTTTCAATTTAATTGAGAAAAAAATTCTTTCACAGGCTCAACTTATTAAACTCAACCCATCTGTGGAGCCATATATCTATTAAGAAACAAAAGTCGTAATGAAGAACATTTCCACAAAGAAAACTCCAGGTCCAGTGGCTTCAGCAGCAGATTCTTCTAGACATTAATCTTACACAATATCTTAGGGAGTAGAAATGATTTAACTCAGTTTTGAACTGTATTAACATGAAAACGTGAAAAAGAAAGGAGAAAGTCACTAGCCATTTCTTTCTCCTAAACACGAATGCTAGCACTAGGTGAAATACTACGTACGGAATCCAGTGTCTATAGCAAGAACAAACACTTCACGATCAACATGTGATTTCATCCTAGCCTCTGTTCTGAAATCAATCAGTGTGCTGTACTGTGGTGACAAAACAAAGAACAAGCCCATTCATTAGCTCTGGAGATTCAGAACAAGCTTGCTGAGAGTCAAACCCTAATGACAATAAAACCCCAAAAAAGAAACTCTTTTAGGAAACTAGGAATAGAATAAAACAGATTTAATATATTTAGTAGCTATAACCCTACAGCAAATGTCATGCTGAACATTCAAATATTGATATGTTCCCATAGTATTGGGGATTAAAGCATGATGCTATTTATCTTCACCTCTGTCTATTACACTAACAATTTCAGCCTTTGTAATAAAGCAGGAAAAATAAGATATGAAAAGAAAGATAAAATTGTGGTTATTTATATATTACATCTTTGACTATGTAAGAAAAACACCCCCCAAAAAAATTTCACAAAAACCATCAGAATTAATAAGTAAATGAAACAAGGTTGTTGGACAAAGATTGTTAATAAAGGCCAACTGTATTTTTATGCAGCAAAAATGAAAAGGAAATATTAATAAGATATACTATAACAATACTCAGACCTGCCTTTCATTAAAAGAGACTTTGATGGTTAAAGGGAAAGCCATGAAGAAGATAAAAACATAAAACCAACAAATGACTCAGAACCAGAAAATATTAGATCATGTAAGGCACCAAGAATGACAGACAACTTGTTGAAAAATGACAAAATGGACTGGGGGTGTAACTTAGTAATAAAGTTCTCACTCAACAGTCACAAAGCCCTGGGTTTCATTCCAAGCAACATACAACACACACAAGCACAAGCACACACAAGCACGCACACACACACAAATACACATACTCGTGAGGCTGAGGAGGCCATATTTTCTGAATAAACACTTGGAAAGACACTATTGATGGTTAGCTTATTGTCAGCGTGCACAGCCTATAAAACCTGGGATTGTCTACATTGGATTGGCTTTCTGGGACTGTCTGTGGGACAGTATCTGAAATAAGTGGATTGATTTAGGAAGACTCAGTCCACAGTGGGTGGCACCAGTCCCTAGGCAAGGTGCCCTGAATCATGTAAGACTGGAAAAATTAGAGTTAGGCTGAGCATAAGCAAGCAATCTAGTGAGCCTTTATGCACTCATTTCTCTCTGCTCTTGACATGGATTTGATGTGATTGGCTGTTGAAGGTCCTGCCTTGACTTCCCCACAATGATGGACTGTAACCTCGAATTGTAAGCTGAGATAAATCCCCTTTTCCTCTAAGTTTCTTTTTATTAGAGTATTTTATCACCACAGGAGAAATGGAATTAGAACAGCCCTTAGCCTCAGGGCTAAGTAGTAAGTCAAGCATACTACTCAAAATGGAAAAAGATGGATGATAAGTCCATGTTTTGTTGGTGAGGAAACATATCCCAAGACCCTCATAACCGCTCATTGGCCGAGAACCAGTAAAGCAACTCCACAAAGCTATTTCTCAGTGTGCACCGAGCTGGGAGCATGCATACCCTGACCCAGGACTTCCACTCCTTGGTATACACTACAAAGACATGTTCTCACTAAAGGACAGCTACAAGAAGGCTCTAAGAGCACCATTTGATTAGGACCAAATCTAAGTTTATCCAAATAGCCAGCAATAGAAACATGTATAAATAAATTGTGGCATATTCATATCTTGGATTTTTTACATCCTTAAAAATGAATAAACGGGGCTGAGGAGAAGGCTCTGTAGGTAAAGCACTTGATGTAAAAACATGAGGATCTGGGTTTGGATCCACAGAATCCATCTGTAGATGGAGGCAGGAGTACAAGTCTGTACTCCGACAGCGAGACGAAAGGCAGAGACAGCTGGCCTAGTGTTCGCAGCAGAGAACAAGAAGGAGACGCTGTCTTATACAAGGTAGAAGGTGAGGACCATCATGGGAGGCTGTCCTCTAGCCTCCACATGTGTCCCATGAAATACACACGCACATACACATGAAGGTATAAAATAAGCCGGGCGACGGAAGCATACCTGTAATTCCAGCACCGGGGAGGCTGAGGCAGGAGGATCGGAGTTTGAAGCCACTTTGGGCTATAGTGGACCCTGTCTGAGAAGTCTTAGAACACAGAACTAATACTGAAGGGGAGGTAGTGTCCTGACCAAAAGATACAGGTATAATTACATGTTTATAAAGTCCACAAACCAGCTAATCTTTGGCAACAAAAATGATTTCCAGTGGAGGTGCAGATGATATTCCAGCTACTTTTGTGAGTGATGGGTTAACTGATCCATTCTTTGTGGCTGTCCATGTAGCTGTATGCATATGCTAGGGCTATCTTAGTACACATTATATTTAACATTTTTTCAAGTTTAATTACTTGTGAGTCATGCAGTTATGGAGGTCTGTAACCATCTTAAGCCTCTGTGCTCACCTGTAAAATGTATGTCATTAGACCCACTCCAGATGAGCTCTCTGAGTCACACATGAAGTGACTTCACAAGCCCAGCACAGAGCTGGCTGCACACCACAGCTCCTCTGTAATCTGGGGAAGGAGCAAAGCTCCTGGTTTGTTTACTGCTAAGATTACCAGGGCTTGTCTTTGCAATAACAACAGATTCTCTTCCTGTGCGTGAGAGTCAGCTGCAAACCTGGGAATTTTTCAAGGCCTCTTGGATCTGGATCCCAAACTGTCTTTACAGATCCACCAATTTTCAAAGGCTCTGCACCTACTACAGAGGTTTTGTTTTTGTTTGTTTGTCGTGTACGTGTGTGTGTGTGTGTGTGACACACACTTGCATGCACACATGCTTGTCTGTGTGGAGACCAGAAGTTTACCTTGGATTTTATTTTACATTATGAGTGTTTTGCCAGCACATGTGCAGAGAGCATCAGATCCTCTGGAACTGGAGTTACAAGTGACTGTGAGCCACTATATGGGTGCTGGGAACCAAACCAAGGTACTCTAAAAAAGGACAAGTGCTATTGACCCCTGAACCATTGACCCAGCTCCAAGCCATCTCTAGTTCCACACCTTGCTGTTTGAGACAGAGTATCTCACTACGTGGAGCTCACCAATCAGGCTGGCTAGCCAGTGAATCTAAAGGGGCTTCCTTTCATGGCTCTGCCTCTCCAGTATTGGAATTATAACACACCTAATTTTTTTTATGCAAGTTCTTGGGATCTGAGTTCCACAAGGTGTGAGGTTGAGATGCTACATGTGGGAGAGCCAAAGGTGGAGGGAGCATCCAGCCTTCAGAGCTCTGCTGAACCTCTGCTCCAACTGCTACTGCCTGGAAAGATGTTGTTGGTCACCATATGGTTTTCTCTTTCTTCTATCTTGTGTTGTGTTTCGACTGCCAGGGAGCAGAATTTGGTGACAGCTTTCAGGTCTGTTTTGCCAGTGAGGACGTTTGGCTGGGGGTAGGGTTTCCATGGTGCAGCTGGCCTTAAATTTCTTCTGTTTTTTTGGTGATTCTGCTGCATTTCCCAAATGGCCTCCTCTGCATGGGCATCCTACAAATTAGGATCTGGGTGTACACACACTGAGAACAGCGACTTCTTGGGTGCTTGGTCTTTGCAGTGACAGTAGGTCATCTTATCACCATGTGCAAACATGCATTGAGAACCATCAGTTTACAAAGCAGCATTCTTAATGGTATTAGCAGTGCAAGGAGACACCAAGCCTCCCATAACCTTCAGATATTTATAGTCTCAAACAGACAAGACACATGCACAGTTCATTTGCCCTGTCTTGTTTGTTTGTTTGTTTCTCTGTTGTAACTCTGACTATCCTGGAACTCACTCTACAGACGTGGCTGGCCTCGAACTCACAAAGATCTGCCTGCCTCTGCCTCCTGAGCGTTGGGATTTAAAGGTGTGCACCACCACCACCTGACTGCCCTGTCTTATTATACCTGTCAGGCTTCTTGGAAACAGGTCTTTAAAATCAACTCTGGATCAGCTAAATGAGAAATGAAAGGGAGGTTAGAGGGTCAAGCTTAGAACATTAAACAAGAAGCTCAGGAAGGGGAAAACACCTTTCTACCACTGGTCACAGCCCTGTTTGCTGGACCGTCTCTACCACCCAGACCACCACCCTCAAACCACAGCTTTGCATAATCGACATTTACTGAGTTGACCATTTATGAAAAGCCCCTGCAGAAGTTCCTGAGCCAAAGTAAGATAAAACTCTTTGCCTTCATGAAGCTGTCATGCTCCCCTGCCCCAGAAAATTTGAATTGCTCTTGTTCTGGCTGTTCCATGGCCCAAAGTGATGTCCTTCATCCAAAAACAAAGACCTTGACACTATTCAAAAATACAGCTTCCCCAACAAAGACTAGAAGATGAATAGAGGGGGCCCAGAGAGGTGGCTCAGTGGGTGAGAGCTGAACATAAAAATCGGAGACTGGATTAACACATCCATGTAAAAAGCTGGGAGTCATAGCACCCATCTGTAACCACAGGACTGTGTGGGAGGCAGAGTCAGGAGGATTGCTTGGGCTTTCTGGCTGCCATCTTGGCTCCTGGTTCATGTAGAAACCCCGAATCAATGGAACAAGGTGGGGACTAATAGATCAGGCCACCCACCATCTTCCTCTGGCCTCTGCACCTGTGTAACAGGTACATGGATCCACAGCACAACACTATATATATAAATGTAGAGGGGGGAGGGGATCTCCCAGGTGGGATACCCTGATAAGCCTCCTTCCAGGCAGGGTAGCAATGGGCAAGAACACTGCAGCTCAAGGACACATGCACTCTAGGGACAATCCTATGTTAAGGGCTCTCCAAAGTATCCTTTCCTTTGGATGCAGTTAAAACTATTTGGGGGGGAAAAAAAAACCCGAGTGGGTCCAGAAGTATTCGTGTCTGCCATCTTTTTTTTTCCTTGAACCTTGACTTTAAACTGACCATGCTCAGTGGTATACATCTTAAACTGAGCATGCTCTAGAGTGAGCCTGCCCCCAGAATACCATATGAGCATGGACTCTCTAGATAAAAATCCACCCCTCCCTTACTCCTTTGTTACTGGAGGGCTTTGCTTTGCAAATAGCTCCTGTATTCAGCTTTCTTACTTTTCCTCTCTCTCTTTCTTAGTTCTTGGCCATGATTTTTTTTTTGGCTACCCACTCACCCATTGTGTTCAGTTACAGCATGGACTAGCTGTGTGTCCAGAATAGGAAGGGTATGTCTAAGAGATCAAGGAGGAAAGTGTGCTCCAAGCATAGTGTGTTAAAAGAGGTTCCCAGACTACAACTACCAAAAAAGGCCTAGAAAAACACACCCATCCTTGAAGGGCTGGGATGCAGTGTTTTATCAGTGGCTGCTCAGAGTCAAGACCTGTATCCCCTGTAAGGGGATACAAATGGCTGTTTGTGTGCTTACCCCCTCCACCCAGAAGTAGCAGGATCAAGCCCCACCAGCCACAGAGATCAGGGTACCACCTGGTTGCCAGCACAGCACTGAGGGATGGGAGTGAAGAGGCCGGCCATCCAGAGCTAAAGCCAATGTGTGCCTGCAGAGAGCAAGGCACCCAGTACCTTCAGAAAGAGAGAGGTGTTGTCACATCATTGAGTCACTCTGTCCTTCTGTAAAGTGGAGAATATGGGATCTACAGAGCTCAAAGCAAGTGGTTGATGGTGGCTGTACTAACTTCCTTCTGTTGCTGTGATAAAACCCCCAACCAAAAGCAACTTGAGGAGGAAAGAGTTTATTTCCGCTTACACTTCATCACTGATGAAAGTCAGGGTGAGGACTCGAGCAGGAACTGAAGCAAAAACCATGGAGAAACACTGCTTGCTGGCTCTGTTACAGACCCATGCTTAGCTAGCAGTCTAAATACAATGCAGACTACCTGCCTAGAGATGGTGCTACCCACGATGGGCTGGGCCTCCCAAATCAATTAGACATGCCCACAGGCCAATCTGATCCAGGCAATTCTTCAGTTGAGGCTGGACTTTTCAGCTGTGTCGAGTCGACAAGGCTAACCAGGACAATGGTGAGCAGAAATAAAGATGGAGGAGAAGGGCAGAAGACACGAACAGATCCGGTGCCGCAGTATGTACTAATGTGCTGCCTTGCCCGAGTCTTGTAAGTTCGCCGAGTCTATTTGCTTGTCAATAAAATGAGAATGAGTCTTGACAGGTAAAGATGAATGAGGTGGAACATGTGATAGCCCTTCATAAAAAGCCTTGCCAAAAGAAAGAATGAGATGTATTCTCCTTTAATAGATAGAAATGACAATGTTATCCATAAGCTATGGTGAAGAGTTGTGGAGATGTTCACATGTAGCCGTGTCCACTGTAACTCTGGCATGGGTCCTGCTGGGCCCCCCAAGGCAAGCTGTAGCCAGAGAACCTCTGATCTACACTCTCCCTAGGCCAACATGGAGGTGATAAATCGTTTGTATTGACCTAGAAGAAAGCTTCAGTAACAAAGCCCAATTCACTATCCGAATAAATTACAAATTGTCACTGTGGCAAATTCCTCCAGCTACACAAGGCATCACAGTTCTTCAGATGAGAAGAGAAGAGCCTGGCTGGGCCAGAGCCAAATTGTGTCCATCCGGCCTGGGAAAGGCAGAACACAGCCCAGCTGACCACATGAAACAATTTCTATGAGACACAGATGTCTAGTAGGTGTGGTGCTGTTGGCCCCCATCATTTAAAAGCCTTCTATGTCTGCTCCTTACTCGGAAACTCCTTCCTCCCCAGTCTATCTGGCTCTGTGAGCTGGAGGGATGTGTTGCTGGGTGTCTGAGTAGCACTGTGACAGAGGACTGGATTTCTCCTAGTGGCTGTTGCGTTCCATGCCTACCGTGCCTGCCGAGAACTGCCCGCTTAGCTGATAGTTCTTGTTTAAATTAAAGCAAGCTAAAATTAATTTTGGTTGGGGAACTCCAAAGCTCCCTTGTGAGATTAAGTGGAAACACCCTAGGGTGATATAAAATTGAGTCTGGGCGTCACTGCATTGGAACACTGTGCTAATGAGCTGAAGGTCAGAGGTTCAGTCCCTTCATGAAAGGAGCAGTTCATCTCACTCTGCCTCGTGGCCTCAGATTCCACCTTTAACCTTGGCCATCTGCCTTTGAGAAGAGCCTTCAGTCACCAGCAGGACAAAGTGAGAGGGAAGGACCTAACCCATGCAAACCCCTCAACCCCATTAGAAAGATGACCCAAAATACAACCCATGGATAATGTGCCAGCATTTTTAATTCTGTAGGTGAGAATTATTACATTTACGTTTGTGCAAACACATCAAAATACAGATGGGGCCAATAAATCAGATGTCATAGAATTCTGGATCTCTAAGGTCTGGGTCTCACTTCCTAAGTTCATCTAAGTGATAGAGAGGAAGCTAAACAAGTGTGATGTGTTCATGATGGCCACAGTCGGTTTTAATTTATGTGCTTAAGAAGGCACAACTGCTATAGATAGCTACAAACAACAGATAATACATGGGGGCTAGAGAGGTGACTCAGCAGTTAAGAACACTCGCTGCTCTTCCAGAGGGCCAAAGTTTGCTTAACAGTACCCACAATTGGAGGCTCACAACAGCCTGTAACCCTAGTTCTAGGGAATCTAATGCCCTCTTCTGGTCTCAATGGGCACCTGCAGTCACATGCATGCACACACACAAACTCTCTCTCTCTCTCTCTCTCTCTCTCATCATCATCATCATCATAATACACACACACACACACATCATCATCATCAGCAGCAGCAGCAGCAGCAGCAGCAGCAGCAGCAACAACAACAGTACCACTACCACCACCATCACAAAATGGAGAGTCTGAGCTCTGACCAGTGTCCAAAGCTCTCATAGAGTTTTTATCCTCAGAGCTTCAGATTTATCTTCCAGACAGCCCTCCTGTCTTTGCATCTATGACTATATCATCTCCATGGAGAAGGAGATCATCTGCATCCTTGGGACAACTTGATGTTCATCCACTGATGGGATGACTGTGTCACCTGGCTTTCTTGAGCAGCTCAATCACATGGCATACTCCAGCAGGAGCAGGGACTCTCTTTCTCTCACATCTCATGCCTTGAGGATATCCATGCTTGGCCTACGACAGAGGTTGCAATATCATGAGTGAGGAATGGGTCACAAGTTACCCATTTGTTGCAAAGCAAGTGTCTGGATGCCTGAGTAACCTAGGAACCCATTCACTGCTTCCAACAAGTATTTATTATGTGTTGAGAAACCTGTGCCATCCTCCTGACTATTGGCCAGCAAGCCACATGCTCCGTCTTCATGTCACTACAGTCTAGCGAGTTGGCCAAAGCCTCAAGACAAGATCAGTCACAACTCATATACCACAGTGCTAACAAAACCTCAAGGCAATGTGGTTCAGCAGGGCGTGGCAGTTCACACCCAGCAAGAAGCACACCATGGGTGTAAAGCCGGCCTGGACATTCAAGTTTCAAGTCAGCCAGGACTATAGAGCAAGACTTTGTCCTTCTGGCTCCACACCCCGTCTAAGAATACGGCTTAGATAAGATGGAATTTGATTGTTCCTTACATACAAAGTGGAAAGCAGCAGGGACCCGGTGCCTTCCTGTTGTGGCTCTGACACCCTGAGCATTTGATCTTCATTCAGTTAGCCCATGCTGGTTCACTACCGTTTGCACAGTCTAGCATGGAAAGGAGAAGTGTAGGCTGGATGGATGGTTTGTTTTGATTATCTCTCATTGGATTCAGAAACACTTAGGCTATGCATGCCTAACCAGCAGCTCTCAGGCCACACATGTCTCAGCATAGATACGAATGCACCCCAACACATTCGTAGATGAAGACACCGTGTCACAATGGCAAAGGCTTGGGCACCGCTGAGCCCTAGAGCGTTACTGAGGCACGTCTTTGGATGCCTGTGAGAACGCTTCCAGAGAAGACTAAATGAGGGGAAGGATGCTGAGTGAGAGCAGCACCATCCCATGGGCTGGGGTCTCAGACTAAGTAACAAAGGACTGTGGCTTCCTCACCACCGTGGACTATACCCTTCAGCCAGGAGCCAAAATAAATCCTTCCTCCTTTAAGTTGCATAATGTTGGGTATTTTGGCCGCAATAATAAGGAAACTAATACAGAGGGGGAATTGAAGGCATGGTTTTGTCCAGCAATGTTTGAATTGAAACTCTCACTCACAGGATTTAGGAAGACATCACCAAGATCACAGAAGCAGCAGACAGCTGCCAGGGGAGTGGATTCCGGTCAGCAAGGCTGCCTGAAGAAGATCCTCCAACCTGCAGAGCTGCCAGGGTCTTAGCATTTGTGAGTCATTACCCATGCTGGGATGGGCTTTGGGTAGTATGGCTGCTTACCAGTCATGCGGGTTTCTTTACACATACTCTTGTTTGTAAGGCCAATAAACTCACTGGCCCGACAAGTTGGACTTTAGGTAATTGTTACTTTGGTCTATCATCAGTCCCCTCTCTGGGGATAGGAGGTGTGTGTGTGTGTGTGTGTGTGTGTGTGTGTGTGTGTGTGTGTGAAGCGTGCAATCTCCTCACAGAAAGACTCATACAAACCATAGCCCCATCTCTTGGAAGCCATGCTATTTCCTATAACCTACAGAAACCTAGGAAAAGGGTTTATGGAACACATGTGTGGTCCTCCTTGCATGCCCAGGGGCACATAATGGTGTTGCAGATTGCAATGTCTCTTCCACAAGACAGGTTAGTGGCCTGATTCTGGTGCCTAGCACCATGACATCACCCTTCTGGTTGAAGATGGACCTTCCACCCAATGCCTGGGTGGAAGGAAACAGATAAATGAAAACAAAGGCTGAGATTGGAGGGAGGGCCCAGAGTGTTAATGATTGCTGAGGAGCACTGGGTGGAGGCAGGGAAGAGGCTCCCTGTGCACCTTTGGAAGGGGCTTGGTCCTGTGACAGACTAGATTTCCAGGCTCCAGAAACACAGAGAATAAATATGATTGGTGGATGTCATCCAGTTTGTGACGGTTTGCTGCACTAGGTCTGGAAAACTCACATGCAGCTTGCTAGAGAGAGGCTTGCCTTTCATGGGCTCTGCAGTTCCCCGAAGACCCCAAAAGCCATGCAGAGCCCTCTGCCTCCAGGGCACACCTGTGCACTGCTGCAGCCATGGAGCGGCAGGGAAAGGCCCCGTCACCTCCCCCTCTGCTCAGACGCTGCCTTCTTCCATCAGAGTCCTCACTGTGAGACTGGTCCTTCTTGTTTCTTGGAAAGCATTTCAGGATTCATGCAAAAACAAACAAACAAATGAACAAAAGAACGGTGAGGCCTGTGTGGGGCCTGTTGAAAGTGAATCACCAGCTCCAGCTCCAACAACGAGCCAGAGGCCGAACGGGTCTTGGGGACTGGAGTGGAGCTTCTGTGCACGCACAGGCTGCAGGCTGGGAGGTCCTCCAACACAGAGCCATGTTCCTCTGGCTTACTGCATGGCTGCCTTCCCATCGCCCCACAAGAGAACAGAACTGCATAGTGTTGGCCCGTGGTCCCCAGGCAGCTTTAAGTCAAGGTTTAGCTCCTTGGCAAGCAGGCAGGAGCAGCTGGAACCCAAGGTGACTCTTACCCAGAAATCCCCAACTGCTGGTTCTAACTGAGTTGAGGTGTCTGTAGAACCTTCTCAGGTCCCCTTCAGGGAACTGACCATTCGGAGTCCATGGAGAATCGAGGTCTGGAATGGAGCAGAAGGCTGTGCCTAGCTGGCCTCAGCAGGAGTCAAGGAATTCTTCTTAGTTCACCATTGGAACATTGCCTTTGGTGGGCTGTGGAAGAGAAATACCTTTCCAGCTGATCCTCCCTTCACTCCTAAGCTCTTCTCTCCTGACCCCTTCCCTCCTTTTTGCCTCCTTTGTTCTCTGCTACTCTCCTCTTCCTTCCCCTTCCCTTCCTTTTTCTCTTCCAGACAAGATCTTGCTATGTAGCCCAGGATAACCTTGAACTTACTTGGTATCCTTAGCTTTGCCTCAAATCCAAAATTCCCCTGCCTCAGCTCAAGTCCTGGGGTTACAGATGTGTACTATCATGCCTAGCTCACTCATTGTGTACACGGTTGAACCCCTTCTTCATGAGTATCTATCAAGACAAGGAAAAAAGGATGAATGGATAAAAACAAAGACCAGGCAGATGAGTAAGTAAAGGCACGGCTATAAGGAAACCCTAAGAGTTGAGACAGGGCAAAGGCTGCCCTTCTGAAAAAGCTGCAGCTCACGCTGTGAGTTCAAAGAGATGGAGGTGCAAAGGTCCTGAGGCAGGAAAGAGTCCTGCCAGTGTGCGGAGATGCTGTGAATGGAGAAACACAGAGCAAGAGTAGAGGGGCTGGGGAAGAGGGCAGGGCCAGGCCAGTCAGAGCTTCCCTCCACATTTAGGTTTTCATGTACAGCATGAAAGGAAGCAACAGAGGGCATTCAGTGGAGGATGGGCATATGGATATGACACCTCTGTCCCCCCCCTCCTCTTCTCCACCTCATCTTCTACCTCTTCCCTCTTCCTCCTCCATTTCTTTTCTCTTCCCCCTCCTCGTGTGTGTTTACACATGTAGGGGGGTTGTACCTGCGCAAGCGTGTGCAGAGACCAGAGGTGGACTTCAGGTGTCTTCCCCTGTATCTTCCCACCTTATTTTCTGACACTGTTTCTCACTGGACCCGAAGTTCACCATCTTGGCTAGACAAATTGGCCAGCGAGACCCTAGGATTCGTCTGTCTCTTCTCCCAACTCAGCACCGTGGTTATGGACACACACCATAGTGCCTGGCTGTTCCACGGTGCTGAGGTCAGAAGGTCCTCTTGCTCGCGGAGCAATCCCTTTACCCACGTTAGCCATCTCCCAGCCCCTCCGTCCTCCTCTTCCTCCTCCAACTCCCCTTTCCTTGCTTCTGTCCTTCCTCCTCGCCTTTCCACATTCTGCACAGTCCCCTGCCTGCACAGCTGTGTGGAGAGTTGGCTGCAGGTTGGGAGCAAGGTCTCCCTTTCATATGATTGGGTCATCCCTTCATCTTGTGATTACCACGGAACAGCCACTAACAGTTGGGGTCTCCACAGAGCAGACAACAGGCTGAAGGCCAGCTCTTAGGGCAGCATGCATATGGTGGTAGTGGTGATAGTGGGGAACCAGGCCCTGACTGCAGCACTTACTGGTTTCTGTGGCATAAACCCTCCCACCACGGCCACATCAAACCACTTAACAGGCTTAAAGTCATGGATGGTTAATGAATGAGCTGTGAAACACAGTTTCAAGAGGTTGAACCATCTTTCTAGTTCAGCTCCTCAGCATCCATGGCCACCCAGGTCACAGCAGAGGCTCCCTTCTGGAGATACACTGAAGGATCGGGATGTGTTCGTCTCAAAGCTGAGCCTCCTACACAAGGCCGTGGAGACTAGCCTGTCAAGACATTTCCATGAGTAGCTGGGGGAGTAGTGAGGAGCCAGGCAGCTAGAAGTGTCTCTGGCTCTGCTGCTAATTGGCCCAGCGATTTCCCACAGGTTATCAAACGGCCCTGGGTCTCCAACTCGACATCCTCAAGATGAGGAGTAGATGCCCTGACCTCAAATACTCAGGAACCGTTTAGTTAACAGGCTGCCGACTGGCCCAACAGCGTGATTGCTGGAGAACAGGCTCAGGCTGGGCGCCGGTGCAGAGAAGCTGGTCACTATGACAGTGATATATCTTTGCTAAGCTAGACTCATTCGTAAGGTTGGCTCTTCTCCCCACACCATGACTCAGCTGAAAGTCGTGAACACAGAGGAAAAGGTGGACAGAGACAGTTCTAGAAAAGCTGCAAGACTCAGTGGTGGGTGGGCATGGGTAATTCAGACCCATAAGGAATCAATATGGCTGCCAAAGCTTGGTCAACACCTCGGTTGATAATAAACATGAAGTGTTGACATATGAATTACTTAGGTACCTTTGTTCATGCCCTTGGCACCTTATTTGGGTGAATATGCCTTTTAAAAGTCAAGATGTTCAGATTTATTTTTAAATGAAAAAAAAATATGAAAATATCCCCAAACAGAAAGGCATATTGAGGGTAACCATATAAAAACAACTTAAGCTGAGAAAATACCCCAGACCTGATGACTTCCAAAGAGAAGCTTGGTTTCCATGGGATATTATCAAGCCATGGGGCTTTGGGAGGTGGCTAGCGTGGGGTACAGCTGGCGTGGGGCACACGTTCAGTGCAAACACCCTTTGGCATCCAGCATCTGCCCCCACAGGCCGCAATTCCAGTTTGCTTCCTGTTTCCAGCCCTCCCAGAAACACATCTTAAAGACATTTTGTTTCCACCTCCCACCTCAGAAAGCACAGATTTACAAGTGTGCCTTGCTGGAGAGATGGATCCAGCTAGCCGATCCAAGACCCACAGGAAGGAACAAACGGACTCTGCTGGGAATTTTCCATCACCATCACTGTGGGCTTTTTAATTCCCAAGATAAATGGGATTTTACTTATAGGACTGAGGGCTCCATTATTTTTCAAATACTTTTAGCTGCTGCCAAGGAACCAAGAAAATTGGTTGTGCACCTGGCCAGCTGATCCGACCTCAAAAGTCACCTGACCCTCATGAAAAGGCCCTAATTTTTCTCTCCTTTAAGAAGCCTCTGTCTCTTTTTGCTGGCAGTGTTCCACATATGGGGCAGGCATGGGGGGTTATGCAAATAGCTGACAAAGCCTGATTTCTCACTATTTCTTCCACTGTTCTACAGGAGTAGTCCCTACTCCGGAAAGAGTCCCTTGGAAGGGAAGACATTTAGAACCTTATGTCCAAGGCACTAAAAAATCCAATACCTTACAGCACAGATTTTAATATTTTTGCATATGTGTGTACATCAAAAGATCAACTTCTCTGAGGAAGTTGGAAGATGCCTACAAAGTTTATCCAGGTGAAAGCAGCCCCCCCCAACCTTCCCTGTGAGCTTCACAACGCTTCTATTGCTTCCTTCATGAGAGAGAGAGAGAACAGAGAGAACAGGGATGTGGAGCTGCCGTATCTGCACCTCCTTTCCTGAGGATGAATCACAGCCCTCAGGCTACACAGACAGGTGTTGTGAAACCTGGCTGACAGGTCAAGCTCAAGGTGATGTGCCTGCTGACGCTCCTCTCTGTTCTTCTAAGCTCCCATCACACCGCTGGTGCCGCTGAGGTAAGTAATTATGACTAAGCGTGTAAGCAGAAGGGTCTGCACCTCTGTAATTACTCCCCAGCAAGTCCCTGCAGAGATTGGGAGTTCCCCCTCAGAGGCCCGTTGGAACCATTTCTGGAAAGGGTAAGTCAAGGTAAGTCTCCTAGACAAGATCAATCTGGAAGAACCCGAATCAGAACTTATGCAGCTGCAAGGATATTTTGGCGGGAAGACTCTAGTCAAAGTTCTCAGGCTTCTAAACTATTAAAACTATTTTAAAAAACCCAATTGAAGTGTTCAGATGCATCTGTAAATGTCTTAAAATAAAGCACCAATTGCTTTAGAGTAATCGTTGTGTGCATGTGTTTGCAGGCATATACAGGTATGTGTGCACAGGTGTGGAGACCACATGTCAACCTCAGATACCATCTCTCACCAGCCTAGGACTTAGCACATAGGTGAGCTGGCTAGCCAGCAAGCCCTAGGAACCCTCCGCTCTCCACTCTTCCAGCTCCAGAACTACAGAAGCACACAACTCTGCTCAGATTTTTTATGTGGGTTCTGGGAACTGAATTGGAGTCTTCCTGCTCTCATGGCAAACATCTTATGATTGAGTTATCTTCCTTCCCCGCAGAAACACAGCATGAGCTACATGTGTCCTTTTAGATTTTCTAGAAGCCATGCTAAGAGAAGAAAAATGTGAGTCTAGGTTAATGATATATGTAACTCAACTGACTTCAAATATAGGACTTCATCACTTAGTTAGTATAAATGTTATTAGTTTTAAATTTTTATTTTATTGGTATTAGAGAAATTTTGTACACTTCTCTGTGCTTTCAAAATCTTCTAGATCAGGGTGGGTAGTCCATGGACTGGTCCAGATTCCAAGGCTGAGAGCCACCAGCCAGTGTGTGAGGCACAATGAAACCCCAGAGGCCAGAGTTCTCCTTCATGCATGTTAAAGGGTGCCTGGGCCAAGCTCTCATAAGCATGTCCATGGAGTGAACTCGTGCTATGGAAAATTTGTTTTGATTTAAAGTTCTTGGCTAGATGTAATGGCGTGCACCTATAATTCTAGCTTGGGAGACCGAGGCAGGATGTTAAGGAAGCTCAAGGTCAAGAAGGGCCATGTGGTGAGACCTTGCCAAAAACCAAACAAACAAACAAAAAAATCTAGTGCTTTTCATAAGAAGAAAAATTTCCAAAAACATTTTAAATTTTTTTATTACATTTATTTGTATACAGGGGCATGCACGTCATGCCATGTGCGTGGAAGTCAGAAGATAACTTGTGGGAGTTTGTTCTCTCCTTCCACATGGAGTTCCTAGGGACCAAAATCAGGTCATCAGACTTGGCAACAGTGCCTTTGTTCCCTAGCCTGGCCTCCGGATTGTTTTCAAGTAGTGCTAGCAGGTGTGAAGCCTAGACAAGGTAGGTACTCATGTGCTCTCGACAGCAACCAAAATATCCTGACTTAGGTTAATAATCTATTGCCTCCCACAGCGGAAAAATAAATAAGACCAGATTCTGGTCCTACACGGGTCTGTTCTACCCTTTGGGTCATTCACCCACACGTAGGTGATCACACACGTGGTCCTGTGCGCTGTACTTGGCGCACAAACACTACCTTCAAGAACAGCATAGCCTGGTGACAGCCAAGTGAACAAAAGCCCAGCTCCATACATGGTTGACACTAGCCCTGAAGAGCAGTGAGGAGTTCTGGAAAGAGAAGGGAGGAATATGCCACAGTGGGTAGAGACATCTACAGCTGCCAGCAAGCAGGGAGACCTGGGGGTGGTTAGAACCAGCCCTCAGCAGGCTACAAGCTGGAAAGGAACTGTGGTGTTGGTGTCAAGCAGCACTGCCCAACTGAAATACAACACTAACCGCATAGATGGCATTTTCTAGTAGCCATGTTTATAAAGGTCAAAACACACAGGTGCAATTTATTTTTAGAACATATTTTACTGAACATATTTCCTCCAGAATATTATTGTTTCAACAGGTGAGAGTGCTCACATTTTTTTTTTTTTTAAGGAACTCTTCGAAATCCACCCCACGGCTGGCACAGTTGTCCGGTTCCATTTGGCACAGCTGTGATTCAACTGCTCTGAGTCACGTGGACTCAAGGCTGCCAGGTCTGGCTGCACAGACCCATATGTGGGTGTACGTCATGAATAGCAACCTCTGCTCCAGCTCCGGGTCCAAAAGATAGGTCAGGCTGACAGAGAGGGAAGGGGCTAAAGATCAACAAAGGAGGCAAAGCCACCCACCTCCTCCAAGGGACTGGCGATTGGGCAATCAGCCTCTCTAACCAGGGCAGGGCAGGAGACAGAGACAGCAGCTCCCCTTCCCCCATGGTCCCAAGGGTGTCAGTGTGAATAGTGTAACCAAGAGACAGAGCTCTGAGGAACACATGCTAAATTCTGCCAAGTGCCTGGACACCAGATCACAAGGCTGACCCAGAAAAGAGCAATTGTACCTGCAGGGGAGGCAGGGCAGGCGAGGCCACCCCAGGTCAGCAGGCGCCTCCCCCATTGCAAGGGAGGTGTGCAGGTGGCCTAATGTGGAAATGTTTGAATGTGGGGCAGCAAGGCGCTGGGGCTGGCAGGAGTCAGCCAGGGTGACGGGAACCAGTCACACTGGGGCGGGACGATGGAGAACGCTTGCCAATGGAGAACGCTTGCCAAGACCCCGACAACATCTTTCCTAATAAGTCTGGCAGCTCCAGGCCTCAGTACCCCTCTGAACGACCTCTCCCCTCCACACCAGTCTTCTCCAAGGAGGAAGGAGAGCAAGCCAAACAGAGCAGGAATTTGGACCCAGGCCTGTTTTTCCCCTAGCCTGGGCTCTGTAGCAACTCTGCCGAGTTGGATGAGGGGCTCTTTTTCCACAATGCCACTCTGGACATTTGGCTGTGCTGGCCACACGCCATCTGTCATGCTAGGCTCAACCCCATGGGAGCACTCCTCCCCCTACTTTCCTTCTTGTCCTCTTGCTGCCTGGACAGAGCCAGCACTTCATTTTAGAGGGTGGTCATCTCCCTGAGGTGGGAGCCTGGAAACACCGTGTCTAAGGGCACACCACTGGCTGTGAATCCTGGCTGCTGGGCCTGCTTGCACCTAAGTTGGGTGTCCCAGCCCCACACGCAAAGGACCAGCACAATGACACCACATGTGTGTTTGGGTCGGGACACTTTGAACTATGACTCCCAGAAAGAACAGCTTGTATAGCCACTCCGAGTCTTCCAGCAACAAAGAATGTAGTGTAGATTAGGCCTGGCTTGCAGAACATTTTTTTTTTTTAAAGAGGCACAGCCTGGTCCTTTCATAGGGTCCTGGAGCAACGGTGGCTGGGTTAAAAGCACAGAACGCCAGCGTCACCCGCTGTTCAACAGTTTGTGACCTCGTAGCCTCCTCAGTTCTCCTAAGGTGACTGTCTTAGCCTGTTTTTGCATCTCTAGACCCAGGTGTAGGTGAAGGTCAGCTGCTGTGGGATGAGACCTTTAGGGGGAGGTTACCAAGAATAATTCGCCCAAAGCCTGTGGATGATTAATGTGCTTCTGTTAAGCAGAGTTAATCTTTACTCAGAGCACTCTGTGATAACAGAGGGCTGTGGGGAGAAAATGAATACGTTAACCATTAATCCTGGGAAGCACCATAAAAAATAGGATGGAAAACAGTGGATCTGGGAGAGGAATTCAGAGACTGGAGGGGTCAGTCAGAGAAACCTGACAGGGCAAGGAAGAGGGCAGGAAGCTGGACGGAAGGGTTTAATGTTCGCGCATGCTCAGATCTGTGTGTGTGCGTGTGTGTGTTGGTGTTAATGACTATATTTTTTTTCTTTATGTCTTTTTACTAGTTTTACTCTGCTGGGGAAAACAACATCACAAGCATGGCACATTGCAAGGAAGGCCTTTCTGCTTCAGCTTCTCGCGATCTCTTATAGATATTATTCTCTGGTTCCTACGGAGAGCTGGGGGAACCCAAGATGAAGGAAGTCGGTGCTAGCAGAGGCTGCCTTGGGGCCACTCAGCTGGACTTGTGCATAGTCCCCAGTCCCCAGTTAATCCCTGCCAGGCTCCAGGGCTGCCCCTTTTCCAGGTTCTATTTGCTGGCCTAGAGAAGTTCATCAGCACTCCTCACCCTAGCTTCTTACAGCTAGTCCAAGAGTCCGGGACAAAACTCCTTCCTGTCGTAGACAGTACCCCAGACTCCACTGGGGTGGTTTCTTGGTAGCCATGATTGGCATCAGTGAGAGTCTCTACAAGGCTGAGGGAAGCCTTTCCCAGCAAAGGGCACCTCTGAATCCATTACACGTATGGAACACATTCTTTCGGAGTGCGTAGCGATACGAGGAGCTTCTGGGTCATGGAGTCTGGATCCCATTCTCAGGGGACCTAGAGGCCACCGGGGAGGAAGAAAGGGAGCTTGTGACGGTGCTGGAAATGTAACAGAAACAAGGAAATTCAAAGCCACGAGAACTCACGGTACCACTGGATGGCTGAAGAGGTTCGCAAGGAAAAGTCTGTGGTGTCAGAGACTGGCTCTGAAGCCAGACTGGGGCTTTGCCAGGGAAAGTGTCTGACTGAGTCACCCAGGGTGACTTGAACTCACTCTGTAGCCCAGGCAGGTCTTGAAGTTTTGGTCCTCTTGCCTCAGCTCCTAGGTAACTAGGGAGGGCATCATTAGGCCCAGATGCAAAACCTCCTTGCTGCAGTTTGGGAAACAGGCTGGAGGAAGTAAGCTGAGATGGAGAAGTGAGGTAGGAGGAAGTTGACAAGATCCTGATGAGGGAAACCAAAGCCTGAGCTAGGAGAGTGGCCTTGGAGAAAGAGAATGAGGAGGAACAGCGGCCATCATGCACCCAAGGCCTTGCCCAAAGGCTCTGCTCTGATGGTCCGTGGCAGGAGACACTTGCCAGGCAGAAGAGGGTGGATCTCTGGGAGGATTGTTAGGGATTCCTCAAAGGGCTCTAGGTGACCACTGTAACTCTCCAGTACCCTAGAACAGAGATTCCTGGAGGGAGTAGTCTTGTCCAGCTGAAACCTCTCACCTCCCAAAGTGTTTGTATGTTTCTCCAGCTCAGGATCTGGTCTGAATTCCCTGACCCTACAGACAGAAGACACAGTAGGGTTCGCGGAACAGTACTGAATGCCTGGTCGGCTTGGTGGGCTTGAGGACAGAACTGTGTTCTCCAAGCTCCCGGTCACACAGGTGAAACCTTCCTTGCCTTCCTTTACATGGAGTCAGGAGGTTCTTGTTTTGACTGGAAGTGGGAGGTAAGGATCAGAAAGCCATCAAGCCTGCTGCTCAGAAACTCCTGTCCCTCTAAATTAATCCCAAACAGGGATTAACAGGACACCACTTGTCCTGGTTTGTAAAACAACGGAAAATCCAGAATGGAAATGACCCCACGGTCCTGACTTATGTTTCTTGGGATGACAGAGTTTTCCCAGCATTCCCTATTTCTGTCTTCCAAGGCCAGCATTGGAAAAAAAGTACTCAATGGGGCTGCACACAGCTGGCATTTCAGCTGCACTTAGGAGAAGACAGCCCATAGTGTCATGCACCCAAATGTAGAGTCAGATGTCCTCCCAGTGCAGAGGATGGGCCCCATGCTTGCTAACAAAGCCCCAGCCACTGTGCTTTGGGATGCCCTAAGAAAGACTCTGATGTGCTGGGCAGTTGCACCAGCCAATGAGAACTCTTCCAACTTCAAGTTTCTTGCATCCACGGCTTCAGGTAGTGGAACAGCTCTGCATCTATGAGAAGAGAGAGGAAAGCTGGGCAGGGTGGTGTAATCTCTTGGGAGATACAGACTAGAGGAATAGACGTTCAAGGCCATCTTTAGATACCTAGCAAGTTCAAAGTCAGCCTGGACCACCTGAGACCCTTTCTCAAAAAAAGCAAAAATTTAAAAAAGGAGTAAGGGTAATAATGCCTGTAATCCCAGCACATGAGAAGCTGAGGCTGGTGTGGGGTAGCTCCATAGTGAACTCAAGGCCAGCCTGGCCACATCGTGAGACTGTGTCTCAAATGAACAAAAGAGAAGTGGGGGGGAAAGGAAGGAAGAGGAGGTAAATGAAAAGGAAAGACAAAAGAAGAAGTGGGGTGGGTAAAACACAGGTTTGGGACCTCAGAACATCCTCGCTGTGATCCACAATGCTCAAGCTAACTCAATTGTGGAGCAAAGGTGGTGGTCATGGGGAGGCTGAGGAGTACAAACGGTATAAATGGTCCCCTGCAGTTTCAGGGTACAGTAACGACCGTCATTTGGCAGAAGTGGCTGAGGTTCCTGTTGGGCGTGTCTCCGCCCTCCATCTAAGCACTTTCACAGCCAAAGTGATACGCAGTTGGTACATGATGAGTGAGGGAGGCGCTTGCATAAAAGTGGTTTTATGGCTTTGGCCTGGGTTTGTAAGCTGAGCAAATAGAAAAATCTCAGGAATAAAAGGGGCAATAAAATAATTACATAACACTTTGAACTCACCCTAAACACCACCTTTATTTCAAGGCTCTTGGTGTGTTTTACAGACAAGTTTAGAACTGTAGACCTGTCCTCTTTTTTTTTTTATCAGTGGGGAAACTGAGTCACTGAGCCATAAAGGCTGAAGAAGCCCACAGGGTTTGTTTCAGGGGAGAACTCTGGGAAAGCCACTCTGGAACACTTTAAGGGAGGGTCAACTAGAGAGTCCTTCCAACCACACCTTCTCCCTCAGCTTAACCCATGGCCGTGTTCCCACCCTGCCTGACCCACGTCTGGGCTTCTAGACTATCAATCAGAATAGCAGACAAAACCTTCCAGGTTTTTCTTTTTTTCTGGTGTGTGTGTGTGTGTGTGTGTGTGTGTGTGTGTGTGTGTGTGTTCCATCCAATACGTGTTGGGAGTGCACACATCTGTGTGAATGTGGAGGTCAGAAGACAACCTAAGGTGTCCTTTCTCTGATACTGACCACCTTTTTTAAAAAGACGAGGTCTCTCAGTAAGTAGGCAAGGCTTGGGGAGCACTGTCTTTGTCTCCCCAGGACTGGTATTACAGGTGTGTGTTACCACACAGGTGGCTTTTTAAAACATGGATTCTAAGGATTAAGCTCACTTCTTTGAGGCAATACAAGTACTACAACTGTGCTTTCTAGTTCTTATCCTGGCTACCCAGCCGACTCTGGCTCCTACCCCTCGCTGCCCCCTCTGAGCTTACTGTCATCATCCTCACTCTGTGCTGTGGGCAGTGAGATAAAAGAAGGACCAGTGCCTTGGACACTTTCACTGGAGGTGACCCCAGCACCCAAACTTCCTCTTCTAGGGACATCTTCTTTCAAGACCTTTGTTGATCTAAGTCAACACTTTTTCCTCAGAGGCCAGATATTTCCATTGTCCCTTGATTCTCCATTTCAGCCTATGTTGGGAAGACCTACTTGTTTCACTTAGAGACTCAGAGCTGTTTCGAAGACACACAGCTAAAGAACAAAGCCATGAGATGGGCCAGATGGGTGTGCCAAAGTCAATAGGCAAGAAACGTTGTTAAAATGATAGGGGCAATTCTAATATACCATTCGTTCTTATTTAGTTTTCACTATTCAAAATTTAAAAGCCAGCTTCTTGAATGTATTTGCATGGTCCAGCATAGAAATAGCTCAGGAGGTCCAGGGCTGTACACCACCAACCTCTCAGAACTGTGTACTTTGACTTGTGTAGCACTCAGTTGCCCACTTAGAATTGTCTACAACCCTCCTGGCTCAAAGGAAGCTTGGATAGCTGTTTCCCAGGTCCCCCTGGGCCAGCGCAGCTCCATTCTGCCACCTCCATAAAGTTCAGTACTGCTTGGGGAAGGAGTGCTGCCAGCAAAATGTGTCTGACCAAGGTGCATCCACCTGATGACTGACTGAGCTTCCTGGACAGATCTTCATTGTCCCTGCTGGGTATCAGCAACCAGGACAATCTCTTAAGACAGATGGCAGAATCTCCATCACCCTGAAGCCCATGGGATTAATAGTGCCCCTTCCCCAGGCCAGGACACTGGCACACAGTGGTGTAGCAAATACAAGGATGTTTGCTCCCATGCTAGTGTACACTTCTGACATAGGCAGGGCATCTGATTCCTGGAGTAGAAACTCAACATTTAACTACCTATAAAACAGATGCAGCGGCCGTTAAATGTCACAAAATGTGTCGGCAACTGGCATTATCTTAACAGTTGGCAGTTAGAATATGCCTTCTCCAAGCTAAGAGCAAACAGGCCCATGATCAACACACAGACACAGAGAGAGAGAGAGAGAGACAGAGAGACAGAGAGACAGAGAGACAGAGAGACAGAGAGACAGAGGGGGGAGGGGGGAGGGGGAGGGGGAGGGAGAAGAATGAAACCCTAGGCACAAAAATATCCCCATCTTTCTCCCTTATTAGTAGCCTGTGATGAATTTCGGTTTCTGTCTCTTTCTGGATACTCTTGGCTGGGGGTGAGAGATGATACTTTCTTAAAGTCACAGTCCACTGATTGGTCTTAGCTGTTTCTACTGAGGACTCTGAAGCCATGTCAGCTTCAGGAAGGAGCATCAGAATCAACAGGCCTTCTCTATCAAGTTCACAGGGGTGAGGGGAGCTCTCCCTGAACTTAGCCCACCATGTTTCCTGATACCTACTGAAGGGAAAGTCTTTCAGCCCCACTGGGGATGCTGGCTGGGAATCCAGTCTCCAGCCTCTTCACTGCCAAGGTTGACGGAGCTAAACTCTCCAGGTGAGAACCCTGAATATCTGAAATGTTATCTTTTTTTTTTTCATGGAATGTCAATCACACGCCCCTTGGGAACCACCCAGGAAGCACCTATTCAGGTATTGCAACAAAGTGACAGAACTTATGAGCTGTCCAACCGCAACCCCTGGGGCTGGTGGCTAGAATAAGTCACCTCACTTTGGCATCTTGCAAATTAGGTGTCATCATAAGATCCTCTTCACAAGGGCATCAGGGAGAGCAGACCAAATAAGACTGGACATGGTGGACACTCAAGGCATGTTATCTTGTTACATACTTTTTCATTTGCAAAAATCTCTCTCTCTCTCCCTCTCCCTCTCCCTCTCCCTCCCTTCCTCCCTCTCTCTCTCTCTCTCTCTCTGTATACAAGTATGTAATGCTATTACATGTGTGGAGAGGTCAGAGGACAAGATCAGGTGTCAGTCTTCCCCGTCCACCTTCTTTGACGCAGGATCTCTTACTTACTACTGCACAGGCCAGGCTAGCTGTCCCATGAGTTTCTGAAGCTTTCTGAACAGATCTTCACTGTCTCCACTTCACGCCTTACAATAGGAGCACTGGTATTACAGAAGGGTGTGCTGCTATGTCCTGCTTTATGTGGACTCCGGGGATCCACGTTCAGGTCCTCAAGCTTCCGTGGCAAGTGCTTTACCAAAGCAAGCCAGTGAGTAGCATTCCTCTGTGGGCTCTGCTTCTGCTCCTGCCTCGAACTCCTTTCCTGACTTTTCTCAGTGATGAATTGTGATGTGGAAGCGTAGGCATAATAAACCACTTACCGAAAAATGAAGTATTTTTCCCACTGAACCATCTCCTGGGCTTGATTACATCATCTTCTAGGTGTCTCTAAGAGATGCTTCATCAGAAGCTATTGGCATGGGTACAGCTGCTAGTCACTAAGTGTCTGTACCCTGGCCAGCACCACTCCTGCCCCAGCAGTGTAGAGGTCAACAGCAGACAGGGCTTCGCTCTGTGCTGGCCACTGCAGGAGCTGGGGAAGGAACCTGGATAGGAAGCAACGTGTGTGCAAAGAAGGACCTGGAAGGAGATGAGGATGAAACGTATTGGTGCTGACTTGGCCATAAATGTGAAGTTACAGTGCCTGAGACGGTAACGCCGTGGGGATAATGGGATGAGATGGGGATGCTGGAGATCAATGTTCTAGACCTTTCTTAAACATCCTCCAGCATTCCCAGCTTTTCTGATGATGTACCTGTCAACTCCGTGTCTGGCTCTAAGACCCATCTCTCAGTAATATGATGAGGGAAAAGAATCCCCCCGATGCCCCATCTGGTGACCATCCTGGCTCATGACTAACACCAGAAAGGGTGAGTTGGAATGGTTGCTTTAAACTCCCAAGTCAACTCAGGACTTTCTGATCATGAATGAGGAAGCCAAGGGTTGGGGCAGGCTGCTGCAAGCATAGCCGAGGTCATGCGCAGTTGCAACTTGGGGACAAGATGTCCCTGAGACCCTGTCTCAGAAGTCACTCCGTGCTCCCACAGCATCCCTGCTAACCAGAAGAGCATGCTGCACCCTCCACTCCACCCCCAGGGATCACTGGGTCCCTATACTGCTTCCTGTCAGTCACCCCATGCCCAGAGATCCAGGAGGGGCTTCCACTTGGCCAAGCCTGGGTTCCATGCTTATACCCTACTGTGACAGAGGCTAAGAGAGCAGATAGCCTTTTCCATTTCCCTGTGAGTAGCAAAGCTCAGTGTAAGAAAGTCACAGGGCTGGAGAGATGGCTTAGCAGCTAAGGACACCTGCTGCACTTCCAGAGGACCAGAGTTCAGGTCCCAGCACCCACATCTCATGGCTCATAACCAGCTATGTGTGAGCCCAGCTCGGGTGAGCTGGTACTCTCTTCTAGCCTGTGGACACCTATACTCACATGCACATACCCACCCAGAGACGCACACAAACACACAAATGACAATAAAACTTTTTAAAAGGAAAACCAAGAAGTGGATAAGAATGCAGAGTGTTTACTGGACTCTGCTGATAGGCTGCTCTGATCTGTTCTGCGCACAGAATAGCCAAGCCCACGGTCTCCTCAACCTTCTCATTTTTTTCTACAGACCACTCTAATCAGGCATTAAAGGCTACGCAGCCGAGTGGGAGAAAGCTGCAGGCAGATGATGGGCAGGCATCTCACTTAGCTACTTCAAAGTGGAGCCTTTGAGACCTTGGAGTGTGGGCTCCTGGGAGTCAGGGGACCTCAGCCAATCCTAAGGAACCAAGTGAAGGGTTTCCCACAGAACCCAGTGGGTCTGTGAGGATCTAGGGATAGCAACCTAGCTGTGCCTGACCCAGCACATCCTCTGGGACGACTTACCTGCTGAGGAGCCTGGAAGTCTGAGCTCCAGCTCAGGCCCTGCCCCTGCCCCTGGCATAGCTTTGAGCAGATCTTTAAACTTCTGTGACTCAGTTTACTTACCTTCCAAATGGAGATAATCATTCAGGTCTCAAAGGATTTTTGTAAGACTCTAATGAGTATTTATAAAGTGCTTCGCGGGAGTTTATGGTTATTTGAGCTGGGAAAGGATTTACAAATTATTCAGAAGTAAACAGTATTTAGAGTCTGGGTTTCCAACAGCCAACAGGTTCCCCTGAGTGTTTATGAGACTGTTGTAACAGGACACGCCGCGGTTCCACCCGCCTGTCCTGCTTCCCTTCGCTGACTCCATGACCTGCAACGCGAGGCTCAGGAATCCAACAGAATTACTGCGCTCAGACTGTAAACCAGATGCTCAAAGTTTGTTTAACATTTCTTTCAGGGTTCAGGAATGAAGAATTCAGGGACGGGGAGCTGTTGTGAAAGCCTGGTAAACTCCATCCCTCCCCAACTTCCCTTCCCAGATTGATGTCTGATGTCTGCTGCATTCATCCAAGGGAATTCGTGTTGCATGAGAGAGCACCAAATTCTCGAATACAAAGGAATGTACGTCCCCACAGGAGTTCCAAGTAAAACACGTGAAAGCCTAGTGTGCAAGGTGAGTGAGCCCTTGTGCCTGGTGTCTCCTCACGAAGAAAACACAAAAGCAACCAGTACCATTAGCTATGATGGCTCACACCTGTAACCCCAAAACTCAGGAAGCCGAGGCAGGAAAATGCTGCAAGTTTGAGGGCAGAATGGACTACACAGGGGTTCCAGGGCAGCCTGTGATCCTGTCTCAGAACAAAACTAAGAACAGAAACTGGGGAAACAGCAAAACAGAAACAGGACTGCTATTCACGCAGTAAAGTATTTGCCATGTAAGCACGAAGACCTGATTTGATTCCCAGAATCCATGTGAAAGCCATGTGTGGTTGCCTTTGCTTGTAACCTCAGAGCTGGAGAGGCAGAACAGGAGGATTCTGGGAGCTTGCTGACCAGCTGACCTAACCTACTCTTCGAGTTCCAGGCCAGTGAGGGATCCTGTCTCAAAACAAAAGCAAGTCAGCACTTTCTGAGTGCTTTTGGGTGATCTGGAGAAGTGGGGAGCTGTGGAGAAAGAAATGTTTCCTGAAACTTTCATATCAGGAGGATTCATCTCTGGTCTTTACTCTGAGAAATGATTGCTTTGGGGGTCCTCTGTGA
The DNA here is from genome assembly GCA_026225945.1 of Cricetomys ansorgei. NCBI lineage: Eukaryota > Metazoa > Chordata > Mammalia > Rodentia > Nesomyidae > Cricetomys > Cricetomys ansorgei. The sequence continues at coordinate 3,544,821 of JAMJFZ010000435.1, read as the reverse complement.
CAGGAGCAGGGAAACCAGAGCCCTGTGCTTTTCTTCCAAATTGTCCCTCCCACTACCCACACTCAGAAAAAGACGACCATGGAAACTGCACTGAGATCCTCCTGGGAGACAGCACCCCCTCCATAAAGCATTCCAAGGAATGGTTAGATGCAAGACTCAAAGAATTGGAGCTTTTGAAAACTAGGATGTCACCAGAAGGTGTGGGTTGCAGAGAGCTTTCCAGAAAGTGCTCAGCCACCAATGGATATCTGTTCTGCCACAGGTTGTCCTTAGACTCACCTCACAAGCATCTACTCAGAATTCCCACCATATGGGTGTGCGACAGGATGTGAGGGAAGCAAACTAGCCTCCTGGAAATAGTGGTCCAGAGGGGAAATGGAAAATGACAGTCATTCCAGAAAACCTCTCTCAGAAGGGATGAATGGAGAGCTCAGTACGGCCCACCAACAGGGCATCTCTGCTCAAAGCGTCACAGGGGTTCCACTCCTGCCAGCCAGCTCCGCCTAGATGTTTCCTACTCAGTCCCCAACATCCTGGAGTCTCCCCAGCCCCAGGCACACCACAGTGCTGCCCGCCCCTCCAAGAAGACCTTCTGTCTTCACTGCGCTTGCTTAGTGCTCTGAGCTAATAGCTTTTTCCCTCACCTTTGATTTCACTACCAGTTGCTTCCACATTACCCACCATGCACTGCCCCTCACGAGAGCGAGGGATGCGTCCTACACCCAGGAAGTGTTGTGCAGGTTCAATCTGTGGGATTTAATTAAATCCAACTGGAAAATGTTATCAGACCAAGTAACGAAAGTATGCAATTGTAGTTGCTGGCATGGAAGACAGGGTTCTTAGAGGAATCACAGCTACTCGGGAAGCTGACACAGAGGACCAAAAGTTTGAGGCCAGCATGGGCAACTCACCCAGACCCAATCTCTAAACAAAAATAATAAAAAGAGGGCGATAAGATGTCTAAGGGGGTACAACTCAAGCCTGATGGCCTGGGTTTCATCTCCAGGACCCACATGAGAAAACTGATCTCCCCAACTGATCTCTCCACACACATACATAAATACACACACAGAAAATAAATAAATAACAATGAGAATAGTGGTAAGGGAGAGTGTAGCTCAGCAGTAGAACACTTGCTTAGCACAGGAGAACGGCGAGTTTCAGTTCTCAGCACTGAAAACTACAAGGATCTCATAATGGAAATTATTAATGTTATAAAACAGGCTATGAACTCGAATGTTCAGGAAGACTCTATTTGTGTAAGTGCGGATGTGTCTTGTTCCAGTCACGGTCTGGACAGGAAGCACAACTCATCAAAACAGCCCATTTAAAAGTGTTTAGGTGGAAAGGGGCCATTTCTAAGAGCAGCGGCAGAGTAAAGTGCTCAGAGGGGTTGGGCTGGTGACACAGCTTGACAAGCAGAACCCCATGAGCGAAAAGAACAAAAGGCAAGAGTGTTCCCAGGTCTCCAGGATTGGCTCCTGCAGTGGAGACTGAAGCCAGGACACTGTCTCTCCCCGCAGGCGTAACCTAGGGGAGGCGTTCTGCTGACCTCTTCCTGCCCGGCCTCCCATGCTGGATGTTCAGAAAGCCAACCAATGGAGCTGCAGAGCGGTCACCTCTTGGGAGAACATGGGTCAAGGTGGGGAGTAGACACCTCATATTCTACAAAGCCATGCAGCTGTGACTGGGAGAGATGCTCAGCTCTTTCCTCGTCCTTACCATTCTGCCTCATTTTCACAGAGAGCAGATGTTACTTCTATAACAGAGGAGAATAGAAATGGTTTCCCCTTAATTCTCTGACCCTCCAGAAATTCACACAAAGGGGAGACACAGAAAACGACATGCTTAACAAATAAAGACCTCTTCACACGTTTCTGTCTGTACCCTAAAGGGTTAAAAAAAACCCAATCTGATCACTGAACAAATACTTTAGGGCATATTCTAGGCTAGACCTGGGAAGTGAGTCTGTTATCTCAAACAATGCAGACCCAGGCTTGAACCCACAAAGCCTAGAATCTGGCAGCATGCTCAGTCACAGGGCATGCATCATCACATGACAGACAGGAAAGGTTTCAGGTGTCAGGGAGGCAGGGCGGGATGGGAGTGTCCTAACACCCAGCAAACATGGTCTCTCCCCTCTGCTGAGAAGAATGCAGTGTCTGCTTTCCAACACTAGAAGCGGCATCCTTCTTCCTGGACAGACAGACCCACAAACAAGCCAACACCTCCATTCAGCCCTCCAACTGCAGGTTGGGGGATTGAGCACAGGACTCAGTGATGGGTGGTTGCCTAGCATACTTGAAGCCATGAGCTCAATCCCCAGCGCCTCTCTCTCTCTCTCTCTCTCTCTCTCTCTCTCTCTCTCTCTCTCTCTCTCTCTCACACACACACACACACACACACACACAGGCAAACGAACAGGTCCTTAAATAACAGAAACATGAGTTTTGGTTAAGTTTTCCGTCTAAAGACTTGGTCAACTGAATGAGTGTTTCACAGCATGCTTTGGTTCTGAGTCCTTACCTGTGAATCGGCCGTGTTGCTGCTGTGCTCTTGGCTGCACTGCCATGTGGAGATGTGCCACCTTGAATTCTCCATAGCACCAACTGCGGCTTTCCTCCATATGAATGGCCCTTATATTCTCAAGCCTGTGGGTCTTCTTACTATCCTCCCCAATGATAGACTCCAAAGTGGTTATTGCTGTCATATTCCTCTAAACCAGGCTAAGGAGATGGTCAATGGGTAAGTGCTTGCCACCCAAGCAGGACTAGATTTTGGATCCTGGCACCCATGTAAAACTGGACATGCTGGCTTGTGTTTGTGATCTTAGATTCCATGGCAAGATGGGAAACAGAGAAGAAGAATCTCTAGAAGCTCACAAGCAGCTACCCTGGCATAAGTAGCAGTTCTGAGACCCAGTTTCTAATGAGGTAAAAGGCAAAGACCAACATCCAAGGCTCTTCTCTGACCTCCACACATGTATCTTGGCGCATGTCCATCTATACTCACACACACACACGCACACACACACGCACACACACACACATACACACACACATACATGCATCATATATGTATACACAAACATTAAAAAGAAAAATATGTAGATAAGAATCTATAATGAATTTAGCTGTGCATTGAAATAAATATGCTTTTTATTAACTATAGCCATCTGTAAATATTAAAAATAATAGCTCACATGGGTGGGAGGTGTTGCTTATTTAGTCTACACAAACAAAGCATATTTTTATCTACTAGAATCAGACCCACAATTCCAATTAGGGGTCATCATTTAGAGACAAGGGTGGCAAGGTCCAGGTAACTGAGTGGCCTGCCTAGAACCCTGTAAGATTTTAGAGATGCTGAAACTTGAGTTGAGGGAAACAGACAATCTGTCTAGAAGTTATCACGAGGCACAGCGGTAATCTAGTTCAAGACTAACGGAAATAGCTATTCACCTCTTGACATGCTTCGATGCATCCTTAGGCAGAAGTCACCATCCTAGCAACACCAACAGAAGTGGCTTGAGCACTGTGGTAAGGACTAGAGAGGAGTCCAGGCTCGGCATCCCTGAAGGGGCAGCCAGACCTCAGCCTGTGTGTCCATTTGTCTTCTTACTCCAGGCCAGCAGAGCTCAGAATTAATATGCTTGGCCCAAGGGGTGGCTGGGAGATGTCATGAAAGATGACCCAAATTACAAGAATCTTGTCTCTTCCTGAGTCATATCTCAGTGCAGACTTGGTCACACCTCCTGAGTGATATCTCAGTGCAGACCTGGTCACAGGAGTTCACAGCTCCAAGTGGATGAAGCCACCTACATTTGTAATCCGTTGAGCAGTATTCAGGACAACGGTGAGAGTCACTCTGTGACTTTCAGGAAGGAAGAGAGCAGAGACACACAAGGTGCAGATGGTAACAGGGAGACCTTCCTAACCTGAAAATGAGGGCAATATTTTATACAGCAGCCCTCAAAGTGTAATTTTACACAGGTAAACATATAAATGGCTTCTTGATTCAAAATTTCTGCAGCAGGAAGGAACCCAAATGCACTCAAGGGCTGGTGAGCCTTCTGCTTCTGAGGAAAAACTGGCTTCTGGAAGTATGCCAGGGTAGGTGGAGTGTGGACACATCCCTATCTGTGACTGAGAGGACTTGGATCAACACAACAAATTTAAAGGGTTCAGCAGACCCCACCCAGGTCACCTTTCCCCAGACCCCATATAGATGATGGTTTGGAGTCTTCACATGAGCCAAGTGTGCTCTACATTGGTTTTCTGTTATCAGTCAGGAGAGTCAGGTGCTGGAGGAGCATGCTCAGTTGGAAATCGTATTTGTTGTGCAAGCAGGAGGACCTGAGTTCAAATTCCCAGTACTCATGCATTAATAAAAAAAAAAAAATCAAGTGTGTCCACATGTACATACCTGTAATAGCAGGGATGTTGGAGAATTGCTGGGGTTTGCAGGCTGCCAGCCCAGATTTGGGTTCAGGAAGAGACTTATTTTGTGGGAATAAGACAGAGGATGATAGACTGGGACCCCTGATATCCTTCCTCTGGCCTTTGAGTGCACATGGATCCATGTATCTGCACACATACATGCCCACACATTTACACAGCAAACGAAATAAATGAATAAATAAACACAAGAAGGTGAGCAACCTTTGTGGTCATAAGATCTGGAGGGACAGCACTTTGCCTGGCTGTGCTTCCAAGGTCACATTCCTGTAGCTTTGGTGTAAGAACACAATGTGCTCCACCACTACCTACTGCAGTGCTGGCTTCGTGTCACGTGGAGTCAAAGGGGAAAGATGCTGAACAAAATATAAAGGTATGTTCTGGGCCAGTGAGATAGAACGGTGGGTAGAGAGGCGCTTGCCAACAAGCCTGATGACCCGAGTTCAATCCCTGGAACCCACAAGGCAGAAGAAGAGAAATAACTCCCATAAGTTGTCCTCTGACCACCACACATGCATTGTGGTACATGCACACACCTGTGTGTGCAAGGGCATGTCGTGTGTGTGTGAGGGCATGTCATGTACGCGCACGCATGCGAGCGCGTGCATACACACACACACACACACTAAATTTAAAAATGTTTAAGTGCATTATGGATCCAAGATGTACAGCTCTTCTTGAAGGTGGGGTGAGAGGGAGGAGGCACTAGAGTACTTATGAGACTACTGACCCAGGATGGAAATGTGCCCCAGTGGGACCCAGTAACAGTCAGTCTTCCACCCGCCAGGGCGTTAAGTGTCAGCATCTCCTTACAAAGAATTACAGAGCAACCAAGATCCCCAAATTCCCACCATGACTGCCAAGGACGCCAAGTGCACATCCAACCACTTCTGGATCTGACTCAGATAATCTGTCCTCTGCTGCCCAAGCCAAAAAGGAAACCTGTTCACAGACCTAGCAGGGATTTTTAGAAACTAGGTAACTATTCACCAAGGAGACATTGAGAGCATTTTGCCTGCCTGAGAAATAACTGTGACAGAAAGGAATCAATTACGGCCCATCTGCAGTTCGTTAATATGATATGTTGAAAAAGAGGCCAAACTCACCAAGTCAACCCAAAAGTCTAAAAATAGGACCGATGTGAGTCTGGCCCAGAGCATATTAGGCAATGAAAAGAGCCCTCCATCTGCAGGAGGGAGAGTCCCCGGACACTTCCCTGCTCGTTACTACTTATCCACAGAGGTCATTGGGAATGGAGACGTTTTATTTTTCTTTCCAGAAAAAGAGAAAAACATTCCACGAGGATCACTGTGGCCAAAAATATCATCCTGTGCTCACGAAGGCTCGGTTCAGAGACAGCGTTCACTTGCTCCCGACACACGTCTCACAAGCTCCAGAGATCACCAGAGTCTCCTCTTAAATCACGCACAGGGCGTATGTCCTCAGAGACAAGTGGAAGATTCTAGGGCAGCGATTCCCAAAGTGGGACAGAAGCACTGACTTTAGAGGTCCATCAATGGATGCCTGCTCTGGGGGAGGGGAGGGGAGTAAGCCTAACAGCACTCCTGACCTGTGACCCCCAAGACGCTGCTCAGGGGGAGGATAGAGCTAAGGCACAGTATGCGTTCATATGTGCAAGTGAGTCTTACTTTATGGTGTGTTGTGGGCAGTTAGTGTGCACACAGAGGAGAGGATGTCAGGTGTTCTGCTCTGCCACTCTGCTTTATTCTCTTTAGGCAGGGTCTCTCTCTGATCTAGACCTCTAAGATCCTTCTGTCGTCTCACCCCACAGACCTGCGGCTACAGACATGCAGGCAGCCATGCCTAGCTTTTTACATGGACGTTAGAGACATGACCTCAGGTCCTCATTCTTACTCAGCAAGCCCTCTTACCCACCGAGCCGTCTCCGAGCCCTTGGAAGTGCCGTCTCCAAACATACTGATACACGTTCAGGTGGTAGGCAGAGATACCAAACAGGACAGCAGAAGGTGGCCCACGCACAGTTAAAAAGTGGTAAGTTCTAGTCTAGGACTGAAATCAGATAGCTCCCGTGGCTTGGAGCAGTGATGCTGTTCACAAATTCGACCAAATACCCTTGTGATATAGAGTTGGCAAGGATGTACAACATGAGGTAACTGAGGAAAGCCACCGCAGCATCTTAGAATGTGTCTCCTGGCGGCCAGAATGCCCCTTCATGAGCATCCTCAGAGCTGCAGATGGGTTCTTCTTGCTACATCTTAGACTAAAACACCAGGGCATGCTTCCACAAACAGTAGGGGCCTGCTGCATCCTCAGAAGTCCTGACATCAATGCAGTATCACTTGTATTGTGATTTTGATACTCCATTTTTGGGGGGATCATGAGGGGAAAATGTCCTAAAAAAGACACTCGGTCCAGCATGATTTTAGAAGAAAAAGGGATCACCTTGTATGATGAACCTGTCTCTACCCCTCATAATATTCATAACAACTTCTTTAGGTCTATAAGAAAAACCCATTGGGCCACCCTCCGCCTCAGCTCAACCCCCCTCTCTCCCTCTCTCCCTCCCTCTTCATTTCCCCTCTCCCTCTTCCTCTGGAGTGTTTGGGGTAAACTTCTACTTAATTGTCTCTGTCACTTGACTGATATCTTAGTCACTGTTCCATTAACTGTGAAAAAACACCATGACCAAGGTAACTCTTATAAAGGAAAGCATTTAACTGGGGGCTTGTTTACAGTTTCAGAGTTTAGTATGTTATTGTCATGGCAGGGAGCATGACAGTAAGCATGGTAGTCATGATTCTGGGGAAGTAGTTAAGAGCTACATCCTTCAAACAACTGAATTATTTCCTTCAAGAAGACAAGAGAGTACCTTCACCAAATAGCACTATCTGTCCAAAGCCTCTAAAGGTTGCACAAGCCATTGATTTGTGCCATGCTGGGAGTCAAAACCAGAATGGACAGAGGACTGCAGTCATGTCTTTGAAGGGGAACCAAGTATCTCTAATGCCCTGTTCTGGGGAGCTGAGGCTACAGGCACAGGATAGGGGTGTCTGACCGTTTAATCTCGCCCTTCATAGAACATGCAGGGGCTTTGGGACCAAACTTGTCTGCTTCTTGGAACCACAAAGGGCTCTGATAAGAGGCAAGTGGGCTATTTATATGGGTCTGTGGCTTGGAGTTACCTGCAATAAGGTGAAGCCGAATTAGGGAGCACACATTCAGCTCACAGAGGAAAAGAGAGATCTGGTACCTTGGTAATGATCCTTAAATGTCTTGTCTCTGGGGAGAAAGGAGGCAGCTGCCCCCATCATGGGTTTCTGCATGGCTGTTAAAAATACTAAATTAGACTAAATACCGAAATAGTGGTGGGAAAGGAGTCACAGAATAACATTTCAGTGTAATTTGCTTTTGTGCAAAGTAGAAGCATTTATATAGCTTGCATCTAAGCATGGAGTATTTCTGGAAAGATTTGCCCAGACTGTTCACAGTGGTTACTTATCCAAGCAGGGTAGAGGGCGGGGAAATGGCTTCTAAGTTCTACTGTATTGTTGTCTTTTTGTGTTGGCCACTTTTACAATGACCTATATTGCTTTTATAACAAAAGACATTTTGAACAATGGCAAGCGATGAGGGCAACATTTAAAAGCTTGTGTCAATGCCGCAGCAAGACTGAGTCTATGAGACATATGTCTGAGTGAGCTATTCATTTGCATATACATAATAATCACAATAGATAATACATATGACACTGTAATCACTATGAAATAGGCTATTATTAGCATAATAATCAAAACACAGAATGCATATTGCATAATGGTCATTATGAGGCCTATTTAGGCAGAATCGAGGCATGGGCACAGAACTAGAGGCAGTTGGGGTGGGATGGATTCAGGTTGCCCTGCGTCCAGATGGTGAGAGAGCCCCTCTCTCTCTGGCACTGGTCACAGTCTTGAATGTAACATCTACGGCATTGACAGTGGCTCCATGCATCAGTGCTGATGCTCCCAGAAACCCTCAGAAGCAGGCTCCATGTCCTCTATTCGACAGGTGCAGAAACTGAAGCTATAGAGGTCCATGCCATTGTCATGATAAAGAGGCTAACTCCCCAGCAGCCCCACATGAGCCTTTCTATAGTGCAAAATTGTCATGGGATTATAGTTCTCTGTCACCCTGGGATAAGATGGCAGCATGTGCCATCTCCATCAAGTTCTACATCTATGCAGAGGTCTCCAAGAATACAGGGGATGCAGAGCCACAGCATAAAGGATTCTGGGTTCTTGAGCCAGCCACCTACCTAGACAGGGCACATGCACCATGCACATGCTCTGATGTAAGGGCTTGTGTGTAGGTGTTACTAGCTCCCTAAACAACACCGCAAGTACAATGTACCAAGATCTATTAGATTTTAAGGGCTGAGGCACTGGGGCCACTACAGTTATGTCATGGAAGCTCATGTCCACAAACCACACCATGTTTTCTTATGGCTCCATCCAGCTATCAGCTCTGTGTGGGACTCTGGATTAAAGCCAAGTGTAGAAACAAACAAACAAAACATTGACACAGATGGTGCCCATTCACCATGCATACCTCCTCAGACACCCTTCTAGTCATAGGGCATGAGCTGAGGGTGAGGAGGGCTCCCAGTCAATCTGTCGTAGCCAGCAGTTACCAAGAGTGCCACCAGGGAGGACTCTGAGTGCTCTGGTTCCACCCGCAATCCTCCACCACCCACCCGGGCCTGAGTTCACTTTACCCAACCAAACACAAACCTCACTGTTCTTCACCCAAACCACTTCCGTGAACTTTTGGCTTACTGGTGGCACCCTGCTTGCCTGAAACAGAGGCTGAGGTGAGCCAAGCTCTGTCCCACAGAGATGCATACCCCATGGTCCTGCTGCTGCCGTAGTTATGCTGCCACCAACAAGGGATGTGAGGAGAATCTTGATGACCTAACAAGGTGACTGTCTATTAGAAAGGAGCTGGAGATGTGTGAACAGGGCCTGAGGTTGTAAAGAAGCCCCACACCTTAGCTGCCCTACACAGCCCCCAGTGTTTCATATCTATGACCCTGCCAGATGGATAGATTGGATCTGACAGAAGAAATTAGCTAACCCAATGTACTGTGATCCATCTTTAATCCTCGGTGGGGGTGCAAGGTGTGAAGAAAGGTTCACTGTGGGGCCGAGGAGGTGGCTCAGCTGACAAGGAATTTGCTGCAGAAGCATAGAGACCAGACTTCTGGTCCCCAGCACCTACATAAATTCGGTGGATATGGCCTGTAATTCCAGACACAGGGGGCCCAACATTAACCTCTGCTCTCCACATGCAAGCACCTTCATATCTCTCTCTCTCTGTCTCTCTCTCAAAAACAAATTCTGAGTGTGCCATACAGTGAGTGTTGGCTTCTTAAGAGCAAATGTGGAGCCTGTGTCTGTTCCTCTTGATGACCCCAGCATCTTCCTAATATTTTGTAGTGTTTAAAAATCTCTGCTATCAAAGGAGGGGTCCTCTTACAGAGCCAGGAGGAAGTGGAAAGCCATCATCTCATACTTTAGGTATCTAGAAGAGCAAAACTCACAGGAAAAGCAGAAGAGTGATTGCCAGGGGCAAGGAGGAAGAACATGAAACATTTTCACAACTGTAGGTACAGTCTGTGGGTAATCTCATCAGGCACAGACTCTGAGAATTAAAAGATTTATTTGAGTAAGCCTGCAGATAGTCGGGGAGACACCAGGAGTGAGGATCCTAGCATCCTGGATGACATTTGGGCCACTCTGACAGGAAGCATCAGTCTTTGGGCTTTTCATTGATCCCTGATCTGCTGCTGATCTTCTCAGCATCCCAACAGCCTCTCTGGTGGTAGGTACCACATCTGCGTGAAGCCCCCAAAGGGTTGATGAGGGACATGTCACCTCCCACTGATGGTTTTGGAGAAGAGCATGACTGGCAAGTGTCAAAATACAGAAGTGAGCCCAAGCCCTGGGGTAAATGAGGAACTGGCTGGTGGGCACCAAGCATGGGCCGTTAGAGGATGAAAACCATATGCTTATGTGGTGAACCTGAAGAGAGGCCTTTGCCGACGATTTCCATGACCAAACTTTGACGCAAGAGAATGTTGCATAGAAGCCTCCAGGGGCAGTGCTTTACCATGTTCTGTCAACTTGCAAAGAAATATCCATAGGGGGAAGCAGTGGTCTCAGGAATCGGTTGGGGGTGGGGAGTGGGGAGGCACTGAGTGATCTGTCTCCTTTCGATTGCAATTTCTTGGTTGATGCATTTGTAAGACTATGGGAGACACACTCAAGCCTGGAGAAGGAAGGTTTTCTTTTCGTAATGTTATTTTGAGACAAAACAACGGATTAAATTTGCGTAGGGAAAAAAGAAGATGGAAGTAGACTCTCCAGGGACACGACTTGATTAAGTGGAATGAGTAACTTCATTAGTGGCATCAGCTTTTGGTTTTTAGCATGACTTTGTTCCTTTCGTTTATCCTGAGATATCCTAAGATGCTAATTCCTCTGCCAAACGTTTACAGACATTTGCCCTTGGTCCCGGACTCTTTTCCAGGCCCTGAAGATATAGTGATGAACGCATAGTACTCATGCAGCTTACACTCTAACGGGATGTGAAGGAGCCCAAGACACAGAGCTGCCATGCACACAGCCCAGCGTAAGATGCTTATTTGCCAAACCACACAGGCTGTACTCTACACTTTAGAGCTCGGCAATATAGTCGGAGCTCTCTTCTGACCTCAGACCCTTCCTTGATCCCAGTAAAATAAGCCAATGCATTTCGGCTCCCAACCCAGGGCAAGCATCAAATCCAGCAAGAGACTTGAGAGTTACTGGTGGTGCATTGGCCTTTGGAGGTGAGGATCTGGGTAGTCCCTAAAGACTTTGCCAGCCCAGGTAAGTGCACTTTTCTGGAGGGAATTCCTTGAGCCCCAGCTTCTTGAAGCACAGGACTGCAAGATCAGGGCTCTGTGGGTATCTATGCAAATAGCCTGTCCTTTCCACAGCCCCCAGTTAATTCTATCTGTGAGACTGTTATTTCAACTCACTGCCACGCTCCGCAGAAACAGGGGAAGGTCCTCAAGGAATAACCTCTACTATCATGATCATACAATTGATTAATATCGCAGTACATGGAGCCTTCCAAGACAGACTCCAGAAGGGTTGTACTATTGCAAAGCTAAGAAAAGTCAACTAGATTTTCCTGAGTCAAACCAAAAGGTGAATTTATCAGAGTGTGCAATGATCAAGGCTGTAAAAGGCCCTGCTGCTTGCCAGTGCTGGGGAGGCAGAACTGGATCCCTGGGGCATGCTGGCCAGTCAGACTAGCCGATTGGTGAGTCCTAGTTCAGTGACAAATGCTGTCTTAAAAAATAAAGTAGAATGCAATAGAAGAAGACACTCAGACACTCGATGTGCACCTTGAACCTCCACAGGAGCGCGCGTGTGTGCACACACACACACATGCACGCACACACACACCTCACTTCACTCTCCCAAGAGAAAGGGACAAGAAACCCACTGCAGATGAACGCCTTTCAATCCCGTCTATGTGCTTAGATGTCCCCCATCTGGAATACAGAAGCAGTCCACAGGAGGAGGTCTTGCAGTCCCTGGAGAGAAACAGGAACCATCTCCGTGGTTACAGCTCTAACGTCCTTTTCCTGGGTACCTCCTTCCCGCAGGGTGAGGCAGGAAGTGGCCCCCAGATGCATTCCCTGCCAACTCAGCTACGCAGCCCTCCGCAGTCAGCCATCCCCACGCCTCCGCTGGTCCTTCGGGTGAAAGGTATTCTCCTTTCCATAAAGCAGATATTTAAGGGGCAAGAAACCCAACAGCAGAAGAAAGGAACAAAAGAGAGGCCTTCAGGCATGGTTGGAGACAGGCTGAGGGCATGCACTGTGCAGGGAGCTGAGCTGTCCCCTCCTGTTTTCTTGTCATCGCTGAGCAACACCTTCTGTGTCTACAAATCCCTAAAAGCTTTTTTCTTTTCTTTTCTTTTTTTTTTTTTTTTTTAGAACATCTCACATTTTGTGCTAAATTAGTCCAGCCACTGAGCTCCAGCCATTTTTAATAAGGGTACATCAGCTATTTTCTTTTTTTTGCAGAACAAAACCCAAGTTTCATCTACATGAAAGCTCCACACAAAAATGTGTTGTTTCCCAATCAGTCCAACAGGACTGCTGTGAGTTTAGACGGGGCTTCTGGCTGTCCTCTTAAGATGTCCCCAACAGCTAGGAAAGTCTCAAAATACACCCTCACAGTGGGATCAGATATCCAGAATGACAGGAACTATCACCTGTGAAAGTATTGTGGGGAGAAGAAACCTCTGGCTGTAAAACACCTAGATATAGTACATCAGGAAATCAATCTGGCCCTACAGGCATAGCTGGGACCCATAGAGTGTCCCTAAAGGTAAGCATAGATCATGGTGACTTCAAGAGAAAGCACCGATCCTTTGGTTTGGGTAGGGGGGTGGATGGAAAATGCTGAGGGGAAATGTCACCTCCAGATTCCTGAATATAAGCCATACTCCATCCAGTTTGGAGTTTAAATTTACCCATTCGTACAGTTTAGAAGCCCCAACTCAGTTAACAAAGAGTCTCGATCTGGTTCTGTCACTAGGCACCTGGTAGCAAATGGAAAATCCCTACTAAAACTGGTCCTTCACTTCTACACACAGGATTCCCATGGCGAACCATTGCTGAGATGCTAGCTCACAACCCAAATCTCCAAAATGTGAGTCCATTACAGCCAACAGTCAACAAACAGAAGGTTGTAGTTCAATGGTAGGGCAGTTACCTGGCATGTGCAAAGCCCTGGGTTCAACCCTCAGCACTACCCTACCCTACAGTCACCAGATACAGCAGCAGCGCCAGAACAAATCCTTAAAAGGCGTCAAATCCATCATATGACAGTCCAGCTATCAGAAACAGGTTGTGCATTTTGGTGAAAATAATTAGGATGCAAAAGGGGAAATTAAAATATGAGAAAAGGGGGTTCAGTCTGAAAAGTGCCTGCCACACAGCATGAGGCCTTAAGTTTGGATCCCCAGAAGCCACATAAAAGCTGAACGAGGTGGCTCATGTTGGTAATATCAGTGCAGAGGTTGGGGGTGTCCGGGAAGGCAAAGATAAGTGGATCCTTGGAAGTCATTGGCCAGCCAGCCTAGCTGAAAGAAAGCTCGAGATTCAATGCGATACCCTGTCTCAAGCAGTAAGGCACTGATCAATCAAACAGGACCCCTGCCAGGGCAGGCCTCTGGCCTCACAAACACATGTGTGTGAAGATAATCATCTACCTACGCCACATGCAAAACAAGTTAGAAGAGTTAAATTCATTTTAAAAGACCAGAAACATTTAAAAAGGGACTATATACAACTTATAGAAGTGAAATATGTACTAATAAAAGCTTAATACATAGGTGAAGGGTCCGATGAGAGCAGTTAAAGAGAGTCTAGGTTGGCTTGGAAGATGTCCTGGAAGGAAGCCCAGAAAGACAGTAAGATCGTTGAGATGGAAGGGAACCTTAGTGCGCTCTACAAGGGAGCTCGAGAAAGGAGAGGGAAGGGGTCAGTATTTCCAAAGATACTGGGCGAGAATTTTCTAGAATGGGGGGCGGGGGAGAAATTAGGGAAGCATCATTATCAAAGCAAAACATAAAAATCTGTAAGAAAAAGCTGCCAGGGGCAAAAATCAAAACAGAAAAGCAAAGAAGAAAGAAAGATGAAAAGAAACAGCGGTTCACTCAATGGCAGACTTTTCAACCCCAACAATAGAAGTCAGAAGTCAATGGAACATTAAGGCTTGCAGAACGACCTCATTCACTTTGCAAGCTAAAAATAGCCAGGAAATAAACAAAGGCTAAGCTCTAGAGCATGCCTCAGAGCTACTCCTAAATCGCAGAGACAGGAAGAGCTGACCAAGGTTACTGGGGCCCACTCCTAACCCAAGACTCTGATGTCACCAACTTGAGACTAATTTTTGAACAAGAGGTTCCATGATGGTTTTCAAAGGGTCTTCCAAATCATGTAGACAGTCCTCTATATAGAGTCCAAGAAACTAGTTTGACTCAGGAGCAAGCAAGCAAATAGCCCTGTGTGCAGTGTGTGGATCAGTTCAGGAAACAAAGCAATCACGCAGAAAAATTAAAGACGAATCTCTGCAAATACACCTGATGGGCTTTTCTAGCTGATAGGGCTCATATCCTTCGTGCGGAGGAAAGGGAGCACAGACCAAACACCATTAGGGACAATCTCCGGAAGAAATGAGAGTCACCCAGAGCTCACATCTGTTAAGCCAGATGTCATGCGCAGTACTCCAAAGACCTGAGCATAAAAGAGAAGGCAGTGCAGTAGATGGAGTCACCAGAAAGGAAAACCTCTTTCTCAGGGTTGTCGACGTACACACTCAGCACTGGTGTCGTGCTGATGTGTTAGTGTCCATCAGGCAGCATAACAACACACAAACACCAAGAGAAAAAAGTCCCTAGGAAATCACCATTGTGGTACGTCAGATGGGACACGAAGCTGGTCACAGGCATTGCAAGGGTGATAGAACCTGGAGAGATGGCTCAGTGTGTAGGATGCTTGCTGTGCGAGTCTGGGGACCTGAGTTCTGATGCATGGCATACAGTAGAGGAACATGTGCCTGCAATCCCAGCAGTGGGAGAAAGAGACAGGAGGCTCTCTAGTCAGTGGCCAACTGGTCGAGTCAGTCTGTGAGTTCCAGATTGAGTGTTATCAAAGAACTCTGGCAATACTGAGGGGTTTTTAAAAACAGTATTAGTATGAAGTTATCTGATTTATTATTTTTCTAAAGACTTAGCCTTAAATGATAATGAGGCCCATTTACTACAATATTTTCTCACTATTACCTAAACTTCTAATGAAATGGATATTTAATTGATCCAATCGCATTGTATTTGTAGATGTCTTGATCCATCAGACAAAAAGAAGTAAGTCAGTTAGGGAGTCAGTGCCATTTTTAGGACAAACCATAGGCTTGCCATAGCCTTGAAGTATCAAAGCTAAAACAAAAACCTCTCACCTTCAGTTTCTGTGATTGTGTGGGGAGTGACGAAAGCAGGTGATGAGCCAAGACAAATTAAGACAGACAGACAGACGACAGACAGAAACTATGAGGGTCTGTGGTTGCATATGGAATCAGGATCTAATCCGCTATGGCTCTGCAAGCAGATCTTTTAGAGCAATCCACGAGTGCCTCATTGAAGGAGCAAGTGGAAACTTCCTGGTGAATGTAAATGAAACTAAATGAGAATTTGTAAAGAAACTAATTGGTGGGCTGGGTACATGGCTTCATTGGTAAAGTGTTTACAAGCACAGGGGCCCGAGTCAGCCTCAGCCCCTGAGCAAAAGCCAGGGATGATGATGTGTGATGTTTGTAATCCCAGCACTGGGGAGCTGGAAAGGGGCAGATTCCTGAGGCTCTTGGCAAGCTGGTCTAGCCTACTTGATGAGTTACAGGCTAGTGAGAGACCCTGTCTCAAAAAACCAAAATGAATGGTACCTTTGAAACAACACCAAACACATACACACACACACACACACACACACACACACACACACACACAAATAACTAATGTCAGTCAATTTTACCCATGTGAATGGGACCTCTTCTTTGAAAATCTATCAAAATAAATTTCCCCAGTGGACCCAGGATGCCCTCTCTCAGGGAGGACAGGAGGAATGACGGATGTTACAGGCTGGAGAGAGATGTTCACAGAGCCATCTTCACAGCCATCTTCGAGTGAGCATGGCCTGTGTCCTCTGCTCCTTCCTCTGCTTGTTCCTCACTGTCATCCCTGTGGTGACATCCTCTGGCCGCCTCTCTCCCGCTAAAACCAGCTGCGGTTCTGAGATGTGGGAAAGATACGCTGAATGTTCCAGTAAGGGACAGAGGATTGGAACCTGCTAAGACAGAGGACCGCCCTTTGCTTCGTGGGCTCCTTCTGGATTCTTCCAGGCTTCCTCTTATGAAGACTCCTTTGGATTGGCTCTGATGGCCAAATGCCTACTCTTTCTTCCTTCGGGCTCCGCTCAGCATCTTGAGTGAGCAATGCCGTTCCTGTCCAGCATGGTTTCTCCTAGTGCTTTAGAGACGCACATTTCGGGGAAATAAAAAGGAGAACAAATCTCTTTCCTCTGCTTCCTCAGAGAGGAGGTTGACCACAGAGCCTGACTTGTTGGCTGATGCCCAGTGCTCCAGATAAACCACATGGATGACTGTTCCTTCCACTTCCGGGAAACTAAACCCCATGAAACAAGTCATGCTGCAGACACGCTAGGCAAGCGATGAGTGGTGAGAACGATGAGAAAGGAGACAAGGGTAGCCCATGTGCAGCACTGACTGCTGGGTGGTGAGAAAGACCTGACTCTCGCTTTCTCCGAACAGGGTTCAAACTTCCCAAGTCAAGACCTTTGTGTTCATCTGGGAGCTGGCCCACTGGGCAGGGAGGGCATTTCTCCAGATGTGACAGATGTTGTGTATGCTGGGGCATCTCCAGGTGCTCACGGGTAAACAAATCAGAAAGCAGTTTTCCTTTTGCACCTACTGCTTAGTTCTACTCTGAGCACACCAGATTAGGAATACACAAAGCCCAGGACCGTGTTTGCAGGAAGAATGGTCATTTATTTGTATTATTTATCTATTTTGAGCCACAGTCTTATGTAACACAGGCTGGCCTCAAACTCACTATGTAGCAAATGATAAGCTTGACCTTCTGATCCTCCTGTCTCTGAGCACGAGAGTACAGATAAAGTCCTCCAAGCCTGTTCGCTTGGTGCTGGCTGGCGCTGGGAATGGAGTCCAGAGTTTTGTGCATGGTAGGCAAACACTCTACCAACTGAGCCACACCCCAGCAGGGTTTTTTTTTTTTTTTTAAGTAGAGAAAAGTTCCTCTTACAAGAACCTGAGGTCCACCCCCAAGTTGTTTCAGGAGAGGGCAAAATGTAAACTCAGAAACGGGGCCCTCCTAGGCATGGATGTATGACTACAGAGGTGCACAGAGCTGCAACCTGCCCCACCCACGGAACCGAGTGGAAGAGACTCTTGGGAACACCCTGGTTCCTTCTGCTCCAGCTGTCCCCATACTCCAGGCAGGGTCCTTTGAGAAGCTTTTCCTTGAGAAATCTGCACATGACTCCTTATCCCAAAGTGGCCACTGAGGGCAGAACCTCAAACAAGACAGTAGGCATGGCGCCTCTGAAATTTCTTCATACCTTCATACCTCTGGCATTTGTAAAAATCAGAGCGGTTGGGGGATTCCAGTGTGAGGCTATTTGCAAAGGGCTTAGTGCCCAACCCAACATGTACAATAGTTAGCAAGTACTGACTAGTGCCATCTTGCAATCTCCACTGACATCGAACATCTCAGCCTGAAGGCTGACAAATGGGTTCAGTGGGAGAGTGCACAAGGCTCTGAGTTCAATTCCAAGCTCTGAGTCCAATTCCAAGTACTGTCAATGAGAGAGGTATGAAGAGTGAGGGAAGAAAAAAGGAAGAAAGGAAACAGAGGAAGAGAGAAGGGAGGAAGGGGTGGGGAGGAGAAGAGAAGTAAAGGAGGAGAGGAAAGGACTTAGTTATAATCAGAAACTCTCCTTCAGATGCATGATTACTTTAGTCACACCCTCCTGCGGGCCAGCGTCCCTCTGATGATGGGCACACACACAGCACTACCATGCCGTGGCTGGAGAGCCTGTGAATCCTGATCAAAATGTGAAAAGCAGTTCACAAACATTCAAAGGAGGAGCAGAGGTGGTGGGAAGACACAACACACTGCCATAGAGCAAGTCACCACCATGCCATCCCTCTTCATTTACAAGCTTAATGTGGTCTCAATATTAATATAAACTCTTGTAATCCATGGTTAAGGGCCGAGGAGGTTGCTCAGCAGATAAAACACTTGTCATAAGGACCAGAGTTCAGGTCCCCAGAACCCATAGAGAAGCCCAGTGGGCACAGCAACTCTCAGTATTCTCAGTACATAGAAGGCAGAGGTAGAGACATGTGATCCCTCAAAAAAGCTGACTAGCCAGACTAGACAAAACTTGAGCTCTGGGTTTAGCCAGAGACCCTACCTCAATAAATAAGGTAGAAAGCAATCAAGGAGGACTCTTCATTTCAACTTTGCACGGAGTGTGTGCGCACGCGCGCACACGCACACACACAAAGAAAGAGCAAGAGAGCAAGAGAAAAAAGTGTATTGTATGTGTGAAAGAGAGAGATGAGAGAGAGAGGCTGATTCTAAATTTTATGCGGAAAATGAAACAAGCAGGAATACCTAGGATACTGCTAAGACAGCATTGGCCTAGGTGTCCATGAACGAATAAGACAGGTGTGGCAGTGGCTCAGTAGGTGAACTGCTTGCTGTGCAAACAGGAGGACCTGAGTTTGGATCCTCAGAACCCACATAAAAGGCATGGTGGTGAACATCTGCAGTCTTAGTACTAGTGGGACCATGGGTAGAGAAAGACAGAATCAAAGAGCTTGCTGGCCATCCAGTACAGCCAACTCTGTAATCTGCAGGTTCATTGAGAGACTCTATTTGAAAAAATGAGAGAAATTAAGGAAGACATCTTTCATTGACCTTTATCCTCCATATATAACAGAGCACACACATACATGGAAAATAGAAGATGTGGTGGATATACATTACACACACATGCGCACACACAATTATTATACTATGTCACCTTAATTTTTAAAACACACAAAAAACATAAGCAAAGTCCCCCCACCAAGAAAAAGAGCATTGTGAAACAGCTCACACCACAGAGAACCAATCAATCTTCCCCAACATAGAAAGAGGACCTAGAAAATGTTAAGAAAAAAAATTAAAGACCACAGTATGTTTTGTTTAGATGGGCAAAGGATATGAGGGGGCAGCTCACAGAAAAGAAAAAACATAGACAGACAGACAGACACACTGAAACTTAAAGGGAGGTAATGCAAATTTAAACTGTGATGTGTCCAAGGGGTGAAGTGTGAGGAATCAGGGCTATGTATCATATGATTCCCCCCGCCCCAGGGTATCTAGAAACTGTCAAAATTGTAAATGCCTACCCTTTGCCCTAATTATCCTGCTTACTGGAATTTGTCCTTCAGTCGCAGCAGCAACATGGAGGAAGTGCCCTGGTTTACGGACTGCAGTAGCAAAAGATAGGAGGCAAACCAAACACCAATGGATAGGCAATGGATAAGATCAATTTATTGTGTGGCCATAAATAAGATGCTATAAGGCTATAAAGATGAATGAGGACATCTTTATTTGCTGTGCTGATCTGAAAGATGTCCAATATAGGCAGCTCAGTGAAAAGATCAAAGTCCAGCAGTCTGCAAGAACACTAGTTGGTGTCAGCCTTGACACCGGTGACTTCATTATGGCCTTCACCTGCACTCCTCTGAGCACAATGAGGCCGAGCCTGCTTCCATAATCTTAAGAGTCAATGAGTCTCTCTGTTTCTGTCAAAGAAAGAGAAAGGAAAAGTTCTGTGTGCATGCACACACATGCACATGCATACATACATAGGCATACAATCTTGCTTGCATTTAATAATAAAGACATCCAAAAACGTAACATACGTAGCCCTGTTGGATCAGAGCTGATAGAAGCAAAGATAAAATCCATGTTTTCTATCATTTTGAGTTGTAAACTGAGAAAATGAGTTATTGGTTCAAAAACAAAACTGAACAAGATTAAGCCTTCTCCTCACCAGTTCCTTATGGTGAACCGATCATTATTTGCCAAGTACCAGTCCCTGGACCCCACAACTGACCCTGGGAAAAGGAGGCTTAAGTCAAGGATGAGTAGGTAGACAGGGAGGCCCAGTAGACCCAGAAGGATCCCCACACTTGGACCAACTTCTGCTCATTTGCAAGACATGAGGTCAACAAGGATTGTTGTGCTTCTCAAGCAGAGCCCATGCCCTCTTCCAGACGACACTGGCCTCTAGCAGGAACATCTTCTCAAACCAGCTTCAACAGATAGCAGGTTCCTGTGACTGACTCAGGAAAGAGAAGGCTTCCAGCCCTAAAACATTCCTCTCCAGTGCCAGTGTGCCAGCTGAGTCCACCCTAACCTGCCTTCCTTATGTGGGCCATGCTTTCCCCAGGGCTCTAACCGCTGGAGTATTGTGCAGAGATTCCTGCTTCCTCCCGCCATCTGTGACTCTCAGTCTCGGGCCTTAGAAATTTCACCCCATGGGCCGCAGCTTTGGCTCTCCTTCTACAGAAAAGCAATGCTGATCCAGACACTTCAGAACAAGATGGCGCACATCTGACTGGTACCCACAGAAAGAAAAGAGCCACGGTCCGGGCAGGCCTGAGTGCTTATGGCTTCACCCCAGGATTCCTCTAAGGCTACCAAACACATGTTGAAAGTTAGCGAGCCACTGCCTAGGGAAGAATGTGTGGACTGCTGCAGCCCACTTGAAGGGAGACATCTGAGAGCAGGGGTGCAGGCAGGGAACAGGCGCTAGGCCTCCCAGAGCCTCCAGTTCCCACCAGCCTGAGCTCTCATGGAGGAAGCAAGCTGAGTCTGTTTGATGACACTCCAGGTCCAGGCCTCTTGCATTGATCTAGAGAGAATGAGTTTGTAGCGACCCACAGAGGCCTTGTGTGCAACCGCCAGTCCCAGCCTGCACTGCACAGCCTAAGCAAGTATCGCCTCCTTAGGGACCCTGGCAGCATTGCTGGCCCCTTGGAAAGACTTCTATGACAAAGAGCCAAAGGCTGCACATGGCTGTGACATCACAGAGCCATCATTCCTGTCCTCTCCCAACCCATCTGCCCAAAGGACTTCTGGAATCCTTCCACGACAGTGTCTCAGCTCCCACTTCTACAAAGCCACGCTTTTTTTTTCACAATTAAGGACTGCAGAAGAAAAGATGACTTGGGATGTGACTCACATGCTCAATGGCCAAGAAAATGACAAGAGGTCCTCTGGTTCCAGTGACGCATGCAGTCCCCAGGAGTGACAGGACTCTGTGATTTTTTTCCTGGTCGTTTTAAAATATTAAATGTCCACTATATCGGGTAAGATGTTACCATCTGGAGTAGCCAGAGCACCTACAGTCACAGTGAGCCTGCTGGAGGACAAGACCATCCCTTGCCCAGCACACTCCGCTTGGAGGCCACAGCAGAGTAAAGCCTCCACAGGGCTCCTCTGCAGGTGGCTCATGGACCGCAGCTACAGCCGCTCCAAGAGGAACAATTCGGTCCACACATGAGCCCCTGTCTCAGGTGGCTGGGGTCAAAGCGCTCCTGAGAGAGGCCACACATCCCCTCTCAAGCACCATGACCTACCCTGAAGCTAACAGTGTCATCCTTCAGGTGGAGTTCACCTATGCCCGCTCAAATGCCTCCTACCTTGGACCAAAGTAGAAGGGTTAAATCCTTCTAAGCCACAAAGATGCCACTGGTGACATCAGGCAGGACATGCCTGCAAGTCAAAGTAGAACATCAGTTCTCAACTCCTTCACCTCATCTCAGAAGTTCCTCTTCAACCGTGGCACCGACCCAAAGGCTGGCTCCAGATTCCCTGTGCAACCGAGCCAGGCACACAGTGCAATCCTCACTTCCCACTCTTCCAAGCAGAGCAGAAGGGAAAAGATGCCCTCCCTTCGGGCATCATTTGTTCAATGGATGCTCTCTCCACCAGCTGTGCGCCAGACAATGCTTTCACTATGGCTGCCCAGTAGCTCTCCAGCATAGTAAGGCTCTGCTAGTTCTCATGGACCACTGGTCCCATCTCTCTAATTGGAAAGCCTGCAACTCATTGCCCCTCATTAGAGACTGTGAGACCTGCTCCTCATGGGTCTTAGATCAGCCTTAGAATCAAAAAAAAAAAAAATCTTCAAGAAAAGGAAACCCAGTGCAATGGTTTCCATCTGAGATCCCCTTGAAGGATTGTGTCTCAGGGACCTGGTAGCCAGCAGTGGTGGTTAATGCTGATTGCCATATTGACAGGGTGTAGGATTATGTAGGAGACAAGCCTCTGGGCATGCCTGTAAGAGGCATGTTAACTGGGATAGGAAGAGCCCCCCTGAATGTGAGTGACACACTGCAAGCTGAGGTCCTGAACTGCATGAAAAGAAAAAGCAAGGGGTGGTGAGATGGCCCAATGAGGAAAGATGCTTCCTGTGTAATCCTGATGACTGAGTTCGAGCCCCAGAACTCCTGTGAAGCCGAGAGGACAAAACCCGTGCTATGAGTCCACAAATGTACTATGGTGTGTGCGTGTGCATTATGTGTGGCCGTTTTTCTGAGTGTGCACACCCAAGGACAATAACAATGACAACAGCAACAATACATGTTGAAAAGGAGAATGTGAGCTGAGCACCAGCATTCATCTCTCCCTGCTTCAGACTGTGCATATGATGCACTAACTCGGCTAGAGGAGATGGCTAGGTATTGAGTGCTTCTGTGAACCTGTGTGCCAATGTCAGCATCACAGGGGAGACAGTGAGTACCACACAGGTGACATGAAGACACCAGAGCTGAGAACTGTAGGTGAGTCCAGGCTGAGTGGCGCCCCCTAGGGTGGTCCCACTAGGCAGTTCAGACACAGGATTTTCTGTGTGGCTTCTGTGAGTCAAGGATACCATCATCTCAAGGTTTGGTTGAAACTGGAGGATCCACACCCAAGATGGCTCCATGGTTGCCCATCTGTTGGGACCTCAAGTCCTCAGTATGTTGGACTATCCATGTGGCTGATGGAGTGCCCTTCTGAGGGGGCAGCTAACTCCCTCCACAGTGACCCAAGCAGTCACCAAGGTAATTTCCACAGTATCTGTTGGTTACTGGGGTCTACCTCCTCCGTGTGGGAGATGACTCACAATCTGAATACTAAGAAGCAAGAGCCTCTGGGTCCACCTCAGAGTTCTCCAACCACCATGGAATGTGCCAAAACAAAGACCTTAGCCCAGATGGCAATTATTCCACCAGGACCTTGTAGTTCCCGCACTGCTCTGCTTCCTTATCTGTGGATTTTCTTACATAACTCACAAGTTATCAAGTGGTTGTCAGGGACACAAAAGTCTGCTTAGGAGAGTAGTAGAGGCTCCTGAGTATTAAAGAATAATGGGTCCAACGGTCACTTTTTCAAATATATCAAATAACACCACAGTGAGCCAAAGGTCACTTGCAGTCCAACCTCTCTTCTTCCCTCTCCAATGGAAATGTCTGA
This sequence comes from Cricetomys ansorgei, assembly GCA_026225945.1. NCBI lineage: Eukaryota > Metazoa > Chordata > Mammalia > Rodentia > Nesomyidae > Cricetomys > Cricetomys ansorgei. The sequence goes on along the minus strand of JAMJFZ010000435.1, from coordinate 3,521,164 downwards.
GCTTAATACAGACATGGTGGCCAAAATATCAAAGGGATTGGACAACTTAAGATATAAAAATGCTGGGGACTTTACTACATATTCTTTCAATCTGACTGTTTAGTCTGTTTCCTGAGTTCAAGGAGCCCTGGGAGAACTGAAAGAAATAGAAAGAATGAAACCGAATGGCAATAACTAGCCCAGGTGTTAACTCTACACAAACAGCTTCTAGTCCACAGGTCCTGTGCCATCACTGGGTATGGTGCTATGACAGAATACTTGGCAAAAGCAGTTTAAAGAAGGAAAGTTTTGCTTGGCTCACAGTTCCAGGGGATACAGTCCATCATGGAGGAAAAGTGGGTGGAGGGATTGGTCATATGGCAACCACAGTCAGGAAGCAGAGACAGATGGATACTGGTGCCCATATGGCTTCCTCCTTTTATTTAGTCTGGATCCCCAGCCCCAGTCCAGCAGTGCCACCCACATTCAGAGTGGGTCTTCCCATTTCCATAAACCTAATTCAGATAATTCTTCTCAGACATGCCCAGAGACTTGTTTCCATGGTGATTCTAGAGCCTGTCAACTTGACCATCAAGATTAATCATTGCAGATGGACTCTGTGGCTGCCATGGTGCAGGGCTGGGAGCTTTGTCTGAGTGTCAAGGGACTTAGCCTCCTAAAAGCCTCATATCCATCATCATTGAAGGACTTTCAGCTGAGACGGGAAGCTGATGTTTTACAGTTTCTTACACCGAAGTCTGCTGTTAACTCACCATAGACCTTCCTTTCTGGATCCCCCATGCCACCCAAAAGCCCTCCACACCTGCCCACAGCTAACCCTGGCAGCCCCATCTTCTCCATCTCTCTTGGCCTCTTAGACTGCTGACTTACACTTATAGACACCCATCTGGCTGCTTCCTTGGGGTGATATTCTCTGCCCAGTCTCACTAGCCTTTCTCGACCTCTGATCACATGACTGTGCCCTCTGCCTGTCTTCATCTGTCTCTGCCTCTCTCTCTTTTCCAGGCACTGAGAAATCCATTCACCTCTGCAAATGACTTCTAAAACCATCCCAGTCTTACCTGGGACAAGTACCAGTCCCTGACCCCAGCTCTGACATCCCCGAACCCAACTCCTCCCATGCTTCTGAAAGGACCCCAGTGTGCTCTCCACGTCAGCATCCCATTCCTCCCTGCACCCCTCACTCCACCCAGCCCTCTGCCAGGCTTCCCTACACAGTTAATACCATGCTATAGTCTAAGTCTAAACTGTCTGCCGTGGGCGCCTGTTTCGAACACGTGGCCCCAGCTGGCAGACTGCTGTCAAAAGGCTGTAGAACCTCTAAGAGGTGGGGCCTGGCTGACAGAGGTAGGTCACCAGGCAACAGGCACTGAGGCTTACAGCCCAGCCCTACTTCCTGGCTCATCTCTGTCTCCCAGTCAGCTCCCTTCACCTCCCACCTACACAAGGCTCTGCCGCCATGCCATCCCTGCCGTGGTCGCCTGAAATCCCTAAAACTAAAACAAACCCTCCCTCCCTAAGTTGTTTCCACCATTGTTGCAGCAGTGAGAGAAGTTCCTAGTACATAGCAACAGGCTTTTCCACAGTCCTTCCTTGTTTGAGGCGGCTCCACATGATTCACACAGCCCAAATCATGTGACCCTCACAGCAGCCTTGTGCAAGGCCGACAGTTCACAGCGCTACAGACACTCAACGCTGTACAGAGATAAGGGGCCAGAAGCACAGAGTGGCTACGGAAGTCACCTAAAGCCTCCCAGCCAGTGGTGGAGTTCACATTCAACCCAAGGCTATCCGAGTCCAAAGACGCCAGGCCAAGGCCTAAGCAGACAAACAAGCCTGTTTGTACAATTACTCATTATAGTTCAGTATTTTAACATTAACCCAAACTGGCACATCGTGAAGATTTTGTAACATAATTCCTGGAAGGAAAAAAAAAAAGAAAAGAAAGAAAGAAAGTTTTCTGACTGACCTTGGAGCCTGGGAGGGAAGCTGAAACATTAAGTCATCCTGCCACTAAAATTAAGTTCAATCACCCCTAATGGAATGTCACCTCCAAGGTAGCCATTAAAGCCACCAGCCTAACCAACTGGCAGGCCCTGCGTATATCACCATTATCCTGTCCCTGGAACAGCCATTTGTCCGAGGCCGAGGAGGCCCCAGGAGACGCTGAGTGCTGCTGTCAATGTCGAGTGGAGGAGAGATGTCTGCAGCTTCCTCTCATGCTCCATCAGTGCAGTCAGGGACATGGCAGGAAGTCGCAGTGCACAGACACCGATGTCTCGGGCTTTGACCTTGGGCCACCAGGATAGAGCAGTCAGGGTGAAAGAGGTTGCATCATGGAGTGGACTTGTGTGGCTGTCACAAGATGCTAGACCAGCCACTCGGCGCTGCCAGCCTCTGTTGCTCTCCAAGTACGGCGGCTCCTGCCTGCCCTTGGCTGTCCAGCCAGGTATCTGGGGTGGAGGTGGAGGGGGGGTCCTTACTAGCTAGCTTGCTCTGGGGATCTCAAGTCTCTGTCTTCTTCCTGAGGCTGAAATTACAGGGAGCTCACTGTGCCAACCTAGCATTTGCATGGGTTCTGGGGATTAGAAGTCCTGTCCTCAAGCTTACAAGGCAAGTGCTTTAACTGACAAGCCATCTTCTCGGCCCTATTTTTGACGTTTTCTAAGCCTACCATGCAAGAAATGACTTTCATTGTGACATTTCAATATGTATACATCATTATATTGTGTTCTTTTGTCTGCTGTGTTGAGGGGCGTAGCTCAGGCTAGCCACCAACTCACTACACAGTGGAGGAGGATGACCTTGAACTTTTGACGCACCTGCTCCGGCTTCCTGAGTGCTGGGGCTACAGGTGTATGCTGCCACATTCAGCCCACATTTTGTTCCTATTTGCCTCTCCATGCCCCCCCGCATCTGTCTGCTGCCTTTCCTCCACCAAAGAGCCCCTCCTTTCACGCCACATCGATTCCGACTCTCACCCTTCCTCATCTCTGCTCTCGCAGTCCTCTTTCTGCTTTCAAGTCCGTCGTCTGTGTGAATAGTAACTTAAATCTAGGGTCTGCACATGAGAAAAATCATACCGTACAGCGTCCTGGGCTCCTTTGCAGACCTAATACCCTTAAAGCATGGGTTTGTTCTGTAACATAAATAGACGGGAAACTGAGACTTCTAGGCCAAAGGAAAGTGCCGTGAGCACAGCTGTCAGTCCCCAGAGGCAGGGCCACCGGGTGGCTTTCTCCACAGCACAGTGTCCTCGAACAGCCACTCTTCAGCAGCTTTGCTGTCTCTCACTGGATCCCCCCCCCCACCCACAGCTAGAAACACTACGCCTAGCTTCTCCACTGAAGTAGGATTTGTAAGAATTGAAGAGCAGAGTGTTGGGCCGTGGGGAGGTCTCCGCAGGTAAAGGTGCTTGCCTCTGAGCCTGATGACCTGAGTTCAGTCCCCGAGACCCACATGGCAGAAGGTTGAACCTGATCTTCACATGTAGGTTGTGGTACACACACAGCTCCTTCCATTTCTGATGTGAGGGTATTCCTTACCTTGGGGAGGGTGTTACCCAGGTGGGGATAATGGGTGTCTCCCCAGGGTCTATGATGACTACCCTCCTCCTCCTCCACCTCCCCCCCCCCCATCTTGGACTTCCAGGGAGCATTATTTTATAAAAATCACATGTGGGGTATGTATTACCTGACCTGTCTCTGGGGATATGGCAGCCATGTTCTTTTCAATTCTTCCAGAAAACTCCTATATACCTTTCAAGATATGGAGTAGAGACCACCTCTTCCAGGTAGCACCTAGCTCCCTAGCTGTATGACATGGGTCCCCTATAACACTGCATGTTCTCCCATTATGGTACTAATGGTGTCTCTGTAATTCAGTGAAGATCTTCTGGCCAGCATGGGTGGATCTTAAACTCCTAGATCTAAGGAGAGGTCTATCCCAGGGTAGAGTCTCAAAAAGAGCTTGCTGAACAAATAAGCCATAAAGTTGAATTTCCCTTGCCCAAGCCATATTCCCTCACCTGCTCACAATGTAACATGTAGATTATGTCTCTGGAAAATAAACTCAGAGACGGCAAGACTGAGAGTCAGGTGAGAAAGCAAAGCAAGGGTCAAGGGCTGTGCCACCCTGCCATGCCCAGCCCGGCTTCAACCGCCTCACTCGATGACACATCAAACTGGAGAAAGGAGGGCAGGCCTCCTGCTCCAGCCAAGCTGTAAAAGGTAACGGCAAGAAGCCGTGCCCTGCTTTCATGCCATCTAAATGCCCATTGGATCACGCCAGTTGGTGGACTTCGACCAGAAATATCAAGAAGCCTAAGGAAAAAAAATATAGGGCAAAGTCGATGTTTGCTGTTAGCCAGATCCTGAGTGTTCAAACTGCAGCATCATGATGAGTGTCAAAGGTCATCTGGTCTACCCTCTGCTCTATGTGTCCAGATCTCTCCAGTCCAGCAGTGACTTCTAGGCACCAAGGAGTTCAAATTCTTAAGACCTAAGGTTTTAGGTGGCAGAGACAAAATTTACCCTATGATCCCACTAAATGAGTCATTATCAAGTTCAGATGCAAGGTATTCTACCTTGGAGACCACCAAGGTTTTATTCGCTTCAGAAGGCCCGTGCTCTAGAGGAGTGATGGACCTATCCTACAGTGAGCACACCTGAGGTCACATATAATAAAATGCTCTTCTGGCCAACAAAGTAGTTCTCAGCCATCTTTAAATTCCCAGATGTTAGGCGAGACCTGGCTCCGAGTAGAGTCTCAAAAAGGGCTTGCTGCACAAATAAATCATAAAGTAGAATTATAAGGCCATACACGAGAAGGCAGAGTCACACGCAGGGAGTGCCCCAGGAAAACTGACCCCGGTCCTTCAGTGGAATCTGATCATAAACTTGCTCCCAAGTAGACAGCCATGAGAAATGGTTGGAGCAATTGGGTTTTGTCCTGTCCTGTTTTGTGACACATAGGCATCTGCAGTGTTCAACAGCTACCCTACCAGTGAGCTACCTCCACAGCCTAGGGATAGGGTCAAACTACACAGCCCAAGCTGGGCTCAAACTCTTGTCTCCATCTACTGAGGGTTGATACTACAGGCATAAGCAGTCACAACCATCTGAGGATCTTCAATGTGTCCTGAGTGTTGGATAATAGCATGGAATTATGGAAATTCAGGGAACCTAATGACTATCAAATCATTATGTCTGTGAAATACGGAATATAGAAACTGACATGTTTTCAAATGATTTGGGGAAGGCAGACAGATGCAGGTGACAAAAGTGCAGTGACACCTGGATGGCACATCATGGTGGGGTCACACTGCTTCCTGCTTCTGAAAACCTAAGTAGAAAGGCTGAAAAGTGCAACACAGGGCAGCAGACAGAGGATTTTCATTTAGAGAGCAAGGCGACGTCAAGACATTAAAAGCCAGGAATGTCATGGAGGTTCCTAGTCCCACAGAGAGCCAGGAGCAGGATGGGCCAGTTGTGGCTCAGGAACTGCATTCTGATAGCCAAATAGATGTCCTCTCGAGAATGAGAGCCATCTGTGTTGACTTGCTTCTTAGGGATGTGGAAAGAGCTGACAGCCAAGATCCTGGGAGAGAACTCTTGGGCACAGGTGCCTCTTGCAGGCCATGGGCAGGTGCTCCACAACTTTCCAAAGCAATCTATGCTCTTCTTGTTCCAGCCCTGACCCAAGGATAGCCCCTTCTGGGCTTGCACACAGTCCTCCTCAAGCTACAGGCTGCCTCCAGAGAAGCCACAGCCCAGGAGGAGCATTTCCCTCTTGGAGGCACCATGGTCATCTTGGGATGTAGTTCCTATTGTCCTATTGTCCAGATCCACTGAGGATCTGGAGAGGGCAGGTAAGAGGAGGCTAGGGTGGACCATGAGGTCCATGCCCAGTGAGGCATACACCTGCCTCTTCCTCAGCTTCTCTGCCTATAACCCGGGCCTCTCTTTGCCTAGCACTGTCCATGGAATAAAGTGGGGTTCTTTGGGGTTAACCCATAGCTAATGCCTTCTCAATGTGACTGCACCCCTGTCTATCTTCCCAGAGGCCACCAGGGCCTTCTGCTGTGGAAGAGTGGGGCCAAAGGGCCTGCCATACTACACCACCACTTCATCTGTAGGCCTTATTTGCTTGTCCTGTTTTTCTGAGATCGTGACAAAAATAACCCTGGCCTAATCTACAGCACAGCCTTGACCTTCGCCTGTTGTGTATGACCGTTGAAGTCCCAGAGTCATTCAGGAGTTACCCATGGCAACATTGGGTGAGGTGGGCAGTTCCCCTCACACAGACTTATCGCCATTCTGCAGCCTTGGTAACCAGCTGCCCAGCATTGCAAAATCAGAGAGAAAATATTTACCATGAAGAGTTGACCCAAAAAAAACTTCCATGAGATCAACTTGACCTGACCTCTCCCAGATGAGATGACTTCAGACTGGGGATACAATCTCTCCACACCTCAGGGAGGGGAGGGGCTGGATGATACAAAGAGGAGTGACCTTGGAATCATACCGAGACCTGAGTTTGAACCCTCCTACCCCCAACCCCCTTGCCTGGGTGTTAGAACTCAGGGTTCACCTCAGCCTGTGTTTTCCACAGCAGACCACTCTGCAGACTGTCTGGGAACACCTGGAAAATGCTTCTCAAATGATAGTCTGACTTTTTCCTCCTTTGGATGGTTGAAAGGACTCTCCTGATAGAATGTGGGTCTGGTGAACATGATTTGGGAGACACAAATCCCTGGACAGATAGAGGGTACAGTGGTGACTCCAAGCCAGACTTCTAAGAAGTATCTTCACCTGGTCTGTTAGCTTCTGTTGTCTTTCTCTTGATGTATCCCAGGTAGATGGCCCTCCTCAGCTACTGTCCTTGTTCTTTAATTAGCAACTTGACACAGCTTAAAGTCATCTGAGAGGAGACACCTCAACTGGGGAATCGCCTAGATCACATTTATCTGTAGGCATATCTGTAAGAGATTGCCTTGGTTATAAATTGTTGTAGGAGGGTCCAGCCCACCGTGGGCAGCACCATTCCTCAGGCAGATGGGACAGGGCTATATGATGAAGCTAGCTAAGCATGAGCCAGTGAAATAGCCAGAAAACTATGTTTCTCCATGGCTTCTGCATCAAGCTTGAGTTCCTGCCCTGGCTCCCCACAAGGATGAACTGTGACATGGAAGTGTAAGTCTTTTCTAAGTTGTTTTTGGTTATACTTGTCACAGCAAGAGAATAAAACTAGACTGGTCACAAATGCTGGGATTCTTTTCAACTGGGCAATGAAACCTATCAAAGGGGCCAATCACCTTTCCATGAAAAACCAGCACACATTCTGTTCCTTGTGTTCCACACTCCCATGAGGTGGATGTCTTCATGTCCCCTTTACCAGCCTCAGTACTGTGAACAGGACAGACTTCTTCCATTCTCAGACAAGTGCAGCTTGCACAAGAGTACTTGTGGTCACTGTGTACCTAGGTCCAATGGCCTCTCTGCTGACCTGCCAGCCGGCCATGCTGGGTCATTGTGCATTGAGCATTTTTCAAGATGGGTGGGACCGTTTAGACATCAGCTAACTTGAGCTGATGTATGAACCTCTATTTCAGGACATGAAGGGGGGCATGGCTTTCAAGATGATAGCTAGGACTTAAGGAGGTGCTGCCCAGTGTACTGGTCAGTTGTCCCTCCTGAGGAGACACAGTTCATGGCAGTCCTGGGATACCACTTTCCCTGGCTCTTTAATTTTTGACCAGACTAATTCTTTTGTATGGGGGGGGGGTGATTTGTCTGAGACAAGGACTTTGAAGTCCAGATCTCAAACTCACAATATAGCCTTGCTGGCCTTGAACTCAAGGTCACCTCCTCAATCAGGGTCCTGAGTGCTGGGATTACAGGTGTGAGCCACCACACAGAAAGTTAACATCTGACAGGTGTGAAGTCTGTGGCTTCCCCTCTGGAATTGTAGAGGCTGTAGCTCCTGAGGCCATAGAGAACCCTCCTTCTGAGGAGCCCTGGGGAAGCCAAACAAACTGAAGTACCTTCTGTGTGAGTAGCAGGGAGTCAAGGCCTGTTCACACTGGCCATGATTCTGGAAGCATTTTGACCTGTTTTTCTTCCCCAGTTTCAATCCTGTGATTTTTTTTTAACAGGGCCTCAGAAGAAACAAATGCTCTAAACAAATCCCTAAATGCTCAAGTTTGTCAAGATTCATCACCAACCTGCTTCCTTAACTGAAGATTTCCATTCACAAGTCTGAGAGTATGGTCCCATTTCACAGCTGGGCCAACTAGGTCCAAATAAGGAAAGAAGGTGTGGTCTTTTACTGGACAGAGAATCAGACTTCCTTCCAGAGATACCCAAGCCTTTGATCCTATTGTCTCACTTGCACACCATTGCTCTCCAGGGGTCCTCTTTGATCCCTACTAGGGTCTTCCTCATGACAAGGTCTGTTTCCAGACTACAAATACACCAGCATCAAACACGGCTCTGGGTTTCATCCAATAGGCAGAGCAGAGGTTGCCTTGAAGAGCCAGTGAGGGACAGAGTCACATTGTCCTAGTCTGCTTGCCTTTTGGATGCACCTGGCAGAGCACTGGACCTGAGCCTGGCCCTGCCACCTGCACTCGAGTGCCCTGAAGACTTTTCCTGCGTCTTAGATCTGGGAGGCGGTCAAGCCACGGAGAGGCTCGTTCTACTTCCTTCCTGTATCTCACATGCTGACTGATGGGAGCGTCTCCACAGGCAACCCCACCAGACTACAGAAGCCATACTTGGAAAGACCCAGAGAAGTCACCTCTGCTCCTCACCCTGTTCCTCACTCGCCCTCAGAGAAGATTCATCCTCCATTTCTCATGTACACATAGTTCAAGTTCCCTTTATTACTGCTTATCATTTCCCTGTGTGTGAATATGTATTGTGTGTGTGTGTGTGTGTGTGTGTGTGTGTGTGTGTGTGTAAGCCAGAGAGATTGACATCAGGTCATATATCTTCCTGTGTCTCTCTCCACCTGATTTTTTGAGACAGAATCACTAAACATGCAGGTCAATTGTCCAGCTAGACTACCTGGCCAGCATCCAAGGGATCCTCCTGTCTCCGCCTCCCCAGTGCCAGGACTACAGGCACACACCATCACAGTAGGCTTCTTTCCACATTGGTGCTGGGAATCGAACTCAGGTCCTCATGCTTGTACGGCAACGAGTACTTTACCAGTGGAACAATCTCCCTAGCCCTAATTATTATTAACCTTAATTAAGATATAACTATGTTCAGTGCCCACTGGGCAACTTAATGAGACTCTATATCAAAAAATAGAGTACAGAAGAGGACTGAGGATATAGCACAGAGGCAGAGCACTTGCCTAGCATGAACAAAACCCTAGGTTTAACCCTCGTCCAACAGAAGGGGATACACACACACACACACACACACACACACACACACACACACAAAATACCTATAATTGTAGTGATACTTGGGACATCATGTGTCATACAAAGCCTTATCCACAGATCTACACTGAGATAAATTCAGAGCAGAAGTCCCATTGTGATCGTACGGTTCAGCTGTGACCCGGAGGCTATAGGGTGGGGTGGCATCCAAGGTCACAGAGCTGTTTCCAATTATTGTCTGCTGTGACACTGTATCTGCTCTGCTCTGTGACCAGCTAGAGTCCAGAGCATCACCCGTGGAACTTGACTGTCAAGAGAGGCTGACAGTCTCCGCTGGCCCAAAGTGATGGAGATGACAATCCAGAACCAAACAAGTTGAACCATAGCAGCGGTTCCCCAACTTAATGTTCGGAATTCTGTTCATCCTTAAAAATAATCAAGTTCCCCAAAGGGCTTTTGTTTATCAGTACTTACCACAGACAACTTAGACTGAACGTTTAAAGAAAAGGGTGCTGAGCCAGCCTAAGGCCTGTAATCTCAGCACTTTGGAAGGTGAAGGCCGGAAGATGAGCTCAAGGCCATCCTTTCGTTCAGAGCAAGTTCGAGGTTAAACTGGGATACATGGACCCTATTTCAAATCCCCCTCACTCTGATTCCTCTCTCATCTTTCTTATTTTTTTCTAAATCACTTAAAAATAGCAATAATAAACCTGCAACTTGTTAATCTATTTGAGGAGAGGGTAATTATTTCCCCAAATAGAAACAATTAGTAAAAATGTGTTTTGAACATTGAAAAATGTGTTCTGCTTCTAGACTCATTCCATTGAACTACCATATTACTTCTGGAAAATTCCACTGTATGCTCACAACAGAGTGGAAGAATAATACTAGAGCATTGTGGCAAAAATCTTCAGTCTGAACAGGTCACATCTCCAGTACTGTGTCGCCCTTGTCATCTCTAGGACTCTGGGGAAGAGTCCCCTTGAGATGCCTCTGCAGCAGACTATGAAACAATGGGGGGGGCAGTCTTGTGTGCAGGGTGCTCAAGAACCAGGCACTCACCCCAGAGGAACAGCACCTGAGTGCATTGGACAGAGGAAGATGTCGGTGGGTGGAGGGGACCAGGAGCAGGTTGGGCCACATCCTTCAGGAAAGGGTCAGAGGCAGAGGCCCCAGGAGAGCTGAGGAAGTGCAATGGCTCAAGTGAGAGAGTGGGGGCAACTCTGCTGAGGAGGGGAGCAAGAGCACGAAGCAGGACCTTGAGGGTCACCCTGAGCACGGAGGATTTTGTTTTCTTGGTGTGGCAAGAAGCCCTGAAGTGTCTGGGAGTAGCACAGACCAAGTTTCCTTCTGAGAAGGTCACTGGGCAGGAGGGCAGAAAATGGCACCTGAAAGCAGCAGTCCACGGGATAGGAATCTATCCTCACCAATTATATATCTGATATAATGTCTAAATTATATAAAGAACTAAAAAAATAAAAATAAAAATTTACCCGGTTTAAAAATGGGGTACAGAGGTAAGCAGAGTTCTCAAAAGATGAAACACAAATGGCTGGGAAACAAAGGGAAAGGTTCAACATCTTTATACATCAGTGAAATGCAAATCAAGCTACTTCGAGATTTCATCTTGCACGAGTCAGAATGTTCAAGATCAATAAGACAAATGACAGCTCGTGCTTGGCGAGGATGTGGGCGAAGGAGACACTCATTTCTTGTTGGTGGAAGTGCAAACTTGATTAGCCACTATAGAAATCAGACTGGTGTTGCTCAGGAAGCTGGGAATAGATCTGCCTCAAGACCCAGCTCTACCATTCTTGAGCATGCCCAAAAGACTCTACATCCTACTGCAGAGATATTTGTTCATCCATGCTCATTGCTGCTCTATTCATAATAACTAGAAATTGGAAACAGCCTAGGTGTCCATCGGCTGATGGATGGATAATAAAAATGTGGTACGTTTACAAAATGGAATACTATTTAGCTGTTAATTTAAAAAAATAAAATTATGAAATGTGCAGGTTCGTGGGTGGAGCTAGGTAAAATCATACTAAGTAACCCAGACTCCAAATGACAAATATTTTATGTTATCTCTTCTATGTAGATGTTCGTTTTCAAGATTTTGATAATGTGTGCTCTAATCTGAATAACCACAGACGTTAGATACTCAGTGAGGGACTGGCAGGGAAGAGTGGCCCTCCACAGGCAGGGGAAATAGAATACATTGTTATGGAGAGGCAAAGGGGAAGCCAGAATAAGATTTAAAAGGGAGGAGAGTGAAGAGAAGGATGAAGAAGAGAATGTGGGGAGGGACAACTATCACTAAAGGTCACATGAAAGACCATACGGAAACCTATTACCGTAGAAGCTTCCTAAAATGCATACAGATGTGAACGGAATCTACATAAAGGCACCAGGTAATAGGAGAGACAATGCTCCATCTAGCTATCCTATGCTGCCATGTAAAACCCCCAGTGCCAGGAATAGGTTACATCTTGTTGAGTCATTGGCCACAGGGACTCCATGGAAAACCCCAAACATCACAGGCTATTGCCAAAGCTATTGATTACTTTACACAACCTAATGGTAAGGCCCTACTGCTGAAGACAGCACTTATATACGTCACTGAACACAGAGAAGTTGAACTGGTTTCTAACTAGACTAGAATTCATGACTGTACCTTCTAGAGTACCGGAACGTACTCTGCAAACTACTAGCGGAGGAGAAAAGCGTTAAACATATCTCCCAATGACAATCTCTGTGACCTACTTGCAAGATATGCAATAGTAGCACAGTTGTTATAGGAGTAACCAACCACCTTCTGATTAGATGGATTTAAAGCCCGCTCTATGAGATGGAACCCATACCTGACACTGATAAATTTCCCAAGAACCTGAGACTAGGTAGGTCATGAGCTTAAAGGGAAACCTGGTACTATTATTCTGATAATAAATAAAGCAATTAAATTATTCCTAATTATATGTTGCTATAACCACAGATCAGTGCCTTTCTCGGCCCTCATTAGAGGAGCTTCGTCTTGGAGAAGATGGAAACTAACACAGATCCATAACTGGACAATGTGCAGAGTTGAGAGACTCTGGAGTACTAAATCCTAAATGTGATGTTTTCATCAAAGCCCTACCCTCATGACTCAAAGATCTATGGGGAAAAGAAGGCAGAAAAATTGTAAGAGCCAGAGGTGATGAACGATTCCAAGGGGAAAAAAATCTTCCAGATACAAGAGGACTGATGCACGTATGAACTCACAGAGACAGTGGCAGCATGCACGAGGTCTGCACAGGTTCAGTCCAGATGGGGTCCCAGCAAAAGAGAGGGAGTTGTGGACATGGACTCCTACTCCTAAACAAGAAGCTATCTGAAAGTAATACTTGTTGGCAAAGAAAAAATAAAAAAGAGCTTTCTCTGATAGAGTCTCACTGGGTATACCAAGCGCATTCTAGGGCACGCCCCACGCCAGGAGTAATCGGTCAACACAAAACAAAGTCAAGGGTAATTTGGTGGAATTTTTGTTCCATTTTGTTTCATTTGGGCATTTTTTTTATTGGTGTTTTGTTTGTTTATTTTGGTGTTTGTGTTTTGTGTGGGGGGGTGTATATGTTTCTTGATTTTTCTGTTTTGTTTTTGTTTGTTTTAAAGATAAGAGATGGGACAGGGATGTGGGAAGGATCTGGAGGAATTAGGAAAGAGAACATGATAAAAATTATAGTATGAAAAAATTTCAATTCTTTTTCTTTTCTTTTTTTTTTCTTTTTTTTTTTTTTTTTTTTTTTGTGGGAGAGGCTGTTTCTTCAAGACAGGGTTTCTATGCGTAGCCATGGCTGTCCTGGAACTTAATCTGTAAGATCAGACTGGCCTCAAACTTGGAGATCTGCTTGCCTCTACCTCTCATGTACTGGGATTAAAGGTGTGTGCCACCATGCCTGGCAAAAAATCTCATTTTTTGTTTTTGTTTTTGCTTGTTTATTTGTTTGTTTGTTTTAATTTAAAGAGAGAGAGAGAGAGGGAGGTACCTGGATGAGTCACAGGCTGAGCAGTTGTTCTGGAACATTCTGGACATGTGACTTCATTGGGCCAAAGGGAGACACCATGGTGACACTGTGGCCAAGCCTCTCAGCCCCAGGGTTGGGCCTCTGCAAAGGGGGAAGCCTCTTGTGCATGCGTAGAGGGCCAGTGCTGGCAAAGACACCAGAATAAATAGGCCTCCAGACATGGAGCCTGGCTCTGTGCTCCACCCAAAGCTGAGGGAATAGAAAGCCTGCATAGAAGAGAGTGCAAGAGCAGGTCCAGCAGGATCCTTCTAGCTTCCTCCACACAGCCCTGGAGAGCCAGTGGGCTAGTGAGGTCAAGCTTGCCCTTCGCACCCTTTGACTGCTGGAGTTAGCTCAGTTTATACATTCACAGGACCCCGAAGGGACCCTCAGAGAACCCTGGTTCCTTGTCCAAGAAACTAGTGTAATTCTTCACTAACCTGCAGCCTCCTGATGCCACGTTCCCAGAGCACTGGCCTCTGACTCTCAGGCTACATGCCCCTGCACACGTGCCCAAGCACCCACAGCTTCAGTAAGTGGCATGTGGCTGATCACCAGTCCATTCTTTCCTCTAGCTTTTAAGCTTCACGAAAGAATGTTCCACTTACACTTTGGCTACTTACCCTGCTCCGAGCACAGCTTGGCTAGGTGATCTGCATTGGCCACAGGTTAAGACAGAGGGCCAGCATGTCCACTCCAAGGCAAGGCCTGAATAATTTTACATGTTCTCATTATTCTCTTTTATTCCCTTGTTTGTTTGTTTGTTTGTTTGTTTCTGAGACAGGAACTCACATAGTCAAACCTGGCCTGGATCTTCAACTTCTGATTCTCCTGCCTCTACTGTCCAAGTGCTGGGATCACAGGCTCACCTGCAGATCCACAAATGTAGCCACTGGTTGTGCTCGCTGTGCCATGTTTGTAGTTGTTGACTGCCAATGAGTGTTCTACCCTAGGTCTGTGCCTGATCTGTCAGATTGGGAGCTATGAGGAAGTGGGGATACTGAATCACATTTGTTCCTTGTGCTCTTTCTTTCTTTGTGGGTAGGGGCAGGTGGTGTACATGTATGTGTGAGTACATGTACATGTGTATGCAAGTACACATACATGTGTGTGTATTACTCGTAAGCCAGAGGACAACCACGGTTGTCATTCCTCGGGTGCTGTCCATTTTTGTGTGTGCGAGAGAGACAGGGTTTGAACATGCCAAGTAGCCTAGGCTGGCTACCCACTGAGCACCGGGGTCATCCCATCCCCCTCCCCAGTGCTGGCATTACAAACCGCTCCCCACCCTGGTTTTGTGCATGGGTTCTAGGAATCAAGCTTGTGTCTTTGACTGTGCAAAGGCAAGCACTTTACCAACTAAGCTACCTCCTCCTTCTCCTTTGGTCTAAAAAGCCAATCTAGGAAGCTTACCTGTGACATTTTTTCTTGAACATCTGAAGAATGTACAGGTGCCCAGTGTACATAGTTACATTATCCCAGGAACCATCCCAGCTTCTAGGGCCTCCAACTCAAGAATGGTCACAAACACACAAACGATGTCTCCTGGCATCCCAAACATAGGTACATCTAAGAATCTGGCCAGCCCTCCACAGAGGCAGGCAGGCCAGACAATGTGCTTTAGGACTGTATAGTTATCTTCCACCCTAGATTCTGTCTTTAGCACCCCTCCCAAGCTTCAGAGGAAAGCAGCCTCTTAGAGATTGATCATGACCCTTAGCTGTCTGTCCTGCCTCTGGGGCAGGTCCTTCGGAGAGAGGCCTCGTTTGCACTTACCTTACTAGTGGAGTGGCAAGTGTCCTGAGAGACAGAGAGCATTGGGGTCAAAAGTAACAGGAAGCAAAAAAAACCATCTGAGAAACAAAATGTCTGGCCAGCCATGCTGAAGACTCCCTGCCTAGGAACTCCCCACCCGTGGGGTCTATAATGCAGAACTCACGGTTCTAAAAGAGACAAGCTAAAGTGGGTACAGGTGGGAAGGTGGCGTCTCCTGATGGCCAGACTTTAGCTAAGGGTCAGCAGTTCAGCCCCAGAGCAGGGTAGGCAGGCACCGGCTGGGTTAGAGGACAGCAGGGGCTTCCTTCTCCTTCCTGTGACCTCTCGAGTGTCACGCACAAAGGGAAGCACAGGAGAGTGGAGGCACCGTCTCACAGGGGACATCTGGTACTCTTACAGGAGTCAAGGCCTCTTCTCTAGAGAGCCACAGGGTTGTGATGCCCTGAGTCACCCAGTCCTTGTGCCCCGCTGGGAGAGGGCACCATGTTCTGAAGCTCGGGCAGACCGCAGGAATGAGGAGACCTTGACTCTTGGAGATAGCCCCATTTACAAAAAGGAGTTATAAAAATATCTTTTAGAATTGAAGGCCTTTTTAGACCTTTTCAAGGAGGCTGTGAAATAAACCTTGGCAGTGACCTCCTGGTTGGGGATTCCTGTCAGTTTTTTGTTTCTCCTCTCTCTCCCTCTCCCTCCCTCCCTCTCTCCCTCTCTCTCTCTCTCTCTCTCCCTCTCTCCCTCTCCCTCCCTCCCTCTCTCCCTCTCTCCTTCTCTCCCTCTCTTCCTCTCCCTCCCTCCCTCTCTCCCTCTCTCCTTCTCTCCCTCTCTCCCTCTCTCCCTCTTTCCCTCCCTCCCTCTCTCCTTCTCTCCCTCTCTCCCTCTCTCCCTCTTTCCCTCCCTCCCTCTCTCCTTCCCTCCCTCTCTCCCTCTCTCTCTCCCTCCCTCCTTCTCTCCCTTTCTCTCTCTCTCTCTCCCTCCTCTCCCTCTCTCTCTCCCTCTCTCTCTCTCTCCCTCTCTCCCTCTTTCCCTCCCTCCCTCTCTCCTTCCCTCCCTCTCTCCCTCTCTCTCTCTCCCTCCCTCCTTCTCTCCCTTTCTCTCTCTCTCTCTCTCCCTCCTTCTCTCTCTTTCTCTCTCCCCTCGTTCTCTCTCTCCCTCTCTCTCCCTCTCTCTCCCTCTCTCTCTCCCTCCCCTTCCCCCTCTCTCTCCTCTCTCTCTCCCTCCCTCCTTCTCTCCCTTTCTCTCTCTCTCTCTCCCTCCTCTCCCTCTCTCTCTCCCTCTCTCTCTCTCTCCCTCCCTCTCTCTCTCTCTCCCTTCCTCTCTCTCTCTCCCTCTGTCTCCCTCTCTCTCCTTCTCTCCCTCTCTCCCTCTCTCTCTCTCCCTCCTCCCTCCCTCCCTCTCTCTCTCTCTCTCTCCCTCCCTCTCTCTCTCTCCCTGTCTCCCTCCCCCCTCCCACCCCCTCCCTGTGTGTGTGTGTGTGTGTGTGTTTGTGTTTGTGTGTGTGCTCCCCCCCCCCCCCGTGTGTGTGTGTGTGTGTGTGTTCATGCACACGCACATGTGTGAGCATATGTACAGGGACCAGAGATCAATGCCAGGTGTCTTCCTCAATTATCTTCCACTTCCTTTTTTGAAACACGGTCTCTCACTAAACCTGGAGCTCACTGATTCAGCTAGACTCACTGGTAAGGCCCAGGAATCCTCCTGTCTCAGCCCACTCCCACTCTGTCCCCAGAACTGGGCTCTCAGATGTGAATCACCCTGTCCAGCTTGTATGCAGGTGCTGGGGGTTGAACTCAGGTCCTTGTGTTTGTGCAGCAAGTGCTTCACTGACTGAGTCATCTCCCTAGCCCCTGTGTATGATTTTTAAGCCAATGAGCGGTACTGCATCCAATAGCTGTAAAGATGGCCTGTGCTTATCTTAAATTATGAACTAGGTGAGTGGTTCTGTGAAGTAGAGTTATCCAGTCCTGCAGGCAGCTGGATGCTGAACACACCATAGGCTGTTGGCCTAAACTGGCCACCTTCCAGAGGTTAGATAGAAATGGAGGCACAAGCCACCCTGCAGAGAATCAGAACTCTGAATTCAGTCTTACTGCAAGAGTGAAATCACCCCACCCAGCGTCTCCACTGAAAGGCGCTCGGCTGTGGGTTTCAGAGAATGTGCCCTGGGAGTGAAGGTCCTGGGCATCTGGTTTTTCCCATCCACTGAGAACCCCGAGGTCACTCCAGGCTCAGAGGAACCAGTTCCCTTTTGTTTTGGTTGTGTTTTGATGCTGAGTTCCAGGAGCTGGGAACCAAATGACATCATGTAAGGATGAGATCCAAGCCCTTCTTACCCGCTGGCCAGTGTCATGCAGCAGATGTCAGGCAGATGAAGTCATCCACAGGAGAGTTATGGAGAAGGCTATCATCTCCTGTAACCGCAGGACAATCTGTCCCAAGGGGGTACAGACAGCAAGTGCAAATGAAGAGCCGGGTGACATTTCGATTTAAAGCTCCAATAATTTGCAGGTGATGTTAGAAGGAAGTTTGGCACACATAGAGGCCAAGGAGAAGACAGGATGGAGATAAACCCCTCAGCCTCCACGCTTGGTTAGCCATGACCTTCTGTTACAATCAACAACAGAAGGCGCCCCCACAAAGGGGTGTGAGACTTTCCTTGCTCTGTGATCAAAGATGAGGTTCAGTCTTGACTCAAATACATTGAAAAACATCTTGCATGGTGTGTCTCTTCTTTTGCTCTTCTAGATAATATTGAGATGTTAATCTGGAAACAAAAACAAAGACAAGCATCCAGGGACAGCCCGCACTGCACTGAGCTGGAATGTTATAGAAGGTCCTCCGTTCCCAGAACCCTGAAAGGGAACCGTGGATTTAGGAGATCTGAGAGTAAGGGCGCATAATCATTGTGTGTTCCCCACATCTACAGAGATTATAGGTTACTTTGTCACTATGATAATATGCCTAAGAGTGAATTCTTTCAGGAGAGGGGTTTGCTTAGACTCATGGTTTCAGAGACATTTCAGTTCATCATGGTAGGGGAGGCAGGCAGAGAGAGTCCCAATCTGTCGGTGTGTGTTGACACGACAGCTTGACCATTGAATGGAAAACATGAGATTGAAACCAGGGGCAGGTAAGAATTCATAGAGGCCAACTTGTGTCAGCCAGGCCACACCTCCTAAAGACTCCACAGCTGTCAAAGCAACACCACAAGCTGGAGACCAAGCCCTTAAGATATGAGCCTATGGGAGACTTTTCAGAGTCAAACCATAGCAAGGGCATATGTCTCAAATTCCCAGTTAATACTTGACACCTTGGCTCACAACAAACCTTGTTTAGAATATGCACACCTCTCTGTCAACATAGGGGATTAGCAGCAATCGCTAATAACAAAGCAAGACAACTATGACAGTACTCGCTCTCAAAATAGCTTCATGTGCTGTACTCTTTCTTCTTGTGAAGAAAGGGGATAAGCTCACAAGATGAATGAAACAAGGTGGCAGCACAGTGTCTGTGCTGTAGAGTTGGGCTATAATCTAAAAGCAGCTTGAACACAAACACTAAAAAACCACAGCCATTGAGCTGACGCCCAAGATGGCTACCGAATGGCTAATGGGTAGGCGATGTACTGTGTGGATGTGCTGTATGAAGAAATGACTCATGTGCCAAATGGGATGGTGTGGAGCAGCTCAAAATTTCATTATGCCATTCAGAACACCATGCAATGCAAAACATATGAACTGTTTGTTTCTGGAAGTTTCCACTGAGTATTTGTGAACTGCAACTGACCGTGGGTAGTCGAAACCACAAAGATCAAAAGCACAAGTGAAGGCCAACAACTATTGTCGTCAGAGAGAACCTGGGTGGAACAGGAGTTAGGAGAAAATCAGTGTGTTGGGGGTGGTGAGGGAGCGCTCTGAAGAGACCTATAAAAACTCCTGAGGAACCGGGCTCCTACCGAACCAGGAAATCAGACCCCAAAGCAGCTCGCTCCTAGCTGAAACCTTCAGAAAACCCTGGTTCACCCGACTGGGGCAAGGGTTAACTGCAGCAATGCATTTTCTTGGGCTGCATTTTATGTGGTGCTCACGACGATTGTCAGGTTGAAATGGGGTCTATTCATCCTCCTCAGGGCTAGAAAATGGTCCGTAGGCACTGGAGAGATGGCTCAGCAGTTAAGAGCACTGCCTCCCTTTCCAGAGGATCCAGGTCGGATTCCCAGCACCCATTCGGGAGTTCCTAACCATCTGTAACTCAAGTGGGAGACAAAACATTCATACACATTTAAAAAAAAAAAAATAAGTCTTTTCTTTAAAAGAAAGCGGAGGAGGCAAGTTAGTGGTAGTGTTCTGAAAAAAGCAGAAAGCAAAAAACAAAACAACAGCAACAAACCATTCCGTGGTAGTGCGAGCGTGGGCCACAGTCGTCACTGCATGTCGCCTTCCTGACATGACTCTACGAACCTGTGTTGACTGCAGTCATAAGCCCAGCTCTCTCTGAGTCTTCACCTTTTCTGAAACGACTGAACCAAGACATCAAAACGCTCTTCAAACAAAATTGTCTTTTCATCCAGTTCTAGAACCTTCTACAGAGAGGACCTCAGATGGCCCCTTGCCTGTGAGACGGGCAAGTATCCAGGGTCAGCCAGAAGAACATTCTGAGGAGGTCAGCACCACATCGGCCTAGAATCCTGCTGATCTGACGTCTTTCTCCCAACACAGGATATAAAATAATTGGGGCTGCAAGGTGCCAGCCTTTAAGATGGGATTAAAAACACACCTGCCACAAACTGTGCCTCCCGGAGCCACGTTCTCTCAGAAGCCGCAAGGGTGAATCTACAGAAGGACCCAGGTTCAGAATGTGGGCAAGAGGGGACGCTAGAGAATATCCAGTCTGGGCTGGGAAGATGATCAGTCAGCTGACGTGAGGACTTGGTGCCAACTCACTGACACGGGTAG
Organism: Cricetomys ansorgei; assembly: GCA_026225945.1. NCBI lineage: Eukaryota > Metazoa > Chordata > Mammalia > Rodentia > Nesomyidae > Cricetomys > Cricetomys ansorgei. The sequence goes on along the minus strand of JAMJFZ010000435.1, from coordinate 3,500,996 downwards.
AGCATGCTTGTGATCGCAGCTCTGGGAACAGAGACAGATGGGTCCCTGGGGGTCACTGGCCAGGCAGCCCAGCTGACACAGTGAACTGAAGACTAATGAGAGACCTGTCTCAAAGGAAAAAAACTAAGATGGATATCACCTGAGGAGTAACACCTGAGAGAAGAGAGAGGAAGGGGAGGAGGGAACAAGGGAGGGAGGGGGAGACGGAGGGAAAAAAGGGAGGAGGAGAGAAAGGAATCCAAAAGGCTTTTAAGGAAACAGGAGCCTAAGTGTCCAGGGGCTGAAAAGGGAGCCAGAGGCACACACAGCTCCTGCTACCCTCTGCCCGGGTTTCTCTCCCGGGCTTCGCTAGGGACTAGATGTTGTACATATGGTTCCCTTCTCTGTATAGACATGCTTATTTAAATACAACACACATGCTCTGCACCGTCCTCAATCTGCATCAAAACCAGTTGGTCAAATGTCCTTGTTCTGAAGGGAGAGCCTCGTTGCTCAATTTGGTGACATCAGTAAACATGGATCAAAGAAGTCAGCGACAAGGTTGCGGGGTTTGGAATCAATCCTGCCAAGGACCCACCCGCCAGGATGCTGAGGCAGAAGGACTCACAAAGAACAAACGTGGCCACCGCAATAAATCAAGAAACAGAAGCAACTTCAGACACCATCGTCCTTCCAGAAGGCTGTCTCTAAAACCTGGGTCCGGGGGCGGCAGAGGAGGGACCCGGAGGCTCCCAATACGGCAGGAGGAAAGCCAAGGCCTCATAGCCCAGTGAGTACAGGGGGCAGAAGCCAGAGAAAATTTAGTTGTGCCATCAAAATGGGCTATAGAATGTTGCCAGAGGCATACACAAGAATACTGTACATTTAAGGGCCTGGTTGCTCAGAGGGTCACCTTGCTAGTGTCTGCCTAAGCACCACCACAGGCACGGTAAGCAGATCTCTGTTGTTGCATATGTATACATTTGGTGCCCGAGGCAACCTTCCCAGGAAACTTCCATGACCACCAGCCATTTGAAATCTGAAGAAACCGTGACCCTGTGGATTACACAGCACAGGCCCCCCCAGCTGATGGACACCATGCCTGCTTGTCTCCAGCTGTCCTTCTGGGCAAGGATGACTGATGGTCTTCGGTGCCCTATGGAATGCCTGGTGTAAACATAGCCACTGAGAAACGGTAGCATCTATAGGAGATGCCACCCTGGCGCCAGACGCTTAGGTGATCACAACCATTCACATTCCCACTGCCATGGCAGCCCACCAGAGGCTGGGTCTGAACCCATTCAAGGACCCACCAAGGACAACACAAGACCAGCCACGTGCCAAATGCAAGGCACCTCTGACTTGCAAGCCACTCTACATCCATTGTCTCGCTTGAGCTTGGCAGCTGGGGCAAGAGTGATTAACCCTGTCCTGTTGGTGAATAGAATGGAGACATACAGTGACACGGCAGGGCTGGCTGGTGGCCTAGGTTGGTTCAGGGGAACAACATGTAAAGCTTGAAGTAAGGACATCGCCACCAAGCTCAAAGGGAAACAGATGACCTGAAAGTGTGCCCATCCTTCTGGAGTGGCCACTTTCCGTTTATCTCAAGTGGCCCGCCTCCTCCTACTGTGCCAACCCGCTGAGTTTCCATGGAAACCTGCAAGGCCAGTGACCTCAACCCAGATTTTGAGAAAGCTGGTAATTCTACCTGACTTGAGGGGCTTCCTACTCCTACACACAGCACAAGCCCGTGAGTGAAGCCATTGTCCCTGAAGACATCACACAGGGACATAAACGGCTGCGGCCAACCCTGGCTGCCTTAGGACACTCCCCAGACCCCCACACAGCTGCATCAACAGCAGCATAGGAAGAAACAAGAGCCTGGGTGAGGGGGACCTGCAGAGCCAGGCTCCCTCAGCCGCCTTGGAAGGGAGCCACTTCTCACATTCGCGATGAACAATGCTGCAATATTTCTTTGTTTCCATGGAGGTTTCCAGTGAATAACAGCTTTCAACGACTCAGGGAGACCCCTAAGTCCTGTCCAAGGCTTTCTTCTTCACAAGGAAGCTTTTATAAACATTATATTGCTCATTTCACCAAGGTCAAAAATCAAGGCATGAAGAAATATTCCAAAGGGGTCAGATATTTCCACACGTGCCTCTGTGCTGTACTCATGTCTGAGAGCCATAAGATGGAGGTCTTATATCAAGAAAATAGCTTTCTGAAATGCTAAAATACTATTGAAGCAGGGAGATTTAGGGAAGCCTGTTCCCAGGGGCTTCAGGAGGAAGATGAAGTAGTAGTTAATAGGGGCTGAAAATGTCCCCCGAAACCTAATGTGTTTAAACACTGCGTCTCCAGCTGGTGGTGCTATTTTGGGAGGTACTGGAACGTTTATGGGATATGGCTGGAGGAAGTGGGTCCCAGCTGGGAGGGCAGGGCTTGAGGGCATATCCAGGCCCCACTTCCTGGTCTGAGCTCTCTGCTTCCAGGGCTGCTTCCCTGTTGTGATGAACTGTGTCCCCTTAACTGTGAGCCACAATCAGCCCTTCCTCCCTTAAGTCGCTCCTGTCGGAGATTCTGTCACAGCAACAGGAAACAGAAACAATACAGTTTCTGAGTTTCAGCGCGGAAAGATGAAGGGATTTGGTGGTGAGGATGCAGTTATAGGACGTGTGCTTCCATCGTAGAATTGTACACCTAAAATAGTTAAAGGGGAGGGATTCATGATGTATGTGTTTACCATAATCAAAGACATGCAAAAAAAGTTTCAATAGTTTTTTTTAAATCTCATTAGCATGTTGTAAAGAATCTAAAAGATTTTGTAAATTTATCATGCTTTTCTGCTTAATACGGAGGAACTTCCCATTTGATCCTACCTGGAATATTAACTCTGTATTCAGAGGACCTGGTTGGCCCCCACTCTCAGGAACATAAGGCACCTGAGCTGCTGTGGCTCACACGCCTGCTAGGCCAGGTCTTATGTCTGCGTCATCCTCCCTGTGCTCCACTTGACTACACAGCACCCTGTGAGACTCTCTCTACACAGCAGCCTGCCCTCTCAGTCCTCTATAGTCAGCACCAAGGGTTCTAGTGCCCCATCTATGAGATCATATGGAAAAGTCAAGCCCAGTTCAGGGTCTTGACACATGAGCCAGAGCTCCCGGTGCTGCCAATCAGCTGGTTCCAGACTAATGGTTCTTAAGTGAAAACGTTTGGTACAACTCTCCAACATCCTGAGACAGTCCTGTGGGCAAGGTGAAGGGCTGTTCAATAGCTCCAGAACACCATAGCAGAGCCCCACATCCCTCACTCACCCTCTGAGACTCACTGGTGTATATCTCTGGATGGAGTAGAAAACCAAAGTCCTGGGCAGTTGCTGGAAGGACCTCTTCTTTCTATTTCTGGAGGCTTCCATTAACAAGTGTGAATCACTCCCCCAGTTACTCTCATAGGACCTGTGCAATGTCTTGTCTTTCCAATGTCTTACTCAGAGACAAACCTCCAAACAGTAACGATCTAATGGATTGTCCTCCACATGCCAGGCACCCAGCTGTCCTGTCCCTCATCCCAAGAGCCCTGCAAGATCTCCTTGGTCCCCTTGAGAGATGAAGAAACTGACATGCATTGGTGTTAAGCAAATTTGCCCAGACCACACAGCCAGTGAACAGCAGAGCCAGCCCGTGCCCTCCTGCACCAAAACTTCACTTTCTCTGAAGGTATGGGAAACAGAGATGACTTGTGTTGGCATTGAAGATACTGCTTGCAGCCACCCTCTACCTGCTCTGAGTCTCAGGTTCACAATGGATTATGAAAACTTCTGGTCCAGGGGCTGGAGATGGCTCAGCAGGTAAGAGAACTTGTTGGTCTTCCAGAAGACACAAGTTGGATTCCCATCACTCACAACCAGCTGAAACCCCAGGTTCCAGGGGATCTGGCAGCCTCTGAGGACACCACACACATGTGGTATATAGACATACATGCAGGCAAAACACCCATACACTTAAAATAATTTACTTTTACCAGAAACCACTGGCCCAGCCATCCCCTCAGGATCCACAATGTGTCACTCAGCCAGCTCAAACATGAGAATCCATCCTTTAGGGCTTATTAGGAGATCTCTGTGGGTAGAAACTCTACCTGCACCTTTCTTCTAAAGGACTCTTTCTTGCACACAAAATCCCTCAAGTCTTCCCACAAATGAGACGTTTATAAAGGATAAGACTATTGCCTGGTCCATAAGGCTTTGAGGGAGCTGTGACTGAGACAGATAAAAGGCTCCCACCCTCTCCCACCTGCCCTCCTGGCTGGACCCCGAGCAGGTGTTTTGCAGCTGAAGAGCCAGCTCCCAGAAGCACCTGCCAGGTAACCCGAGATGGAACTCTGCTCCACTTAACTTGTAAAGCCAAAGAGCTCAGAGTCACAAAGCCTCATCCAGGTGTAGCCTATGCAAACAGCTATGCTGGAGCCCCAACCCCAGACACACCTTCATCTTCCGTCCTCAAATCCCTGGGGGAGACAGCCTTCCCCAGTTCAAAAGCGAACGCCAGCCTGTACAGACAGCCCTGACTTCTGGCTCCCTCTCTGCCACCCTGTCTCAGCCATATCTTTTCACAGGACTTGCAAGTTGTCCCCAGCACTTTAGCTTTGTAGTATACTTGTCATCAGAGCAGTGTGTGTGTGTGTGTGTGTGTGTGTGTGTGTGTGTCCTCATGTCATTCATCAGATGGCATCCACCTTGTCTTTTGAGACAGGACCTCTCGTTAGGACCTGATTGGTGCTTGCCAATTTGGCTAAGCTAGCTGGCCAGTGAGACCAGGGATCTGCTTGTTTTCAATTCCCAAATGCTGGGATTACAGGCATGTGCCTTCAAGCCTGGCTTTCAGCCCCAGAGAAGCCCTTGAGGGTGCCTCAGTGAGAACTTCAACCTGTACCTGCGAAATAATCTCACCAGGTGCCAGAAAGTCAAATACTTAGCTGCTGTGGTTCAGAAAGAGGCTCTTCCTTAGCCTTGCAGCAGTCCATTGGTCCAGGATGCAAGGCATTGTCTTTTCCCACACACTGACCTTCTGTAGGAATATCTGCAAGACTAACTAAGGGATAGCAGCACATGGCTGGAGAGACACAGCCCTCCCTGGGGCTGCATCTCCCACCGTCAAGTGTTGTGTCTGGCATCTTCTGATAACAGGATGCTGTGTGTCTCCATGAAAATGCAATCTCAGGCAGCATGTGGCTTACAAAGCACCATTTCCAACTGTTAATGTGCATCAGCCTCTCGCTCCACCAGGGTGCAGTCGTGGGGGTCCACCTTCCCCTCACCCTCAATCTGTCTGCCAAGGCTGCTACTGTCGTTAATGGAAGCAAATCGTGCACACACAGGGAGGTGGAGTCCCAGCAAGCAATGCTGAACAGACTTGAGCAGTCAGCTACAGTGAAACTTGGGGTTGAAATACACCTGCCGCCTCTGGGAGATGTTTTTGGCTAATGCTGCTTAAAAGTCAAATCCAATCAAAACATCTGCAAAACCAGAGGTGCAGATGTCCTTGGGAACAATCCTAGCCCAGAGCAATTGAAATACGTTCTGGAGGTGATTGTAGACTCACCTAGTTCTCCTGGGTAGCAGGCTCTATTTATGGAGATCAGTGGACTGTGCCATAGTCACACTCATACTGAGAGACCTTGGGACAGCCTTCCTCCCACAAAGGTAGATAGAATGCTTGTTGGTGACACCTCAGTGACAATGGACAAGCACCTGGTGTGTGCCTGAGCATCAACCAACTCAGTATGTGTGTGTGTGTGTGTGTGTGTGTGTGTGTGTGTGTGTGTGTGTGTGTGTTTGCATGTGTATAAACATGTTTGGGTGTGTATACCTGTGCATGTGCTGTGGAGGCCAGAAGTCAATGTTGGGTCTACTCTTTTCTCCATTATGGTTTTTTTTTTAATTTATTTTTTGAAACATGATCTCTCACTGAACCTGCTGCTCTCTGATTGGCTAGATTGGCTAGTCAGCAAGCTCCAGGAATCCACCTGTCTCCACTCACCCAAGACAGGGGCTACAGGTGTACATCATCATGCCCATTACATGGTCCCAGGGATCTGAGCTTGCGCCCTCATCTTGCACAGCAAGCACTTTACCTATTTGATCTTCTTCCCAACCCAGTTTCTTAAAATTATGTGTGTGCGTGCCTCATGAACACATACATGAGCGTAGGTACACGGCCAGAAGACAGTGTCAGATCCCCTGCAGCTGGAGTTAAGTGGTTGTAAACTGCCCAATCTGGGTGCTAGGAGCTGAACTGAGACAACTCTGCAGCCTATCATCCCTTTAAAAAATATTATTTAAGGGCTGGAGAGATGGCTCAGCTGTTAACAGTACTGGCTGTTCTTCCAGAGGCCCTGAGTTCAATTCCCAGCAACATATAGTGGCTCACAACCATCTATGATGGAATCTGGTGCCCTTTTCTGGTACACAGTTGTACATGCAGACAAAGCACTCATACATTAAATAAACAAACATTAAAAATAATTTTAAAATATTATTTAAAAATTTTCATGTGTGCTCATTGTATATGAGAATCTGTCTCATCAAGTCAGACCCTTAGAAAACAGGATCTGGGGCCTCAGATCTATGACTCTTGCCCCATGGAACAAAAGCAAAATCTCCTATGCCAACCACAATTACAGGAGAGAACCAAGAGTCCAGGGAAGGTTGTCAGGTGAGATGAACTGATGGAACGCAGGATCTCGAGAAGAAGAAACAGGAAGTGAGGACAAGGACAATCAGGAAGGCAAGGTCAGCATGGCTCAGACTTCATCAGGACCAAGCCCAGCCTCCAGATAAAGGGCAGCAGCCTCCCAGAAAGATGAGAGAGCATCAGCAGGGGGCATTGCATCAGTGGCCTTAGGGCATGCTGCTTCCGGGCTGACTGTACAACCTTCACCTCACTTCTGCATGACCCAAGAATCAGCCAGGACAGAATGAGCCCTGGAACAGGCCACACGACTCTGGAACAGATTCTTCTAACCAAGGAGGGTCACTGGTCCAGACCCAAGCCCTGACAGAGCCAGGACAAATCAGCTGCCAGGAGCTAAAAAAGAGTCACCTAAGTGGGAAGTCTTCACTGGGACATTGTTTCTGACAAACTGTCAGTATATCAGAAGGCCTGAGCTTGATGGAACTCTCACCATGTGGTGTCTCACCTGTGGTTCAGATAACTCACAAACACACACAAAGAAAATGAAACTTTACCAGTGTCCACAGAATGCTGTAGTCACATGAGATCCAAGGTTTGGTACAGGCAAAGCATGAACACCCAGGGAAACACTTCTCTATATTTTGTTTGTTTGTTTGTTTGTTTGATGACTCAAAGGGCCATGGAAAGCCTGAGTATTGTACTACATCTAATGTCAGAGGAGATGGCATTCCAGGATGAGAGGTTGGAGCAACAGACCGACTAACAGGAGTAAAGGAGGAAGGCCAGGTTGACATGATGGCATGTTCAGTCCACGCCATGAAGGAATAGGTTTGTCTGGCATGATGCGTGCCAGCAGACCTGCCCCTCTGCCTGCATGCTCCCTCCCCTTTCAGATTCCTGCTCATGGAGCTGTCCAAGGAGCAATGTGGCTTCTGCAGCCATTCTCCGTGGCAGCATGGAACGGTGTGTGGTATTCAAGGAACCCATCGTCCTTGGACTGGTCTGTATGAGGATATAAATGTAACTCATAAATGTAACTCTGAGTCCTGTAATAACAGCCAGGTGGGAATGGAACACTGGAAATGTGATCTCCTGATTACAGGATATTTAGCAAAATGTATTTAGTTCTCACAAAACTAAATTTAGAACTCAGGTGTGCCTAAACGGTTTTCATTTACCATTCAACATCTGAGTTCTAATTTGTACTCTTGCCTCCCCACTGCAATTTTACATTTTATATTTCAAAAATTTGCTTTGAAAAAATATACTTATATGTAAATATAGTTTAAATTTCATATCTATGGAAACACATATGTGGGGGGGTGCATGTGTGCCAGGGTGTGTGTGTGTGTGTGTGTGTCTGTGTATGTCTGTGTGTGTGTGTGTGTCTGTGTGTGTGTGTGTCAGGGGTGGAGCAGAGGACAATTTGTAGAATTGGCTCTCTCCTTCCACCTTTTAGTGAGTTCCAGGAATTAAGGTCAGGTTTCCAGGCTTGCTTAGCAAGCACCTTTACTTACTGAGCCACCTGCCAGCCCAGTATATATATTTTTAATAGTGCTGGAAACTGATTCCCAGGGCTTCACGTACACAATGCAAGCACTCTACCACCAAGCTTCCAACCCCAACCCACCCAGGACTTTTTAATGTTTTTATATCTTTTCACACCTGGGGGTGGGGTAATCTTTGTATATATGTATTATATATATATTATATTATATATTGGAAAATATATCCAAAATTTGCATAGTTCAAATGCATTTACATCTTTAAAAACCCTTTAGATAATTTCTATAGATACAATAAACTCATGTGGAAATGTTCATTATCATCACAGAATTTTTGATCGTGAAGAAATAAATAAAAAATTAATTTAGTGAAATATAAAATAATTATGAGTTCAATGTGCTTTTATTTTGTCAGTCATTCAAACAGAACCAAAGACCCATTTAAGCATGTTCCATATGATTAATTCAGTCATCTTCCTCTTCTGCCAATTTTTGATCTACATTTTTAAATTTTGCTTTAAAATATATGAATATATAAAAATATGCGTATGTATTTTTGAAAGTATGGGAACAGGGAATATGTTGTTTAACTGTCTTCAGACTTGGATAAATCCCCAGCTGTGATGGGTGCTCACTCGTCAGCCCACCAGTCCCTCAGATGTGAGGGGCAGCTTGTCTACAGAGAGTCTGGCTATTTGCCTGCTCTAGCATGAATCTGAACTCTCCACCACAGTCCCCAGCCTGTGCTGTTTTGAATGCCGTGGAGTCTTTAAAAGGTGAGTCCTGGTAACAAAGTGGGTCACTAGGGCGGGCCTCTGAGGGTGATGCCTGCCAAGGGTCCCAGTCTCTCCTCCAAGAGAGTCACTCTCAGCTTTGCTCATGGAGTTTACCTTTAAAAAAGTCACAATTTGTGCCAAGTGCAACTTGCCTCCCCTAACACACACACACACACACACAGAGACACACACAGACACACACAGACAGATACACACAGAGACACAGATACACACACACAGACACACACACGCACAGACACAGACAGACACTCACAGACAGAGACACAGACACACACACACATATACACACACACACAGACACACAGACAGATACACACAGGGATACACACACACACACAGACACACACACACACAGACAGACACTCACAGACAGAGACACAGACACACACACATATACACACAGACACACACAGACAGACACACACAGACAGATACACACAGACAGAGACACAGACACACACACACAGACACACACAGACACACACAGACACAGACACTCACAGACAGAGACACAGACACACACAGACACACAAGACACAGACACACACACACACACTCACAGAGACACAGACACACACACAGACACACACAGACACACACACGCACACACACCCTACCCTTCTAGGACTTCTCTCATCTAGCATGGGAGAGAACACCAAACACCCTCACATCAGATACCCTGAGCAGACGGTCACACGCTCGTAGGAGTCACGCTTCCATCAGTTACATGTCTCAAAAACAAACAAACAAACACACAAAAAAATGGAGTGTTCTGCTTATTGTTCCATTTGGCGTTATTAGATTGTATGCTGTGTGTTATTTGTTATGCATATTAATTAGTGCATGTTGATCCTCCTCATTCTTATTCACAGCTGAATAATGTTCCATTCAATTGCCACATTTTTTTATCTTTTGCGTGTATGTATGATGTGTGTATATGGCGTTTGTGTGAGTGTGGGGTACACTCACCACAGCACATGTGTGGCAATCACAGGACAACCTCAGGAATCGCTCCTCACCTTCCACCTTGCTTGAGGCAGGTTCCTTGCTGTTTGTTTCTGTGAAAGCCAAGCAAGCTGGCATGAGCTTCCAGAGGTTCTCCTGTAGGGGTGCTGGGGTTGCAGCCGTGCATTGCATCTTACTGTAGAGGTGCATGCATCTTACTGGGGTTGCAGACGTGCATTACATCTTACTGTAGGGGTGCTGGGGTTACAGCCGTGCACTGCATCTTATTGTAGGGGTGCTGGGGTTACAGACGTGCATTGCATTTTATTGTAGGGGTGCTGGGGTTACAGCTGTGTACTGCATCTTACTGTAGGGGGCTGGGGTTACAGCCGTGCATTGCATCTTACTGTAGAGGGGCTGGGGTTACAGTTTCATGTTGCATCTTACCATAGGAGTTTGGTGGTTACAGTCTGCATTGCCTCACCCAGCTTTACATGGCTTCTGGGGATCCAGACTGAGTTCTAATGTTTGTTCAGCAAACACTTTGCCCACTGAGCCATCTCCAGTCCCACTATAACTGTTTTCAAGACACACATTGTACAAAGGCTTATAGACAAGAACTACTTCCAAAGTGAGGAAACTTCAATCCACTCTGAATTTCCTCTCAAAATGATCCACGCAACTTCAGTAAGAAGAAGGTGTTTAAAGCCGTCGGTGGTGATACATGCCTTTAATCCCAACACTCAGGAGGCAGAGGCAGGCGGATCTCTGTGAATTCAAAGACAGCCTGGTCTACAGAGTGAGTTCCAGGACAGCCAGAGTTACAACAAAGCAACCCTGTCTCAAAATACACACACACACACACACACACACACACACACACACACGATGCTTAGAAGCTAACCTGCTTTATTAACAAGCTCTATCAGTTTGTTTGCAAATAGAAGACCTTTTTATCACCAACATCCCCTGCATCCTGTGATGATAACTAGTAGTTTCAGTATTCAGTTGACTTTATTCTTGTTTTTAAACCCTTTGCACCTACTGTCCCCTGACCTTGCCTCACCTCAGCATGTACCACCCTTCAGTGTCCGTAGCACAGGCTTCGACTCTGCCGACTGAAGCTGCAGTCCCTTTGGTATTCTGGCCCAAATAAATTTTGATTTTTCATTTTGCTTTCTCTCTCCCAGCCCCTCAGCCTATCCTCTAGAAGTGAGTGAGAGAGCGGGAAAGAGAAAGAGAGAGAAGAAAATCATATGGTATTGTGGTATTAGTTAGTCTCATTGATGCAACAAAATAGCTGACAAAGGCAACTTAAAGAAGGGTTTGTTTGGGCTAGTGGTTTGAGAGCACATTCCCCATGGAAGGCATGGTGGCAGGACCCTGGATATAGATACAAAGTTATCAACATCCCTATTTCCCAGGTAAGAAAGTTGAGGCTCAGAGAGATGAAGTAAGTTGCCCCTGATTCAGACCCAGGTGCTGGTTCTAATCCTCCAGCCCAGACATCTCAGGGTCATGGATGAGGCATGAAATCTCAACATTCTAGAACACATATGTCCTTTGAGATGGACGGGTTTCCTTCCTTACTTGAGAGATGTGAGCAGCAAACACCAAAGACCTATCAAGAAAGGGATTTTTCTTCCTTCTCCTCCTGCCACCCTCGCTAAGAACAAGTCAGAGGGCTGGGGAACTAGCCCAGTCAGTAAAGTGTTTGTGTATGGGCAAGAGGTCCCCAATGTGATCCCCAGAACCAAGTAATAGCAGTTAGACTTGATGGCACATGTTTGCAATTCCAGCACTGGGGGAGGAGAGCCAGACAGACCCCTGAGGGACCTTGGGCAGTCAACCTTGGCTACTTGGTGAGCTCTGGGCCAGTGACAGACCCCGTGCCAAGTAAAAGTTAATGGTGCCTGAGGAACACCTGACTTTGTCCTCTGAGCTCCACTCACATAGTTGAAACACACACACACACACACACACACACACACAATGAATCAGAGAGAGAGAGAGAGAAGGAAGTGACGAGAGCCACCTTGGCTTCCTCATCCAGGGGTGAACATGAGACACATCTCTATCAGACATTGTCGACATCATCCTTGCACCAAATGACCCCAGGAAACTTCCCATTTCCTCTGTGGATGGCACTGCCAAGGAAAATGTCCCCACAGGAAGCCTGGGACCTGGCTGGCAAAGCCTAGGTCTTTAAGGGCTAGGAGTCTACATGAAAAAACATCTGGCTGTTCCTATCAGCCGAGGGAACATAAGGAACTCCAATGACATGGGCCCTCCCTGATAATTCATTTTCCATCAAGGATGTACTTGGCCCTGGTATTGGTCTTCTTCGTCCAATGTTGGCCCGGTGGTTATTATTCAGCAAGGTGTTGGGCCTGACCTAACACGTTTATTTCCTGAACTGTTCTTACCCCAAAGCACGGCCTCTTCCAACAAACCTGGAAGCTTCCCAAGTAGAGATCCACAAGTCTCTAAAATGCTGCTGTGGACCAGGCACTCATTTCCCAGACCAGCCGTGCATGGCCGCTGCTTTCATTGCTCCCCGGATGGCTCTTTATCCCAGTCATGACAACCTTGAGCTTCGGAGCTCAGACCTGTTCCTCTTTCCTAATTGGTCTCTGGCTTCACTTCCCACAGTGCCCTTGCCAGGAATGGCCCATATCTTTTATGAGCAGATCATTGCGTGGAAAGCTGCATTGAAAACCTAGGCAGTTACCTGGGTAAGTATAGGCCAAACATCCACTTTGGTCTGAGATACAGGAAAGTGGAGAGTGAACAGGAGTTTAGGGACTTTTTACTTCCCCTCTGCCTCTGTGCTGAATAGTTTTATGTTAACTTAACACAGCAAAAGTCATCTGAGAGGAAGGAAGAAAATGCCTCCATGAGATCAGGTTGTAGGCAGGCCTAAGGCACCCTCCCATGATCCATGACATGGCCATGACTGCCCCCTCAAATAGGCCCAGCCTTGACTCCTAAGTTGCATGCACCCATTTCCTGAATCTCCAGAACCCACATAAAGCAGCATGTATCTGTATTCACAGCGCTTCTATGGAGAGATGGGAGTTGGAGACAGAATCCCAGGAAGTTCATAGCTAGCTATCCTGGTGTCCACAGTGGTGAAATACCAAAGAAATTCTGCCTCAAACAAGGTGGAAGGTAAGGACCACCACACAAGCTGTCCTCTGATCTCCACACGAGTGCCGTGCACACACTTACTTGTGTGTGCTCTCCTGTGCACATGTGTGCATGCACATACACACATACATGAAGAAATAGAGAAAGAGAGAGATTTAGAAAGAAAAAGAAAGAAATGAGAGCACAAAGAATATAGCCCAGACAGACCAGGGGAGGCTAGTAGATATGGAGCAAAAGGCACATAGATGGGAGCTTGGTACCAGCAAAGAGTCAGGACCAAATATGAGGTCTACCTATCAGTGGACCTCAGCAATGGCTCTGTAACTGGAAAGTCAGGGTAGCAGTCAGCACACATGTTAGGGACACATTGCTGGGGAAGGCCCTTCCTTTCGGGTGCTTATGGCATGATCTCAAAGCCTACATGCACACACGGCCCTCTCCATGGCCTGCTGCTTTGGTCTCTACTGTAGCTGGACCAAGCCCTGCTCCGGGGTCACACAACTCCAGATGCCTGGGCCTGTTCCACCCATCATCTATTCCCTGCTCCAGGTTTTCTGGCATTTCAGTTGTGATGGAGAGATCTCAGCATCCCTGGGCACCACCAGACTCACTTTCACTGAACATGTCAACGAGGATGAAACCCACTCCTCTCCCAGTTCCCTCACCTTGCCTAACCCCAGTTGCACTATTTTGGGAGCTTTGGAACCTTTAGACCAGTGGTTCTCAACCTTCCTAATGCTGCAACCCTTTAATAATGTGGTGACCTCCCCCCAACCCTAAAATTGTTTTCGTTGCTACTTTGTAACTGTAATTTTGCTGCTGTTATGAATCGTGATGTAAATATGTGATACGCAGATGGTCTTAGGCTACGCTGTGAAAGGGTTGTTCGACCCCACAAAGGGGTCACAACACACAGGTTGAGAACCGCCACTTTCGAATGTAGGGCTTAACTGACAGAAGTAGGCCACTTGGGGTGGACCTTCCAAGAGTACAGCCCTGCTCGAGGTCTGGTGCATTCTCACAGCCTACAGAAATACGAGGAGCTTCAGCCACAGGGGACTGGCACTAAGAATGCCACCAAAACCTCCCTGCCGTGGTGAGCTGAAATCCTCAGGAGCTGAGAGCTGAATCAAACCGCTCTTCCTAGGAGCTTTTCTGCTGTGTGTTTTTCCGTCGAGGTGACACAGAAACAAACTAATAAGCAAGATAAGGAGGCCACTCGCCGACGTCACGAAGGTGTGGAAATCATGTTTTACCATTCAGTTTTTCAAAGCGTGCTGTGAGTGCTACGCCATCAGAGGACTTGAGCTCCATGGCTCCCTCCCTCTTCAGAGCTTGGCAAGAGAGAAGAGCGAAGTGATCAGTATTAAACAGTGGCCCAGACAAAGGCTAAAATGTGGCCACCCTCCAAGGAGATGGTACGGTAGAACCGATCCTGCCTCTAAAGACGATCAGAGGTAACCTGCGGATGGTCATGGGACCCTCACCTAAGACTCCAGCCACTCCTCCCAGGCAAACGTTCCTGCGCACCGGGCACTTTGGCAGCAGCGATTGTTGTAATAGGAAGAGGCTGGGTCTCAAGAGCAGATCAACTTGAAAAAACACAAGCATTTCCCTTTCAAGGGGCCGAGACACATTTGCCAACTAGCATCTGTCTCTCCCACCTCCTTTGCCCACCCCAATACTGGCCATAGGAGTCTGAGATGATACACCATGATCCAGAGACAGCAGAGGAATGAGTGGTCTAAGGGTCTTGTTCTAGCCTCCTGGCTGGCCCTGTGAAGGCGAGTCTCCTGTCCCTATCCTCGGGTTCAAGAGAACGAGAACAGTAGGGAAAGCTCGGCTGGCCATTCTTCAATAAAACAAAATACACTCCCCTACAAGTATTTTTGAAACAGCTCCCTGGGGAGCCATTGCCTGCCTTAGATGTGCTCCCATGAGCCTCGTGCCTCTGAGAGGGGACTTAAAACCCCCACCCTATAGTAAATGCAGTCTTCAATCACACTGTAACCAACACAGCCCAAGGGCTGCCATGATGGACCCATGATCCCGCTGGATAAATGTACCATCCTCTCTCCAGTCCCACCTTGGTCTTTGAGTCATGATAAATGATGCTTGGCCCTTGGGTGCCTTGGCTTGTGTTCATTTGCTCAGTTTTGCACTGCTTTTCCCCCAGTGAAGTGCAGCTGTGCCTGCCCTCTCATGTTCACACGGAAGACAGCCCCATGTCATTAGCCCCCAAATCCAGTCTACACTGCCACCTCCTTGTCCCGTCTCCAGCAGAAGCTACAGTGAACCAACCTCACCCCTGAGACAGTGTTGACCCAGAAGGTTCTGACCATCTTTCCATCCCACAGAAGGGGGGTACTGTGGTCTGAATATAGGAATGCCCGCCCCAGACTCAGGATTTGAAAGCCTGCTCCACAATTTATTCTGCCATTTGGGAAGGTTCTGCAAACTTAGGGAGTGGGGGTCAGCTGGAGGAAGTGGGCCACTGGGTATAGGTAGTCAGAAGACTCCCTCTCTCGCTCTCTCTTCCCTTCCTGGTCAGCCATGAATAACCCCACGTTCCACCACCATGGTGATCTGTTTAAGTCCATCATGGGATCAAGAAACCAGAAACTGAACCTTTTGAAGCCATGAATGAAATAAATCTTCCTTTCCTTAAGTTTTCCTGCTGGATAAATTGGTAACAGGGACAAGAAAAGTTTCCAATATAGAGGGAGTAAAGAGGACTCCTCCTGCTACCCCAAGTCACAGCTATGGTGGAGACTTCAGGTGGCCTGACACAGCCTGTCCATTGTTCTCCATAGTGGCAGCGTGTTCATCTGGGCACTTATCCGTGCAGAACGGAGAGAGTGTCCCCATCTTCCTTTGCAGCCATGTAGAAGGTTCTAGGTAGTAGAGACACATCGAGGCAGTCCCACGACTTCACATTCCTTCCTCTGCCTGAACTGTGGGTGCTACCATCTTGGGCCACTAGGATGAGACCTCTCTATGGAGGGTGGAGCAGAATATTGGAGAAAATTGAAGATCTAGAAGACCAAATCACTTCCTTCGGTTTTATATGAGAGCTGTAATGTAATGCCTGAGCTGCTGCTTTTGTTTTTTTTTTTAAACTATGTTGGGTTGTCTGTACCTTGGACCTGACCCATCAACAGAGTCACCCCGAAGATGACTAGATTTAAGTGGCTCTAAGTCACCCAGGTCCATCTACACAGACATCATCAAAGCCTGGAAACCCATGTCATCATGGCTGCCAGATGGTTCTCCGGGAAGCCAAAGTATCCATTCGCCCTTATCCGTCAGCTCTGTGCTGAGTGGGAGGCACTGAGAAGGACCTGAGAGATGCGTCTGTAAGTGGGCTTCCTATGTACTGTACTGCCTCCTTAGGAGCAGCTCTCACCCTCATGGTCCAAGATGGCGGGACCCACAGCTCAGGCGAAGGAAGTAGGAAGGTCAAAGAGAAAACTTGAAATGTAGCCACAGGTTCTTCAAGTGTCCTCACCACCTTCTTGAGCCTTCTCACATGGGCTCATCCTTCAAGGGAAGCTCAGACTCACAAGAAGAAACACACGACAGGCAAAGCAATAAGGTGAGGCTGTGGGGCTATATAGAGAGTTGTGGAAGCCCAGTGTGAAGACACAGCCTGGCTTACGTCCATGTCTGTGTCAGCCAATTCCCAGAGGGAAACTTGCAAGTACACCTGCTCATCAGACATTCTCTCATCTTGGGAGACATGTTCAGAGAGTTCACAAATCACTAAGGCCAGCTGGAGAGGAGACGTGCACGAGACCAGGACGGTAGAAGTGGTACATCTCACAGGAAGGTCTCTCCCTGACTCACACACTGTCACCGTCTGCCTCATGGCCTCTTGTTATGGGCAGGAGCTGGACCCGGCACCTCCTCTCCAGATATCCTTCCTCAGCTTCTCCAAGTGCGGGGCCCCTGTGTGGTGGAGGTTGCCAGTGTGTCCTATCGGTGAGGGAGTGACAGAACTAGCCACTGTGCCTCTGTGGGCACCTCGCTGCCCCTATATTCTCAACCAACTGCTGCTCTGCTGACCTGCAGATACTCCAGCTTCACAGGTGAACAAAGCCCACCTTCACCAGAAACCTTTGTGTGTGGTCCAAGTTAACACTTTGCTCTGATCCTCTGCAGTGCTCTTCTGAACGTGGCCTGCAGATTCCCCATGAGGCCTTCCCACCCATCCCTTACTGCTCTGGATCCAAGCATTCTCTCTCTCCTTTAAGATCCTAACAAAGTTGGGCGTTGGTGGCACATACCCTTAGTCCCAGCACTTGGAGGGCAGAGGCAGGTGGATCTCTGTGAGTTCGAGGCCAGCCTGGTCTACCGAGTGAGTTCCAGGATAGTCAGAGTTACAACAGAGAAACCATATCTTGAAAAACCAAACCAAACAGAACAAAACAAAAAATCCTAACAAATCCCAATGTCCATGCTGTGAAATTTCAAGACAGGCTATAGACCATTCTAGATTTTAAAAGACTAAGGAAACTGATGAAATAAGCATAGACCCTGGGACATCTGGCCAGGTGTGAAAATGTGCCTCCTACTAGATGCTGTTAAGAAAGCTTCTCAGCCTGCAGTGTGAGATGCTTCCACATAACCTCAATCTATTCAGCCAAAATTCTGAGTCACTCCCTCACCAGAGAGAGGAAGGAGAACGCCACTTATGCATCAGAACATACTGGACATGGGTGTGCCCTTTACTATTCTTGTGACTTTTCTGAGACATGCTTCCTTCCCCCCCCACCAAAAATGAAAGGTAAAGAAAAAGTAGCAGGTGTATCTCGGTTGGTAGAGAGCTTGCTTAGCATGCAAGAAGCTCTAGGTTTAATCCCTTTGCTTGAAAAATCTAGAGCCTACTTCCAGTTCTAGAAGTAAAGTCTGGGGGATCGGGACTTCAAGCATAAGACACTGTCTCAAGAAAAGGACAAAAAAGGGAAAGAACAAAACTTTGGAAGAATGAGAAGCCACCCAGCATAGGCAAGCAGCGAGGACAGTGTGGCCTTCTGGGACCTCAGAAGGTGAGTCACTGTAGGGAAGTGGCCAGGATTGGTTATCCTCAAAGTGTGGGACACAGTCCCACGGGTTCCTCAGACCATGATGACAAACTGGTGACAAGCAGCTCCCTGATTTGGCCTGTTGTGTACAGAGCAGTCACTTCCCCATGAAAAGCCCCAGTGCCTTCCAGGAACCACACAGAGCGCCTGTTTCCAGTTCCCTTCACCACAAATACTCTGCAGTCCCTGCTTATCTGATTTGATCCCCAGGTTCATCTTGCAGGCAAATGGGATCCCATGTATGGCCAGTTGATCTCCCCCTGCTGTTGCCTTGCCCAAAGACCCACAATGGGCAAAGTGACAGGCTCCGGATGGGGAAACGCTGGCTTTAACCTACAGTGAAGGGATCCCAGGGAATGGGGAACCCAGAACCCCACTTCTGCAAGCAACCCTGAAAGTTAGTACACAAAGCCCAAAGGCAATGCTCCCAATACTTTAGGGCTCCATCGCCCACCCCCTTTCAATATTTATTAAAGTGACAATACTCAGTGTGTGTATTTATGAGACATAGTACGTTGCTGTGCCTGTATACATGATGCAATAATTACATCAATCTATCAAATATAACATTTATCATTTCTATGATACTAGACCATTCAAAGCCCTCTTATTTTTTTAAGCTATTTTGAAGCACTCGCTACATTGTTTTCGACCATGGCCACCCTATCATGCTACGAGGCATTAAAAATGATTCCTCCCCCCATCCATTTGCACCCTAGCCTGGTTAACTCTCCCACCCTGACCCCACCCCATTTTCCCAGGCCACGATAATGACCATTCTACTCTCATCTCCTTGAGATCAACTTTTCCACATGTGAGAATACACCGTAGGCCTGACTCTTTAATCTTTTAGGCGCGGTAGATAATATGCCAGTCTGCTAAGGAGGCTGTAACAAGTATATCTGAAGCTGGGTAGCTTAAACAACTTGAGGAACTCATTCTTCACACTATTGATAGCAAAGGCCCTCTCCCTGGCTTGCAGAGGAGCGTCTGGTTGTTGCATCTTTGTGCGTTGAAGGCACTAGAACGACTGCTCCGTGGACGAGGGTCTGCATGTGTTAGATGGGGCTCCTGTCCTGGGAGCCCTTCACCGTCAGAGGACTCTGAGGGCCTGGCCCAGGCGCCCCACCCTTCCATGTGAATGCCATTCAGGGTTTTTTGTTGTTGTTGTTCATTGTTGCCTGCCGGACAACGGGGAGTGTTTTCTTTGGAAAGGCCAGCAGTCCCGGCACGCTGCCCTTCCTCCGTACTGAACAAGTGTTGTTTAATGGGCGGCCTCGATTGTTTTGGAGATAGGAGCCTTTTCGAAAGAGGAGGAGGCTCTGTGCCTTGATTACTTTGGCCGCCTTCCTTTATTTTTTCTGGAAACTCCTCCCCGTGTGTGAAGACGGTAGGTTTCATGGACCTGTAACAAACACTCTTTCAGCATGCAAGACCCTGGCCCTGAGCAGCCCAGCAAGGCCTCATGTCAGGGTCCTGAGGAGGCCCCCTGAGGGAGAGGTGGAGGAAGCTGGGCCTGGGAAAGTCACACCCCTATGGTGTGAGCTGAGCTTGCTGACTGTTTTGGGACCTGCAGACAGGGGCTGGCAAGTTCCAAACGCAGTGCAGTCGGGCAGGCTTTTGCCTTTCTTCGGGCCCCTTCCTTCCTGTCCCTCAGGCTGACCCTCCCCTCCTGGTAGGCCCTTCCTGTTTCGGGGAAGGTCAGCTTGTGGTGGAAGAATGGCCATTGTTCCTCCCTCCCTGGTCCCTGCTCACATCCGGTCCCCAGTCTCTAAGTTCCCCTTTAGAACAGCCAGACTTTCCTTCTCCTCCAACCTGAGAGACTGGGGCATTTCCTGCCTGGCCCCTGGTTCCCACCCTCCACTTCCAGTAGCCTGCAGGGCTGTCCGGCCATCAGACCACCCTGTTTTTCTGTGCCCCACACCCTGATGTAACTGGGCAGCTCGGCATCCTCTTTCCTCATTTCAATGCTCCTTCTGTCCCAGGACATTTACCTGGGACCTCATGTGAAAAGGCACCCACAACCCTCATCCTTCCAGGCAGGTGTCACCCTGTGGGCAGGCCCCAGGTGCCTCATCTGTGGCTCTCTCCCATGATTTCATGGCCAAGTGAGCTCCAGGGCCTTTCCTACTGGGTATTTTCTATGGAGAACCTACTTGTTCTCCAGCTGCTCCTGCCTGGGGGAACCCTTTCTTTTGGCTCCTTACACTAGGGACAGGCTGAGGTCCCCTCTGTAGTGCTGGGGGACTCTCCCTTGATACCTTTACTCTTTACTGCTCTGCCCTCTCCCTCCACTCATTTCTACTGACCATCCATACACAACTCACAGAGAGCCAAGTTTCTCTCCAATGTGACCAGAGCTACCGTAGTCCCAGGAGGTATCTCTGACCTCCCCCCCACCCCCGACACACACACACTTCACAACTTATTCAGAAACAGTCCCCTGAGCAGCTCATTAGGAGACATTCACCCATGGATTCGTGTGAGCCCCCTTTATATATTGGGGCCTGGCTAGGTGACACCATCTCCCCAAGACGGACCTATCCCCTTTCACCTTCAGGATCAGTGAGTCCCCTCTGCTGCTATTAGGGGTACACACATGATCACATACGTCACCTACATACTCACAGATGTCAGCATGGGTCCCTGTGGTCTGTATTCAGCCTTATTCCCAGTCCTGTGGGTGCTGGATCAACCGAAAACAACACACATCAGGGATTACAGCAGACTCTGCTGCACTGTGAGCCTTCAGCAATACACACACACATGGATCAACTTCCTCTCTGGCCCAAGGTCTAATGAAAACATTGCCTCTCTGGGCCGCTGTGAGGATGAAGTCAAGAGATGTGTTGACTGTACATGGAACAGCTGGCAGGTGCTCACGGGGAGCACTCAGGCTCACTGCTGTCATTTGTCCTCCATGTCATGACAGTACACACAGATGTGAGGGCCGAACACAGCCACCATGAAGTCCCAAAGTGCCCCATTGCTATTATTAGGCTGTGACTCACTGCAGAGCCAGGAGAAGTGACCTGGCTCAGAGGATCTCAACCTCTGAACAAATGTCATCATCTCTCTGGGTTCCTGAGTCCACTGCCACTAGGTTGGGACATTCTTTTCAAGAGCCAATTCCAAAGTCTCATTGTGGGGAGTTGTGTAATTGGTGAAGTTCACTGGCAGGAATGACTTGCGTCTTTTGCGCATTGACCCTCAAGTTCCTGGAAGCTAGAAGGGGTGAACGTTCTGTTCTTCCTCCTACCCCACTCCATCCTCTTCTCTTCTTTGCTCTTCAATCAAATGATGTGTAGGTGGAACCCACAGTCCCCAGGGGACCTGGCCAGAACCCCTGGTAGCACTCACATGTCCCTAGAGCTTGCACATACACACCTCTGAGGCTCTTTTCCCTTTCAAACTTTATGCGTGACCATTCCGTGTCAGATCTACAGAAACCAATAGCCCAGGGACCAAGTCCCAGGTCAGAAAGCCATTAGCTGCACTACTCCTCAGGGACAAATGAACCAGCATCCTTTTAAAGAGGCCATGGTCCAAGGTGGGGAAGAAATAAGGACCATCTTTTCATTATCTTCGGAAGACGCTGAGGGAAGGCTAGAGATGCTTCTTTGTAGGCCCTGGGCAAAGTGGGCCGGATACATACAAACCTGCGCCATATGTAGGGCTCACAGGACCGTTCTGGGAAGTTAAAAGGGGTGAATATTGGTGACAGCCCAAAGGTGGCTCTTGGCAAACAGGGGCAGGTGGAGAAGAGGAGGTCTGAGGAAGAGCTCTGTAATGAAGGCCACTCAGCTCTGTTGTGGCTTGTGGCTTCCTTAGTAAAATCTGTTTGAGCAAATGGAGCTGCACTCTCTCCAAAGTGGTCCCATGTCATCCCCTCTAAGATATTCTTCTTTGGCTTGAAATCTTTATTAGCTTATGTTTCTTCCTGCTAAATGAGCAACTATCCTGATTCCTCTTTGGCTTGTTTTGAGCCTCTGTGGTGCCTACACCCACTTGCCAAGCCTTTGACGATAAACTTCATCAAAACAGTGTGCATGTGTTACAACCCCTGTCCTAGAAACAGGCATTCACTACGGCGCTGTGTGTTTATGGAATGGTTTCCAAATTTGACCTGTGTCCCCAAGGCTGAGTCACCACAGAGAGCTGTTACTACATCTCTGTCTTGCCTCGGGGGCAGAGGCCGGAACACTGTGTGCTGGGAGCTGTGCCAAACTCACGTGCCTCTTGCCTTTGGGATCAATGCCCCCCAACAGCATGCGGTGGTTGGACATCAGAAACACAGCGTCCTTGTGTGACTGCTTGAGAGAGAGTACGAAGCTGAGAGGGTCAGTGCTGAGATCTGCCCCTAGTCCCTGACCACAAAACCCCTTTCTCTGTCAGTGACTGGTACTGCACCTTCTGTTGCAGGTAGCTTCCCAGGCAGGACTCCTGCTATGTGAGAATCCTCTTTGCTTCACGCACTTGCACCAGTCACCAGCCTAAGATGGCTTATCCGGCCTCACTCAGTTCTCCAGTCCACCTTTGTATGAGTCCATTGTCATTGTTATAACAAAATACCAGAGGTGGGATCCATTATAAAGAAAAAAGTTCCTCCCGCACAGTATTGAAAGTTGAAGAGTATGGTGTCTGCTCTGGAAAGGGCTGTCTGAGTGTATCAGATCACAACAGGTGGCATCATGGGAAGATCATGTGGCAAGACCAGAAGTCAGAGAGAAATGGGGGGAGGGACCAATCTTTCTCCATTATTAAAAACCATCTCTCAAGAACCAAGCAGGAGAACTGTTTAATCCCTCCCCTAGGTAAGACCACCACTGGCCCACTCACCTCCCATTAGGTCACTGCAGGCTTGGGCAGTGAGTCTGGGGTGGAGGAGACAAGACTGGAAGAACTGTGGAGATAGACAGGGAGTGGAGTGATTAGTCTCCATTGAAGAACAAACTTCTGACGCAGAGAATTGTGTGGTCACACTCCGACCACCATCAAAGCAAAGCACCCAGCGTGCTTGGCTTCTCTGTCCATTCCCAGAAAACTATCAGAATGTCCTGTAAGGGGAACACAGTGCACTCTATTCCCTAGCCTGCACCCCTCGATGGCTCCCCACGCCAGCCTTGACTTCATCCTCGTCCTTTCTCCTCTTCCCTGAACCCACCTTGCTCTGCATGTCATGGTTGGGAAGGGTGCTGGCACCCTTTAATGCAAGCCTCCTGACCCACAGGCAGCTCATGTTGAGAGCTGTCCACAGTCGAAGATCGCTTGGCACCTGCCACTGAGGCTCACTGTGAGTCACACCAGGCCCGGGCAGACCCAAACGAGAAAGAACGCATTCCCATCCTGCAGAAGCTCAGAGGAAAAATCTAGGCAGTGAAAAAAATGGGCCGAATCTGTCAGCATCTGTTTTCGTACACAAAGTTCCACTGGAACACAGCCATACCATTTGGCAGTGGCTACGTCACTACACAGAGACCACACTGAACGGTTGGGACCAGACATATGCTCTGCAAATCAGAAAGCATTTACTATATGGTCCTATGCAAAAGCCATCTGCCTGCTCCTCCCTGCTTAGGGAGTACCAAAAGGTGGGCCCTATGTCCCATGTCCCAGATACTGCCACCCATACGTGCTCAGCAGACAAATTCTCTAGGATGGGAAGTGCCTGGAGTCAGGTTCCTAGAGGTGACACAAGTCACCTGAAGAAGAGAGTAGAGCCAGGCTGAAGCTCGGTTGGCAGAGTGCTTGCCTAGCTTCTTAAAGCCCTGGGTTCCATCCCCAGCATAAACCAGGTATGGTGGCTCATGCTTCTAATCCCAGCCCCTTGGCAGAGTAGGAGGAAGACTGGAAGTTTAAAGCCATACTTGGCTACACAGTGGAGCCAGTCCAGGCTATCTGAGACTCTGTCTCAAAAGAAAAACCAAAAAAAAAAAAAGAAAGAAAGAAAAGGAATGATGCAGGCAGCATGGTGTCTGCATCATCCTGCCAACACTGGGATCTACTGTTGCCTTATCTTGAATCAAAACTTCTATCAGAAGTCACCTTCGTCAGCGACACCTTCCCCAGGACAGCAAAAGCCTCCTGTGTTGACAGTAGTCAGCAACTGTCTCAAGATGACCTCAGAGATCTTTTGTTCTTCTGTTCCAGGCTCTGCATGACCACCATAGAAACCAAAACTTGAGGACAAAGGCTTGGACAGGATAGCCCTAGACCATCACTCAACTGTGCAAGACACGCCATACTTTCTGGAACTCTGTCTGGTGGACGCCTGTAGAGGAACACTTGGAATTTTTAGGTTAAAAAAAGCTTTTTGGTTTAACTGACTAATCACTAGAGGTTCGTGTTCCCACCCCAGCTGTGGTAGAGTTGTTTACGAGTTGGAATTGGAATGCTTGATGCAGGTGGCTATAATTTGGTTGGGTGCAGTTGTTCTGGCTCCTGTAGCTTGTCTTTGGGATTGTGTTCCGCATGGGTTTATGGGAGGGAGTTTTTGGCTTAGGGCATAAAAAGTCTGAAGCCCCAAGAGTCGGAGGTGGGTGTTGGCTGGTGGTTCGTTGGTTGGGTTGCTGTCTTTAGTGAGATAATTCCTAAGAGAACAAAGGTTGGAGGGATTCGAGCTTAGGACAGCCTAAAAAGAGTCTGTGGAGTTTTCTACCTTTCTCTCTGTATCAAGGCTGCTTGTAAAAGTGGTGAAGATTTCTATCTTTCCCTTCCCTAAATTGAGGGTGAAAGATTGCAATGTACTGCTACAGACGCCTTGCTCCCCTCTGGGCTCCCACCTCATCCCAGCTGCCCCTCTCTGAAATGAAGACAGTCACTCCCAGAAGAACTACGCGGCACACTGAGCTCAGATACCCTCAGCCTCACCAGTGCTTTTCATTGTTCACACAAGGGATGTGACTGGCCTCTTGGCAGAGATGGGGGCTGCGGGGAAGGGAAAGAAGTCTTCGGAACTGGGTCCCTCTCTGCTACATGGGGTTTTTGGTTTCCATTGTACTTCTTGTGTTCATGAAAGCTTCTTAAAAACCAAAGCCTGCATCGAGGCACCACCCACCCGTGACACAGGCACACGGCTGTACCCACAGGTACCACCCGCTTGACCCCTGAACGATGCTTCTGTGCTGCCTTGGTGCGCTTCTCCTGAGCCACTGCTCCCATCCTCTCTGCAAATGCCTCTCCGCCCCAGAGAAGCCACGAACGACGTGCAGCCTCCCCTGGCCAGGGTCACTCTGCACAGACAGCCCTTGTACACACACCACAGCCTGACCCTTCTGCTGTCTCCAAGTCTATTGTCAGTAGGGTCAGTTGTCTATTAGATGTCACCCCCCCCAAGAAAAATCCCACCTGTGCTGCTCAGCAGGGTCCCCCAGGCCTCCTGTGTCTGTTGCAATCTGGTCAGCTTCCGCACCACTGACTCGGACCTGGGTGACCTTGAGGCATCTGAGGACCCATCTGTTCACCTTCAGCATGTGTCCTCCCACAAAGGGAAATACTGACACATTGCTGGTGGGAATGTGAAACTGTTCAGCCACTATTAACGTGGAGGTTTCTCAAAAACCAAGAAATAGGTCTACCATATGACCAGCCACACCACTCCTGAGGACATCACGGAGACACCTGCACATCCACATCTCCTGCACCACACTTCGTGGCTAAGCTGCAGACCAATCCGCATATCCAACAACAGAGGCATGAATAAGAAAAACGTTGGATATACACAAGAGAAATACTTTTAGACATAAAGAAGAGCAAAATCTTATCATTTGTGGGGAAATGAATGCAAATCGTCTGATTAAGAGAATTAAGTCAGTCTCAGAAACACAGATACTGTGTTTTCTCTCATATGTGTTTCCTACATATTACATACATAACTACATAGAATCATGTGTGTATGTATTAAATGAAAGTGGATGTAAAATTGTCTAGGGCAGCGGTTCTCAATTTGTGGGCCATGACCCCCTAGGGAATCGAATGACCATTTCACAGGGGTCGCCTAAG
This sequence comes from Cricetomys ansorgei, assembly GCA_026225945.1. Lineage (NCBI taxonomy): Eukaryota > Metazoa > Chordata > Mammalia > Rodentia > Nesomyidae > Cricetomys > Cricetomys ansorgei. The sequence continues at coordinate 3,474,837 of JAMJFZ010000435.1, read as the reverse complement.
ACCATCTGCATATCAGATATTTATATTACGATTTATAACAGTAGCAAAATTGCAGTTATGAAGTAGCAAAAAATAATTTTATGGTTGGGGGTCACCACAGCATGTACTGAGCTGTATTAAAGAGCCACAGCGCTTTAGGAAGATGGAGAACCACTGCTCCAAGGGAACAGAGGGAATTAATGGAGGAGGAGCTAGTGCAGGGGTGTCCAGCGTGTTATATATACCTGTACGGAATTTGTTAATAATTCAAGAGAAGACTGGAGAGACAGCGAGGTGACGAAGACCACTGGCTGCTCTCCAGAAGACCCAGGTTCAGCTCCCAGCATCTACATGGAGGCTCACACTCATCTGTAACTCCAGATCCAGGGACCTAATGCCTTCTTCTGGCCTCCACAAGCATTGCATGCATGTGGTACACACACATACATGCAGGCAAACGCTCATACAAATAAAATAAGACAAATATTGTAATAAAAAAAACAGAAAACGTCTCCTTACTCAAACCTCTTCTTCCCCTGCCCAGTGCCGTCCCCCCCACACAAGGCTCCACCACAGCGTCTGTCCTCACCTAACCCGGCTGTCCTCACCTGTCCTCACCTGTCCTCACCTGTCCTCGCCTGTCCTGTCCTTGCCTGTCCTTGCCTGTCCTGTCCTCGCCTGTCCTCACCTGTCCTCACCTGTCCTCACCTGTCCTCACCTGTCCTGTCCTCGCCTGTTCTTGCCTGTCCTGTCCTCGCCTGTCTTGCCTGTCCTGTCCTCGCCTGTCCTCACCTGTCTTCACCTGTCCTCGCCTGTCCTGTCCTCACCTGTCCTGTCCTTGCCTGTCCTTGCCTGTCCTGTCCTCGCCTGTCCTGTCCTTGCCTGTCCTTGCCTGTCCTGTCCTCGCCTGTCCTCACCTGTCCTCACCTGTCCTCACCTGTCCTGTCCTCGCCTGTCCTTGCCTGTCCTGTCCTCGCCTGTCCTCACCTGTCCTCACCTGTCCTCACCTGTCCTGTCCTCGCCTGTCCTTGCCTGTCCTGTCCTCGCCTGTCCTCACCTGTCTTCACCTGTCCTCGCCTGCCTGTCTTCACCTGTCCTGTCCTCCTCACCTGTCCTGTCCTCACCTGTCCTGTCCTCACCTGTTCTCGCCTGTCTTCACCTGTCCACACCTGTCCTGTCCTCACCTGTCCTCACCTGTCCTCACCTGTCCCCGCCTGTCCTCGCCTGTCCTCGCCTGTTCACCAAGGGAAGCAGAGGATCTCTAATGGGCCGGGAGGTCTGTGTTAGCTGTTCCCATTTGTTGTCTCATTCCTCTATCTCTCATCCTACATTCTGAAGTTTGTGGGCCCAGGAGGCTACGAAATCTGCAGAGATTCCAGCTTCTAGAAAGTGAAGACCAATGGCGGTTAGCCCCCTGGGATGTTAAAGGATCAGAACTTTAGCCTTGGGGTTGTGAGGGGCTAACATGAGGACACTCAACATCCACATAGAAATCTTGATGGCCGGATAGTCTTCCCGAGTAGGTGAGCTCCAGGGAAAGGCCCTGTCTCCGAAAGTAAGGTGGAGCCGGCAGGTAAGGGTGCTTCCTCCAGGCCAATGGCCCAAATCTGTTCCTTGGCACTCACACGGTGAAAGGCGAGAACCAACTGCTACAAGTTGTCCCCTGACCTCTTCACATGTGCGTGGCATTCATACATGCATACATGCAAAATAAATAATGTAATTTTTAAAAAGAAATAAACCAAGTGAAGAATAATTGAGAAAGACACTGATATTGACCTCTGGCTCTCATGGACCTGTACATCCACAAAGGCTTGTACACACACACACACACACACACACACACACACACACACACACTCACAGAACCTCCACCTCTCAGAGAAGCTTGTGTTATTTGGCAATAACCTCGAGCTAAATAGAATGGCCAGTGAGCTGATTTGTAATCTTGGAAACTGAAATCTGCTATGGACAATAGAAAACAGAAGATTGAGCTGTGTGTGGCATCTACAAGGAGTCCCAGAGAGAGAGAGAGAGAGAGAGAGAGAGAGGTGAGGGGGGTGAGTCCTGAGACTCCCACACACCTAGAGAACAGGCATCGGCATCCAAAATCAGGGCTCTCATCCGCAAAGTCAGACCCACCATCCCTAACCGAAGATCATCCCAGGTCTCTCAAAAGCCACAGAGTTTAAATCTCTACAAAAGCTAACAATGTGTCACAGTCACTTCTAAATTTAACTCACAAAACCAAGCGGTGATTTTAAAGCTTCCCCCTCTGTAGCAGGACCTTCTAAGAAGGCGTCAGAGTGTGAAGGACAGGCAAGCATGTCTCATGACTCACACCCTCGCCACAGTAGCCCGAGGCCCTCTGCAGTGTCTTGATCTTCTCTCTACAGTATAGAAGCACAGGCACAATGGAACACTGGCTGGAGATAAGAGGAGTAACATCCTGGATTGTGAAGTGCGAGAGCCCGGCTGTGCATGACCAGGAGACGCTTCTGGAAATTTCTCTCCAGGTTATTTTCACTGGGACCTACATTTCTAGGACTTCACAGAAGTAATGAGGCTGAGTGTAGTAGGGCAGGCCTGTAATCCTAGTACTGGAGAAGCTGAGGCAGGAGGATCACAAGTTTTCGGTTAGCCAAGGCTATATGAGGGTCTCAGGCTAGCCATCACTACATACTGCCACTCTGTCTCAAAACAGCAACAACAACAACAAAAAAAAAAACCAAAATTGAAAGAAATTGGTATATATTGGTGGCCATAATGGACTTGACTTTTTTACTTATTAGTAAAATTTTTAAAATGCAATTATCACAATGTAGTTTTTGAGAAAAACAAATAAAATCTCTTGACTTGGCTACTAGAAATAAAATCTCAAAAATTATTATGAAGGCATGGTAGCTGTCATACATATAATCCAATACTCTGAGGGACTGAGGCAGGAGGATTGCCACTACGAGTACAGAGCAGAACTGTACCGGGAAGAAAATTACAACAGACCAGTTTAAGGTTAAGATATATATTCTGGATGTCAGGAAAATATAAGCAGATTTACCTGGGTTTTTTTTATTATGAAATTACAAAATATCATGTTCACTGACAGTCACTTTTTTAGTTAATTGTAATATGTATCAAACTGGTAAATTGCACTCACTGAGAAGCTGGCTCAGAAAGCTAGGTAGCTATCTCCCCATTTCAGATCCAAGAGTGTTTGTCTCAAAGTGACCTCTGGAGCCCTTGTCTGGGTAGAACTGGCTCCCTAACTCTGGGAGAGAAGAGATCAGCAAAACAGCCCCAGAGAGAACACTGCACCCTTGAGTTTATCCTATGGTATAAGAACTCCCCATTGGGAAAGGAAAGTCAGAAGCTCAGTCACAGAGAGAAAGCTCCTTCAGAGATCCAGCTGATGGCCTCAACTTCTCTAGCTGGTTTCTGCTGGATCTTTTGAGCCCCAGAACTGGTGATGTTTTTCTATTTTTCTCCCTAACTATTGACTTAGGCTGAGTGTGCAGTGCGCACCTTTAAACAGTACTTGTGAGGCAGAGGCAAGAGGATCTCCATGAGTTCAAGACCAACCTGGTCTACATATGGAGTTCCAAAACAGGAAGGGCTACATAGTAGAGAAACCTACTTCAAAAGAAAACAAACAAAAAGCAAAACAACAACAACAAAAAAACTATTGGTGGATATTTATTCTTTTACTTTGTTTTTCTATATACTCAATAAGGTCACTCATTCAAAAATGAAAGCAAAGCTATTGCAGATCGTTCTCCAGAATCTTACAGATCAGTCATGTTTCGACTTAGTAGAATATGTTGTTTAAGTAAGGAAAAAAATCAAAGGTGGTGAATATTCTAGCGATTGCACAGAAAGAAACTCTCAGTAAAGAATATCTGTGAAGCATTTTTTTTTTTTTTACTCAAAATCATTTTTTTTCTTGAGGCAGGGTCTCATGTAGTTCAGGCTGACCCCAAACTCACAGTGTAGCTGAGAATGACCTTGAGTTCAAGGTCTTGATCCTTTCAGGTGCTGGGATGTGTCAGCACACCCTGCTCAAAACCCCTTCGTGATGAAGAAAGCATGGGAAACTTGATCATAGAAACTTCCTGGGAAGTTTTAAGAGACTTTGGATAAGATGGAGCTGTGGTTCGGTGACAGAGGGCTGTCTAGTGTCGGGGAGGCCTTGACTTTGACATCCAGCACCACATGAAAAAGAGAGGGGTTGCATAGAGGCTCTCCCTAGAAGCAGGAGAAAATCGACCTCGTGAAGACTCATCAGGTCCAGTTCTCTAATGCTAATTTATGTTTCTGTATGAATATCTGTATGCACGTATGTGTGTGAGTATGTATGTGTGTGTATGTATGTGTACATGTGTTGGAAGCCAGAAGACAACCTCAGGAACCATTCCTCAGGCTTTACCCTCGCTTACATTTTTTTTTTTTTTGAGGCAGGGTCACTCTCTCTGGTCTACCTATAAGCTAGAATGGCCACTGACACCAGTGATCTCCCAAGCTCCATCCTTTTTTACATAAATTCTGGGGACTGAACTCAGGTCCTTGTGCTTGCAAAACAAGCGCTTTACTAATTGAGCTGTCCTCCCAGCTCCTACCCTTTAGTTTCTTCTTGAATAGTCCTATTTCTAAGGATTGATATTACTTGACTTCTATTCTCCCTTCAAATGTTTCCAAAGATGGGAAAAAAGAGAAATCATTACATATTTTTATTACAGTAGTACTTACTCTATGTTATTAGCACAATAGACTCTATTATATATCCGAGCTAGCACTGAGGGTCTCGGGGCTCTTATTTTTCCTACGACTTTGAAACAATTTTGCTATTTCATCTTGAATTAATTATGACTATTGGAGATTATTCTAAAGGAAAGAATGACTGAATGGCCTACACTTGGATGCAATGGTGAGCTAAACCACCATGGCCACATCATTCCTGGTTTCCTTGGTAGATGTGGGGCACCCTCTTTAAGACAGTGTGAAGGAAGACTGGAGACATCTTCGTAGTCAGATGATGTAGTTAGCCATTCAGAACCCTTTGCTTTCAGTCTATCATGGTAAAGACAAAAAAGTAGAAGATGTCTCAAAATCTTAGACGAATCAGAAAACAGACTCAAAGAGACAGCATGTCTCTATACCCCAAAGACAATATTCTGAGATCATCCCAGCTATTTTATGGGAGGCTGCCTTGTGTACCCGTTCCTTAGCCTCCCTTATTCTTCCCTGAAAGGTCTTACCTAGTGGAGGAGAGTGGAGAAGGAGGGAAAGGGAAAACATATCATGGATGCCAGACACCATCTGTCGAGAGAACAAGGAAGTAGGGGAGCCAAGCTATGGCCAGGTGGTCTACACTCAACTGAGAGCAGAAAATGAATAACCAAATTGCCAGAGCATCAGCCAAACGTATTCAGCTGTGTCTGATGGGCCAAGAGGGAGACAAGTGCTTGGCATGTCCACGCTAGCAGACAGGTGTATTGAGCCTGATGCATGCTCAGAGCAGGGCTACTTCCAGCTGAGTGCTAGTTTTTCTGGACAACAACAGCCAGCATCCCCCACCTTTAAAACTAACGAGGAGGAAGTAGGTCAAAGCAGAAAATGAGAGTTGGGGTGTAGACCAGATGGCTGCCCAGAACCCAAGAGACTGTTCAATAAAGATCAGGAGAAGTGAAGGGATGAAGCAGTTACCTAGACAAATTAAGCAAAAATGAAAACAGGTAATGGAGGCTGGTGACCTTTTCAGCCAAGGACAGTTAGTTGTCTACACCTTTAAACTACTAAACAGTTAACCAGATGTCCCAGCTTGTGGGAGAGCAGCAACAAGCTGAGGCTGAGTGGGCTTAGAAGTTCGTGATTGCTTCTCCCTTCTTAGCAGCCGTTAGCTATGATGTCAAGCGGTTCAACCAGGTAAAAATCAAACAAGAGCATCACATGAGTGGCTACTTGCAATCAGGAGGCATTAATCAGGACAAGATTGACCAGGCTTGATCTTTTCCATTGGTGGATACAGTCCCGGGACTGGACACGGGGCTGGGAAAATTATGCTGTTTCCATTTCCTCATTCGATCACTGTTCAGTAAGGACTTGAGGCTGTATTGATTAACTAGAATTGAGCCTTGATCCTAAGGAGCTTACATTCTGAAACAACATTTTCGTTAATGAGCTGGGCATGGTGGATCATGCTTGTAATCCTAGCACTCAAGAGACTGAGGAAGAAAAAAAAACGATTATTATGAACTTGAGGCCAGGCTGTGCCATATAGAAGACACTATCGCCAATATGTATTGTATATTGATAATTGTTTAATCCTATCAATGAACTGATGAGTTAATGAGACTTACTCCCATATTTTGGCCGAGAAAAAACAAATTCAAGATACGTAAACATCGTGCGTAGTGTCCTATAGGCCTAGACAAAACCTGGATTTGACTTGTGTCTCTCACTTCGGAAATATGCTTTTTTTTATTCATATTTTTTATGGTTTGCTTTGCTTTGCTTTTTAGAAAGGAGACATTTGAATGAGTTCTGTGAAGGCCATGGGAATGAAGAAACAGAGGTAAAAGGAAAAGTTCCTAATATAAAGGCAAAATGGGTGCAGGGATATATCATGATACTCACACGTGGGGGAGAATTACAAAAAAAAGGGGAAGTTTGTGGGTGAAAATTGTGAATTCAACTTTAAGAATAATTTTGGAGGGCTTCTAGGACACACTGAAGAAATAGACAGCAGTCATTGAGAAATGCACAGTGGAACCCTACTGAGTGGCCTCAACCAGAGAGCTAGCTCTGGCCATCAAAAGGAGTGAGGGGGGCTACAAGGGCAAGGAATATAGAAAGAAAAATGGAAAGAGAAACCAAACAGGGGCCAAGGAAATAGAAAGAGAAATAGACCAAAAGGGAGACAAGGAACTTAAGAAGCTCTCTCTCCCTTTAGAAAAGAAGTAGAAGGTGAAAGGACTGAGTTGTCAGGAGACCCCAGGGACTCAAGCTCCCCAGCACCCAGGGAGGAGAGTTTCAGAAGGAGGCAAAGCCATTTCAAACTCTTCAAAGATCCAGACAGGATAAAGACCAAGAGAAGCCTACTACAGGGCTGGAATATGGCTTACATAGATCCTGGGTCAATCCCCAGCACCTCCTAAACCAGGTGTGGTGGAGAATGCCTGGAATCCCAACACTTGGAAGGTAGAGACCAAAGGATCAGAGGTTCAAGGTCATCCTCCACCATATAAGGAGCTTGGAGGCCACCCTGGGCTACTGGAGACCCTATTCTGGTTTGCTTTTTAAAATCCTATGTGGGCAAGTAGGGTGGTTCTCTCATCCTTTAAATCCAAGTGTGTGCTTGAGTATTGGAAACAGTGAGGCTAGACTGCCCATTCAGATACTCTGGCAATAAAATGGAGCAGAGAGGAGAAGCCAGGAGGAAGTTTTTATGGAAAGTTCCGGGCTGGGCTGCATAATTTAAAACAGTATAATTCTCTTCCTGCATCTCTATTTTTTTCCATCTCCACTCCCTCTTCACACTTCTCCAGTGATGTGTAAACTTGTCCTGGCCAAGCCAATCCATCAAGACAGGAAACACAGAGGAACACTGGTCTGAGCAGGCCTGCCAGTACAGATCTGGAGAGGGAAAAAGGAAACAGGAATTGGTAAACTGTTCTAGCAAAGATTTTCACCAAAAATAGTATCACCTAGGTTAGTGGCTAGAAAAGATGGTAGGCCATTGGAAAAAGCTGGTTGTGTTTGTATAGAAGAGAGTTGGATGTATTTGTAGGGAAGGTTCTAGAGTCTGGAGAGAAATTAGACAAATGTAAAGAGGCCACGGCAGGAAGGGCCTGATTGAGAGGAAAGAAGGCCTTCCTTCCTGAGAGCTGAAGAAAACGAAGGTGAAACTAGAGAAACTCGAATCAGAAGCTAGAGAAAAACAGAGCAGACTAGGTAACTCGTACCAAATATACAAGTACCATAAAATGTAAACATCTCTCTGGGGCTGTAAAAGATGGCTCCATGGCTAAGAGAGCTTGCTGCACAAACATGAGGATCTAAGTTTGAATCCTGTGTAAGAAGCCTGGTGTGACTACACTCACCTGTAATCCCAGGATTGTAGGAGGAAGAGAAGAAGATCGTTGGGCTTGCTAGCTCAAGACTCAGTGAGGGAAGCCTGTCTTAGGGTCATAAGGTAGAGAGCGATAGAGCAGATACCGGGCACCTCCTCTGGCCTCTACACTCACACGCATGGGTGTGCACGCCACTCGTGCTGATGTACTCCCCCCCCAACCCGAATGCACACTAGATGACTAACATAAGAGTGGAGACTTAACAAACTGGAATCTGGAGACATGGAAGCCCAGGACGTAAGCCTAAAGTATGAATCTGAAGCCATGCTCCCTTTTGGGTAGTAGCCAAGTCCTGGTCAGGCAGCCGGATGGGCGGCCCTTCCCACAGCATCACAGGACAAGAGGGACAAGTGCTGTAGTCCAGGACCCACCAAAATGAATGTCTCCCACAAAAAAAAAACAGGCCGTGAATTTGAATGAGAAAGAGGCAGGCTTTTGTGGCCAGTGCACCTTCAAATCACCTCAATTCATGGGACTGGTTTAAATTAATCTCAGGGTGCTAGTGTCCCCTGCTTCTTGGTTTTTAAAAAAAAGGTAAATCTTTCTAGTGGATAATGGCATCTTCTGAGACCTCAAACTATTCCTACTATAGCTTTGTAAGCATGTCCACAGTAGAAGCAAAATAACTCAATAGGAGGAGAGGCTAGCACAGATGGTCAAGACAATGGTCATCAGAACAACAGACCCTATAAACTCCAGCTATGACGTTATCAGAGGCAAACATTAAAGCACATGCAATTTCTAGTGCAAGGAGGTTTGGGGGCAAGACTGAGACATTTGGAGGGTATTTGAGGGCTGGAGAGATGTCTCAGCGCTTGCTGCTCTTGCAGAGGACCCAGGTCTGGGTTTCAGCACACACATGGTGGCTCATAACTAGTTCAAAGGGACCTGATGCCTCTTCGGACCTCCATGGGCTCCTGTATACATGCGGTGCACATACTCAATCACACACACGTACACAAAATAAAATAAAATAAATAAAAATATTTTTAAAAGAGCATGTGTTCGGAAACCATGAAAAGGAACCAAGTGGAAATTTTGCAACCAAAAGCTCTAAGAAATAAATTTAATGTCATAGATGATTTCCATCAGATGGTAAGTCAGGATGAAGTAAATCCACAATGAAGCACAGGGAAATGAAGGATGGAAAAGACAGAGCGGGGAGGGGAAGGGTAGAGCTGAAGAAATGGCTCAGGGGTTAAGAGCATTTGCTGCTCTTCCCGAGGACTTGAGTTCAGATTCCCAGCACCCATGTCAGGTAGCTCACAACCACCTGTAACACCCGCTCCGGGGATTCTGACACTCTCTTCTGGCCTCATGGGCACTGTCCTCACGTGTGCATACCCACACCCAGACACACACATACATAAAAAGTTAACTCTTTAAAACAAAATAACAACTCAGCAGATATTAAGAAAAAGGCATTACTAGGGATAAAGAATATTTCATAAAAGCTCAATCTCAGTGAAGCTATAACTTTATAAAATAGAACAGTTTACCTTGAATGAATATATATATATATATATATATATATATATATATATATATATAAACAAATAGTGATGTATCTATCTATAGGTGACCCCACAGTCACAGTGGGAGACGCTGGCATATCTTAGTATCTACCATGATGCTCAGTCAAGCTAGTTGTGATGGGTCCCAACACCTCACATGGCCAGCAGCCAGGAGTTAGTGGACCCATAGAGTTATGCACCTTAGGGGCTCCCAAGTGGCAATTAGGGATAAAATTGCAATAAGCATCTATTTATATGTGTATTTTGATGGTAAAAAAAAAATAGAAAATCAAGGACATTTTCCCCTGGAGTCAGGACTGTGATGTCTGTTGGGTGGGTGGATGCAAGGCTCAGGAGGATAACCCTGACTTAGATCTGGCTGATAAGGGTGCAAGTGGCCATTATCTTGAAAACTTTTCTTGGAATTACTTATTGTACATCTTTTTAAAAGCTGAAAGAAAGGAAGCAAGCGGGGAGAAAGGAAGGCTAAGAGATCTTGCAGGAGGAAAAGAAGGAAGCCAAAGCACTGTGAAACACATGGCCTCAATCTTTTCGATAATGCATGAGACAAGGCCCCCTGGAGAGATAAAGAACACGACAGGCCTAGGCAAGACCTAGAATGACCCGTAAGAAACATGGTGGACCACAAGTCACCTAGAGGTGGGAATTGGTTGCCAGGAAAACTACCTTACCCAGGGCGCAAACTAAAATACCTGGAAGGATGGCTCAGCCAGTCCACCAGTAAGTTGGACTCCTCACCAGAAGGTGAAGAGAGATAAACCCACTCATCAGTAAAGTCTAATTCCAAGACCCAAAGTTTAGACAGACGTGCTTGGATGTGGCGATGGTACAGAGTGGACAGTGTGCCACGCGGGGGCTGCTGCCTCTTTGCTCCAACCTGTGGACACTCCAGAGCAAGCAATTACCCCAATTGTGCTGCAAGGCAAGCTAAAATTCTAGGCTTTCTTAAGTGATTTTTCTGTTTCTTAAACATTGGGAATTAGGTCAAATTATTATAAATATGCCTCAAGAAAATCAAAGCCATCCTGTGGCTCAGGTGAGGTCGCTGTGTCAGGATGATGAGTGAGGGTGTGGGACTGAAATGGAATTTGTCTACCTAGACTGGATTGCCTCAGTAGCCGCACCAGCAACCACTATCAAATTTGGGGTATGACAGAGGAAAAGAGGATCCAAAGCTATAGGAGAAGTCACCCCAAAATTTAGAAGGGTATAAGGATCCAGGGACCGGAGATGTAATCTCTATGGAAACAAAGAGAAGTCAAGAGAAACAGGAAAGATAAGAAGAGAGAAAGTTGGGGGCTGCGGAGATGGTTCAGCCAGGAAAGGAGCTTGCTGACAAACCAGATGACTTGAGTTCAATCCTTGGGACTCAGATGGTAGAAAGAGAGAACCGATTCGCACAGTTGAACCTTTAACCTCACACGCATGGTGCACATGGCGAATACACAAATAAATAAATGTAATAAAGGTTAAAAGAAAGAGGAGGGGAAATGAAGAAAGAGGAAAAGAAGGAGGAGGAAGAGGAGGAGGCGAAAGAGGAGAAAGAAGGGGAGGAAGAAGAGGAGGAAGAGGAAGAAGAGAAGAGAAGGAGGAGGAAAGCCTAAAGAATTTCACAACACAAGAGCTCCAGAAATAAGCCAATAAGCCGTTCTTTGTTACCACTGGTCTTTACTTCCATTACTGTCGTTTTATTCTTTTCTCTCTCTCTCTCTCTCTCTCTCTCTCTCTCTCTCTCTCTCTCTCTCTCTAGCATTCTACAAGGAACCTCAAGTATGAATCCAGAAAAGCTACCCTTGAGCCCTGAAGAAATGCTGCTCTTTTATGCTTGGCCCACCGGTCTCAAAGGTACCAAGCTCGTCCATTGAGTCTTTCCAGGTACCATGGTGGTGGAGTCAGGCCCAGCAGCTCAGGGCCACCAGCACAGGGCCTGTATGCTGGGCCGCATATGGCTGCCTTCCAAGAAGTAGGCTGGAGCTAAGGAAGCAGAGAGCAGAGTGAGGGAGCCATGGTCAACGGTCAAACAGCTGGAGGGGGCGGGCAGGCGAGCAAGCAGCAGACCTCAGGGAAATTAGGTTTTGGCTGAACAAAGTTCAGCCTTGTTTTCTCAGAAAGCAGAGCCGAGGTGAGCCACCCTGAAGAACAGGGAAAAGAGCAACTGAACTGAATATTGGTTTCCAAGACTTCCCAAGCATGACAGACTTGGCCACCTAACAGTGATGGGGGGGCTGGGGGGTGGGGGTTGTTGCTGTGCAGCAGCAATTCCGGGTAAAAGGGAGGATGGACGAGCAATCAAAACACCAATGAGCTGGGAGATGTGCTTGCCATACAAGCATAAGGACCTGAGTTCTGATCCCCAGCACCTACTTAAAAGATCGGTGAGGCAGGATACATCATTAGCATAGTCCTGTCAGGGATAGAGGGGCAAGGGGAATCCTGAGAGGTCAAGGGCCAACCAAGGTAGCCAATCGGGAAGCTTCGGATACATCAAGAGACCCTGTTTCCAATTTGGTAGAGATCCTGAAAAATGGCCAGTGAATACAGATACGTGGAGGCTGAGCGCGCGAGTCTGAGTAGGAGAGAACTGATTCCCACAGCCTGGCCTGCAGCAAGCCAAGTGAGGCCCTGGGGTCCTGCTTTCCTGTCCCACGCCGGGATCGCAGGCTGTGTTACTTTTTAAGTGAGTACTTAGAACCCAGACTCAGGTCCCCGTGTTCGCACAGCAACGCTTTAACCGCTGAGCCGTCGCTGCGGCTCCCGGGCTGTGTTTTCTAGCGCTGTGTGGAGAAGGTTCGGTAGATGAAAACTCCAAAGAGGCAAGACAGCAGGGCCTACTCCACACAAGGTGTGCACAGCCCACCTCCACGGCTGCCTCTGTTACTGGCCCAGGCCTTCAGCTCCTCCCCCCCGGGGGCGGGGCCTAAGTCACTCACAGACCCTTTGTTCCTCCTCAGAGCTGCTCAACAAATTCCTTGATTTGAAATTATGATCACAGGCTGGAGAGCTACTTAAGATAATTTTGCCAAATATCCTATCTCTTCATTGATGAATATAATGGAGGAGAAATTTCAAGAGGGAAAAAAAATTTTTTTTAAGAATTCACTTTGTTTAGAAAAAAAAAAAAATGTCACAGCTTAGAGCACAGTATTGGCTTACAGCTAAAAAGACTCTTTCCCCCAGGAAGTTGGCTGTATGCTGACCTTCAGTGAGCCAGTGACCCCTATGCCAGCAAAGAAGGTGGGAGAGGGCACTGTCGCTGGGTAAAGCCCTCTGCAGATGCCGGGAGCAAAGGTCGAGGGTGTGTTGGCTTTGTTTAAGCGTGAGTCAGAGGAGTGGGGGAGTCGATCCCAGGTCTCTGATTTCCAATTTCCTGTGCAAGCCACTGAGCTCACAGTGCCCCTTCCAGCAGGTTCTGCTGCTGCTGCTCTGCGGAACAAAGGCAGATACTGTAAGAGGCCACATGCATAAATAACCCAGTCAGGCCACCACTTCCTTCTCTAAGGGAGACATCTGTGGAATCTGGAATGTGTGTAAGAAACCAAACTCTGAGGGAGTGGGGGGAAGCTGACCACTGTCTGCCATCTTGATCATCTGAGGCCTTAGGTGTTCCTACCCTTGATATTCCTAAGGAGGCCTGGGCCCTTGGCCAGCCCCAGAGGGCCTGTGGTCAGGGTCTAACCATCCCTTCAGGACAATCCTGAAGCTCAGGCTCCAGGCTTGAGGACGTAAGGGAGTGATCATGAGTCAGAACAAGACTCCTATGTCACCCAATGCTCTCCTTCAGCAGGCTGGCCCCTTAAAGGACCTTCCTTCCATTTTCCTGTGGCTTCCTCAAGGCTTGGGACTAGAGAAGTATAAGGGAAAGATAAATCCTAAGAGATGACGGCTCTACTCCTAAATAGCCCCTTGGGAACAAGGAGGTACTTGGTTGAGTTAGGCCAGCTTCTAGCAGCATCCAAAAACCAATAAGGACACGTGTCTACTGGCTGCCTTAGGCAGATACTGTACTAGGAAGCTCTGCCTTCTACAGCACGCAGCAAAACCCTCTGAAAAGAACCTTGCCTCTGCCTGTCTGACGTGGTGCACTTGGAGGCTTTTCATAGGTGACTCATCATGGTTGTGCTGAATAGCACCAAGCTGGTCAGTTGAGTTTGGAGATGGGACTCTGTGCACCCCCTAAAATAACAGATGAAATGACCCCCTGCTACCTCCTCAGTAGACACTGTCCAAAAGCTCCAAGGCCTTTGAGTATAGAGACAGCAGACTCCAGGGCTAAATGAGTCTGGGACTCTTCTGCTTCAAAAGCAGAAAAGGTCCCTGTGCCCTTGCTTGAGCCTCGTTTTCCTCATCTGTTGAGTGGGCACAGCTCTGTCACCTCACTAGTTGATCTCAAGGATGAGACAAACCTGCACTGTGGTATGCATCAGTCTTCAGGAGAGTAGGGAGGGAAGAGGCAGAAGAACAGTGGGCTAGGATTGGGGCTGGCAGAAGAGATGATCTGCAGGTATGGATGGACAGAGAAGGCAATTCTATGCAGAGGTCTGTCAGTCCTTGTTTACAGGGCCGCCCTGCTGTAGGTCTGCTAATCTATTTCCCACCAAAGGGGACCTGATTCCAGACCAAGGTGGGCTCCACTCCAGACCCCATCCCTTCCTTCTTTTCATGGGACACGTTGACTCCAGGAACACTTGAGCACCTGTCTCCTCCAGTCACCCCTGTGGGAGACAGGAAACGACTCAGATTCCTTTGTCTCTGTGCCTTTACCCACCACTCACCCATGGGCCCTGAGAGGGGCAGAAGGGCCAGCCTCCCAGTGGAGATTTCACCACTGACATTGTTTGAAATTATCAGTGCTTGGCAGTTTAAAGTGTAAAATGCAGCCTGGCCTTGAGCCTGGGTTATTGTCTTCTAAACTCTGGGGACAATCTGCTTCTCATCCACAGCACCTAAGGCAGAACCACCACGTCCACTTCTGTGGCCCTCCTAGGTGACCTTCTCCTCTCTTCTAATGCCCCAGACACAGGAGGTGATTGGCGCTCTTGCTCATGGCTCCGTGAGTCACCCTTCGCGTGTGGTAAGGGTCCTTGGCCTCCTCTTTCTTCTCACAATTTGTTCTGCTTTTGCAGATGACTGCATTTAATGAGGAAGTGCTGTCAGAAGAAGAGAAAGGAAGCCTTGACCCGGTACCCTCTGCCGAGACCCATGTCCCAAGTCCTTTCCCTATGTGGTGTGAGTATTCTCTGAGCCAGCCAGGTAGTGCAGACCCATCACCCTAGCTACTCCAGGAGAGCTGAGGCAGGAGGACAGTGAGTTCAGAGGCTGCTTGGTCCATTTACCAAGATAAAGTATTGTCTCTGGTTTCTGAAATAGATAAATAAATAACAAAAAGGAGGGCTAGAGATATGGCTTAATAGTAAAGTACATTCTAGTATGTTCCAGGTCCTGGGTTTAATCAACCCCCAGTAACACACACACACACACACACACACACACACACACACACTTCTTTGATGCTGGTCCAGGGAAGCTCTGGAGAAATTTCTGGAAAGAGAAGACAGAAGCTATATTCCACACCACATAACTGACTTGTGACACTGATCTGATGGCATGCTGCTCCGGTGTTTGGTATTTATCATACCCCACATTCAACCAGCCCCTCGATCTGCTCCCTTTGGGTCCCAAAACAACCTATGAGCTTGATTTGTTTGGGTTTTCATCTACTCTTAGTAAACAGGTGAGGAAATTGAGGCTGAAGATGTCTGAAGTCAGAGCCACTCATCCCATCCCCCCACTGTGCCCTGTGCCAGTCACAATGACTTTCTATTAAAGAAAGGCACACCACATCACCACACCCGGTTGATGGAGAACTGCCACCTGCTCCAACACTGGGGAACCAGCCCTTCTGAAAGCAAGCCTGGTTCCAAACTCAGGGTTAATGATAAAGCTGAACAACGGTAAGGACTGGCCTTCCCGCTCCTCTTTATCAACATGTGACTTGGATTCAAGTGCCAAGCTAAACTTCTCTAGGGCCACATCCTCAGCGGTGACTTATTAAAGAGTAAATCAAAGTTTGCTGGAAGAAAAGAGTAAATACTCATACTCCGAATGCCAGGCTGGTCCTGAGCCCACTTCCTGGTTCCGCTGTTGACTTGGGCTGTAATCCTAGATAAGTGAATGCACTCACTACCCTGGGCCCAAAGGGCAAGCCTGGGGAGAGAGCCCAGGACCGAGCCCACCCTTTACACACACACACCAGGACCTGGCAAGAAGCCGGCTCTCATGATGTGCCTCGGAGAGGAAAACCTCAGACAAAAGCCAGGCAGGTACAGCCTCTCGTCCTTGTATCTGTGCTTGTGAAGAAGTGGGTCACCCCGTGTCGCAGCACTGACAGAACCCTACCATCCTCTGGCTCTGCGCTTACCCATAATTAGTGGGACGGAGAAGAGAAGAGCTGCACTTTGGGCCTCAGATGGCAGGGTGGAGGAATCAGAGCAAAGTTGACAAGAGTCAACTGTAATCACACAGTGCGCATTTTCAAAGAAACAAATAAAAATAGGCACAAGTGGGTCAGCACTTACAGTGAGGTTGGAGGCAGGAAACTGGGACAGACTTCAAGTCCCGCACGGAGGGACAGAAGTTGTGTTCTGTGAATACAAACTTGTGCTATCTTTGGGCTCTCACCCCTGCTGCTGCTTTCCTTCTCTGTCTTCTGGGTACACACAGCCTTAATCCCAAAACCTCTTCCCTGAAGCTGAAGACAAAGGTACTTAAAAAGAACTTGCCAAGATCCAGGCAAGAGGGCACACGCCTGTTACCCAGAGATGGAGGCAGAAGGATCAGGAGTTGAGGGTCTTCCTCAGCTACATAGCAAGCTCCAGGCCAGCTTGAGCTACATAAGACCTTGTCTCAAAAAAAAAAAGAAAGAAAGAAAAAGAAAAAGGAAGAAAGGAAGAAAGGAAGGAAAGAGGGCTAGAGGAAAGGAGGGAGGGAGAGAGAAAAGGAAACTACAAACTCACTGGAGAGGCTGGCAGGGAGAAACACAGCAGGGGCTTGCTTATCTTTGCTGTGTGGTGATTGCTGTCCAGGGCAGAAAGCAGAAGAGAGCCACCCATCCTAAGTGATCTACCTGGGTCCCAGCAGGCGTAATTTGGATCCTTTCAAAGCACTATTTGCACCAAGTACCATGAAGCACACGTGTTCATAGATGTCCACATGTGTAGGTTACCAGCATCTCCTTTCACTGCATCACAGATCTGTGGCATCTGGTGTGCTACACACAGAGAAAACATGGAAGAATACACATATCCCCATGTTGTATGCATAATACACACACACAAAGCACATGCCTATAGCACACCTTCCTACATGCTCCCCAGTGGACACATACATGCATAGATGTAATCTATTCACATACGTGATTCCTATGCTTCCACACAATGTAAACACATGAAGACTTGGTACACATACCTAGTATAGTTGGGGCTCTGTGTTTGTGAGTTCTGCAGCCATGGAATCAGCCGGCTTCAAATCGGGAGAGATTTGTGTCTTTGCTAAGGGCTTTTTGCTTTTGCTGCAATCCCTAAACAATGCAGTTTAATAGCCATTACTTGACGTTCACTCTGTTAGGCACAGTAAGTCTAGAGATGATCGGTGTGCAGAAGGATATGACTGTCGTATCCAAATACTCAGTTCATTTTATAATGGAGGCAAGAATCTGCACATCCCAGAACCAGTATTCTGTGGGTCTCAGGAACCCCTGTACTCCTAAGTAGGCACCATGTGCAGCATGGACCCTGTGCACGCACACAGTAGGCCTTCATCCCTCTTGCTCTCTGTAACCCTAAGACTTTGGCAGTTGTTAACTCTCATTCTTGGCAGGATTGCACTTCCTGGTGGCCTTAATGACACGTTTGGGTCAGACTTATCAGGCTTATGGGGGAGGGGTGTGCAAACTCCCAGTTCCAGGTTTCAAATTCCAGGTCCCCAGGACCAGCACAGAAGAGCCGGCAGAATGACCTGTTTTGGTGAGAGTAAGGTATGCTTGCTAATTTTCTGGAGTCTTGAAGTACAAACTGCCTCCAAATGTCTTTAAAAGAAGTTCTGGAGCTGTGCCTAATGACATAAAGAACACACATGTGCGTGAAAACAAGCACGTTCAACATGTGGCACAAAGCATGCAGAGGATCTGGGATATGAAAGCACACTCTACCGTTCTGTCCTTCCACCCTGTCTCTCCTGCATGCAAAAAGAGGGGACAATCACCCACAGGAGCTGTCTATGGACCACTGGGCCTCTCCAGTTCTAGCTGGAGCAGCCTCTCTCTGGGCTGAACTGGGCTGCAGAAGGTTTGGGGTGCTCAACCAGCCCCACACCTCTACCCAGAGAGTCTTCTGCACTGTGGCCAGTGAGTTACATCACACGGGAAGGGGGGTCTGATTCCCAGAACTCAAGAAGAGCTCCCAGAGCATTTGGCCTCAGAGCCTCCCATCGGCTGGGTGAAGCCAGAGGCTCCAGACAGACATGATGGGCTTTCCCTGCGCTCCCAGCCCCTGACCCCAAGAATGGTGTTTGGAAGTGTTGGAGTGTGTCTTTAAAATATTACACTATTTTAAAAGATTTGCTTGTGTATGCGTCTGGTCTGAAGAGCAAGTTAACCAAATACAGGCCCTCGGGGAAAGGGTGTCGTCTACAAAAATGTATGTTTTTGTCTTTAAGTTTGGGTTTTTTTGGGGGGTGGGGTTTGGGGCGGGGGGAGTGAACAGGAAGCCATTCGGGCCAGATAAACTTAAAACTGTAAGCAAAATTCCCTTTCAGCTTTTCAAAAAATGACAAAGTCACACCAGAGAGGAAATGAAAAGGGAAATTTTTAGACTTCTCATCTGTCCAGAAAGCCCCGGCTGTGTTTCAGAACCCAGTAGGGTAACTGTCGGGCCTGCGGTCACACAGCAATCCCAGGAGGCCTTGCGTCAGCAGCCATTATATCAATAAGGAAATACAATCACCAAACCACAGGCCTGCTTTCCTTTTTTTTTCTTTTCTTTTTTTTTTTTTTTTTTTTCCTCCTAAGCTTACATGTTGCTTTAAGAGGGTTTTAAAACAAGCGACTTTCCTGTTGTCGAAACCCACAGCTCTTCCAGGTTACTTAAATTATCCTACCTCTTAGAGCCACCACAGACGTGGATTTCAAAACTTTCTCCTGCCTCCCCCTGCCCTGGTGAACAGACACATTTGACTCCCTGGAACCCTTATTTATCAAATCGTGCAGCTGACTGCTGACACAGGAGGAAAAACACTAGTTGCATATTAAGCTCCGCAGCAAAGTCCCCTTGCTGGGTGCTGTCCTGATGTGTTTATTCACTGACCTGAAAGGGGGTGGGGGTAGGGGGGGGCCACAGGAAAGAGAATTCTGCAGAAATGGCGTTGCTCAGCACAACCAGGGCTATTTTTCAAGCACATGCATGCACACACTCGCTTACAAACATAAAGCTATCACAGCTCACAGGAGGCGGCTGTGTTTACCATAGGACGTGCAATCAGTCTCCTGGGAATTTTCAACTACAACCAAAAGGCAGCCCAGTCGCTTTATAAGGCTGCTCGTCTGCATGGCTGGAAAAGCATCGTAGGAACGCTTAGGTGCAAGGCTCTGCAGGGGCATGGGTGAGTCATGTCAGCTCCTTTGTGCCTGCAAGATTTGTTTCTCCCTTGAGCCAGTGGGAAGATGTAAATGAAAGACTGCATTGTGGAAGAACCATGAGCCAAATCCACAGAGAAATCTCTCTCTTTCCTGCTCAGCTCAGCAGAGAATGATCGTGCCAGACCCAGCAACGACGCTTGATAGTCATCTTCCGGCTTAACTTCTGGCCTGGACCGGGGCCACTTGACGTTGTTCCTTGCCTGTGGACCTCATCTGCCATCCCTCGCTTTGCCTGAAGCATCCGCCCTTGTGAGTCAGGCTTCTGGAAGGTAACTCACTCACTCCAGGAACCAATTGCAGTGAGGAATAAGAGCGGGTGAACTCCGTTCTGCAGCCACGGCGACCATCTCTCCGCCCACCTCACATCCTCCGCGCTGCAGTTGAATCCAGCAGACACTTAGCTAACCTCACACTTTCCAGCCTTTTTGGGTTAGAATCAACACTTAGCTCATCAGAAAAACACATCTTCCAAAAGAGAATCTGCTCTCAGTTTGAGCACATGGGTGCTTTGTCTCTTTTTTTTTTTTTTTCTTTTTTCTTTCCTTTTATTTTTTTACAGTCCAATGAATCTACCAGGGCTAAAAAGCCGGGACAAATACTCTGAAGACATTGCGTGGCATGTTCTGTTTTGTTTTGTTCATATTTGAGGGAGGGCTCTTCCCACACAACTCTGATTCTCTTTCTTAGGAAATGTGGGATGTAAATGGGGACAAACCAAAAAAAAAAAGAAAAAGAAAGAAAGAAAAATCAGAAGAAAATCGATCTCAGGTTATGACCAGCCTATTGCATCATAGTATAGTGCACCCTTGGGGGAATTTGTTTTTCTACTAATGATTCCAGAGAATTCTAGACTTCCCACACAAGCTCCGTAGACATTTTAAATCTTAGTGCTACTCCATGACAAATTACCTGCGGTCTTGTCTGTGAAGCACCCTCTTTTCCATCATAACATTGGAAGCCCCATCCTGACTGAATGGATACAAAGTAAACATGGAACTGCTCTGCAGCCCTTTCTATGCTCTCATCCAGGCTCCTGGCTGGAGTTCTCCTGCCTGACTCTAACCAGGTTGGCAGGACAGATGCTCAAACTCCTTCTTGCTTTGGCTGTGTAGACCACAGCTGTTGCCTCACCAGGGGGACAACATTGGCTCTTCCCTGTGACGCCACCACCAAGGCCTCTTACCCATTAGGCCTGCCTCTAGAACTGTGGGGCTGCAGCCCCTCTGCCTTCCTAGGCTGGCCAGCTGCATGCCAAGGAGGGCACTAGAGAATGGGCGCTCCTGTTGAAGAACAGTGCATGAAGTAGGTCTTCCCATGACTTCGGGAAGTTCTCCACTGAGGGTGTTAGCAACCCTGTTGCCTGAGATCAACAAAACATAGAGGAAAAGAGGTCAGGGGCTTCTAATGTGTTACCTTAGGCTTGAATTCGCAACCACGAGTTACCTCACAGAGTTGTAGGGTGCTCTCTTGTGCTATAAAATGCTCTCTCGGTTTATTTTATTTAGAAAAGACAAAATACCCTGAAAAGAACTCTTAGCTACTTTGAGATGTCTATAAAGTTTTTCTGAAAGATATTTTTTTTTTCAGTTGGAGAGGCACGTGTGCCACAAGGCATGGGAGAACAAGGGGCACCTTGCAGGGTTGGTTCTTTCATCCCACCACGTGGGTTCTGCGGCTCACTTTCAGGTTTGCAGGCTCTGTGACAAATGTCTTCATCACCGACCCATCTTGCCAGCCTCTTTTTGATGTTTTCGGTTATGTTTTTAAAAAACAAAAACAAAAAAAACATAAAAAATGCTGACATTCTCAAAGATATGGCCTCCAATTTTTCGCAAGATGAGTCTTTGCAAACTCATCTCAAGTTTTCATTATGGAAAATGTCAAGTATGTCAGAAGGAAGGACCACGGCCCAGCTAAAGTCTTCTATTCATGGCTTGGATGACCAGCATGAGAAGAACTTCTCCAAACTTGCTTTCTGTTTTGCTTCTCAAATTTTTCTGTTTTGAAATTGTTTTAAGAAAACCCCATATGGAAAAATAAAATTTTAAGGCGACAATGTGATAACCCAGTGGGTAAAAGCACTTGTCACCAAACCTAACAGCTCGAGTTTGACCTCCAGGAACCACATGATGACAAGATTGAACTGACTCCCACAGGTTGTTTTCTGACCTCTATCCTTCTGCTGGGTCTCATACACCACACACACAGATACATATATGTAGTTCAAACTTTTTAAGATTTACTTATCTTTGTGTGTATACGTGTTTTATCCGTCTGTGTGCATATGTACCATGTGCTTGCCTGGTGCCTGGGGAGGCCAGAAGAAGGCATTGGATCTCATGGAACTGAAGTTACAGCTAGTCGTGAGCCACCATGTGGGTGCTGGGAACTGAACCTGGGTCTCTGGGAAAGCAGTGTGTTCTCTCAAATGCTGAGCCATTTCTCCACCCCAGACATGATGGTTGACTTTGTTTTCATTGTCATCTTGACTGTGTTTGGCATCACCTAGGAGGCACATCTTTTCATGTATCTATGTTTCATGTATCTATCCAGAAATAGTCAACTCATAGGGAACCCACCCCAAATGGGGGTGATTTGGGGCCTCCAGAATGAATCAAAAGGAGAAAAGATAAAAGCGAGCTGAGCTCCAGCTCTCCCCCCATCCCTGCTTTCTGTCTATGAACTCAATATGAGCACTACTTCATGCTTCTGCTGCTGAAGCTGGAACCAGGGTCATCACCCATTTCCCTACCGTGATGGATCATACCCCTCACACCATGAGCCAAAATAAACCTTACCTTCTTTCAGTTTCTGTTATTAGGACCTGTTTTTGCAGCAACAAGAAAAGTAACATAGCAAACCCCATGCCTTTTTACTTTTCACGATTTGCCATACAGCCTTAACATGAGTGAGCATTTCCTGGTGCAGCCACATCCCACAAAGGTCCCCTTCAAAACCATTGCAAGAAGATGCCCACCATGGAAATCCCAAGCACAGCATGACGCAGCCATGAGACTGCCTTTCTAGCCACCTCAGTGCACAGACTCAAAAAGGACTAGATCTCAAAGACACTGGGCAAAAGCATGAAGCTGTGGTCTTGAAGACTGTGTGAGGTCATTTACAAGGAAGTTGGAAAGGTTGAGGATTCATTTAATGGCAGAGTATTTGCCTGCTATATAACAGACCCTGTGTTTGGTCTTCAACACAACATACACCATGATTTAGAGTAATGGAGGGCCTGAATAACAAGTAAAGACTAAGGCTGTGTTTCTACAGAAGCATATTTGTGAATATAAGTCTAAACAAACAGATGTATAAAATACATTTGATGATAAGGAATTTGACTACATTACTTATATCGCTAAAAATGTATACATTCGGGGGTCACTGAGATGACTCGTGGATAAAGGAACCAGCCGCCCAGCCAGAAGACCTGAGTTTATAGCAGGAGAGAGCTGACTCCTGACTCTCTGACCTCCACACAGGAGCTTGAGCACTCATTCACACCCGTGCACGCACGCGTGTACACACACACACACACACACGCACACACACACACAAAAATAAAATTTCCTTAAGTTTATATGTTCATGCTAGCTCAAAAAGAGACAGGGCTTTCATAACTACACATTGGGAAATGAGACATTGCCTCATACTTGGGGTTTCATGCAGCACCTTCAACCCACTGCCTACTGGCCCCAGCCAAGGCTGTTCTTCCTACCTCACAAGAGACTCTTATGAGGTTCCACTAGAATGCCAGGCAGTCAGCCAGTCCCAAGAGGCACCTGTGAGCCCTGGGAAAGACACACCAGTCCCCTGCTGTTTCTCAGGGGAGAAAACTGAGGTTGCAAAAATATAATTTTTTTACCCAAGGAGATAAAGACAGACAGCAGTCTGGGTTTATTTTGCCTGATGCCCCTGCAAGCTCTCTCACTCTCCCTGGGGAACTGCTTAGATCTTCCCTCTATCTTGTGGCAATGCCAGTTTCTATTATGTACTTCAATTAAGGAGTCCTGAGAGGCTGGGAAAGGGTTTAGTATCTCCATGATTCTACACAGCCATTGTTCCATTTCATCATCGTGGCCAAATAGTGTCCCTGGCTAGAATAAGTTAGTGATAAACTATAGATGACACTGTCAGTGGGGGCTCTGATCCTGCCAAGAACAAAACCAGCTGAAGCACTTGAAGAAAAAAAAAAAAAAGGTTGAGCTGTTGGGGCCAGTGAATGCTCTTGAATCCAATCGTACACCGGCGCTGTCTGACAGTACACTTTCCTGGTCAAGATTCCTGATTCCACTTGGCAGCTGTTCTCACCACCTCTTCTAGTATCAGCCACAATAAAACGAGGAGACACAACAGATCCATTCCTACCCAGAGAAGATAATCTAACAGATGCAGGTTGGGGCTTCTTATAAAAGTGAAAAAAAAAAGTCAAATTAAAACCCTTGTTGCTCCATTCAGCAGCAGCATGGCTCCTGAGCTGCCAAGTGACCCCCCCAGCAAGTCCTGTGGCTTTGCTGCAGTTTCTTTATCATTCAGATGTGCTATTCCGAAGGCCGTGGCACAGAGAGCCAAAAGGCATTATGCAATTAAGGTGAAAAACATCACATAAATGCACCGAAGCCAAGGCTTAAATAGCCACATATGGTTTCACGGAACGTACTCCTGATCGTCAGCCTGCAGTAAAAACGCACAGGAGGGAGATGGTCTGGCTGGAAATGGACTGCAAATTGATAAACATGTAGTTGTTAATGCAGTGTTTATTATTTTTTTTACTGGGATAAAAATTAACTTGTGCAGCCTCGGCCAGCCAGCAGCTTAAACTCTACCATCTGGGTGGTAGAATCGGCTGTTTTGGGGGCTCCGGGTTACAAGTTACTGTTGCCAGACTGTATTTGTGAACAAGCCCTGTATGTCCAGACAGCAGGGCTCACAGAGGCTGCAGCAAAGCAGCACTGAGCCTGCCAGGCCAGCAAAGAGACGCCCAGGAGCCACCCTGTAGATACTCTGAGTTCTGAATTTGTACATGTATGTGTGTATGTCACTGCCTGGGGAGACCAGATCAGAGGTCAACCTCCTGTGTCATTCCTCAAGAGCCAACCATTCTGTTTTCTGAGACAGGGTCTCTCACTGACTATAGGCTAACTGGTCAGCAAGTCCCAATCTGCCTGTCTCCACCTCCCCAGCACGGAGATTACAAGCACATGTCATTACACCCAGCTTTTTCATGTGGGTTCTGGGGTATTGAACTCAGGTCCTCATGCTTGTGTGGTCAGCACTTTACCAACTGAGCCATCCCTCAGTACTAGTCCTACATTTCAAGTCCAGAAAGGGACTGCCAAATTCCTGGAAAATCACCTTCACGCTATGAAGCCAGCCAGGTTGCAAATGACCCTTCTAGAGGCAGAGAAGAGATTGCAAGGGAAGCAGGGTGTACAGGGCGGGAGGGTGTGCAGGGAGATCATGAGGACACTGGGGGCAAGCCTGAGCAAGCACAGCCAGTCATGTGACAACCCCAGCAGCTGCCCCAGCTGCAGAGTCGACCTCTCTGTCCCTGGGGGCCCTTTTCCATCAGCTGGATCAATTTACTTTAGCTACAGAGCTCTACACAAGCAGGGACTGAATTATGACTCGTGGAAATCCCCCTCTGTATCAGGGATCGGGTAGCTTTCAAACTCCCAACAATTAATGGCCCCTTTGGTCAAAGGAGAATTGGGGGAGGGGGACAGCAGGCAAAGCTATGGGTTTCCAAGGCAGGCTGTTTGGTTTCTAGTAAATTAGGAGTGGGTGGTGGCAGTACCAGTAATGTTACCCTGTAGAATGTGGTCTTCTTTGACGTCAGCAAGATGTTTCTCTCCCTTTCTCCTCCTGCCCTCCTTTCTCTCTCCTTTCCCTTCCTGTGTCCTTTCCCTCCTCCTGGCCTCTTTACATCACAGAGGCATGTTGGAAACAGTTCAGAGCTTTGCAACACAGCTCCCAGGCTCAGATTCCCCCACGTGGACCGCAGTGTAGTCCAGGATGCAGGCTGAAGTGGGAG
The DNA here is from genome assembly GCA_026225945.1 of Cricetomys ansorgei. NCBI lineage: Eukaryota > Metazoa > Chordata > Mammalia > Rodentia > Nesomyidae > Cricetomys > Cricetomys ansorgei. The sequence continues at coordinate 3,449,469 of JAMJFZ010000435.1, read as the reverse complement.
GTAGGCAAGTCAGAAAGACAAAAAAAAGTTCATGTGACTCAGAGCAGGAAGCAGGACATGCCGCAGGGAGGAGGCGGTCACCACCACAGGCTGCACATTCCTGCCTTGCCTGGCCAGGTCAGCCATCCCCTCTGAGGGAGCATTCCTCTGCGGCAAGAACACACACTGGTCTCAGGCATCTTAAAATAGTATCTTGGAGAGTGGCTCTGTGGCCACTCAGCCTGGCACCTGGCCTGGTTTCCTGGCTCCTCCTGTCTCTCCCACCAAGATATGTTCTCCACTCATCAGAGACAGTCACAGCTCCCCCATGTCACCGCGGAACCGGTGAGAGTGGGATCGCAAGGCTGGCCAAGCACTCCAGGCCCAGCCTGGCAATGCTGTTGTTTTCGCCTAAATTGTGCTTGTGTGCACTCATACACTCACATACATGCACGTGTGTACACTCACATGTATGCACATATGCATGCATGCACACATATACATGCATGCTTGCACGTACACACATGTATGGTTGCTCCAACAGAGGCACGCTGTGGGTATTGCAGCGTGCTGCTTCCTGGGTGGCTAATCCCAGCAAGGGCACTTGATCTCTGGAGTCACAGGACTCTGAGATTTTTTTTTTTTTTCCGGCAGGTAGCTTCTTTGCAGTCAGATTATGTACACATACGTATATGAATATGACGTGAATCTTCAAAGGCAGAATACATATGATGTGAAGGTTAGAAGGGGGACTACGTGGGGAAGGAGAACCGAAAGGGGGTAGGGACAAAACAGGGTAAAAGATAGTGAGGGAGAGAAAGAGAACATCACACGTCTTTTCTCATATACGGAACTAGATTTAGCTATATTCACATATATACATGGCATGAAAGCAAGAGGGAGGGGACCAGTGAGGGGCAGAAGAGGGGCAGGAGAGGCTAGTAGGGGAAAAAATATAAAATATATGTAAGAAAACATCATCACGAAATCTATTACTTTGTATACTAAAAAAAAAAATTAAATTTTTGAAATAAATAGTCTTAAAAAGGACAGGAATATGGAACAAGCCTTCGACCCACGGGGATTTATCCTGCTAGTTACAAATGAGGTTTCAGGTGGGGTGGGGGAAAAAGCAGAGAACAGGCCTGGATGTGCTGCGGGCCCCTGCTCCGTCCTCTGGGCCAGAAAGCAGGGGTATCAGGAAGCCTCAGAACAGGGAGCACGTAAGCCAGTGCTCCAAACACTCTCTACAGACTCTACAAGCATGAAGTCATGTGGAAAACACATGCACAGAGAGAAGAGTGAGGATCTATTCCAAAATGAGACAGGACCACGATGAGATGTGTGCGCATGCGCCCTCAGGCTGGGAGCTCAGTATGTGTGGGATTGTCATGAGCGGATAAAGCCATTCAGTTAAGAATTCGGCCAACTCACAGCAAAGAGATGTTTAATATAAAGCATGCATGGGTGGATGGGCAACTGAACAAAGAGGAATAGATTGTTCTAGAAAACAAAGAAAGTAAACTGGACTCTACGCTTTCTGGAAGGGCTGGACAGGGTGTGAATTAACAATGAAGAACATTCTCGACCCTATTTCCTGAAATGTGTCTAACCCGAGGCAAATGTGTGTGTCTTCCACATGGGTACAGTGGACTCGTATGTGGTCCTGTGTACCAGAGTCCCGCCTCTGCTGTCATAACACCCCGTTGGCCACTGTTGAGAGGTGATGACTACCCTCCTGCTCACCGACCATGCAAAGACTCCAGAAGGACTGTAGGAGGAGAGCTCTGACTCAGTTAAAGCTGCCTCCTCCCTCCCTCTGCCTGGCCCTTCCTGCACTGGAGAAAGGGGACACAGAATGGAGCTAGGATGGGAAAAAAACGTGACCACATGCTTTGAGGGGCTACCTACCACCCGTGATTACCCTTCCAATACTTCAGAGCTCTGAGTCCCTGGGCCACACACTAATGACTCAACTGGTGGCAAGAGAGTAGGTGTCCTGACTGGAGCAACCTACTGGAGGCTCTGATTTCTTCACTGTATTCTCATGTGGGGCTTCTTCCTCACAGGGGACAATCTAACAGGTTTGGGGCCACTGCAGAGGTGTTTCACACAGCGTAATGTTACTTACTCTGTGGGGCTCTATTTTCATCCTTCCAAATACATCAGTTGTGTGACAATTTTCTCAAAATTACACCATTTCCTCTTGGAGGGAAGTTAAGACTCAGAAAGTAAATGAAGCCTTCAAGGCTTCAGGGAAAAAAAAAAAAAAAAAAAAAAAAATCCCTCACAAGTCTCATGAAGCTCCAAAAACTTAAAAGATATACAAGGCTTCTCCCAAAGGTTGTATGAGCAGAAACATTTACTGGGGAAAAAGACGCTCCCACCAGCCAAGCTGCCTGCAGATGGTGCGAAAACTATCAGCCATACAGAATGAGATATCCAGCGTTTCAGGTGCCTTCGAGTCTTCCATGACCCTGTAATTCCTCCACTCTCGCTCATTACTTCACCAAGTTGGACTTCAAGGGAAATGTTACTTAAGTCTGTCGTTGGTATCCTACCCAGGGTGAATTTGCTCACATCTCTCCAGGAAAAGTTAGCATAACTCACTAATGTCCTGACCCACAGATGTGCACTGGGAAGCATGTTTCTACCAGGGCCATATTCTCAACTCAAGTCTCATGTTAGACATGATGGGGGCGGTATGTGAGATGAGGACACAGTCAGGGACCCAAGCAGAGATACTGCATGGGCAGCGTGTTCCTCAAATCAGCAGGACACAAGGTGCCTCAATTCTTCCCACATCCTATGAAGCTCAACACACTGGCTCTGCCCACCACCCACCCACCCACCCACCCAGTGAGAATATGGGCCCTTAGCAGAGTCACAAAACCTACCACGAGTTTCACAGGTATCCTGTCCCCTGAATAAGGAAGGGATGATACTCAGCTGCTGGAAAGTGTTCAAGTGAGGGTTCCACAAAGCTGTTCACTAACAACACACGGAGCAGTCTGCATATTTGTGGTATGGGAAAAGATAAAAAGCAGATGTTGTCACGGTCACCTGACCCGGCTCATTGCCAACCTCCCCTCATACAGAGCCATGACTTCCAGTGTCTCTGAAAAGCAGCACCAATGGCAACCCACACATGCAGAACTATGTGGTTCTTATCCTGGATGGATGGAGTTCGGACACTGAGCTGGTCCACTGTCCAGTGAGGGTGATAGCTCCCTGACAAGCTAACGCAACACACTGAGAGCTCGTGACTTGGAGCAGACCTTTAATAACTGGAGTCCATTTTTTATTGCTAATAGCCATGGTATTCCCTGTGGTTTGGCCTCAAATAACTAACTCTATTCATTAGAAGATTTTATGAGTATACTATGTATGTGCTCTCTACCCACACTGACCTGCAAGGTAGGTCTCCACAAATGAAAAATCTGAAGCTCAAAGCAAGTAAGTAGCATCCCAAAGTCACACAGATAACTGGTGACAAAGAGACAGTTTATGTTACTGTCAAGACAAGTCTTCTTCCTAGGAAGGCAGGCCAGCATAAGCAGAGAGAGACATATTGGAGACTACAGGATGACTATGCCAAGATCTACATGTGTGTGTGTGTATGTGTGCATGTGTCTGTGTGTGTCTGTCCGTCTGTCTGTGTGTCTGTCTGTCTGTGTCCGTGTGTGTGTCTGTGTGTGTGTCTATGTGTTTGTGTGTGTGTGTGTGTCTGTGTGTCTGTGTGCGTGTCTATATGTCTGTGTCTATGTGTCCTTGTGTGTGTGTGTCCGTGTGTGTGTCCGTGTCTGTGTCTGTGTGTGTGTCTGTGTGCTGTGTGTCTGTGTGCTGTGTGTATGTGTGTGTCTGTGTGTGTGTGTCTGTGTGTGTGTGTATGCGTGTGTGTGTGCGTGTGCGTGTGCATGTGTGCGTGTGTGTGTGCGTGCGTGTGTGTGTCTGTGTGTGCGTGTGTGTGTGCGTGTGTGTGTGCGTGTGTGTGTGTGTGTGTGTGCATGTGTGTGTCCATGTGTGTGTGTGTCTGTGTCCGTATGTGTGTATATCTGTGTGTGTGTTTGTGTGTGTGTCTGTGTGTGTGTCTGTGTGTGTGTGTCCGTGTGTGTGTGTGTCCACATGTGTGTGTATGTGTTCACCTTCAGCCTGGAACAGTGCTTTTGGCTGTCACACTCATCTACCCAAGGCCCACATTCAAAACTTATCTACTAAAATGTTCTTCTTGGGTGGATGTAATGATATATCATCAATCCCAGCACTCGGGAGAGGCAAGTGGATCCCTATGAGTTTGAATCCAACTTGGTCTACATAGAAAGTTCCAGGCTAGAATAGGACATAAACCAGGACCATCCAGTCGTGAGCACTGTGATTCACATAGTAGATTACTTCAAAATAAAAAGCTCAACAGCCAAGTCTATTGGAAAGCATCAGCATATATCTGGGTCATGACAGATTCATTTTGACTCATTGCAAAGGGCAGTCAGGGGCTGCGCAGGTGGCTCAATTGGTACAATGATTGTCCTGCATATTTGAGGACATGAGTTTGACTCTCAGAGTCCACATTTTAAAAGCCAGTTGTGGCATGTTTGTAATCCCAGTACCAGGGGGTGGGGGTGCTGGCAGACCCCTGGCTAGCCAGTCTTGCCTATTTTGTGAGTTCCAAACTAGTAAGGGAATGCTGTCTCAAAAAAACCAAAGTAGAGGGAGCCTGAGGAAGACAACCCAAGTTGTCCTTTGCCCTTCACATGGACACCAACACACGAATGCACACAGACACACGAAAAGGAAAGAAAGGACATCAAGAGGAGGAGAAGAGATATAAGGGGAAGGAAAAAGGAGGGACGGAGGAAGGAGGGAAGAGACGAGGGAGTGAGAGAAGGCAGGAATTCAGGAAGTGATGTGCTTCCATGAAGCAGGAGTCCTTCTTCTCTTTCCTCTAAGGTAAAGCTGGCAAACCTAAAAGCCTTCACTGGACAAAAAGATGTCGGCCCAGGTGGACCAGAAACCATAGTTGAACTGCAATAGAAATGGCCTTTGAGGAGGAATGCCTTTTGACTCAGGGTAGTGATCAATGAGTTCTAACCATCGAAAACTCTGTTTTCTTGAATGGAGACTCCCCATTGCTCTCCCTTCTTGGCAAAGCCATGCCTGTGAAAGCCGGTATCTTAGAAACCAAGAAGCATCATTATAGCAGACCCAACTTCCCATCAGCTAATCAGCTGTGAATCACACACAAGTAACTGAGAACTGGAAAGAAGAGAGACCATCGGGTGGTGTTTACTGGTGGTTGAATCCTAGAAAATGGGAGCATTTCCTGATCACTGGTCATGTTCAAGTGCAGTACCTTCCAGATCATTGCTGAGGGTCTCTGGGGATGGTTTCTACATATCAGTGTTTACAGGAAGCAGGCACTTAGCACCCCAGGCAAATTAGCTGGTTGTTTTTAAGGCTGAGTCATGCCAAACAAAGCCTTTCAGCTTAGGGTTACTTCCCTGAGTCCTCATTGGCTGAAGTGGAAGTCAACTTCTCTAATTTCTCATCGTCTGGAGTAGACTAGAAGTCATCACTGGAAATCACTGGAAAGCATGTTCATGATTGTGGGCTCCCTTCAGTCCTCCAACGGACCAACCCAAGCCAAACCTAGAAATGGAGGGAGAGGTTTGAAAGCATGTGGAGCTATGTTGAGCCTCTTTTGGCCACCTAGGAAAACCCAGCCCTGGAACTAGAGGAGGACCGCAGGGGGGTGGCACCGAGACTACCAGCCTCTACTTAGTAAGATACATAACAAGTGCTCTCAAGTGGCAGTGCCCCTTGGCTAGAGCAGGAGCTGTCATCATACAAAGCCTGCTCAGCCGGGGTCTGAATATCAGGAAGACACACACCAAAGGGATGCCCTGGAACCAGGCAGGTAACATGGGCTGCCATCTGGGTTAAGTGACAGAGACCCTGCTGCCAACCAGGAGAGGCAGCGTTCCTGGCTCTGTTTGAGCACAACGAAGAGTTTCTGAGAATTTTGAAAACTTAGGGTATTTAGGTGTTGATGTGTTTACTCACAGGAGAAAAGCAGGATAAGGTCTCATGTAATGAACTCTAATCAGCCAGGACTTTAATCAGCCATGAGAGGGAGTCGAGGGCAAAGGGCTGCAGTGGAGACAGCCAGAGAAAGATACTACAAGAAAAAGTACGGCAGAGGGCCCGAACACATGATGACTTTGTGACATTGGCTGCAGACCATTCCCAAATCCTGTGTGTATTTGCTTGAATGCAGTAAAGACAGGGGAAGCTTACATGACACCAACATTAAATGAAAAGTACCACCAGACGCCGAGAACACCATGCTTAGTAGGAGGAAAAGGGATTGTGCTATGCGAACCCCCACCCTCACCCCCGCACCCACACTGGGCCTGCTCACCGTCCTATTGGCAGGTCTGTACCTTCAGGGACCCAAAACAACACAACCAAGGACTTCTTAGTCAATTGAGCCCCTGGAATCTCGGTTCATTTTAAAGTCAACGAGCTAAGCTAGTGCTGCAGAAGCCCCCGAGAGGCTAACATCATGACTGAGGGGTGTGATGAAACTGGGGTCCAGTGTGGTAGATAGTGCAGAAGGGCAAAGCCTATCAGCACTTGGTAGTAAGCGTGCTTCCAACTGGGCCAGTTTCTTCACAGGCGGGACAGGTCTGAAGTTGAAAAGTGTCCACGGAATCCGCCCATGATGGAATGATCTCATGGTTCCCTTAGGCAGAGAGACCAGGGTCATAAGCCAAAGGGCAAATTCATGACCCGAAGAGTTGTTTTGACGTGGCCCTGGCATGCACACCCTGCCAGCTGCAGCTGGGGCTCCTTTCCTAGCCTTCCAGACAACACACACACTTGTCACTTCAAGTGGCCCTTCATACCTTCTGGCCCTGCACACGCATACCTGTGAGCTAAGGAACTTGTCGGGAGAAGAGAGCAAAGCCTCCAAGCCCGTGTTTAAGTTTTCATCTTATCCCAGAGCTTCTGTGGGATGTCCTCTATCGGGAGCCCTGGGTTTCATTTCCCACCCGCCCCCTAGTTTCTGCTTTCTGTTGGGGGTGGGGGAAGGAGACACTAACAAGGGAGAGGCTTGGGTGAAGAGATCTGAAAAAGGAAGACAGGCCCACTGCTGTTCCTCTTTCCTTACACTTCTCTTGTCTCTGAATGTTCTAGAACACCTGACACCTGGTCATGTGTTGGGTGATCTGTTGAGAGATGGTGTCCTGAACTCTTCTCTTTTTTTAAATATTTGTTTTATTTTTAAGCGTGTGTGTGATATATATATGTAAGTACAGGTGCCCAAAGAGGCATCAGATCTTCTAAAGCTGAAGTTACAGGCTGTCATGAGAAGTCTGTCATTGATGCTGAGAGCTAGACTTAGATCCTCTGCAAACACTGGATCTTCTATAAAAGCAGTATTCGCTCTTAGCTGCTGAGCCATCTCTCCAGACCATCCTTGTCAGCCTCTTCTTGTAAAGACACCAGTTGGATTGGATGAAGCTCCCTTCAAATGACCCTGTTTAACCTCAGTCACCTGTTAAAACCCAGTACGGCCACACTCCGAGGCCCTTGGGTCAGGACTTGCGCCCTAACAAAAGAAAAGTAGGAAGACAGGGTCTCAATCATGTGCCGAGCCCCTGCTACAGGCTTAGCTCTGTGCTGGGCTCTCATTGTGACTAAGGAAATGACAGATATACAGGAAGTAAATGACATGCTGGCTGGGTCAATCCTGAAAGGCTCAAAGCTGCCTGCAGGGCTGAAAGAGCTCAGCAAACTTAACACACAGAAGCTGGGTATATGAGTGCATGCACACTTGTAATCTCTGCACTAAGGGTGGAGGCAGGAGGATAGGCGTTTAGGGTCATCTTTCTTTGGCTACTTACTGTGTCTGAGGTCAGCCTGAGCTACATGAGACCTTGTTTAAACGCACATACATACACACACATTATGGCTTCCCAGCTGCTCAAAGCCACAGAGCAGAACCGAAATCTCCTACAAGCCCCATCCCAGGTAACTATGTAGTCAGAGCTGCCAGCCACAGGCCACACGCACAGCTGCTGTGGGTGACAGCAGAACTCCATCCCTAGGACACTGTCACCTCCTGAAACAAGAGTGAAAGTCACCACATCCTCAACTCCATCCCCTGAAACAATCTCTGAACTGTGCCCCTCAGTGAAGAAGGCCATGAGGGGAACAGAAAGTCCGGATGTCTGTCACCCCACGACCCGGGTGCTCGCTCTTCAGGCTGCAGATAACCAAGTGACATCACTCAGCTGATATTATCTGCACTGTGAGTATTTACTTAATCTTCAAAGAGAGTTCCAGACTGGCATCTGGTGACTAAATGGAGGTCAGAGTTCCTCTGACATCAATCATACCCAACAGGGGCAGGCCCAGTGACGTGGGCTCTCAGTGACTGTGTGCAAACTTTGAGCCCCTTCCTACCCAATGCTTCTCTCAGGCCCCATACACACCCTGGTCATGAGGCAGGTCCCCAACTGCCACCAGTCACCATAGAAGTACATATACACACACGGGTGTTGCCTTTTATTGTTTTCCAGAACATTCTTTCTCAAGTCCAAACACTGCCACATCACCACCGCCTTTTGGTGAATCTGCCCTTTATGACCCAGCACAAGACACAAAAGGCATCAAGCCTGGTATTTCCTCTGCCCTGGAGGGATTTTCATGGGGTTTTTATTTGGTTTCATTTTTGCTGTGCTTCTGAGAAGTGTTCTTTTGTTCTTCCATTTGGTGGTGAGTCCACTCTCCAAGGAATTCTGCTCAGAAAAATCACACAACTGTTACCCGAAGCTTGTACTTCCAGAAAGAGAGCTGCACCCTCCACCTCCACTACCACATCCTCCCAGGAAATAACGGCTCTGCCCATGCTGGGGCCCTGCTCCTCTCTGCTGGGCTTTGGGTAAGCCAAGCAGAGGCAGGAAGGCCATGTCTGCGTGCTGGGACTCAGAAAGAGCCTCGTTGACTGGATTAGAGACTCTGGTCTGCCTGAAACAGGGACCTGTTCATCACACTGTCCAAATGTGAACAGTAGTTAGGTCAGAACTCCCCACACCACTATGGAGAGGCCATTGACACTTGTCTGGCCCTAGCAAAGGCCACCAGGGCCATGTATGGGACTTTGAACTCTCGGTCACACCCTGGCAGGGAGGTCTTTGGAGATATCAAAGGTCGCCATCTTGTACATCACCTACCAAGGCAGAGGAAGTTTCTCAAAGACAAGTGATTGAAATCAGAGTCCAGAGGAAGCTAGAGAAAAAGGGGAGCTCCTGATTGCCTGTTGCTGCAGGTGCCCTGGGTCACACAAAGTCCCCATTAGCAGCACCATCTTCTTCAACTCACATCATTCTGACATGGGGCTACAGGTCCCCACTAACTGTGGGGTGACCAGTGTGGTGACTTGAGCTGAACCAACTGACCCTCTGCCCTGGTCATGCAATGTGTGCATATGGAAGGAAGAAAGAAGTGAGAAGAATGTGCTAGAAGAACAGAACACTATCTAAGGTGATTATGGGACCAAGGCCTAGAGACACAGAAGCATTTTGTAAAGGGGTTCCAGGTCTCTATCCTGTAGGTAATCTTAGCACCACTACTGGGCAGGGGCAATTAGCTCCTGGACACATGGAGTGCTCTTAGGACAGGTTTCAGATGACAAAAAGTGAGCCTGGATCTCCAATGGAGATTCCTTGTCTGAGACTGTCCTAACTATGTGTTTATCCCCTAGTACTGCACCATCAGCCTAAGCATTTAGCAAAGCCCAGGGTGATGGCTTCAAACACATCACTCAGCAGGAGTCCTCAAACCTAACTGCCCCTTCAGAGCTGACTTCTTGAAGGAAGGTGCCCTGAACTCGGCACAGCCCCAGAAACCTAGCCCTGTACTCTGTCCGCTGACCACAGGAAGGGCTCTAGTTGAGTCAGAGGGGAGTCTAGCTAGAGGAAGGGCTGGAGGACCCAGCTTAATCCCCTTACTCATCGGAAAGGTCACAGAAGGGCCAGCAGCCTTAGGGGGCAGAGCCTCAGTGCCGACTGCAAGTTCAAAGAATCCACAGAAGGCCACACAGTGGCCTCTGGCTCCACCCTCAGAAATGGAGCTGGTCCTGACTCAGAGAGGAAACAAATGCTGAATCACCCCGCTTCTTCCTCCTGCCCATCTTAGCCACTACCGGCAGCAGCTACCAGGGACACACAGGTGACCACTACTTGGAAAGCTGCAAGGGGCAGCACAGGGCCTGCTCTGCCACAGACCACCAGACCTAGCTTTACTATGGCCCTCGCCCTCTGTATTTTCCAAACACTGCATGGCTTCCAACAGCCCTGTCCTATCCTGTCCTGCCTTGACCTTGGCTGTGTTATTTTTCACTTCCCCGTTCAGAGCACAGCCACACTTTCCAAACATCATGAATCATCAGCAGGGAGCAACGGTCACTTAGTAAGGCAGGAAACTGTTGCACACCAGGCCTGGACAGAGCAGTCCCCTGCTCTGGCCTCTCCTGCCCCCTGCTCACTATGACACGAGGCCACAGTGGAGGTCCTGGGGACTGTTGCACCCCTGCATTCTCAACATAGGACACAGTGGAAGTCCTGGGGAATGTGACATACTCAAACCCTCCACCATGAGCCCTTACAGTGGGCAGTACTGGGTAGCATCTTCTGAGTTCAGGCTCCCCTGTCTGAGCTGTCTAAAGTAAAGCTGGAATCTCCCAGTCCCAGAGGGAGGGAAATAGGTCACCTCATTCAAGACCCAGGCTATTAGAACAACTGGATCCAGCAGACAGCAGAGCCATCAAGCGGATGTGGGGCTTCCTCTTGAAGCCTTGCAATTATGAACAGAGGTCACCTCTGTCATCCAAGCCCCTGTAGATCAGCAGGTGTGCCCTCTGGATGACATTTAGCAAGTTCCCGAAAAGTAGTCACTAGTAAAGCCCATAAATCAATCAACAACAATGGGGACTGGGGAAATGGCTTAGTCAGGAAAAAAAAAAAGAGAACGAGTTCTGATCCCCAGAACCCATGTAAGAAGCAAATGTAGCACAGCACTCAATTCTGGGGAGATAGAGACTGGAAGATCCTGTATTTTCTGACTTCGCCCATCTGTGAGCTCCAAGAGCAGTGAGAGGCTGTCTCAAACAATAAGGTGGAGAGGTGGTTGAGGAAGACACCAATATTGGGCCCTGCCTTCCCCATACATATGCACAATCATGTTAAAAACAAAAGCAACATGAATTTGAAGTTTCCCTGGCAGGTCATGTCTGTCCAAGGTAGGTCTTGTGTGTTCTCTGCTCCTGTGGTCTAGATTCTGGTTATCTTTTCTGAGTGCTAATGGATGGATCACACATGTCTACACTCTCTTCTGTAGCCCCCGTGTGGCAGCTGGATGAATCATGACAGATGATCAGGGTCAAGGGTGGAGACAGTCATGGCAGAGCTTTCTCCTCAAATGCCAAATATCCAAGATAGTAATCAAATCCCAGGTTCCAGACATTGGGGAAATAACTAAATTAACCACCACAGACCACTATTCTGGGTAACCAAACAGATCCAAATGTCTTGAAAACATATAAATCACAACATTCTAGCTCTTTAACTCTGGAAACAAATTTTAGACCCTTAGAGATAATAGAAGTATCTCCTCGAAACAAAACAAAACAACCTGCTCCTTGGCCTGAAGAGAGGTTAAGAGTACTGGGCCCTCTTGTAGAAGACCCACATTTGGTTCTCAGGACATACATAGTGGCTCACAACCATCTATAACTCCAGTCCCAGGGGATCCAGTGCCTTCTTCTGACTCCAGGCACCAGGCAGGCACACGATGCACATGTGCACATGCAGACTTTTGACTCATACACAAAAGATAAAAATAAAATCTTAAAAAAAATAATTTCCGATATTTCATCAAACGTCTGAAAGAACCACGTCCGGAGAAGTGAAATGACTTGCTAAAGGTCACACAGTGTAAGTGACAGAGCCAAGAGCTCACATGCCCTGGTTTGTAATTCAAAGTTATTTTTATTTATCATAACTGTCACTGCAGTGGGTAGAAGTGGGAGTCAAATCAGATGTCCTTCCTACCCTCTGAAGCTACTCTTGTGATGAGCCAGAATATTCTACATCAGCCCAAGCCTGTGGGAGAGTCTGCATAGTTACCTGACATTCTTAGTCTAGAGGTCACAGATTTCTTCGACAGTAGATATGTATGTAGCTACCAACATATTTTCAAAGGAGGCCTTTACACAGGAAAAACTAAGAATCAATGAATCAGGAAATGGCTGTCACATTTTTTTTTTTTTAATCCGGAGAACAAATTTGGGAGAAGGATGACTTTGGATGCCAGCTACTAAATTCTGCCATTGTACTACAAAACAATATTGAATGTACACATGAAGACACAGTCTGTTTCAATAAAACTTTATTTAAAACATATTACAGGCTCGATCAAGTCCAGGTAATCGTTTGTCCTGAACCTGGGTGTCTGATTGGCTTCCTTTCCATCACATCAGATTCTGTAGATATGGGAAAATGAATGGCCACCATGTGCCTGCCATGAATCCAGTCTTCAACCGGGAACAACTGAGGAGGAGAGACGCGAGGAAGAACCTGTTTCACTTTTCCACTAAACAATGACAAGTTCTTTGAATTTCTAATTGGAAACTCTCACACATCACTTGAGGCTGCTGCAACTCACATCCTGCCACCCGCTTACTGTGCATTTTGAGCTAAACTGCGGTGAAGTCGGAGGCTGCCCTTTGGCCCCTAGCGGCTGTCTGGAGTTCACTGTCCTGACTCATGGGTACACAGGCCACAGGAGAGCTACTGGAACATTCTTCCTTCTTCACATAAAGTCCTGACTGCCTTCACAACTGGGGCCTCAACTTAGATCTCGAGACCAAACACAGCTAAGAAGGAACTGTAGGTTTTTCCTCCTCTTATGAGTTAGGACTTTGAACCTAGCAGTAGAGCATTTGTTCTTATCTTGTCCCCTTTCGTGTGGGACTCCCTACCCCCAACAGCTGCTCTTTTCACCTACAGACCTTTGGCCATCTACATTTCTGAAAAGTCATCCATTCTTGATGGAGAAGGCAGCCTCCCTTGAACTTTGCCTGGCTGCCGTCAGTGGCGCAGAGGCAACTACGTTAGTCCTCGCACTGAGAGAGTAGGTGGAATGCGAGTTTTTCTGTGGTTGGTATGTTGGGTTCAAGAATCACCCCACAAAGACCACTGAGATCTTCTATGCAAAAAGTAAGAGCAGTTTTATTCTTCAGAGCAAACCGACATGTAGGTGGGGGTCAGCCACTTTTCAAAAGGGCAACAACCAAATGCCCATGTGTGGGCTTTTTAAAGGAAACAGGCAGCATCCAGGGAATCTCTCTGATTGGTCAGGACCTGAATATTGGATTGGCTCCTTAAATGTGGCAAGGAAACAAAGGGGCTTCTGGGAAAGCCAGTCCTTGAGGAAGCAGAGAGGTGAGGTCAGTGCTGCCCACCACTAGGGGGCGCTGGTCCTTGAGTTGAAACTGGGATCAAATCTTTGAGACATTTTTAAGTATTGATTTGGCTCACCGGCTAGGGAGTTTTTTCGACCAGAACATTCCAACCCACTGGGGAAAGGGACAGTGCATCTTCTTCTATAGCTACTTCTGGCTAAACTAGGGTGTCATACTCAGGGAGTCCAGGAAGGCTGGAATGTAATGGGGCCTTAGTCAGATATATCTGACCCAACAGCATTCTGAGTCTTCCTGCAGAAACCCCACTGTGGATACTGCTCCTCTGTGTTGTTGTACACTGATGTTCACACTTAAGTACTGGGGCCTCTGTGAGGTCCCTTAGCACCCTCCCAGTGAAGCCCAGGGACACAGGGAGCTGGAAAGAACGCTGAGCCTATGGCTCCTGCCAAGGTGTGTTCACATCCCCAGAGCTTCTTGGCGATTGAGGCTCTTTTTCTTTTTCTTGTTCTCCCAGGATGCTTTTCTCAGCCTCCCATGGAAAATCTCACAGCAGGCCACTTCCTGTTTTTGTTTTGTTTTCCTGCCCTACTGGAGAACTCTTCGACCTTCTGTCCCCATGTCAAGATCCTTGTCCTGAACTGAGAACAAGGCGCAGGCATGTGTCCCAGCACCAAGCAGCTGGCTCAGCAACTGGAAAAGGAAAGACCCAGCAGGCCCTGCTCATTCCTGCCTGCATGCCTGTGGCTTGAGACAATGGCTTCTCTCAAGTCCTGAGTCATTGCCTCATCTAAAAAAAGAGGCTCAGGGAAGGAGGGGTGCAGGAACCAAGAAGGGTCTGTAGGTAGTTAGAGGTTGCTTCAGCGGTGCAGCCACAGCTTACTAGCCCATGCTCCTGCAAGCAACCCTGATGAAACTCAGTCTCCCACCGAATAAAAAGATGAAAAAGCAGAAAATGGCCTGGTTGGACACAGGAAGTGGCTCAGTGGGAAGGGAGAGAGGGATGAGAGAGGGTAATGGAGGTGACTGATCAAGACATTATATACCGTTAGGTCCGAAATCACTCAGGAAGACACTGAGACATACATACGGCCACACAAAAGCAGTTTATTACCACGGAAAGCAGACCAGCATCCTGGGGGCACCACCACAAGAGGATGGTGACCCTGAAATGCAGGCACACAGGCCTTGTAAGTAGAAAAGGCAAGGTGAATCTTTTTGATTGGTCAGAACCTGGACACGGGTCCTTACTGGATTAGCTAGTTACATCTGGCAGAGATGTGAGGTACATGGGTGATGTCAGGGATGTGATTCAGCAACTATTTCAGGAACTTAGCTCTGGTCTAGCACTGTTCTGATTGGCTGGTCTAACACCGTTCTGATTGGCTGGTAGCCAGCCTCTGGACTATCTGAGAACTAAGGGTAGAGCCAGGTCAGCACTCAGAGAAGACAAGATGGAGTTAGAAACAAAAACAGAGTCACCTGGTCCTCTCCTATACATGTGTGGAAATATTACATAAGGGACTAGAGAGATAGACCCACAGTTAAACACACTGCCCTTGCAGAGGACCAGAGGTCAGCTCCCAGCACCCATACAGCAGATCACAACCCTCTGTAACTCCAATTCCAAGAGATCTGGTGCCCTCTTCTGGCCTCCTGGAGCACTGCTCTCACATGTACACATAAACTCACAAAGGCTCACACACATGTAAATTAAAAATAAATAAATTAATTAATTAAATAAAAATTCTAAAAAGGCCATGGTGGTGCACACCTTTAATCTCAGTACTCGGAAGGCAGAGGCAGGCAGATCTCTGTGAGTTCGAGTCCACCTTGGTCTACAGAGTGAGTTCCGGACAGCCAAGTTACAACAGAGAAACCCTGTCTCAAAAAATAAATAAATAAATAAATAAATAAATAAATAAATAAATAAATAAATAAATAAATAAAATCTTTAAAAGGTAAACCAAGAAAATGTGGCAATGAAACTCACTAATTCATGAAATTCAGATGTGCTAATTTTAAAACGTTTTTAAAACGCAGTTGAGAAAGCAAAGATTTGGTTTGGGGCATACCCACCCTCGCTAGATGCAAATATAAGTCAACTTTTGTATCGGAGTCCTGACACTGCTTGGCCCGCTTGCATTTGATCTCATCGAGATGATCGATCTCATCGAGATGATCGATCTCATCTCCTTTGCTTTCTCTGCTGCCTGGCCAGGAGTCTGCCCTTTTCCTCCTTTCCCACGCCACCTGTCTCCTAAGTCTGGCCCTGCATCCTTGCCATGTTTGGAATCGGCGAGCACTAGCCAGAAGACTGCTCAGGCTGCAGAATGGATACTTTGCTTTGTTTCTTCCACACCTGTCCCAGCACAGACTAGATGCAGACAAGACAGGTCAGCAGAAAACACACCAGCCAAGGACATCCCCCCACCCCCACTCCTCCACTAGCAGAAACTCTTGTAAGCTAGCGGGAAACCCCAGGGGGAGCATGTAAAACCGCCAGCCCATGAGGGTTGACCTGCACCCATTATACAGGGAATTTCCACCATTTCCACCAACCAAGAACGAGAGCCGAAAGGCGACCAAACTCTGAAGCTCTGCAACCCAGAAGGTCCACCAAGGAAAGCAGAGGAGGATTGCTGTCTCCTTCAGGATACTGGAATTTCCTACTGGAAACAGTCTGTCCCGTTCTTCCCTTTCCATGGGAAGTTCCAAACACAGCTTTTGCTCATCATCTCCTGAGGCGGCCTTCAAAAACCCACTGAGCATCTCTAGGGGAAAGGAGAGCGCTCTTGGATCTGCCACAACCAGCTACACAGAGTAGCCAACAGGGGGCGCTTCTGGCACCAGAAACCATGGCCATGAGTGGACCTTTACAGAAACAGGTCAGCTCTGTGCGTACCAGGGGTCAATGTCAAGTTCCCATAGGGGAAGGAGAATGATTTATTCTGTTAATACTAGCAAAGGCCTTCATTTTCCACTTTGAACTGTATAAATGTCACTGGGAACGAAGAAATAAAAACACACACACACACACAAACACCAAAAAAAAAAAAAAAAAGAAAAAAGAAACAGTATCTTTAATTGAAAACACTGTCAGCCTTTTTTTTTTTTTTTTAAATCGACTGGAAATAAAACAGATAATCCTCAGGAAAAGCCTCTACAACTGCCACACCTTGAGGTATCTGAAGTTGGCCTTCCCCTCCAGAAGCCTCTCCAGCATTTACTTACTCTAAAGAAGAGCTAAGAATGGACAGAGCAGGAGGAACAACCTTGACCCTTTGAGGCTTCTTGTACTGGTGACTAAATCAAAGCCCTGCATGAAGAAAGACAAGAAAGAGGAGAGGATTCATTTAAGGGGTCTGGAGATGACTCACTAGTTATGGGCACTGGCTGCTCTTGCAGAAGACCAGGGCTTGACTCCCAGCATCCACATGACAGCTCACAACCATGTGGAACTCCAGGTCCAGGTGATCTAACTCCCTCTTCTGGCCTCCATGGGCATCCCACACATGTGGCGCACAGACACACATGCAAGCAAAACACTCATGCACCATAAAATATAAATAAATAAATAAAATCATTTTTTAAAGAATGCATTTAAATATAAAATTCACAAAGCATAAAATTCAGGGCTCTGGCTTTTTTCAAGGAAGCATTGGTTGAATAGTACAAACGGGGAAGCACCTCAGTGTCCATCTTTAGAGGCACGGGTAAAGAAAACACAGGCGGACATTTGATGGAGTCTTGTTTGACCCTCAAAAGGAAAGATGTCCAACATCTATTATCGCGGAGATGGACATCGAAGACACTGTGCCAAGTGAAATAATCCAGACACGAAGGGAAAGAGCAGTGTGATTCTGCTTAAACAAGGGACCAAAAATAGTCATATTTGTAGAGACAGAGAGTAGAAAGGTGGTTTCCTGGCTCATGGGGGCGGGGAGGTTGTTTCATGGGTACAGCTTTTCGGTTTTGCAAAATGAAAAAGTCCTAGAGATGATTGGAAGGGGCTGATGTGAATGTCTTTAACGCCTCCTAACTGCCCTGAGAAGTGCTGACCATGGTGAATTTCGTGTCCTGTGCATCTAACCACAATTAAGGATGATTGCAGTTTAAAATTTTCAAACAATCTTGGGATGGAGGAAGATGAAGGGCCCTGCCCTTTTGTTTTGTAGTTGCACGGGCTCAGAGCTGAGACCCACTGGTGGCTCTTGCTTTCAGAGTCCAACATGGTCTCAAAACCACATAGCTGCTCTTCTACTTCATCATGATGCTGGGGGAGGGGGGCTCTGTGTACTGGAGTAGGGGGCAGTTCTCTGCATTGTTTGACTATCCCAACAGATAAGGAAGGGCGTGGAGGTCAAGGGAACAGCTCAAAGCTGCAGGGTTTACAGAAGGTGGAATTGAATGTTCTGGCCACTGGGTGTAGATGACTCTGGAGGCACAGTGACTACATGGGTAGGCAGTGTGCCAGTCAGAACTGACATTTGGGGGTCTCTAGTCATTTGGGGTGAGGTGGTCTTGACTTAAATCTCTCTGGAGCTTGAGGCAAGTCAGCAGACTTCAATGGTGGTAGCAGCAGCATTTTTCCAACCACAGGACTTTTGCATGTATTCTCCCCTCAGCTGCAATCTCCTAGGCCTCAGGATCAACCAGCCTCTCCACTCCTAGGTCTTGGACTTTCAGCCTTTAGATCTGAGACAATACTTATTTAATATCTTTGTTTAACCTATACAGTCTCAGTTCTTTTCCTTCAATCACACCAGGAACTAAACACTGGGAGGTGACTGAGACCCCTGGCCAGCATAGAAGCTAAGTTCCAACTCGAGAGAGAGACTTTGAGGATGAAAGAAGCCTGTACTCACAGGGGTCCATGGGTGGTGGCTGATGCAAGGCCTGTGGCTTGCTAACACTTGAGTTGACAAGGCTTGGGATTTAATGAAGGTGAGATGCTAAAGAGTCCCCCAGAACCAGGGTGAATGGCATTGCTGCTTTGGAAGGGGGCTCAGGGGGTGGGGGTGGAGGCACAGTGCAATGACCTTGGTTCTGTCCCGCCATGCTGAGAGAACAGCACCTGCTGGACCTCCAGTCGGAGGTAAGCTCAAGGGAGACCAGTGCAGCTTACCTCTGTGAGAGCCTGTGAAGACACTGCCAGAGAGGATTATCTGGGGGTGGGGGGGGGCACCCACCCTGAATGTTGGACAGCACCATCCCACAAACTGAGGCCAGAGGGAACAAAGAGGAAATCATTTCACACGTGTTCATTCTCTCTCTGATTCCTGCTCACCACAATGAGCTGTTCTACTCCCCATGTCCCTGCCGCGGTGACGGGTTGTGTTCACTGGATCCGTGAGGTGAGATGAATCCTCCCTCTCTTTGGTTCAGTCAGGCCATCTTACCACAGTGACAAACCTGACTTAATGTGGTCCTAGGATCCAGAATGAAGTCACCTTAAACAAGATCCCTAACAAAGGACCCTCAGAGTATCAAAGTGTGGGAACATGAGGACCTAAGTCTGATTTCTAGAAGCCATGTGAAACTTGGGTACGTGCTCCAGAACACCTGCCCCAGAAGATCTGCCACATCCCTTCTAATCGCACTACTGTGGGTTAACTCAGACTCACAAATTCAGAGCCATTGTTACTTGCTATCATTGGCCTCGGGCAGCCCAAGGGACATCTTTTAGCAGGTCTGACTCCCAGGATATGTTTGCAAGCAGGTTCCAGAAAAAGCATAGCTCAGTCAATTGAGAGTTCTCATCTAACACACATGAAGCTCTGGGTTTGATCTCTAGCACCATATAAACCGGGAACAGCACACATTTGAGGACAGCCTTGACTTTGTGAGACCCTGCATGTGTATCAGAAAGAACAGAAGCAATCTTGAGTACGAGGTCAATTCCCCTTTCCTTACAGCTTCCCAGTCATGTCTGAGTCAGCTGAAGGCCAAGGAAACCAACAGGGCCGGCTCCCTCGCTCTTGCCACACAGCACCCCAACTGCTGCTCTTGGTAGTGACATCGGTGACATCCCTGGGTCCTCCGTACAGTCCCTGCAGACTAGAGCAGTGAAGGGAGACTGTGGCCTCTGACCAAGGACCCCAGGACCCATATCCTGCTTATTGATAAGACCGCCGAAGCGGCAGCGTGTCACCCACACAGAGTAAAACGTTGAGTGCACAGGTGGACAGACAGCTTGCGGAAACTCTCAGGAGAACTGCTAGAGTGGCTGCATGGGGGAGGAGAGTACCTGAGAGACTGGAATTCAACATCCCCCCCAGGCCAACATTCCAACATTCCAAAGATGATCGGGGTACAGCTGTCCCCCTGCAGCTGTCCCCACAGGAGTGACACTGCTGGTGTCAGCTGTCTCAAAGCCTGCATCTACCCAGATCTTCAGAAACAAGAGGCCCTGGTCCCTGCAGGCTGGCGCCTAGCTGCCCTGTGTTGTGTCCTGGGTCTCGTGTCCTGGGTCTTCCACTTTCCTGGGCGTTGCAACTCAAGGACTCTCTGGGCGAGGCCAGGAGCTAGAGAGGCCCCAGATGTTGTCACCATTCATCAGCCTTTATTTGCACCCCATAACACTGTGGCCTGTTAGGTTCCTCTCCCTAACATCTCTAATTCCCCATCAGAGTGAAGTGATTGCTATGGAGAAGAATCTCTGCAGCTCCCAATGTCCATAAACCACAGCTTCCTCCCACTTCACCTTTGATCCCAGGCTGCGGGCCTTGGGAGAGTCTCTGAGGCTCACCTTGGCTTACAAGGTAAAGGAACTTTGCACAACAAATGGGAAAGTTGAAACCTCTAGGTCCCTCCGTGGCTTTATTCTTCGTGTAGAAGCCTGACCTTACAGCTCCCCACCTACCTCCTGAAACATCTCTTCTGACAAGCCAGGGATCACATGCCTACCACTCCAGTCCTCAGTAAGCTAAGGCAGGATTGTCATCTCCAATTCAAGACTAGCCTGGGCTACATAATGAAACCTTGCTCCAAAAACAACGGCGACAAAAAATAACTATACAAAAGGTAACCAGATATTAATTAACTAATTAATTTGTAGGTCTTTTTAATCATTAATTTGGTGTGTGTGTTTGCGTGTGTGCATGTGCACACATGCACGTGCACACCAGAGCAGGCATATGGACAACTTCCAGGAGTCAGTTCTCTTCCGCCATGTGAGTCCCAAGAAGCAAACGCAAGTCATTAGCCTTGGTGGCAAGTGTGTTACTCACAAAGCCGTTTTATGGATCCCCTGCAGTTTTTAAAAACTGGGCTGGATAATCCCAACATTCTGGAGGCTAAGCAGTAGGATCACTTCCAGTTTAGGTCCAACCTGATCTATATAGTAAATTCAAGGTCAGTTTAGACTACAGAGTGAAATCCTGTCTTATAAAATAAAATGGAAAAATATCCTTCTTCTTTGAATGGTCTGTGAGTATTGTCCCGGAGTGGTTCAAATCCATGGTCTGCAGAGTCTCCATAGGCCCCTTTAGGATGCTCTGGGAGCCAAGATCACCCTTTACACACCTCCCTTCCGTGGACTCCATTTCCTTCTCTGCCCACTGCAGTTGGGCAGAGAAGTTTCCAGCAGGCCTAATGCACTCCCAGCCTGAGCGATCTGCTGTTCAAGTTGCCAGATGAGCTCTGGTCCTGCTTAATATGAGGCCCCAGATGATACTCCCTCGGAGGCAGCCCTCACTCACCCTTTCCCAGTAGTCTTCAGTTTGTGGCCACCCCCTCCCTGGAGCCTCACCAGACCTTGATGACGTGGGCCGTGCCACAAGATAGTCACCCTTTGGGGATGGGAAAGAGTGCCAGGAGCCACAGAGCTAATGAACAGCAGACCTGGGCCCAGACCCTAGCCTCCTGACCCTGAGGCCATTGCTCCGTTCTGCAGCTCAGACTTCCACCAAGTGAGTCTACACGACTGTGAACACCACCTTCTGCAGCAGAGGGCACTGAGTGGACTCATGGATGCACGCACGGAGTGCCTGAAGGTGACAGGTGATGCGTCAGAGGAGGGAGACTCCTAAGTCTTGTCAGTGCTCCAAACTGCCCTGATCATCAGCACGCATCGCAATCCTTCACCCAAAGGGGCCTCATTTCTGCTGTGGCTCACACCCTGAAGTCTATGAGCTTCTCAAAACACTGACCTCTCTGTATTGTCTCTAAGAGGACAGGTTTTCTTAGAAAGATGAAAAGAGAGTTAGATCAGTCCATGGCAAATTAATCAATCTTGCCAAGTATTATTTAAAGAGAAAAGAAATGGAGGGAGAAGTAAGAATCATAAAGAACAGAAGGGGAAAAAAGAAGTGTGTGTGTGTGTGTGTGTGTGTGTGTGTGTGTGTGTGTGTGTGTGTGTGTTTTTGTTTGGCTTTGTTTGCTTTCAGAAACACTACTGATATCTCTTATAACTTCACTGGTGACTTTCAGCTGGAGCTTACTGGAAAGAAATAGAGGGTCTGGGGAGAAGGCTCCATCAGTAATTGATTGCTGTGTGAGTATGAGGGCCTGGATTTGATCCCCAGAACCCACTTATAAAAGGCAGCGTGACAGTAAGTGTTTGTGATCCCAGCACTAAGGAGATGGGAACTGGCAGATCCCTGAGGCATTCTGGCCAGCCAGCCTTATGTAACCAGTGAGCTCCAGGCCAGTGAGTGACACAATGCACTGAGAGCCCCCCAAAACCATGAGCCAAAATAAATTCTTCTTCTCTTAAGAGCTTCTTCAGTTATTCTGTCACAGCGATAAGTGTAACTAGTACATCTCACTTCAGAGTTTAAATCCTGGTGCACCATTGGTGGGATATGAGCTGACAAGTGTGGCAGCCCAGGCCTGTGATCCCAGTCTTTGGGAGGCAGAGATAGGAGGGACAGAAGTTCAAGACCACCTTCAGCTACACTGAGAGAGGTTCAAGGACAGCCTGGGCTACATGAGAGCTTGTGGGGGGCACATTTTATGTTGTATATTTTACCACAACTTAATTTAATTGAGTTTTCATTAATTATTGTGTGAATGAGTGCATGCGTGTTGGCACATGTGCCATGCATGCATGTGGAGGTTAGAGGACATTTGTGGCGTCAGTTCTCTCTCTCCTACATGGATTCAGGGGTCAGATTTAGTCCAGCAGGCTTGCACAACAAGGGCCTTTTAAACAGTGGAGTCATCTTATTTAAGCCAAGCCTTTAAATGCTTTCTTTAACTCCTTTACTTAACAATATCTAGAAAAACTTCCTCACATAAGGTAACATCACATCCTACACACACCCTACACACACACACATACACAGACACACACATGAGACCTTGAAAGAACACACTCTACTCTCCCCAGGCAAGCATAAGCTTTTTATTTCCGACCCTGCTGCTCTCTTTTGAACCCCATTCTGCCCTTAAACCCAACGCGCACCTGTGCAGATGTCCACCGAAAGCAAGAGCAGGCACTGATATACCCACCTCACACCAAGGTCTCAGATCCAAGTGGGCAGAAGGAGACTGGGCCATGCTCCAGAGCAACCAGTCATCTGGGGCCCTCCCAGAGAGGAGGCTTGGGAGACAGCTGGACCGGGGAGGGTAGCCACCTGCCACATCCCACTCTTTCTCTGAGGATCTGTTTGCTGATATACAAAAGAGAAGCAAGCAGTTGAACAGTATAGCACAGACCCGTGGCCATACCTGCTGTTCTTTACAAACAGGGTGACATCAGCAAGTGTGGTAGCATACACTTGTAATCCTAGAACTCAAGAGGCTGAGGCAGGTGAATTTCTGTGAGTTCAAAGCCAGACAGAGCTACATGGTGAGACGCTGTCTCAAAACAATCAACAAAAATCCCCAGAAAATCTGAGCTGGGAAATTCTTTCATTTATTTGTATTTAGCCTCTGTGTGTGTGTGTCTGGGTGTGTATAGTATGTGTAGTGTATGTGTGTGTAGTGTGTATAGTGTGCATAGTGTATGTGTGTATATGTATGTGTGTTGTGCATGTAGTGTATGTGTGTATATGTGTGTATGTGTGTATACATATGTGGTGTGTATGTGTGTATATGTGTGTATGTGTGTATACATATGTGGTGTGTATGTGTGTATATGTGTGTATGTGAGTGTGTGTGTGTGTGTGTGTGTGTGTGTGTGTGTGTGTCTATGTATGTATGTGCCAGGGCACATATGTTCAGGACAACTTGCAAGAGTCCATCCCATTCTCTCCTTCCACTAGTCCCTGGGACAGAACTCAGGAATTTAGGCTTGGCAGCAAGTGCCTTTACTGACTGAGCCATGTTTGCAGCCCTGAACTGGAAACTTCTGATCATCCTCCCCATTTTATAGCTGAGAGAACCCAAAGCACAGGCAGATCAAGTCCCTTTCCTGAGGTCATATAGCCAAACAGAAGCAGAGCCTGGATTTGAACCTAGGAACCCTGGTTCCTGCCTGTCAATATTCCTGTTGCCTATCTTTTGTTAACAAAACTCCAGCTCCAAAGCTGACAGCAGCCAATCCCTGAAAACTAACTTGCTGGGTAAGTTTCTCACAGTGCTGGATGGTAGGAAGGGTCAAACCGTGCAGCCCAAAGCCCTGAGACATGGAGCCCCAGGCATGCAGCTCCCAGAACCATGACTGTTCATTCCAAGATGCAGCTGATTGGTTAGAACACAAGGGAGAAGGCAGAGCACGTCAAATAATGTCACATGTTTCCAAAGCCAGTAAGGTGTCACACCAGTGATCTAATTCTGGACTCCCACAGGAACAGACCCCCAAGCAGGACCAGCACTATGGGCTATTACCAGGAAAGCTCCTGGGAGAGAAGCTCACCTAGGGAGAACCAGTTAGAAACCAGGGAAGCAGAGAGGGAGGATCTGGAGCCTTGGGCCCAGAGCACATCCGAGTCCTGGACAGGACTCCAGGACCCATGGAAGGTGGGGACCAAGAGGAACCATGCAAAAGTTACCAGTGCTCCAAAGAGAGTGAGATACTGTCTCCCCTGGGTGCTGGTAGCCCAGGAAGACTCTAGATGCAGAGTCAAGATGGTCTGCAGAGGTCAGATGACAGATCTGAAGGAGGGCCAAATCATGCATCCAAGTGTACCCTAAGTCCATCCCTCTGTGAGAGGGTTGGTCATTAGGCCTTGGGTAGGAGGAAGTGCTGACCACTGTGCTACCCAAGGTTAGGTCCAGCTAGCACACCTTGGAGGGAAAGGCTATCTTGAAATAGAATTTTAGAACCAGGTAGTGGTATGCTAAACTCTTTTACCCTCAATTTAGGGAAGGAGAAAGGAAACATAGAAATCTTCACTGCTTTTATAAATAACCTTAATACAGAAAGAGGGAAAGGTAGAAATCTTCACAGCCTCTTTTTAGGCTGTCCTAAACTTGAATCTCTCCAACCTTTGTTCTCACACTAACTAAGGACAGCAACCCAATCAACCAATGCCCACCACTGACTCTTGGGGCTTCAGACCTTTTATGCTCTAAGCCAAAAGTTCCCATAAACCCATGCAGCAAGCAATCCCAAAGACAAACTACAGGTGCCAGAGCGACTGCACCCAATCAAATTATAGCCACCTGCATCAAGCACTCCAATTCCAACTCGGAAACAACTCTACCACAGCTGGGGTGGGAACTCGAACCTCTAGTGACCAGTCAGCTAAACCAAAAAGCTTTTCTTAACATAAAAATTCCAAGTGTTCCTCTACAGGACTATGGACTATGAGTAGGGGTTCCCTAAATCTAGGAGTTGGGGTTCTCTGGACTTTTATCCATGTCAGCTGTGTCTTTCCTTCTGAATGTAAGGAGTATATGTGTGTACACATTCATGTGTTTGAACATGTGTAAGAAGGAGCACATGCCCTTGCATGTGTGCATGAAGGCCAGAGGTTGACATCAGGTGTCTTCCTCATGGCTCTCCCTTATTATTCAAGACAGGGTCTCTCCCTGATCCCAGATCTCCCCTGCTGGATAGACTTAAACTAGCTGGCTAGCAAGCCCCAGGCACCCTCCTGCCATCGCCCCCAGTATAGGGATGCAGACAGGCATGGGTCACCTCATGCAGCTTTCCACTTGGGCACTGGGAATCTGAACTCAGGCCTCCCTGCTGTGCAGCAAACATCATTCTCCCTGAGCCTCTCTCCAGCCCATGTTTTCACCCCAACAAAACACACAAAAGAGAAAAGACGCACGTAAGAGAATATATACCATCTTAGCCATTCTGGAGAAAACTGTGCCATGGTAAGAAATACACATTGCTACAGCACTGTCCCCCAAAAAGCAACCAGTCTCTGTCTTCAGCTGCTGTCATTGTGAAACAATCATTTCCCACCCATCCCCTTGATTGTACCTCCCCTGGACCCTGAAGTTTCTAACATCTTTTTTTTCTTTCTTTTTTTTTTATTTTTAGAACCAAAGATTTAATCAGGCAAGGTAGTTCACACCTATAATCTCAACTTGGGAGGCAGGGAAATAGGGACAAGTTTGAGGCAAGCCTGGGCTACATAGTGAAAAATTTTGTCTCAAAAAAAAAAAATCGAATTAAATTTCAAATGAGGGTGCTGAGGAGATCATTCAGTCTATAAATTGCTTGCTATGCAAGAAGGAGCACCTGAGTTTGATCCCCACAACCCAGATTTAAAAGCTGGGCATGGAGGCTCACACTTGTAAGCTTCACACTGGGGAGGAACCACAGCTGGACCCCTGGGACTCACTGGCTAGCCAGCCTAGCCTACTTGGTAAGTTCTAGCCCCGGGAAAGATCCTCTCAAAATGAGGTGGGCAGCACCTGAGGGACAGCATCCGAGATCGGCCTCTAGCTCCCAGATACGTCACACCCTGGGCACTCACAAACATGAACACTCATACCCGTGTACACAGAAAAAGTGAGAATGAACAAAATATATAAAGACTGTTCCAGGGAGGGCCTTCTACCCTGAAGAGTGCTCGCCGAAGCATTTTTTATGCTTTTTTTTTTTTTTCAAGTAAAGAGATAGAGGATGCCCAAAGCTTTGGTTCCCCAAACCAGTAAGACTGTGGGTGTCTCACAGAAAGCAGGAGGTTTGGTCTTAGTCCCACAAACAGCTGGGGTTCCCCCACCCCTGCCCTCTGCTTCTTCCTCTCTCACCCCTCCATGTCCCTCTCTCAGTGTGTTGGGCAGGAATGAGAGGCCTCTCTATGTTGCAGAAGGAAAATGCATCTCAAGTCTAGAAAGAGCTCCTGAGGGGTCCACATGAGCCCACCAACAGAAGCTCAGAGTGAAGGCTGCGGGTCCCCTCTCCCACACACCAGCATCAACCCCTCTTTGAGTCTGTGGTCCAATGCTGGCATGCATGATTCTGTTCAGATCCCTCTGAAGCCCTTGTCTGCACCTGCCAGCTTCTCAGACAGAAGCCACACTGTACAGTGAAGCATAGAAAACAGAAAGCCGTTAGCCCCCAGTGAATGTTATTTTTAATGAAAGTGGTACGTTTTGAGTCACAGTGTTGAAACCAGGTCAGGAATGAATCATCAGAGAATCGACCACAAAGGCCCCTGGAGGTGATTACAGATGACTGCCATGTCACCACCTCTGCACATGCCTCCCTGAGATGCTGTCACAATGGAGCCAGTATGGGGCCACTGGCTGCCATGTCAGTTCAAAAGATGCTGTCACCAATGGGATTCCCCGGCCTGATGACGTAACGGTCCCACCCACACAAGGAAGCCGCCATCACTCAGCTATGCCTATGATTACATCATCCTACTGACTTCCAGGTAGTGAGACTCAGATGCTGGAAGAGATAGAGGGACCTGCTCCTCCCTGACTGGGACTCTATCTAGTGCCCATATTTCCTCCTGGCTTTGGAAAGGCAGCCAAGCTGGGGGATGGCTCAGTCAGTAAAGCATTTGCTACACAAGCACGAGGACCTGAATTTGATCCCCAGCACCTACATAAAAAGCCAGTTGTGGTGGCATGTGCTTGTAATCCCAGCACTGGGGAAGCAGAGACAGGTAGATCCCTGGAGTTCACCAGCTTAGCCTAATGGGCAAGTCCAAGCCTTTAAGAGACCATAAACAAGAAGAGGATTCCTGAGGAGCGACACTCAAAGTTGACCTCTGGCCTCCAAACACACATGCACACACATTCATGTACATGAATGCACATTGTACCTACATGTACAGGTACACACACACAACACACACATGCACATGTACACACACACACACACACACACACACACACACACACCAGTTCAGGATGGGCTGCTGTGCTGGCTAATTTTATGTCAACATGACACACGCTAGAGTCATCTGAAAGGAAGGAACCCCAATTGAAAAATGCCTCCAGATGAATGGGCTGTAAGCAAGCTGCAGAGTATTTTCTTAATTAGTGATTGAAGTGGGAGGGCCCAGCCTATTGTGGATAGGGTCAACTCTGGGCTGGGGGTCTTGGATTCTGTAAGAAAGCAGGCTGAGTAAGCCAGTAAGCAGCATCCCTCCATGGCTTCTGTATCAGCTACTGCTCCTGGTTCTCACCCTGTTGGAGTTCCTGTCCTGACTTCTTTCAGTGGTAGACTATGCATGTGGAAGTGTAAGCCAAATAAACCCTCTCCTTTCCCAACTTGCTTTTGGTCATAGTGTTTCATCATAATAATAATAATCCAAACTAAGACAGAAGTTGGTACAGGATAGTGGGGTCCTGCTGTGACAGACCTGACTATGCTGTTTTGGGGAGGACTGTGGAAGGACTTTGGAACTTTTGGCTAGAAAAGCCATTGAGTGTTGAGAGCTCAGTGGACTGTTCTAGAGGAGCTTAGAGGATAAGAGCAATGCAGATGGTAGAGGCCTGGCTTGTGAAGTTTCAGAGTGAAGTAAAGACTCTGCTGGTCATTTGTATGATGAATTTGTGGTGTTTGGTCAGCTGGAGCTGAAGAATTGGCTGTGTTTAAAAAGAGGCCAGGATCATTGAGGTGAAGTCTTCCAGGAAGTGTTTCCTGAGAGTCAACACATGTAAGCTGTGTTCAGAGGTGTCCAAGGTTGTAACCTTGTGCTGGCAGCCAAACTTGACCATGTATAAGAGTCACCCGGGTAGTACTGGTTTTGAAGGTACAAAGTGGTCATGAAGAGCATCTGAGGCTTGGCATTGTGAGAGGCCAGGAGAGGCCATTGGTGAAGGTGCAGCTGGAGTAGAAGTGGAAGCCCCAGGGTTGAAGGAGTCATCAAGAAAAGTAGAGGCTTTGCACCATGAAGAGAGCCCAGGAAAGGCTATTGGTGAAAGTGCAGCCCAGTTGCAGAAGAAGGCCTCAGAATTTTGAAGATGCCAGTACCATGAGACGATCACCAAGAACAGCAGCAGCTGTGGACTGGAACCAGCCAGAGCCTAGAAGACAAGCTGTGTGTGCTGCAGAGGGCAGAGCCAGAGAAGTGACCCAAGCTCCTTGGAGAAGACCGTGAGTGAATCCCAGATATTGGACATTGAGTTATTTACAATGTTGAAGTTCAGTTTTGTTTTGTTCAGATTGTGACTGTGCCCTGATTCTTCCCTCTGGACTCAAGAAAATACTTAATTTGTTTTTCATTTTACAGGAGCCCACAACTGAGATTTTTAAATTTTAAAAAATTTTAGAATTTATAAGACACTTTGGACTTTTACCGAGACTGAGCTTTTATGTTTGAATTAGTAAAAGCTGTAGGACTTGTAAATTTGTATTGTTTTATATTTGCAATATTTATTAATCCTAGATCTTGGGGAAGGACCAAAAAAGGGAAGATTATGTCTTTAAAGATTATGTCAAGTTGGGCAAGTGATCAGTTATGCTGGCTAATTTTATGCCAACTTGACACAAGCTGGAGTTACCTAAGGGGAGGAAACCCCAACTGAAAAATGCCTCCATAAGATTAGGCTGTAAGCAAGCCTGTAGAACATTTTCTTTATTAATGATTAAAGTGGGAGGGCCCAACCCATTGTGGACTCCATGGTCCTTGATTCTATAAGAAAGCAGGCCAAGCAAGCTAGGAGGAGCAAGCCAGTAAGCAGCACCCTTCCAT